>JAMXBD010000020.1:0-1200000 GCA_024138025.1 Combretum micranthum
TATTAATTGATGAGTGTTGGTTGTGCTTTACGTCGTTGAATCCGGATCCGGGGAGCGACAACCTTGTCATGATGCAATGGCACGGTAGTTAGGCACTTAGCCCAATCTTTTGTCATGATGCAATGACTTAAATCCATGATGCAATGGTTCACCATGATGCAATGGTGGTTTCTTTTATGGGCTAAGTGGGTAGCTAATAGGGTGAACTGTATCGGTATATTCTTTACTTAGGCTCGGAAGGAAATAATATGTTTTAGTTCACGGGTATGGGACCGTTGAACTAACTGATGTTATAGACCGGGATAAGTGGAGTGTATAAAGGAGTGTGAACCCTAGATGATGCTATTAATATTCTTTATCGGTTAGATATAGGAGATATAGATATCCGGTCTATCTATATCAACCCCCTGAGCAGCTGCTGTTACTCAGGACCCCCAGATTCCCATTGGTTTGTTCCGGAGTTTGAATACTCCCATGTTGATTGTTTATTTTAAAGAAAAGATAATAACTTGTTGATTGTGCATTGCATTTAGTTAAGCTCGTGTGTCACTCCGTCTGTGATTGTGTTGCTGTGTACTGGGCTCCGGCTCATTATTGTTGTTGTTATTCTTTTTACAGGTATTGTTATTGTTGATGATGATGATGAGATGATGACTTGATGATGATGTGGAGGTTGTTGATGTTATTGTTCTTATAGTCGTTGTTGATGTTGATGTTGATGAGGATGATGATGGCGATGATGATTGATGTGATGATGTTGTTGCTATTGGTGATGTTTGTCCTGGGTTTTGGGCGATTCTGAAGATATGGGAGAATGAGTGAAGTGTGATAGGATCGAGATATTATTTGTATTTTGTTTCTTCTTTTGTTTTATTTTGTAAGAGGACTGGATTTATTTATAAATTCGTATTTTCATTTAAGGGCTTGTTAGTGCCCGTGTTTTTGTAAATAAGCTTTTGTAAATATCTATCTAAGTGAAAGTTTTTCCACTTTCAATAGTGGAAGTTTGTAATGCTTTTATGTAGAAACGTTTTTATTAAAGTTTATTTTTCCGCTGCTAAATCAAGTTATTTAGAAATCTAACTAAATGATTTCATAATCTAAAATCGGATAGCAATGTTCAACATAAACACCTTCTTTTAAGACAACCTTACGTATAATTCGCAAGAGTTATACGTGGTTGGGGACTTGGTGTGCTTAATTTGAGAATTGAGCATGTCGGGTCTTTGCAATCTATTTCTTTCCAAGCATCTATATGAAAAAGATAAAAATAAAATGCCAAAACTATCATAAAAAGATTAAACAAACAAATTTATATCTATACGTATATATATTACTTTTTTTTTTTACATAGATTTATCTTTTTTGATGTTAGATTTGGTTTAATTTTTGCAATGCAAACTTCTTTTAAGGGTCTAAATTTTCATAATTATATTTAAATTTCTCTAGAAAAAACCTCTTGCATGCAAATATTTAATTCTTTTTTTCATAAATAAACTCAAGTTAGAAAGCTATTCTAATTTTAAAAAGAAACCGTAATTCTCATAATTTTCATAATTTTCATTTACAACTTTATCGACATGTCATAAAGTTTAGAACTAATAGTTACTTTTAACAAAAAAAAAAAAACATGAAGTACAAAATTAATCATAATAGTTAATTATCTGAAAAGACTATAAAATGGTAATATTCAAAATAATTTCAAGATTTTTTTTTTGCAATTTTAACAAAAATAATATAATTAAAATTGCAAAATTCTAACTTAATTTAATAAGGTTTTAATAAAATTTCACAAAATTATTTAATGATTAAAATTTCATGTGAATACAATATTGTATTAGTTATTAAGTTTGAAGCAATTGGATTGAATGTGTAAAAATATGTTTGATATATTATGTTTATTAATGTAATTGATGTAAGCGATTATATGTAATGAAATTAATGTTATTGTTTTATGTATATTAATGTGAGTATAGTGTAATTAATATTTTTGTCTTTTATAAATTAATATGTATGTGTTATGTTTAAATTTTTCAAAACAACTTTTGAATTGTCTAAGGAATTGTTGACAGAAATTTTACAAAAATTAAGCCTATTTTTCAAGCCTAAATTACACCCAAATGAGCTCCAAATTAAGCCAAATTTAACCCAAAGTTTTATATGTCTCAAAAATCAAACTTAAGATAATTTTGAGTCATAAATTTGACCAAATATTACCTCTTTTGGCAGCCCTCATTTTCCATACGAATTTCCCTCTTCTTTCTCTCATTTCTCTTTTCCTTCTCTTCAAACTACAGGCCCTAAACCCAAAACCAATACTAAGCTTTTGAATTCAAAAATCTCTCCAAGCCAAAGCTTCTACATATAACTTAAAGCTAGTATAGACTCTTGTTTTATTTCCTTTCTTATAGTATATATGCGAAAACCTATGGTAGAATGAGTTTAATGTCTTTTGAGTTGAGTGGTTCATGCATTGATATAGGTTAGATTATGTTTTGATTTTGAATGAACTTGTTTATGTGTTATGGTAGTAGTGAGGAGTGTTGGTGAGGAGTGATGTTGATTTGAGTAGTTGAAGTTGAAGTGAAGAGGATGGGAGATTTTGATGTGATTGAAGTGATTCAATGTGCTGTTTTAATGTTCAAAGTTGCTAAGATTGATTAGTATGGATAGAAGATAGTATATGAAGCTAAATATGCTTAAAGAAGGATTAAAAGTGTTGTAAGTTATAAATTTGCAAAGTGCAAAACAGAGAAAATAAATTCTTTTCAAATAGGTCTGTTTTTGAACGTACGCCGGCATTTGATACTTTAACGCTGCCGGCGTAGAGGTGGTGTTGAATGTGGTCAGAACCAAATTTTTTAAAGCCGCTTCAAACGCCACTCATTTTTACAAGGAAATTTTCCAGTGTTTATTTTTTCTAAGTGTACGCCAACAATTAGGGCTTCAACGCCACTGGCGTATGAGCGGTGTTGGATGCGAGTAGAATCAAAATATTTAACGCCGGGCTCAACGCTGCCGGCGTCCAGTCAAATTTTTCCTACGTAGAAAGTCCGCATATCTCTTGAGTTTTACAAATTCAATCTTCTTCAATTGTCATTCCTTATTTCATATATGATCTTCTAATGAATATATAAGCTAAATAAACATGTTTTATGTATGAATTAGATGTTAAAACTATACGCTAAGCTTATTAAATCTCCTTGTGTAGTTAACCTAGGATTATGATATATATTATATTATGTGAATCCTACATTTAATTATTGACTGTTTTGATATTCTTATTTCAGTTAAAGATTCTTCGGTTATTTTCCCTCCGAGTGAATATCGTAATATACTATCAGGTTCAGGTACGCAATAGTTTGTTTGTTGTGTGCTAGGACTAGGCATTCTTAAATTAATTTAATTTAATTCGACTTAATGTTTTGATGAACTGGATGTCTATTACGCTATTTAATCTGGTTCGAGGAGCAACAAACCTATCATGATGCAATGACATATTAGTTAGGCGCTTAACCTAAATCATGATGCAATGACTTTACCATGATGCAATGATACGCTATGATGCAATAGCGATTTTTTTTTTTTGTTGAGTGGGTAACCGATGGGGGAATAGTATCCGAGTGACATTTGCTTAAACTCGGGGGGAAATACCTTGTTTTAGTTCAAAGTTTATGGGAACTTGTGGACTAGGCTCATGTTGTGGACTGAGTTTAAGTAGAGTCGAGCAACAACTTTTGAACTCTAAATGAAGCTATTTCTTTATGGAATAGATATAGAAAATGTAAGTATTTTGACTGCTTATATCAACCCCCTGAGCAGCTGCTATTACTCAGGACCTCAAATTCCCAAAGCGTGATTCTGGGGTTTGAATACCCTCTTATTGTTCTATAAAAAAAAAAAAAAAAAACTTAATAAGATAATGACTTGATTCATTGATGCATTCCATTTGATTTAAGTTTGCTTGATAAATTGTTCTTGTATTTGGTTATTGTGTACTGGGCCTTTGGCTCACTTTTGCTGCTTTGCAGGTAATGAAGATGAGTATATGATGATTTGGGTTACAGGTCTTTATATATAAAATGGGTAGAAATGGGGTTTAACCCTCTACATATTGTTACACTAATGATAGAACTAACAGTTTAAGGTTCTTTAGCACTTATTGTAGTATTTATCTTTGTTATGATTATTTATGTACATTACTTTTTTGGAGTAAGTTTTCAAAAAGATTACACCTAAAATTCTACCTAATGACTAAATACACACGATATTTACCCGTTTACGGCAAGGCATTATTGAGTACTATAACATTACCCACTTACTTTACTTTTAAAGTATGTAGTCATAATGTTCAATTGCACTATATGGAACAACAAAAGTTAACAAATTAGTAATAATGCATTATGCATTGAAACCGATGGACGTAAGAAGTCCACCCCATATTCCTTCATATGGTAAGAAAAAACAATTCAAATGTATTAGTAATACGGTGACTACAATCCAAAATACACACATACATATATATATTTATATGCATGCACTCATCTCTCAAATATTACCTTTAATTATTATATATAGAAATACATCAAGTCAAAATTTTAAGGGAAGTTAAGTTTTCATGACCGTTGTGATAGTCGCAAAAATATGAAATAAATATCAATTGATCATCATGAATTTAAAATAAGTCCATTTATGACTCATAGTTTTATAACACATTAGTATCGTTGCCACCCCCATATTTGAGCGCATGCCTAAGATAGTCATAGCTGTGATCCAAGCATGGGTGAACTACAAAGCCTCGTACAAAGATATTAACCACAAAAAAGTCGCTTTTCTCAATTATATCCGAAAAAAAAAAGGAAAAGAAAAAACCCCTAGCAAATAGGGGTGGCGACTAGACCGCCAAGTGATTGCCTGCCTTTCCAAATGATTCCATTCTTTAACCACCATTAATCCGCAAATTCATTATACTAATATCAATATATTTTAGACAACCATTTTTTATCTTAAAACCATTCAAGTTACCATCATTGCTATTGAAGTCATAATTCCTTCACTATAGGTTCACTCCTTTGCAATTCTTGTTTGATTAAAGATGAGGAGATCGACTATTTGTTAGTAGTAATTTCTAATTAGTGGATTTAATGTATTTGTTGTTTTTCATTTTTCTTTTGGTTCCACCCCCTTTGTGGGATTATGTTATCCCTTTTATGGGATTTGTTTTACTCTTCAGTAGGGTGGGTTTTGTTCTTCTAAGAAATATTGTATACCTTTATGTTGGATATTTTGATGCTTGAAGATGCTTCCATTTAATTGAAGGGGTCTTTGTACCCCCAATTCTTCGTTAGTCTATTATCATGTATTGATTTATTTGATTAAAGTAATTTTATTATGTTGAATAAAATTCTATCTTTTTGGAAAAAAGAAATAAATATACACACACAAACACACACATGCGCACAGAATGTTAAATAGAATACCCAGTGATTATCAATATTGCTTATAAGAGAGCGATAAGTATACACCTTGTCATCCTAAGGCTAAATATATAAATATGGATAAATAAATTATAAGGGTCCATGATTCATGAACATAAATCATTTGATCCTAAGATTTTAAGTGTCAAATTGGATCATATTGGGTTCATTACTTTATATTAGCTAGCCAACAACTAATTCACCAAAGTCATATTCATTAGTATCCCATGTCATTAGTATGAACAAGTTAAAGCTTTTCTCAATTAGATTTAGCTTGTGTAGGAGTAGCTAGCAATATAGAAAACCTAGATATGATATATGTTTTGGCGCTTTTATAATTAACTTATCTTTTTACAAATATATAACTTACATTATTCTCTTCTGTAAAATCATCACATGCTCTAATAAGTTTGGGAAAATCTCAAATTAAATATGTAAATTTTGCATGAAAATTCAATGTGGTATGCAAACTTTAAAGTAATCAATTTAATACCTAATCAAACTTTTCATGGTTATTTTTACTATCTTGCACAATGTTGTTTGTTCCAATTGCTTATATGAAAAAGACAACCTATTAGTACTATATGACATTGGGGAAGGTTGTAAAAATTCAATAATAGATACCTCTTTTAAGTTAGCAAAGAAAACAATTGGTGTCAGGAAGATAGGAAAGATAGTTATAAAAAGTTTGATTAGGCATTAAATAGAGCTTTTGATGTAAAGTTTAGGTACTAAATTGGACAATTACATAATAAAGCTCTAATACGTGTATTTGTAGGTAGACATAGGCACGATTCAGTTTTGAACCGGGAACCATGACTGGTAGTTCTAGAATTAGAATTGGACCAATTAATCGGTTCTAGAACCGGCTATGGAACCATTAGTTTCATGGTTCGTAGGTGGTTCTTTGGCCTAGAACTGGTGGAATCGATAGTTTCACCCGGTTCCATTTAAAAAAATGAAAAAGAAAATAATATTAATTATTAATATTTAAATTGTTTCATATAAATAGTAAAATCTATTACTTATTCATAATATTTAATATGTTATTATCAACAACACAAATAAACATAACCTAAAATCATATATAATTAGTTGAAATAAACTTCTTCTAAAAGAAAAATTCATTTCCTTAATAATGTGAGACTATTTTTTGCATTGTAATTTTCTTTTTACCTTCTAGTGTATTTTGCAATCTCGTATACTAACTACAATTGATATTGGATGTGTTTGCATATAAATAAATGTGCATTCTAAACAAATTTTTAAAAAATTTGGTTAAATAATTAAACACTTTTAGATCCAATAATTATTTTGAGTTTAAAATTTATTTTATTAAAAACTAAAACTCATTTGCTTATTTTTTATTTTTATTAAAAAAAGCCATTTTGCAGTTTCAAAAACTGAACCAGGAACTAGTCGAAACTATAGGAGACAGTTCCAGTTCCTCAATTTCAAGACCTGGAACCGACAATTCCGGTTTGGTTCAGTTCGATTCCGACAATCATGCCCATGTCTAATTGTAGATGATTATTCAAGGAAATAACAAGTATGTATTTTTATATATTTTCAATAAATCTAGAGATAAGTTTTTCTAATTGTGCTTCAAATTCATATACTTTTTATTGATTTGTTTATTCTTTTAATCTCCGTTTTATCCTTCAAATTCCAAAGTTAACTTTGTCACTTGAATTTGTGTCCATATTTGCAGCTGGTATATCTCTCTTCTCTCTCTCTCTCTATATATATATATGTATATATTGCTTTACTTATCACTACATAAATAGGTTATAATTTGTTCGAGAGTGAATGTTTTTCATTATTTCTCATCTTTCAAATTCATCATTTCGTCATTTTAAAAATAGTATCACATGTAATAAAATTTATCATAATTCATTCATCATTTAGATAGTTCTGAATTTTATGGTAACTTTGTCTAAAGCAGAAATGGACGAAAGGAAATGGAAATGAGTGGAAATGGAAAGAAGTGGCATCTTTATTTTATGTTTGATTACTTATAAAGGAAATTAAAGGAAAAGAAGAGAAATTGAGTTAGTAATCGACAAAATTATCTTTATATTATTTTTTAAAATATTAGTAAAGATATGTTTACAAAGGCGTTCTTGTATCTGCATACAATTTCCCCTCCTTTCCTTCCCTTTTATCCCAACACTAGAGTGAAAGAAAACACCCTCCAACTCCGGTGGAGTTCAATCGGCTTCATCCCATTTTACCTTAAATAAAAATAGCCAAACACACAATATTCTTTCCATCTCTCTTACCTTTGGTTGCTTTCCATAATTTCCGCCAATCCAAACACAGTGTTAATTAAATCCTAGGATTTTTTTTATTGATCTTCTTCCTTCTTAGAATTTATATATTAACTACAATGAAAACACTGATGTGGCCTCTCATTTGAGGGCAAGTGTCAAATATGGTATCTAAACTTCGTACAAAAATTTAATTTGGTACTTGAACTTTTAAGTGATCAATTTAATTTTCAATCAAACTTTTTGTGGTTGTTTTCACTATGTCTTAATATTTCAATTAGCATATTATTGAATTTTTACTACTTCTTCTAGCATTGTCCAATATTGATATAGGTTGTCTCTTTTACGTTAGGAAATAGAGTAAATTGTCTTAATGAGATAGTAAAAATAGCTATTAAAAGCATGTTAAGGTGTTAAATTGACTAATTCGAAGTTTAGATATCAGATTTATTTTGTTGTAAAATTCATGTACGAAATTTTGCATTTTCCCTTCATTTTTATTTCAATATATATTGCTTTCTTTTTAAAAATATCTACAAGACATATTTATGATGGTGGGGTAAATGGGTCAATCAATTTATTAGATCAGCGGAACAAAACCGACATGTTTAACATGACTAATATATATCCATCTCCCTTTACCTACTTCTTTTTATTAATTTCTATCACAAATTAAAGCAATAACTTTTAAAAAAACGAACTTGTTTACGACAGATTAACGAAACTTCAACCTCGCGTGAACCTCCAATGAGTATTAGCGCTAGCTTTCTAACGTGTGGGGTGAGGTTGATTTGACTAAGCAAAACTCAACTTATATATATGCACAGTCAAATATAAAACTTAAATACTGCTACGCCTTGATTTGCCAAGATTAATGAAAAATCTGTTGAAAATTGAGTATTCTTTTGTTAACCAAGACATAAAGGGATTAATACTAACATTGGTATTCTTTAGTCGTAGTAACACCTTATATAAATTAATTAGTAACATATAAATACCATCAAATTTTGATATTTGTATAATTTTTAAAAAAATCATTCTTTGTTAAAGGTACATTCATATTGATCGTACATGTGGTATCAATACTAATGAATCTTATTTTATTCATTATTATTTTGACACAAGGACAAAAATTGAGGACCACACAATCGAACTCTTAAGACTGATTGGTTGTTGTGGCCAAAAAAAAAAAAAAAAAAAAAAAAGAAGATTAGTAGTTGGCGTACATATGTCGGGATATATTAATAAAAAATTTAAATTTCATTTTTTAAATATTACGTAGAACATATGTATATGTTTTTCAAGCACATAAAGTATTTTCCTACCGACACCAACAGATTAGTTAAAAAATAGAAAAATATGCTTAAGCATTATTTTATCATCTTTATATATTCGATTCCCAAACGCTTTTATTTATTTTTTTTTTTTATAATTTGAGTTTCAAACATTTTAGAATAACGGACTACTATTTTCCAGAACGAAAAAGAAAAAAAAAACACAAAAATAGAAGGTCCATGACTTATTAGTTCCAACGCAATAGAAATTTAAGGATTCACACATAATGTGTCGGGAAAAGATTTAGGGTCCAATTGGATTGTTAGATTTTTATTTGTATTCTATATTGTATTTATATTATGTCTGTATCATATATATTCAATCAATTTATAAGTAAAATTGTTAGTTTTTCATCAGTATTTATTTCTTGACAAATATTTATTTGAAAACGATAAAAATATGATATTAAAACGATAATATAATGAAACAAGTACACCTTAATAGTTGGTGTCAACAGATGTGTGGCATATAAATATTAATAAATATATATATATATATATATAAAGATGTTCAAATTAACGATGGTAATTATTTTTTTTATAAATACTCTTTCATAAATTTTGTTATTATTTATACTACTATACATATTAATACCCATCAAATTCTTTCACGGAAATTACATGCTCCACGTTCGGCACTGGCTGGTTTATTTGCCGAAATTTGAACATCAAAATTGCTTTTGTGTAGTAAGTCCGTTTTCTCTCCGTTCCGCCAAATCCATGGTGGTGTTTTCTTTTGTTACATAGTTTTACTTATACATATTGCTATCACACGTGGAAATGAAAAACTAATATCGTGAGGATTTATGTCCTAGCTTAAAGAAAGAAGGTTTGGTATGCATAACATGCCATGTGTAATATGCATAATATAATAAGTTTTTATTGATAATTAATTCTAGTTTTCACTAGTGAGATGTTTAAAAGAGACAAGTCTCACCTCTTTATCCTGAGTAGTTGTGAATCTTGTATCTCTTTAAACCTAAAATTAACATATATATATATATATATATATTATATATTGTAACACAAAATATTATATATTTAATATAGAATCACAAAAAATTGGCATAATTTTATCACTACAAGAAATTTGGGCTTTAGAGACAAAATATTCTGTCTCTGAAAGTGAAAAATCTGTCTCTAAAGACTTTCAGAGACAGATTTTCTGTCGCAAATTTCTGTCTCAAAAATCATCGTCGCTAATTCTTTTAGAAACAGATTTATTTTCCGTAGCAAATTTGCTACGGAATTTCTGTCGCAAATTTGTCACTGTTTGATAATTAGTTATTTTTTAAATATCCAATTAGTAAATATTAAATAAAATTATTCCGTCGCAAATCTGTCTCTGATTTTAAGACAAATTATTTAAAAAATACTCATTTGCCTCTTATTTATTCTTCCTAGGAGGTCACCCATCATAGAATGATACGTACTAAGCACACTTAACATTAAAGTTTTCACAAACACTAAACCGATAAACCAATTCATAACTTCATGAGTAAAGTTCCAATACTATTTATTTAAGAGATATCACAATTTACAATATTATAACTATAAAACATTTTATATATCTTTTATAATTTATTTTTATTTTATAATTTCACTTTACCTATTTATTAAGGCTTTTTCATTAATATTTTATTAAAATAATATATAATATTAATATATACAATGTTTACATTTTATAATAATTATTTTAAATTATATATTTATTATAAATATATAATATTTTCAGTAGTATATTATAATTTTTTTTCCAAATATGATATTATTATTAAAAAATATTATGTATTATGTAAATATAAATAATTTTATACATATAAATTTATATATATATATATTTAATGATATATATTATTATTATAGTTTTACATTACTTATTTAACATTTTATATTAACTTAATAAATTGTATATTTTTTATTTCATTTTTGTTACACTTAATAAACTATAATATAATATAAACAATATAAAAATATATTTTTCATTAATATAATAATAAAATATAATATAATGTCAATTTAAATATATTTAAATAATTATTATATATTATATATTTTATTACTTAAATATACTATATTTTTTTCATAGTATATTATTTTTCCCCAAATATGTTATTATATTTTAAATAAAATACAGTTTGCAAATATAAATTATGCAAGATATATATAATAATTTTTTTATATTAAAAAAACATATGAATAGTCATAATTAATATATAATAAAAAATTATAAAATAATATGAATATATATATTTTATTAATATATTATTAAAATATAATATATTATTTATATATTTGTATATGTTTAAATATAACAAGTTTACACTTTATATTAATTATTTTATTTTATATATTTTATTATTGAAATATACTTTATTTTTAAGTAGTATTTTATGATATTACTTGTATATAACATATTATATTATTATTATGCACTGTTTTATTAAGTTGTATAATTTGATTTTTTTATATAAGTTATTCTGTAAAAGAATATATAATAAGATATAAATATAATATTTATAATTTAAGTACTATTTTTAATTTATACTTTATAAAATATAGATATGTAATGTAATAATAAATATATTATAAATATATATAATTAGTTGTACATAACATATGATTATACATATTATATTTATTATATATAATAAAATTAATTTACAAATATAATATATGTCCTTATTATATAATGCACATTTGTATATATTATATTAGATATGTATAATTAAACTAAATTTTAAACATAATTATTTATATATACATATATGTAATAATTTAGTTTAGAGACAAATTTGCGACAGAATTTAAAAAAAATAGAAATTGGGGCTAAAATAATTTATTTCCCTCTAAAATCAGAGACAAATTTGCAACGGAACAATTTCCGTCGCAAATCAATGTGTAATCCGTCGCAAATTCTGTCGCAAAAGCATATAAAAATTAGAAGATTATTCATAATTTATGTCATCATAAATCCGTCGCAAATTTGTCTCTAATTAATTTTTTAGAGACAGAAATTTTCAGTCGCAAATTTTCTGTCTCTAAAGGCTACTTTTCTAGTAGTGTATTAAATAATGAAATTATTAAATAAATTATAAAATATGCTATATATTTGTTATTAATATTTAAATTCATAAAATATATATATTTGGCAAAAGAGACAAAACTTGTCTCTATATCCTAGTCAGAGGTGAGTCACATCTCTTTTACTAATTTCTTTGGAAAAACAAACGGCTTAATTAGGTGATTTTCCAACCTAACTAGGAAGAAAAAAAAGCTTAATTAGGCCAAATGTGCACCAATATGTTACTACTCTATCTAAGTATAAACCTAGTAAGTTTCAATAAGTTTTCATGAAGAGGATAATGAAATGGATTAGGGGTGTGCAAAAAAATAAAATATTTCGGATAATCGAATTGAAATTGGAAAACCAATTTGAAGAAAAAAAGGTTAATTGGTCCATCGGTTTCTATTTAGGATAGGATTTTTTATTTTTTTTGGTTTTCAATTTCGGTTTATAAAGTTAGAAACCGATATATATAATTTATAATATACTTATATAATTATTTTGTTAAAAATATAAATAGTCAGATATCGAAATATCATTTTTTTTGTAATTCTTTTATTGTTTTTTAAAATGTATTCCAATTTTTTAAACCCTTATTATATAATACTAAATTGTTCTCTGCGATTTATTTTCTTAAGATTGTAATTATAAACTACAAATTAGACATTTTGTTAAATTTATGATTAAGAGCACTACTGGTTGTATCGAGTACAGGCTTTTGTGTTTATTACTTACCATA
Organism: Combretum micranthum; assembly: GCA_024138025.1. NCBI lineage: Eukaryota > Viridiplantae > Streptophyta > Magnoliopsida > Myrtales > Combretaceae > Combretum > Combretum micranthum. The sequence goes on from JAMXBD010000020.1 coordinate 12,888, forward strand.
TGTATTCAATATTGATAGAATCTAAAATGGTCCATCTGTCTTGGTGGGTTTTTTCTTAACTATTACCATACATATCCATCTATTTTACTTGTGTAAAAAACTAAAAAAAGAAAAGAAGTCTTGCATTCTGATCTTTGTTGCATATGAATTAAAAAAATTGAATCTTACATTCTTAATTTATAGTTTTTAATATAAGTATAAAAAATACTCTAATTTTTTTTGCAAACATATTGAAAAATGCGGTTGTAAAAGAGTCATTTTGGTAATTGGGTTTCTATCCCAATTTAATGCCATGGGCCAGTGACAAGGCCTAGAAGATCGAGTCTAACAAGGAATGTCATAGGAAAATTTGCTTGGTAGGCTCGGAACAGGGATCTCGGACCAGTTCATTCTACACTCGGCCTAATTCAGTTTTCTCGTGCACAAAATGTAGACTCTAAAAATATCTTCTCGAGTTAATTTGGGCTTTGTTTATATAAAATAAGGCTTATATGGAGTAAAATAGGCCTTTATCCTTTTTATATTGAGAATGAGTTTCTTTTATATAATAAAAGCCATCAAACCCATTTCCAGCCCAACCCACTACTATAAGAAAAGAAGGCTCTAATATCAGTCATCGAATTATTATAAAATGATCTAATAGTCACCAGCAACACTTCATCTCGACCGCTCATTTGAGTACCGAAATAACCAAAGTTTTAATTCATACATAATGCATGTTAAATTTGATTGTTATATGTGTCCACGTGTTAGTGTGAATTGTGATGTGTTTGAAATGATGCTATGTGTTATGAAGTAATAATTAGATAATAATTTACGGTAAATATATCTAGGTTGATAGTTTATTCATGTTAGAAATTATTATGTTGATGCTAATTGATATTGTAATGAATAATATGATGAATTAAGCTTGTTTTAAACAAAAAAATTAAGTCCATAAACCTAGCAGATTTTTGGCCTTTTTAAACCCAATTTAAGCCCAAAATCAAAGCTTAATTAAGGCCCAAAGCCACTTAGAAATCTTCCCCTAAAGTTAATGCATGTTGGATAAATATCAAGCTTTATTCTTTCACTCTGGACATCCAAAACAAATCCAAGAAAAAAAAAATTCGTAACTCTTGTAAGGCCATATTTTCCAACATCCAAACCAATGTTTCTTGCACCCAACACACCAAGAATCCATCCCCAACCATCATATATACATTAAGATAAGTTTATATGATGTTTAAGATGCTTTATTTCTCTTTTAATCCATGAAATTTCTGTCAAATATAATGCATGTTAGATATATATGTGTATTGTTATATTGTGATGTTGAGATAGCTTAGGATTTATTTATGGAAGTATAATGATGGTGTTAAGTTATAGTGTGATAAGAAGTTGGTATTGTTGAGTTGTATTGAAGAGTGGATTCATGTTAAAGCAGTGGATGTGAAGATAATGAAATTTATAGTGTAAAGTGTGTTTTAAATGGTTGAGGAGGAGTATTGTGTTTCAATGATGTTAGAGAGGAGTTTGTGTATGTTTGATGATATAGGGTTCTTATACCATGTATTAGGAAGGTTATAATATAGTTTGGAAGAGGTTGGAAGAGTAAAATGTAAACATTTCATGTTTGAAAAAAATAGAGGAAATCTACAATATGAATTGCAATGTATGCTGCCTCCAATGCCGCCAGCGTACATGCCGACTTAAAAAATTTGGCTACTAATCATTTGAAAGGCAACTTGAACACCGCCGGCTTAAACCCCAACACCACAAATGTTGAGGTCTATGTAGCCAGTATATTGCCAGCGTAATAATTTAGAAATGTTGTACAAAATGCATTTTTTTAACGACGGCTTAAACACCACCAGCGTATGACCGCTACACTGCCGACGTTGAGTCTTACACTGTCGGCGTAAATTGCTAGCATAGGCCCTACATATTTCAATTTTTCTAACCTTTTTCTAACACCTTCCAATACATGATATATGATTTTTTTTTATTAAGGATTTAACTTGTATGATGTTATATATATATATATATATATATATATATGCCATGTGATGACTTTGGATGATTTTAATTGAGATTTAATAACTTCCTAAGCTTTTTAACTAGTGAGTATAAGCTTGGCTTAGGATAGTTATGTTGATATAGTTTGATTTGTGTGGAACAAAGATAGATACTTAGTTAGAGGTTTCCTTTGATTCTCAATCCGATCCAGGTAGACAATAATTTGATTGATTATTGCTTAGGATATGCATATTCAAGTTTGACCTTAATTAAAGATTAATGAAAAGTTTATTGAGATGGTTTGTGGTTGAGTCGTCTCTAGTTTGGAGAATGACAACCTTGTCATGATGCAATGGCACGGTAGTTTAGGCACTTAGTCCAAATCTTTGTCATGATGCAATGACTCAAATCCATGATGCAATGGTGGTTTTTTTAATGGCTAAGTGGATAGCTTATGGGGTTAACTGTATCGGTATATTCTCTACTTAGGCTCGAGAGGAAATAATATGTTTTAGTTCATGGTTATGGGGTCGTTGAACTAATTGATGTTATAGACCGGGATAAGTGAGTGTATAAACGAGTGTGAACCCTAAATGAAGCTATTACTAATCTTTATCGGTTAGATATAGGAGATATAGGTGTCCGTCTATCTATATCAACCTTCTGAATAGCTGCTGTTACTTGGGACTCCCAGAATTCCCAAGCTTGAATTGAAGTTTGAATACTGTAGTGTTATTTTTTATTTGTTATTTTTTTACTCACTTAACTAAATATAATGAAGTTATGATGAATTGTTGCATTGGCATATGTATTTGTTTGCACTATTGTGTACAGGGCCTTTGGCTCATGCTGCTACCTTGCAGGTGATTATGATGATGAGCTCTATGACGATATGAGCTATGGGACTGACTGGGAGACCTCTATGGATGATTAGGAGTGTGACCTAGTAGTAGTTGGACCTTTTGATGTATTTTTGTGAAGTTTCTAGGCTTATTTGTTAAGCCTTGGAATGCAATTTTATTTTAAGTTGTATATATAATATAGCTTGCTTGTAAGTAAGCTTTATATGTTTTGTGTGATCTTAGGGAGATCCTCATGTAATGTATGTAATGTATGTTTTGTATATATATGTGATGACCTACTACTTATGTAGTGGTAGTATTTCATAATTCAAATCATGTGAATGTTATATCTGTTTTAAGTAAGCAGTCATTACAAACACTTCTTTTTAGACAACCTTACGTATAATACTTGGGTATTTCCTAACACTTGGGTATTATGCATGGTCGAGGGATTTGGCATGCTTAATCTATGGGTTAAGTGGGTCAGGTCCTTACAAGTACTATCCAATGGTGGATATAAATCTTCACCATATATAAATAAGAGGTTCCTCCTCTTACTTGAGGGTTGTTCTGCTTATTGCTAAGATAAGAGTTACATAGAAACTCTGTTGAAACATCTCTACGAAAGATCAAAACACCTATTTTACGAAGAACGAGTCAAGAACAATCGAGTCTATTTGATTTGATCTTCTATCACGCTCGCGTATTTGAGAAACTAGGTTTGTTTGTTCCTCTTCCTACACCTCTCTCTGCAACATCTGTACACGTTTTATCAATTCAAGACTTCTCTTGTGTCAGCTGGCATGCTTATTGCATATGATTAGCTAGCTGCAATAACCCCACCATACATTATTTGGTGACTCCACTAGGGACAGAGTTAATTTTGGACAAGAATAGCACCTCTACACTAGAGAGTTGAATAAGAGACAAACCCCCAAAACCAGGACAATCAACTTGATGTGGTCAAGCGGGTCTACGCAACAAATGATAATGTCACACCTATGGCTGTACAGGCACCTGCAATTGATAATGCACTTATGATACGCACTATGTAGGAGAATACTCAAGCTTTTAATATATTTCTTAACGCTTTCATGAAATTCTTACTAGGTGTGACAGTGACTACTACTACTTTAAAAGGCACGCTTCCCAGAGTAACTTTACTCGCATCAGGGGTGCAAGCAATTGGCCCTGCTCCAGTTGTTGTTGCACCAAAGGATACTCAACATGATACCCCACACGATGCTCAGCACGAGAAAACTAATCTTGGCCCTATAGAACATGAAGGGGGACACCAGCAAGGGGGAATGTAATCATTGTTGCCTCTGACTCTAAGGAAACCTATGCCTATTGTTGGAGAAGAGTCAAGGTTGCACTTTGGAGGGTCCTTCTTTTCCAAGTCTAATGCACAACCTATCACGGTTGGCATAGTTACACCTCATAACGCCATTGCTATTCCCCAATTGGAAGTTAATCCTCCATTCACTATGGCGTCTTTTGTGATAAAGTAGGACTTAAAGAAGTACCTAATGTAGGTGCAAACGACATCTTCTGCTAACATCATTAACCTGATGCTTCCATATCCACAGATGATTGTGGAGAAACCCTATCCCAAGAACTACACTAGTCCAAAGTTTAACAAATTCAATGGGAAACCAGATAGTGCTAAGGAGCACCTTCTCAAGTTCATTAAGACTCTTGAAGTCTATGGACTTGATGATGACCTAAAGCTTAAGGAATTTTCTAAGTCCTTGATAGAGAAGGCATACACCTAGTATGTTAATCTTGCCCTCGGCTCCATTGATTGATGGGGTCTATGTGTAGAATGTTCCTTGAGAAATTCTTTGAAACTCAAGAATGAGTGACACTGACTGATATCGGGTATATCAGGCAATGCCTAAAAGAAGATCTTATGGATTACATCGAGCGTTTTACAGAACGCTCCTTAGACATCCACGATATGTGTGACGAAAGTGAACTTGTCAAAATTTGCATCCAGGGTATGTTCACAGAATATGCTGTGCACCTATAGAACTTGTCACTTAAGTCCTTCTCAATGTTAATTGAAAATACGCGAAGGACAAACAATTCAATTATCAAACAAAGGGGTGACCTAAATAAGAAGCGAAAATCATCAGTGAGCACAACTCAAGGCGGAAGCTTCAAGGGTGAAAAGAAACCCTTAAGAGATGGCGCTCCAGAAGTTCCAACTTTTCCATATGCTATGGGTAAGATTCACGTTGTCCTTGATCGATGGCTCAAGGATGATGTCATCTGATTGCCTAGGGTCGAGTGAGAACCCACAACATAAGAAAAAGGAGATGCAAGGTTTTCTATGTTCCATAGAACAGTGGGACATCGAACAAAAGAAAGTTGGACATTAAGAAAGATCTTCAATGAGAAGGTTTGCAATGGTGAACTTGAACTTGACAACAACGATGTGCGTAGGAATCCCCTTCCCACACATAATAATAATTAGGGAGCTATTAATGTGATCTCTTATGATCCTATAACTTCCTAAGAAGGGCTAATGAGCCAATGGACACACCACAGGAAGAAACACCCACTAGTAGAGGAAAGGAAGTTGATGGAGGTTTGACAACAATGCTGCTTTGGCTCTATTCAAAACCTCTAATGTAAGGAATTTCTTTGATCTCCTAAGGTTTAATGAGGAATCCAAGCTTGCAGCTGCAAATGCTTTAGTACAAATTTCTTAACACCAGTTCGAGCAATGCAATGCGATATAACCAATACATAAGATGGCAAAGGCACATGAAAAGGTGATAATCTTCACAGAATATAATATGTGCACTAGCAATTCAAACCACAATTGTCCATTATTTGTGGAAAATGAACTTAATGGCCATTCCATTAAGAGAACTTTCATTGATAATGGATCATTACTTAATGTTATGCCTATGTCAACCTTTAAAGCAATAGGACTTGATATGAGGAAATTGATTAAATAGTCGATCGATATACATGGTTTCAACGATGTCCCTGTTAAGATAATAAGGTTCATTTACGTTGATTTTAAGGTTGGCCCTATTCACGGGTCAACTAAGTTTCACTTCATAGATGCTACTATCTCCTCCCAATTATTAGTAGGGAGAAAGTGGATTCACAATTACAATCTTATCCCTTGAACGCTGCATTAGTGAATGAAGGGGCATTGGAAAGGAAAGGATGTTTTCATACCTGCTATATAGAACCCATTTGAGCATGGAGAATCCTTCTTCACTGAAGACGAATTCTATGATGAATACGCAAGAGAAGGACAAACTACCATTAGTAAACCTACTAGCATATCACTACCAAAGTGGGAGGAAGTACAGGAGCAGGACACTAGAAAATGCAAATCACTTCCACATTTGGGGGACAGAGGAAAAGAAGAGGAGAGAAAAAATCTGTAAAGATTGAGAGTTACATTAGGGTAGGTGGGCACATCATATACTGCTTATGAAGGTCTATGGGGTCTGAGGAGGCATTTGCATCCTCTCCTAACCCCCCTAAACTTGCAAGAAGCCCAGCCTGCTCCCCCACAACTATACGGTCAAGTTAAGCTGCAGGCTGAGGAGATCGATGAGTTAAACCTAGCAACTCTGAGAGACACACCCAAATCCATCTTTATCAGTAAAGGTCTAGTTAAAGAAATCAAAGATCCCTTAGTGGATCTAATTAAAGAATTCAAAGATGTCTTTGCTTGGACGTACGAAGAGATGCTTGGTCTTGATCCTAGCCTGGTAATGCATTACTTTAGTATAGCACAGGGAATAAAGCCTGTGAAGTAATACCTTCACGTATTTCACCCAAACGTCGAGGTACAAATTAAAACTGAGATTGAAAAGCTTTTACAAGCTGGCTTTTATCAAGTTAATTGAATATCCAATTTGGTTGGCCAACATTGTACCTGTAAGGAAGAAAAATGGCTAAATACATGTCTACATGGATTTTCACAACTTGAATAAGGATGAGTTTCCACTTGCTAACATTGATATGTTATTCGATGCAATGGCTGGACATGAACTTTTCTCTTTCATGGATGGATTCGGTGGATACGATCAGATCAAGATGGCACCGGGTGATGCTGAATGTACAGCCTTTTGGATGCTTTCGAGAACTACTATTATATTGTAATGCCGTTTGGCTTAAAAAATGCAGGAGCCACTTATCAAAGGGAAATGACTACAAATCTTCCATGATATAATGCATGATCATATGGAAGATTATGTGGATGGTATTGTCGTCAAATCATGGCAAGCACTTGATCATCTTCACCACTTGAAGAAGGTGTTTGAAAGGTATCGAACCTACAAAATGCGAACAAACCCCTTGAAGTATGTCTTTAAGGTATCATCTAGGAAGTTCCTCGAATTTGTTGTGCATCGAAAAGGGATAAATGTAGATCCATCTAAAGTAGAAGCCATTCAGTCCATGCCATCAGTAAAGAATCAACGAGAATTGAAGGGATTTATGGGAAAGGTATCATATGTTAGGCGGTTCATCCTGGCACTTGCCAAAATCTCCTTTCCATTACATTAGATAGTGAAGAAATGAGTATAATTTGAATGGGGTCCAACACATGAGGAGGCATTTCAAAGAATTAAGAGAGTACTAAGCTCCCTACAGACAATGATAATGCCAATTAAAGGGGAGCCAATGATTGTATTTAACATTAACTGATAGGTCCATTACTGCCTTGTTAGTGCAAGAAGTAAGTGGTGTTGAGTGACCAGTGTATTATCTAAGTCAAACACTTTAAGGAAGTGAAGTTAACTAGCCAACATATGAGAAGCAATACCTTGCATTGATCTTTAGTACTCAGAAATTGTGACATTACTTCCTAGCAAATAAGGTTATCGTGACGACCAACTCGAACCGGAGGGAAAATAGTATTATGTCATGACCAGCTTTGTTAGGGAGAATTGGTAAATGGATGTTGCTTCTTGGAGAATTTGACATCATTGTTTCATCTCCAAAAATAATCAAATCACAGGCGCTAGCTGATATGCTAGCTCAATTCCCTAGAGTTGATAAGGATAAAGTTTCAGAGGCCATTTCTGGTGATTTTCATGAGGACTTGTTCGTAGTTTAAGTAAGTAGGGAATGGTGGATTCAGTTTGATGGATCGTCCGGAAGTGATGGATGTAGGGCCAAAGTTATGCTAACCTCCTTGGATGGCCAAGAGATCCCCTTGGCCTTCAACTTTGCTTTTTGTTGTACAAATAACGAAGCTTAGTGTGAAGCTCTGTTATTTGGATTACTATTTGCTCAACAAGCAGATGCAACTCAAATATGCATAAAAGGTTATTCAAACCTTATTATTCAGTAGACTAATGGAGAGTTTTGCTTAAAAGAGCCCGATTTATGCCCATATAGAGCCATTGTACATTCTCTTGTCATAAGATTTCATATAATGAGCTTACTAGATGCTCTATTAATAGATTTGCCAATGTGCTAGCAACATTAGCTTCCAAAATCCTAGTGCAAGATTCTAATTTTGAGATGAATGTTCAGATCACTAGAAGAATTGTGCCTTATATTTTTTTTATAATTAATGGAAGAAGATATGGAGTTGTCAGATCATTGGCGTACGACTATAAAGGCATAGTTAGCGCATCCTGAAATAGGATCCATGACGACACTAAAGCATTTTATCTCCATACATGGTACTTTATACTATAAAGGTGCTAAAGGGATTTTATCTTGTTGCATATCTATTGATGAAGCTCAACACAAACTACAGGAATTTATATCGTCGAATTTAGTGTATACGATATTACTGGCCTTCAATGGCAAAGGATGCATCCCAATTATAAATCAGTTGTTCTCATTGTTCCTTATTATCCGATGAAGCATAATGCAAATTTATCACAATTACGAGAGACTAGAGATGCCTATATATAGATTTCTTAAAGAATATTTTCCTTCCCACTAATAGTCGAGATGCTAGAATGATCAATTGGAAAGTAAAGAAATGCATCTTACAAGGTAATGAATTGTATCGAATTTCTTTCCAAGGACAACCTTTATGATGTGTAGCGCCACCCAAAACTAAAGTGATCTTGAATGAACTTCATTCAGGATACTGAGGTGAACATCAGAGGGCAAGGAAACTGTATTATCAGATCCTTGAAAAGGATATTATTGGCCAACCATGGAAGATGATGCATTCAACTATGCAAAAAAGTGTGTCCCATGCCAACTACATGGTAATGCAATCCATGCCCTAGCAGTAAAGCTTCATAGTTTGATAACCCCTTGTCCATTTTATACTTGGGAATTTGACTTGATTGGGCTAATACATCAGCCATCTAAAAGATGTATATGGATCTTGGTAGGCACTAAGTGTTTCACAAAGTAGGCAGAAGCTATCCCTTTGAATACGACGACTGGACTAGTGGTACTCGACATTCGGAAATGGACATGATAGATAATGGAACTCCATTCATCAATGTGCATGTATGACAATAGCTTGAATCCTACGGTATCAATCATATTAAGTGCACATCATATTATCTTAAAGGAAATGGCCAAGCAAAAGCAACAAGTAAGACTCTAATCAAAGTCCTCAAAAGAATGGTACATGACATTTAGAAAGAATGGCACCATAAATTTCCTCTAGCCTTACGGGCATACCATACATCCAAATGAAATCCCACATAGGTAACATCCTTCTCTTTGGTTTATGGAGCAGAGGCTATGGTTCCAGTTGAGGTCCTCATACCATTGGTATGATTGGCTTTACATGCTGAGCTAGAGCTTAACACACTTTGTATGTTAAACCTAAAAGCTTTGGACAAAAGGTGTGATATAGCTAAACATAATTTAGCCAATTACCTTCAAAGTCTTAGTATCTCATACGATTGCTTAGTGAGAAAACATTCTTTTAAAGAAGGCAATGCTGTCCTCCAAGTAGCATAACACATACGGAAAGGCATACTTGCGCCAAACTTCACTAAAAAATGGGAGGGTCTATTTATAGTAGAAGAGGTTCATGATAGCAGATATTGCAAGTTGCAAAACCCCAAAACGACGCAATCACTGCTCCCATTAATTTTTAGTACATTAAAAGATTTCATTTGTAATAATTGATGTAATATGTGTTTTCCTATTTAATGAAATCATGAAATTTATTATCTCTCATAAATGTCTTTTATTCTCTTTACTTTTTACTCTTTTATCATTTAATTTCCTACAATAGTATTTTACTTAATAAGGTTGAATTGATCCTAGGTTATGATGGATTGAAACGATCCCGCACCAGGCCAGACAACCATAATGCCTTAATGTAGAATTTGAGGTTGAAGTGGCCTTAATAATGAAAGATCAAGGAGATCTTATGAGTACAATCATTGTAGCTTGGTAGAAGAATTGCTCCTAGGCGCACAAGAAGTATAGCACTCTGTTACACCGATCAAAGACGAGGTTAAAGCAATCCCACAGTAGGCTTGGCAGCCATAGCACCTTTTCGATAGATCATGAGGTAGCAACCTCATCCATGATGATTAAAGCAATCATGTCATGGTAGTCGCAGTTGCTTACAGTGAAAAGAAAAAAGGGAAAACCTTTCTGCAACACTCATTTGTGAGATTGAAGCAATCTCAACTGTGAAGAGTCGAAGCGACTCCACAGTAGGCTAGGTAGCTATAATGCCAACCTATACATTTCCTTCTACATAGTAGAAGTATTGCTCATAAACATTTAATAATAAATAAAGTGACATAATAACATTCATTAAAAAAAAGTGATACCGATGAGTCCAAGTAATTCTTATGTAAATGATGCGACAATATAAAAAATATATATTATTTTCTCAAATGTAAAAGCATACAAGAAGATGGAAAGGAATAAATGTCTAATTGTTTCATAAATTATAAAGAGTGTTGATTACATCAATGAGGCAAATATTGCTTTCCGCTCATACTAACATCAGTGTCTCCAAGCATCTCGCTCAAATTGGCATTAGACATTTGTTTTTTACTGCGCAAAATACTCTGTTCCTCCTCCTTCTTCTCTATCTCCTTGTTCATTTATTCTAAGTTTTTACCAATTTGGTGACATGAAATTAGCTTGCGCACAGTTTCAGTCACTGATTCTAGGCTAGGAATAGAAAATTCTATTCGCAATGCATCATCATATGCATGTATGATTGACTTTAAATCTTTCTTTTCAAGTGACTCTTAAGGGTAAGTAATTAGCAGCATCACCTCACCCAACATAATTATTGCAAACTTCCCTAGTAGAGTATGGGCAAAAGAAGAGCTTGCCCAAAATTCCCATTCTATTGCATATAGACGCTTTAGTGGCACTATGAGATTAGTAGGTACATCGAAGCCATAAAAGTCTCTCTTAGCTTCCACAATGACATCTAGAAGAGAAGTTGCAAATCTGCCTTAAGAGGCCATGACAGCAACTAGGGGAGAAGCTTGTGCAACAAGTGTGATGATTGATGAAGCATAAGGATAGGTTATTGATTGATGGGCTCTTTAACTCACATTGCCTTGTGTTGTGTGATACACTTTGCTGCTTCTATGGTCTGCTCTTACTGCCAATGAGCTGCATTCAAAATTTTTCTACTCATCAGCTATCATCTTGTTCAGCCTAATCCTTGGGGGCTCCTCTGTATCTCTTATCTCTAGCTCCTATGTTCTCAATTCTAACTACGAGTTGTTACTGCTATATGTTCTCTTTGTATTGATCCTGTATTTATAAATTATGATAGAGGATATAAAAATATGATAGAACCATAATAAGAAGATATTTTAACTCGTACATAAAAGGTTACATGAGAGGAGCAATTTATTGGCTTCCAAACATGGTTTGAGGAGGTAAGTACACTAACCCCATTATTCATTACATTATCTATTTAGTATCTACTACATCTAGAAAGACGATTAATAAAGCTGAAAAAGTAGTGGATCATCTAGAAAACCTACATGTGGCAATGCATTGCCATGTGTTCTGTTGGATATTTCTTGTCCTGTCTTAGCTGCTCCATGATTAGCTACCACCCGCTTAATTTTCAAGAGGCCATGATGCATTTTTAAAAATGGTCTAGGGTGTGCAGATGTGACTTCTCTTTGTTCATTTGTCTTGTGACCTTAGGTTATATTTATTTTCTTCATTGAAGTCTGCTTTAGTTGTGCCTCAACTCTTGAAAAGGAAAACTAAAGAGCAATAGGTGTGATGACTGATGAAGCATAAGGACAGGTTGTTGATTGATGAAAATTAGCAACAATGTCCTATGTACTTATGCAAAGTAAAATGTCAGCATGACTCTAGTGTTTGCAACTAGTTGTGTAATGCTTTGTCTATTATACACTCAGGCTTTCTTAAATGATATGTTTATTTTAAGTATTGCTAACCAATTTTAATTATTGAAAACTTTCGTTTAGATTTCTAATCTAACTGGATTTAGCAGCGGTGTACTAAACTTTAAAAACATAATAAAAACCTCTACTCTTATCAGAGTAGACCAACTTTCTAATAAACAAAACCTTATAAAATCATTTTATGTAATCTACCTTTAAAGGTGGATCAACAATTATAAACACTTCGGCATCACCAGGTCGTTTAAAAGAATAATACAAACTTAAAAAGATAAATCTAGCTCTTACAATAAAATTTATTCTCGGTCTTAACTCATTTCATTTCTCCTCTCAAATCTCTAGGATCGTGGTGGGTGTCGAATCCAACAAAATTAAAACCTACTTTAAAATTTGTGTATAATAGTGAGTAGGTTCGTCTCCACAGGTATCGGGGTAAATTTATTTCTATTCAAGAAAGAAAATAGATGAAAGAAGATTGGGGGGTTTGTTCAATAAAAAACAATTAAAGTTTAGTTTATCTCTAAAGCTAGCAATCGCAAATAAGAGTTGAATTCAATAATAAGAAATCTCTAATCAAGGTGGTACTACAGTTCAATTCCTAGATTCGATCATTGATGCAAAGATCATTATTCTTTTTCTGACTAGATTGGTTATGGATTACAATACGCTCTGAAATCCTATCTCTCCTTACTGAATTGATAACCAAGATAAGATCTTTAATCATTTCCCTTATTGATTAGATAACCCTAAACAAGCTCTTAGGATTTAACCTATCAATAGCAATACAAATTAGAGAGACTACCAATCCTGATTAATAATCCATAGAGCATGAGTCATTTAAATTAGATTATATATCATCACAACATAAATTAACTATCTGATTATAATCAACCACGTTGTTGTGTTACTCCCATTAGAATAAATGAACAAGTACGGATTCAGTATTCTAATTAACAATATATTGTTTTGTCAATTGAACAACAGGCCTAAATTGTAACAATCAAACACAACAATAATAACAAGACAATTAGATGATATATAGATAATCAGAAGAAAAGAACAGTTGATTAAATCGAATTAGATCTCACAAATCTTTGTTGAATTGAATCTGTAGCAATTCCCCTTGATTAGAATGGGATGTTTAGCCACTCATGTCTCTTGAGTTTCTCTCTAGGGTTTGTAAGAAAAGAATAACCAATGATATCTCCCGAGATGAAAACCCTAAAAGGTATATATATACACAAGTGGGCAAATGAAAGGTCATCATTCAATATAGGCTGGCAGTTATCCAAAAATGCCGGCGGCCTACATTTCCTTTGGCCGGCTTATGTCTTCGTAAACAATGAAATTTCCAGGAAGGCTGGCAAGAAGCCCAGATACTCCAGCGACTTTCCCGTCGGCTTTGATCTTCATTCATGCATCCAGTGTAGTAATGCCCGGTGGCGTTGATAGATAAGCTGGCGGCCTTTGTTGTGTGCTTGGTGTCCAGAATGATAAAGGCCAACGGCCTAAGCATATGCACAGCCGGCCTTCTTTTCCTTGCTTGTTCGCTGGTGAAGATTGTGAATGCTGGCAGCTTTTGTTATGTTGATGTCGGCCTATATGTTATTTTGCATTCAACGCCGGTGTGGTCCAGTTCTAAGCCAACGGCTTTGATTCTTGTTTGGCCGGCCTTCAATGTAATTTTTTCTCCTTTGATTCAATTTTTGCTCCAATCTTGTATTTTTCACTTCTTTTGGCTTCAAAGACCTGATATTCATATAAAACACGATTAAGGATTGATTCCATATAATTTCTATAAAATTAATAACGAATTAATTCAAATTAAACCAATGAATTATTGAGTAATATTCATTTAACGAATTCCCCCACACTTAAACCATTGCTTGTCCTCAAGCAATATCATATAACCTAAAATGAAATCTTATCATGGAGTGTGCTTCTTTCAAAATTCAAATTCAAGCATCTTTCTTTCTTTTTATAACTTGTGATTTCAGTGCCTACTGCTCTAACCAAACTGAGGGCTTGTAATTAGAGTACTAAAATGAAAATTCAATAGTTAATCTAAACAAAACAAACTTGAACCACATATTTAACCAAAGATCCTTCTACTCAAAAGTAAATACTCAGTCCAACAAAGAAAAATACCCATTTAGACTTCACTGGATATCTAACTGACATATACTCTTACCAACATAGAATAAAAGCATTTGATATCCATTCTTTTCTTAGATTTTCTCTCTGTTTATTATAAGTCTTATTCCATTTGATTGCTTCAACATTCATATTCTTTTTCATTCAAGCATATATTTAGAGCCTTCAGAGATGAATCTCTGGACGGGTTTTTGTCCGTTTCTTTTCAGCTCTTTCTTTTTCATTTCAAAGCATATATATGAACTTTAGCCTTTCCTCCCTTATCGTTATAGTGAGTTCATTGAGTCGGTACATCCCGGGCTCATCACCTAAGTGACCAGGTTTTAAAGGGACCCCTATGAACTCTTCCTCACCCTAACATTCAAGTTTGGATACTCATAACTCGATTGTTTGAGTTAGAGGAGTATAGGCTTATGCTTGTTTCTATTTTTGAATGGAACAACAAACTCAAGACTTTTTTATCAAAGATCACCAAGAAAAAGACTTCATTTATCTCTTTTACCAAGTGTTGAAAAATTCTTTAATAAGAACTTATAAAAGTATATATAAATTAGCTTATTCCTAGAAGTAAACCTGTTTATTTTTCACTTAAGGACTCGACTTACTTTCAAACTTCCAAATCTAAAGCCAAATACACAGTAAATCTGTTCCTTAAAGATTTTACTACTCAATTTTAGTCAAGTATTCTAATCACAACAGTAGGTGAGTAAGCCACTTTCACGAGTCAATTTTTCACTTTTTAGATGCTATCTTTAATTTTCCAGCACAATTTTTTAGATTTCATTCAAATTTTTGAAAAATTTTTGGCCTAAAATTGCCATATAGTACTTAAGAACAAATGATCAATAGTTTAAAGTGTGGGTACACATTTCAATTCCAGATGTCTTATATACGCAAAATAATTTCAGAAGTCATACATCACCAGATGAAATACTCAAATTCATAATTTTATCTCTCCCCCACACTTATAGTAAAGTGCTCACTGTTTCTAAATCAGCAGAAAGTACGAAAGAAATACAATTAAAAAGGAATAATGGTACTTCCCTGATTTATCTTGTCGAGCAAGATGAAGCAATATGAGTGGCTAGCAAAACGATTGTACGGATAGAGTGCATTTATATTAGACCTGTGACAAAAAAAAGCAAAAAGAAACAAGGTTGGGAATCAAGGTTAATCCAACAGATCGGATTATCAGGAAAATCAAAAGTCTACCCATAAGATGGGTGCTTAATTAAGTACAAATTAGAAATCGAAGCTAGCAAGAACTCTAGCTTCCTTCCTCCTCTGTGCTATCCTCCTCCTCTAAAGTCTCATACTGAATATGATCGGCTGCGGCTTGATTGATACATGAAAAAGCAGCTTTTAACATGTCGACCAAAGACTTCCTAAATTTCTTGTTTTTCTTCCGCTCTTTCTTATTTTCTCTTTTCAGTTGGACAGTCTCTTGTCTCAACTGATCAGAGCGGCTACTACCTGTAGGAGGAAGTGGTGGTGCGGATGATGTAGAAGGTCCCGTATAGGGAGTAATTTCGGGCACTGCCGACTCGTCCTCGTCTTCATCATCCTGGCTAGCAGCATCAGTAGCTTCAGTAGCATGGGATGGTTTATTCAAACCCCACAACCTGAATGGTGCGCTTGAGATTTTCTTGCATTCCATGCCTTCATCCCCTTCAGGTTGTTGAAAGATTCCCATTCCTTTCAGTAAGGCAGTTATATATCCTCCACATGAGATCGCTTTCGTCCTGGTGTCCGTTATTTGTCTATCTATAAAATTTACCACCTCGACACCAAGGTCTATTGGACAACCCTTGATCATACTATGTATATAAAACACATCGAAGCTCGTTACCTTACTATGGCTTGTCTTCTTGCAGCTAATTGTATGTGATAGTATATGATGAAGCAGCTTGTGCTCCATAGCTGTAAAGGCAGTAGACAAGCTTTTTGATGGAATGAATGGATCTGTCTTTGGCTTAATTAGTTCTAACCAGAATTTTGAAGCGTCCATGTCTTGTGGCCAGCTATTAGATAGATCTGTTGTAGCATCCATGGTATCATAAAGACCCAGGGTATACCCAACTTGCTTCAATTCTATTTGTCTCACTTCCTTATATGCCTGAAACTTCATGGTTGTTACCCCATTCCCCGTCTCAAGATACATGGTCGACAAGAACTCTATGGTTATATTTTTAAATGTTGGTTCCCGTACATCAAAAACTTTAAACCAAGTGTGATCTTTGACAGCTTGAGACAAGATATCCACCATCCCATATTGATTCAGCAATTCCCAATCAAGATATTGATGATTAATGAACTTCATCTTCTGGAATCGCTTCTTTCTCTCTTTGGCATAATCTTTATGGATTAGTAAGTCAGATGGTTGAGTTTCAGATGTAGAAGCTCCTGAAGCTTTTTCTTTTCTTTGTTTGTAATTTCTTGGGCGGCATCCTAATTCAAATCCATATTAAGCAAAGAAAACCAACAAATATGGAATTCTAAAACAACTCAGACATGAGTTTATGACATACTTGTATTAGATAGATTAAGTAAATTGATAGTTATACAAGCATGGATGAAGTAAACTCATAAGTGTTTTTTTAAACATTTTTAAGTTCAAAGCTGTCAGCCTACATTAGTCAGCTTAGTTTTGAACCGTTGAAAGGGGATTGTTTCAAAATTTCGTTCAAACTTTACGGTTTAAAATCTCATTCAAAACATAAAGATTTAGTCTAAAAAAAATTTTTATTATGCCAAAATTCAACCAAAATTCTGGGTTGACGATTCATGTTTTCAGACCAAATTGTTTTTAGTTTGTTTAATACACAATTTAAGCTGTAAATTTGAAGTCAGAACATCTATTATTGCCAAAAATTTGAGAAATCCCCAATTTCAAGTTTGATATTCAATGATAAAACCCTAGAAATTTTGAACTCAAAATTGAACTATTCAGCCATTCGAATCAAAATCGCAGTACAGACATAGCCTAATTTCACTTAAACTTCAACAAGACCATCAATACAATTCAACACAACCCACATCTCCACTGACCCACTATTCTAACCACCAATCTTTCGCAAAAATCTCCACCGCAACCCAACAATCACATTCAACTTGGCAGAAAAACATAAATACAAGTAATAAAAATATAATGAGGAGCGTTAGAATCACTTACTTGTAGCGTTTAAGCACGAAAAATTGGATCTTGATGTTGAGTATGGAAGGAGTAGGTCCAATGGAATCAGAGAATTGAGAGGAAGAGATGGGAAAAATAAAATAAGAATGAGGAAAATGGAGAAACAAAACCTGTTGTATCCCGCATCTGCCACTTACGCCGGTTATCATGTATATACGCCGCCGGTGTAAGGACCCGACATTTTTACCCCTATATTTGATATAGGAGATAACGGATCCCCAACCACATATAACCCCTAAGATTATATGTAAGGTTGCCTAAAGAGATAGTTTGAGTAATTGTTTATCTAATTCTATAAGATAATATTTAACAAACAACATAGATATTAGCAGCGGAAATAACTCTACTTCTAAATAGCTACATATATACATATATACATATTACATCCAAGGGCTTTTATAAGCCTTAAGCAAAACTCTCAAAACACAACTCTACTAACACAACATTTACACCATTAACAAAAAATGAATCTCATCTAATCTATTACATTTATAGGGTCCATAGAGTCCATAGTCATCTCTAATCCTCCAACCCATCAAGAAAATCCTCAAAGTCAGTTCCGTACCCCATACTCGCATAGAACTCATCGGGATCATCACCTGAAATAGATAAAATATGAGCCAAAGGCCCAGTACACAAGTAACGAATACAAATGCGAAGTGAGTCACACATTCTTAGGCTAGATGCATTATGCAGCAATCGCTTATTCATTAATAAGTCTTTAATTAGTAAAACAACATGGGAGTATTCAAACTCCGGACAACAAGGTTCTAGTATTACGTCCGCCTCCCTGAGTGGTCCCTACTGTTCATACAGACGAGGCAGCCCCACCTTCCGGCGTAGCCCGTAATACTAGGGGTTCCTGAGTAACGCATCACGACGCTCAGGGGGTTGATATGAGCAGCTCGGATACTCATATCTCCTAAACCATTCTAACCATTAACGAAAAAGAACCCTGCCCCCAATCTGAGTAGGGTGCCGCTCTCCGAACTAGATTCAACGGCAAACACCGACAATCAACACATAAACAACAATAGTATTCTCTGATTTTTAGGTAGTTTAATCTTGATGCCTACCCTAGCAAAGAATCAAGGAAGTCACTGTGTACCTGATATAGCTTGGGAATTAATGGAGTTGACTGGGCGAGGATCTATCGCTGTTTAATCAATATTAAAGTTCACACTTAGTTTAAACTCTAATTGATTAGCTCAAAATATAAATTCATCCAAGAAATCCAAATAAATTAATTCAAAATCGAAATTAAGCATTTAAGCATCCTATTAAACCCTAAATCGCTTAATAAATACATAATTACTCAAATAACAAACTTTGGAAAATTTTAGAAAAAGTTCTTAAAATTCAGAAGCTCAGGGGATACGCTGGCACTCAACGCCGGCGGCGTTGAGCCGGTGTTCAATGTCCTGAAAATTCACACTGCCAACGCTGGCAGTGTTCAAAGGTACGCCGTCAGCCTTTGCACCTTACGCTGACGGCGTTGAGCCGGCGTAGATTTCAAAACCAAAGTTTTCAAAAACATCCAGAGAGGTATAAGCCGGCCGCTTATACAACTACGCGGGCAGCCTTCACATGTACGCCGGCGGCCTAGATTCCCAGCAGCCAGCGTACATTAAGGAAGAAAGAACGCCGGCTGACTTTCCTAGCGAAAGCCGGCGGCGTTCAGTCGGCTTTAAGAAAATTGGTTATGTGGGCTTTCTACACCGCCTCTACGCCGGCGGTGTAGAATCCCTAGATGCCGGCGTACGTTCAAAATCTAGCCTATACGAAAATGATTTTTGAAATCCCCTGTTTTATACACTTTGATCAATTCTCAAAACCTTTCCAAACTTAGTCCAAACTTTCTAAAGCTTGTTATATGAATCAAATACTATCCTACAACATGAATTCCACCTCTAATCTTCAATCACCAATCATACTTCTAATTCACACATCAACTACTCATTTCTTAAATATTTCTATAACACTCATACCCACACTTCCATATTCCTATGAGATGCAAACTACCACTTCATTAAGCACATAATCCCATTTTAACTATCATTCATGCACCAACTCAATCTCATACCAAGCATCACCTCAAATCACATCTATTCTAACATTTTACAACACATTATAAAACATGAAATGAAAGATAAAAGTTGCATTAAACTTACATGAGTGAATCTTGGCTTGGGAATGTTATTCAAATCCTTAAGCTTGTAGTAAACCTTGGCTTAGGGTTTAAAATCTTGGATTGAGAAAAGAAAGAAAGAAAGAAAGAAAGAAAGAAAATGAAATTCGTATGGAAATTTGAGGCTGCCAAAAGGGAGGGTTAATTTGTCCAAATTGAAGTCAAATGTCATCCAAATCTCACCATTAGGGGTATATTTGTCCTAGGTTTAATTTAGGAAAATTTCAAATGCATTTGAGTCAAATTTGAGCTCAAAAAGTGGGTCTAACTTTAGCCAAAAATTCTGTCATGATTTAAGCAACTTCAAAACAATTGATTACATTCTAAACATAATGCATGCATATTAATTTACATAAAGACACACAATTCATTAAGCTATTCACACCTTTAATTATACTATATAAACATTTATAAATATCCAACAATAATATTAATTCCATAATACTATACACTTATAATCAACACATTCACTAATTACATAGCTAAACACACACACACACATATATATATTATATATGTCATCCCAATATCATACTAGCATGCAATATAAGGAAGTCAGCTATTTCATTCTCTCCTCCTTCAAAAAGTTTCGTCCTCGAAACTTAGTTTACCTTAACGCGATTCAAATAACTCAGGGTATTTCTGCTTCATTTCGTTCTCGGGCTCCCATGTCGCTTCCCTCTCGGTTTGTCCCGTCCACAAAACCTTCACATAAGGGATTACTTTTCTCCTCAACACTTTATCGATCCTGTCTAAGACTTTGATCGGTTTCTCCACCGTGCTCAAATTTGGTTGAATCTCCGGTTGATGTGTAGAAAGAATAGCTTCGGGATCTGATATACACTTTCGAAGTTGTGACACATGAAACACATCATGCACTTCCGACAAATTTGGTGGTAGAGCTAATCGATAAGCCAATGGTCCAATTCTTTCTAGAATCTCATACGGACCAATGTACCTTGGGTTCAATTTACCTCTAGCTCCAAATCTAATAATCCCT
Source organism: Combretum micranthum (assembly GCA_024138025.1). Classification (NCBI taxonomy): domain Eukaryota; kingdom Viridiplantae; phylum Streptophyta; class Magnoliopsida; order Myrtales; family Combretaceae; genus Combretum; species Combretum micranthum. The sequence continues at coordinate 33,595 of JAMXBD010000020.1, forward strand.
TTTGTTGGTGAAATTCTAAGGAACACATGATCACCCACTTCAAACTCCAATGGTCTTCTCCTCATGTCGGCATAGCTTTTATACCGATCTTGAGCCGTTTTCATCCTTTGCTTAACCACTTGGATTTTATCTACCGCTTGTTGCACTAATTCTGGACCCAAAATAACTCTTTCTCCAACTTCATCCCAATGTATTGGAGATCTACATTTCCTACCATAAAGCGCTTCATAGGGTGCCATTTGAATTGTTACTTGAAAACTGTTGTTGTAGGCAAATTCAACTAGTGGCAAATAAGTATCCCACTTATTGTCAAAATCTAAAGCGCATGCTCTAAGCATATCTTCTAGGATTTGAATTGTTCTTTCCGATTGCCCGTCTATCTGTGGATGAAACGCGGTATTAAACTGAAGTTGAGTACCTAAAGCGGCATGTAGACTTTTCCAGAATCGACTGACAAAACGAGAATCTCGATCAGAAGTGATTGTCTTCGGAATCCCATGTAATCTCACTATTTCTTTGATATAGATATGTGCCATTCTTTCCAAAGAATCTCCAACCCTCAAAGGTATGAAATGAGCCGATTTCGTTAATCTATCCACGATTACCCAAATAACTTCATGCTTCGTAATAGTCTTGGGTAAAGCTGATATGAAATCCATGGTAATATCATCCCATTTCCATTCAGGTATGGATAAAGGTCGAAGCTCCCCTCCGGGTCGTTGATGTTCAATTTTTATTTGTTGACAAGTCAAACACTTGGATACATAATGAGCAATATCTCTCTTTAAACCTTCCCACCATAAATTTCTCTTCAAGTCTCTATACATTTTGGTGGTTCCCGGGTGGATCGAATATGAAGATGAATGAGCTTCCCTCAAGATTTCTTCTCTCAACTCATATGGTACAAAAAGTCGATTCCCATATCTAATAACTTCATCTTCACCAATTCTCAACTCTTTTCTCTTCCCTTCTTCAATGGCTAACTTTATTCTTTTAACTTCATCATCTTGCTTTTGGACTTGTTTAATCCTTTCCAAAATTGTCGGTTGCAAGGATAATTGAGCCAATATCACATCAACTTGCTCAATGTAACCTCAAGTTCTAATTTCATGAAATCCATCTGAATTCCTTTTGGCTAGAGATCATAATCACATCATCCATTTGCTTCTTCCTACTGAGTGCATCTGCTACTATTAGCTTTCCCGGGTGATAAAGTATTTCCACTCATAATCTTTAATCAACTCAAGCCATCTTCTTTGCCTCATATTAAGTTCTTTCTGGGTGAATATGTATTTCAAACTCTTGTGATCCGTATAGATCTTACATTTCTCTCCAAACAAATAATGTCTCCAAAGCTTCAATGCGAGAACCACTGCTGCCAATTCAAGATCATGCACCGGATAATTCTTCTCATGGGGTTTTAGCTGCCTTGATGCATAAGCTATAACTTTTCCATCTTGCATGAGAACACAACCGAGTCCTTGGATAGATGCATCACTGAAGACTTCAAATTCCTTTCCACTCACAGGCAATGCTAAAATAGGAGCCGATATCAATCTTTCTTTCAACTCTTTAAAACTCCTCTCACAATTGTCATCCCACACATACTTGGTATTCTTCCGTGTTAACTTGGTTATTGGAGACGCCAGTTTAGAAAATCCTTCAACAAATCTTCGGTAGTATCCAGCTAATCCAAGGAAACTTCTAATTCACTCACATTAGTAGGCCTTGCCCATTTCAAAATAGCTTCAATCTTCATTGGATCAACCGAAATACCTGCCTTTGAGATAATATGCCCAAGAAAAGATATTTCTTCCAACCAAAACTGACACTTGGTAAATTTCGCATAAAGTTTCTTCTCTCGGAGTTTTCGTAACACAAGTCTCAAATGCTCTCGATGCTCCTCCTTGTTCCGAGAATATATCAAAATATCATCAATGAATACTATGACAAATGAATCCAAATAATCTTTGAAAACTCTATTCATCAAATCCATGAATGCGGCTGGAGCATTGGTTAACCCAAAAGGCATTACCAAAAACTCGAAGTGTCCATACCGAGTCGGAAAGCCGTCTTCTGAATATCTTGCGATTTGATCTTGAGTTGATAATATCCTGATCTCAGGTCGATCTTAGAGAACACTGTAGCTCCCTTTAACTGATCAAACAAATCATCGATCCTTGGTAAAGGGTATTTGTTCTTGATAGTAACTCGGTTCAATTCTCGGTAATCAATACACATGCGTAAACTTTCATCTTTCTTCTTGACAAACAGCACAGGAGCCCCAAGGCGATATACTCGGTCTGATAAAGCCCAAGTCTTGTAACTCTTGTAATTGTAACTTCAATTCCTTCAATTCAGCTGGAGCCATCCTATATGGAGCTTTAGAGATAGGTACCGTTCCAGGCAAAACCTCAATCCCAAACTCTATCTCCCGATCCGGTGGTAATCCAGGTAACTTCTCAGGAAATACATCCATAAACTCATTCACAATGGGTGTCATTTTGATATCCACTTCTTCAATATTCATTGCTGCTACAACTGGTTTTTCCCACAGTTCCATAAACTTCATACTCCTAGGTCTCAACCTTTCCAATTTATGTGTGAAACTCCCATCAATCAAGCCAAAACTTAACTCCGCCTTACTACAATCTATAGTGACCTTATATTGATTTAGCCAATTCATTCCCAAAATCACATCAAAATCAGATAAAGGCAACACTATCATATCAATAGGCATGCTCACATTTGAAATCACAACATTTATACTTTTACACACACAAGGATGTCTATTTTCAATCACCAACGGAGTAGTCACACACATAACACGATCAATCAACAATTCAGAGCAAGCTCACAATCATTCATAAAATTTTCAGAAATACAAGCATGAGTCGCTCCAGTATCAATTAGCACATATGCATCCCTATTAGCAACACTCAGTATACCTGCCAAAGTGTCTACTGAGGGTGTGTCCTCAATCTGTTGTAAGGCAAAAACCCTCGGATTTGTCTTTCCCTTCTCTCCATCAACTCCACTCTTCACATTAGGTCGGTCCTTGCAATTAGAAATGTGATGCCCTCTTTGCTTGCAATATGCACAAAAGACCGGTGGTAGTTTCGGATTCTTGCACTCTCTAGACTTATGCCCAACTTGACCACATGAGAAACATGCATTGGGAATCCACTTGCAATCGGACAACTCATGAGGACCATAGCATCTAAAACATTTCTTTTCAAATGCAAGTGTAGGAGCTTTATATATCTTTTGTCTCCTTGTCGTCCCATAAATGGCTTCTTTCCTTTACCCACACCTCGATAACTATCATAAGATGAAGTAGGAGCGGGCCTCTTCCCTAGAAATGCAGCTCTCTTTGCTCTCCTAACTCTACTATCGTTCTGAATTTGCTCCATTAGCAAAGCTTTGGCCACCATATCCGATAAGGTATGCAACTCAAATTTCTTCACTTCACTTTGGATTTCTTCATTCAGTCCATTCTGAAATTTCTGAACTTTCATCCTCTCATCTCGGTAATCACCTCCCGCAAAACGCAACAGTCTACAAATTCTCCATGATATTCATCTACAGTCTTACTCCCTTGTCTCAAGTTTAACCAATCGGTTATCATCCTCTCTCTCACTGAATTCGGAAAGTACTTGATGAAAAATATATCCTTGAATGCATTCCATGATATGGGTAATTGTAAATTTCCACTTGTTAATCTCCACCAATTATAAGCTTCTTTCTTCATCATGTAAACCGCTAAATCCACTTTATTATCTTCCGGGGTTCTACTGGCTGCAAATGTTTTCTCAAGTTCTTCTATCCACCCTTCAGCTACTGTAGGGTCGGTACTAGTGCCATCAAACTCTGGAACCATCTTACTAAAATCATGTAACTTGATTTGATTGGATTGATCATTCAAAAGTAGCCTCATTTGATCTCATCCCTTGCTGATTACCTTGCTGCATGAGATGTTGAGTTTGTTGATACATCATCATCTGATACTGCTGCATCATGGCCATCATATCCCTCATCATACCATACATCGAGTTCGGGTCACTAGTTGGTATTTGTGACATAGGAGGAATGGGTGGTATAGGTGGAGGTGGAGGAATTTGAGTCTGTGGAGGAACTTGTGAAGCTGAAGCCGATGCAGGCGATGGAGTAGTCTCACTGCTCGGTGTAGAAGATGAAGTGGGAGCAAATGTAGACGATGACTGTGGTGGTGGTGGCATACTTTCTCTATCAGAATGTTGCCTAGTAGACCTCCTTAACCTGTCCATCTTTACAATTGCATAGATATATTCAACACACATTCATACATGCATCTAAATTCCTAATCACATACAAAACTTATCAAATTGACATTTACATTCAGGCATAGATAAGCAAACAATTCAATAAGACATCAACAAACAATAAGCAATTGGTAGACAAGAATCAAATAACAATTATTAAAACAAGCAAAAGAAGATTACACACAACTATTTGGATAGCTTAATTCTTTTCTATACTACTTAGTTGTGTCTAGGTCAAGTCTTAAATAATCATGACAATTAAATAAGCAATTAATCAAACTCCGCTCTGATACCAACTGTAAGGACCCGAATTTTACCCCTATATTTGATATAGGAGATAACGGATCCCCAACCACATATAACCCCTAAGATTATATGTAAGGTTGCCTAAAGAGATAGTTTGAGTAATTGTTTATCTAATTCTATAAGATAATATTCAACAAACAACATAGATATTAGCAGCGGAAATAACTCTACTTCTAAATAGCTACATACATACATATATACATATTACATCCAAGGGCTTTTTATAAGCCTTAACAAAATTCTCAAAACACAACTCTACTAACACAACATTTACACCATCAACCAAAAATGAATCTCATCTAATCTATTACATTTATAGGGTCCATAGAGTCCATGGTCATCTCTAATCCTCCAACCCATCAAGAAAATCCTCGAAGTCAGTTCCGTACCCCATACTCGTATAGAACTCATCGGGATCATCACCTGAAATAGATAAAATATGAGCCAAAGGCCCAGTACACAAGTAACGAATACAAATGCGAAGTGAATCACACATTCTTAGGCTAGATGCATTATGCAACAATCGCTTATTCATTAATAAGTCTTTAATTAATAAGACAACACGGGAGTATTCAAACTCCGGACAACAAGGTTCTAGTATTACGTCCGCCTCCCTGAGTGGTCCCTACTGTTCATACAGACTAGGCAGCCCCACCTTCCGGCGTAGCCCGTAATACTAGGGGTTCCTGAGTAACGCATCACGACGCTCAGGGGGTTGATATGAGCAGCTCGGATACTCATATCTCCTAAACCATTCTAACCGTTAACGAGAAAGAACCCTGCCCCCAATCTGAGCAGGGTGCCGCTCTCCGAACCAGATTCAACGGCAAACACGACAATCAACACATAAATAACAATAGTATTCTCTATTTTTAGGTAGTTTAATCTTGATGCCTACCCTAGCAAAGAGTCAAGCAAGTCACTGTGTACCTGATATAGCTCGGGAATTAACGGAGTCGACTGGGCGAGGATCTAACACTGTTTAAATCAATAATAAATTCACACTTAGCTTAAACTCTAATTGATTAGCTCAAAAATAAATTCATCCAAGAAATCCAAATAAATTAATTCAAAATCAAAATAAAGCATTTAAGCACCCTATTATACCCTAGATCACTTAATAAATACATAATTACTCAAATAACAAACTTTGGAAAATTTTAGAAAAAGTTCTTAAAATTCAAAAGCTCAGGGGATACGCCGGCACTCAACGCCGGCGGCGTTGAGCCGGTGTTCAATGTCCTGAAAATTCACACTGCCAACGCTGGCAGTGTTCAAGGGTACGCCGTCAGCCTTTGCCTACGCCGGCGGCGTTGAGCCGGCGTAGATCAAAACCAAAGTTTTCAAAAAACATCCAGAGAGGTATAAGCCGGCCGCTTATACAACTACGCGGGCAGCCTTCACATGTACGCCGGCGGCCTAGATTCCCAGCAGCCAGCGTACATTAAGGAAGAAAGAACGCCGGCTGACTTTCCTAGCGAAAGCCGGCGGCGTTCAGTCGGCTTTAAGAAAATTGGTTATGTGGGCTTTCTACACCGCCTCTACGCCGACGGTGTAGAATCCCTAGATGCCGGCGTACGTTCAAAATCTAGCCTATACGAAAATGATTTTTGAAATCCCCTGTTTTATACACTTTGATCAATTCTCAAAACCTTTCCAAACTTAGTCCAAACTTTCTAAAGCTTGTTATATGAATCAAATACTATCCTACCAACATGAATTCCACCTCTAATCTTCAACTCACCAATCATACTTCTAATTCACACATCAACTACTCATTTCTTAAATATTTCTATAACACTCATACCCACACTTCCATATTCCTATGAGATGCAAACTACCACTTCATTAAGCACATAATCCTATTCTAACTATCATTCATGCACCAACTCAATCTCATACCAAGCATCACCTCAAATCACATCTATTCTAACATTTACAAACAACACATTATAAAACATGAAATGAAAGATAAAAGTTGCATTAAACTTACATGAGTGAATCTTGGCTTGGGAATGTTATTCAAATCCTTAAGCTTGTAGTAAACCTTGGCTTAGGGTTTAAAATCTTGGATTGAGAAAGAAAGAAAGAAAGAAAAAAAGAAAGAAAATGAAATTCGTATGGAAATTTGAGGCTGCCAAAAGGGAGGGTTAATTTGTCCAAATTGAAGTCAAATGTCATCCAAATCTCACCATTAGGGTATATTTGTCCTAGGTTTAATTTAGGAAAATTCCAAATGCATTTGAGTCAAATTTGAGCTCAAAAAGTGGGTCTAACTTTAGCCAAAAATTCTGTCATGATTTAAGCAACTTCAAAACAATTGATTACATTCTAAACATAATGCATGCATATTAATTTACATAAAGACACACACATTCATTAAGCTATTCACACCTTTAATATACTATATAAACATTTATAAATATCCAAAAATAATATTAATTCCATAATACTATACACGTATAAATCAACACATTCACTAATTACTAAGCTAAGCACACACACACACACACACATATATTATATATATATATCATCCCAATATATACTAGCATGCAATATAAGGAAGTCATAGCTATTTCAGCCGACGTATGTGACGGCGTATAGTTTCCAAGCATGTCCAGTAGCGTCATCACTGCGGCCATTTAACTTACGCTGCCGACCTATGTTCTTCAAAGTCCTCCCGAGACAAGATGGCTGGCAGCGTATGAATTTACGCTGCCGGCCTTTCATGTTGAACCAATTTGCCCAGAATGGTCATGGACGACGGCGTTGGCATTTAAGCTGCCGGCCTTTAATACAAAATGGTTGGCGCTATACTTTCAAAATGGCCGACTGCTTTTCTTTTCTTTTCTCTTCTCTCTCTTTTTTTTTTAGATCAATAAAAAGAAATAAACAAAAGAAAATCAAAATCAAACATCGGGTTAGAAAAAAGAAAAAAAATCAAAATATTTTACAAAAATAAAAAAAATAAAAAAAATGTTAGACATGGGTTGCCTCCCATGGAGCGCTTTTCTTTAACGTCTTTGGCTAGACGTAACGGAGCTCATTTGTACTCGGGACTTCCCAAACTGATTTCTTCAATATTGGTCACTTGAAAACCTTCATAGAAAGGTTTCAAGCGATGACCATTTACTTTGAAAACTTTACCAGTTTGCTCGCTCCTGATCTCAATTGCACCATGAGTGAACACATTGGTGACAATAAAAGGCCCTATCCACCTAGATCTCAATTTACCAGGAAATAACTTTAATCGAGAGTGATAAAGCAAAACTTTTTGACCAATTGAAAATTTTTTCTTGAAATCATTTGATCATGAAAAGCTTTAGTTTTTTCCTTGTAAATTTTTGAGTTTTCATAGGCATCAAGGCGAATCTCTTCAAGTTCTTGCAACTGAAGCTTTCTGTGTTCACCTGCCTCATCCAATCTCAGATTGCATTGCTTCACAGCCCAATAAGCTCTATGTTCCAACTCAACAGGAAGGTGGCAAGGTTTGCCAAACACTAGACGATATGGAGACATTCCAATGGGGGTTTTATAAGCCGTTCTATAGGCCCACAACGCATCATCAAGTCTAGTGCTCCAATCTTTCCTGTTCACATTGACAGTCTTCTCAAGAATGGATTTAATCTCTCTATTGGATACTTCAGCCAATCCATTTGTCTGTGGATGATATGCTGTAGAAGTGCGATGAGTGACATTGTACTTCTTAAATAGAGCTTCTACAACTCTATTACAAAAATGTGTTCCACGGTCACTGATGAATGCTCTTGGTGTCCCGAACCTAGCAAAAATGTGAGATTTGACAAAATCTACAACAACTTTAGCATTGTTAGTTCGGGTAGCCTTTGCTTCTACCCACTTTGACACATAATCAACTGCAAGAAAATAAACATTCCAAAAGAAGAAGGAAAAGGACCCATAAAATCTATACCCCATATATCAAAAATTTCACAAGCAAGAATAGGGGTAAGTGGCATTTGATCTCTATGTCCTAAATTTCCAACTTTTTGACATCTATCACAAGACTTGCAGAACATATAAGCATCACGAAACAAAGTAGGCCAATATAAACCACACTCTAGCACTTTACGAGCTGTTCTTTTAGGGCCAAAATGTCCTCCACATGCATATGAATGACAAAATTGCAAAACAGAAGAAATTTCATCTTGAGAAATACACCTTCTAATAATTTGGTCAGAACAATGTTTCCATAGATAAGGATCGTCCCAAACATAATATTTAGCATCACTTTTAATTTTTCCTTTTGAGCTCTAGACAATTCACTTGGCAAAGTCCTAGTAACTAGATAGTTAACAATATCAGCATACCAGGGAGTTGTCTTTTGTATAGAAAAGAGATGTTCATCTGGAAAATCATCTTGCAATGGGACGGACTCTTCACTATTGGGTATTCTACTGAGATGATCCGCAACCAAATTTTCTGTGCCTTTTCTATCCGTACCTCCAAGTCAAACTCTTGTAATAAGAGTATCCATCTGATGAGCCTCGGTTTTGCTTCTTTCTTTGAGAGCAAGTACTTCAAAGCTGCATGATCTGTAAACACAATCACTTTAGTACCAAGTAAGTATGAACGGAATTTTTCTAAAGCAAAAACAACAGCTAAAAGTTCTTTTTCCGTTGTTGAATAGTTGGATTGTGCACTGTCAAGTGTCCTTGAAGCATAACAAATGACATGAGGAGCTCTTCCAATTCTTTGTCCAAGTATAGCACCAACTGCATAGTTGCTCGCATCACACATAATCTCAAATGGAAGACTCCAATCAGGTGGTTTGATAATTGGAGCAGAAGTTAGCTTCTCCTTCAGCTTGTTGAAAGCATGCTTGCAGGCTTCATCAAAATCAAACTCCACATCTTTTTGCAATAATTTGCATAAAGGTTGAGTAATCTTGGAAAAATCCTTGATGAAACGCCTATAGAAACCTGCACTGCCAAGAAAAGAACGAACTTCCCGTACACTCACGGGGTAAGGCAAAGATTTAATTACTTCAATTTTAGCCTTATCAACTTCAAGTCCCCTAGAAGATACAATGTGCCCTAAAATAAGACCTTGATCAACCATAAAATGGCATTTTTCATAATTAAGTACAAGATTTGTGTCTATACATCTTTTGAGCACTTTTGTAAGGTTAGTTAAACATGAATCAAATGTGTCACCATAGACAGTAAAGTCATCCATGAAAACTTCTATGATATTCTCCACATAATCTGAAAATATACTAACCATACATCTTTGGAATGTCGCAGGGGCATTGCATAATCCAAATGGCATCCTTCGATAAGCAAAAGTTCCAAATGGACATGTGAAGGTGGTTTTTTCTTGGTCTTCAGGTGCAACTGGAATTTGATGAAAACCTGAGTAACCATCAAGACAACAGTAATGAGAGTGTCCAGCCAATCTTTCAAGCATTGATCAATAAAAGGAAGCGGAAAATGATCTTTTCTTGTAGACTTATTTAGCTTCCTATAATCAATACAGACCCTCCATCCATTTTGGACACGAGTGGATACCAACTCACCTTTCGAATTTTCAATCACAGTTAAGCCCGTTTTCTTAGGAACAACTTGAATTGGACTTACCCATTTGCTATCAGAAATTGGATAGATCATACCTGCATCTAGAAGTTTCAAAATCTCTTTCTTTACCACTTCCATCATAGGAGGATTCAGTCGACGTGAACTTCCCTTGAAGGTTTGCAATTGTCCTCAAGCATGATCTTGTGCATACATGTGGAAGGGCTCAGTCCTTTGATATCAGCAATAGTCCATCCAATGGCTTCCTTATACTCCCTTAACACCCGAATTAGCTTTTCCTCTTCCAGAGTACTCAATTTACTGAGATGATTACCGCAAGAGTATCTTGTTCTCCCAAATATATGTACTTTAAATGCTCTGGTAAAGGCTTCAACTCCAATTTTGGTGCCTGCACAATAGAAGGGAGAAGTTTTGGATTAGTAGAAGGTAAATCAATGTAAGAAATACCATACCTTAAGGGCAGCAACGATTCCAGTTCTTGAACAGTGTCTTCCAAGTCAGAATGAATCACAAACTTCTTACCAATTTTCTTCAATTTCTCAGTCGTGAGGCTCTTTTCAAGTGCAATTTTCAGCCTATTTTCATCACTGAACTCAAATGATTTCTGTGCTAATGGGTCACAACATCAATCACAAAAACAGAAGAGACATCACTAGGATACTTCATGGCTTCATAATATTAAATTTAATAATTTCACCATCAAACTCCATAGTGAGTGTACCATCATGAACATCAATTTTTGTTCTAGATGTTTTAAGAAATGGTCTTCCTAACAAAATTAATGATGAATTAGCAGAATCATCATTTTCCATGTCAAGAACATAAAAATCAGCAGGAAAAACCAACCCATTCACTTGCACTAAAACATCCTCCACACACCATCAGGATACACATTGGATCTATCAGCAAGTTGAACAATCACCCCAGTCTTTTAATGGTCCTATTCAACGATGGTAAACTGACAGAGGCATAACATTAATTGAAGCGCCCAAATCACACATTGCCTTGGCAATTCCAACATTTCCTATTTTACAAGGAATGGTAAACATACCTGGATCCTTGCATTTAGGAGGAAGTTTCCTTTGAAGTATAGCAGAAATTTTCTCCTACACTAATCTTCTCATTTCCTTTCAGCTTTTTCTTGTTAGTGCACAATTCTTTAAGAAATTTCGCATATCGAGGTACTTGTTTGATTGCATCGAGCAAAGGAATATTTACCTCTACCTTGCGAAATGTATCAAAAATCTCCTTTTCTTCTTCCAATTTCTTAGATTTTGCCAATCTAGAAGGAAATGGAGGTGTTGGCACCATAATCTTAGATGGTTCAGCTGATGTTCCTCCCATTTGATTATCTTGAATGTGTGATTTTGTCACCTCTTTTTCAGTTTCTTGATCCAACTTATTCCTGCCTTTTCATCGGATTGCTGCAATTCCTTACCAGATCTCAAAGTGATAGCATTAGCACTTTGCTTAGGATTAGTAACGGTCTGAGAGGGTAACTTACCTTGAGATTCTAACTTACTCATTGATGTGGCAAGTTGACTCATCTGGTTCTCTAAGTTTTGGATACTTTGCTTTGTCTCATGCTGAAATTGCTTCGTGTCATCCTGGAATTGTTTTGTATTAACAGCAAGAGATTTAACAATGTCTTCTAGAGACATCCCTGAACTCGAAGATGAAGAAGGTTGTGGTGCTTGGTTTTGTGGCCTTGGACGGTACTGTGATTGGAAATTTTGTGGTCTAGACCCGTAACTGAAGTTTGGATGATCCCTCCATCCAGGATTATAAGTATTAGCATAGGGATCATACTTCCTTTGTGGTAGACCTGGAAATCCTCCAATCGCATTTGCTTGCTCATGTGAATCTTCTTGAGAGTAGGACACATGTCCGTGGGATGATTGATAGCAGCACAAATCCCACAAGCTTTAACCTGCTGTTGATTCCCTAAGGCTATCTGTTGCACAGAGAAGTGAGGTTAGAAATTTGATTCTCAAGATGAGGGACATTTACCTCATTAACTCTTCTTGTGATAGGATCATGACGTATCAAACTGTTGTGAATTTGCAGCCATCAAAGATATCAAATCCGAGCCTGAGCAGGGGTTTTGTCTACTATAGCTCCTCCGCTTGCTGCATTCATCATTTTCCTTTCTATTGGCAGCAAACCTTCATAGAAATATTGGATCAAAAGCTGTTCTGAAATACCATGTTGTGGACAACTGGCAACAATTGCTTGAATCGCTCCCAATATTCGTGAAGATTTTCTGTGTCCCTTTGTCTTATCCCACTAATTTCCCGTCTAATATTTGCAGCTCTTGTAGCAGGGAAAAATTTGTCCAGAAAAGCTTTAACCATATCAGTCCAAGTAGCAATGGATCCAGGAGGTAGATAAAATAACCAATCCTTTGCCTTGTCTTTCAATGAGAATGGGAAAGCTCTTAACTTGATTTGATCTTCAGGAATCCCTTGAGGTCTCATGCTGGAACAGACAATGTGGAATTCCTTCAAGTGTTTATGAGGATCCTCGTTTTCCAGACCATGAAAACTTGGCAACAGATGAATAAGACCTGACTTCAATTCCAATGCTACATTCAACTCCGGATATTGAATACAAAGCGGTTGTTGATTCACATCCGGTTCAGCCAACTCGTAAAGTCCTATCTGATTTTCCATCTGTCCTTTCTTGTAATATATCTTCCCTTTCAGATTCACTGGATGATTCAGCCAGTTCCAGTGCTTGGTTCAAACCAGGAGATGAAGATGATGTAGTGGCTGCTTGAGCACGCAATTTGGCTTGTTTTCAGTCTCCTAGCGGTCTTCTCAATTTCTTGATCAAACTCTAAATCACCTGTATGAGAAGAACGAGTCATAAAAGAATAGAGACAAATCTTTGACACCAATCCCCAGCAACGGCGCCAAAATTTGGTGGGTGTCGAATCCAATAAAATTAAAACCTACTTTAAAATTTGTGTATAATAGTGAGTAGGTTCGTCTCCATAGGGATCGGGGTAAATTTATTTCTATTCAAGAAAGAAAATAGATGAAAGAAGATTGGGGGTTTGTTCAATAAAAAAAATTAAAGTTTAGTTTATCTCTAAAGCTAGCAATCGCAAATAAGAGTTGAATTCAATAATAAGAAATCTCTAATCAAGGTGGTACTACAGTTCAATTCCTAGATTCGATCATTGATGCAAAGATCATTATTCTTTTTCTGACTAGATTGGTTATGGATTACAATACGCTCTGAAACCTATCTCTCCTTACTGAATTGATAACCAAGATAAGATCTTTAGTTATTTCCCTTATTGATTAGATAACCCTAAACAAGCTCTTAGGATTTAACCTATCAATAGCAATACAAATTAGAGAGACTACCAATCCTAATTAATAATCCATAGAGCATGAATCATTTAAATTAGATTATATATCATCACAACATAAATTAACTATCTGATTATAATCAACCACGTTGTTGTGTTACTCCTATTAGAATAATGAACAATACGGATTCAGTATTCTAATTAACAATATATTGTTTTGTCAATTGAACAACAGGCCTAAATTGTAACAATCAAACACAACAATAATAACAAGACAATTAGATGATATATAGATAATCAGAAGAAAAGAACAATTGATTAAATCGAATTAGATCTCACAAATCTTTGTAGAATTGAATCTGTAGCAATTCCCCTTGATTAGAATGGATGTTTAGCCACTCATGTCTCTTGAGTTTCTCTCTAGGGTTTGTAAGAAAAGAATAACCAATGATATCTCCAGATGAAAACCCTAAAAGGTATATATATACACAAGTGGGCAAATGAAAGGTCATCATTCAATATAGGCTGGCAGTTATCCAGAAACGCCGGCGGCCTACATTTCCTTGGCCGGCTTATGTCTTCGTAAACAATGAAATTTCCAGGAAGGCCGGCAAGAAGCCCAGATACGCCGGCGGCTTTCCCGTCGGCTTTGATCTTCATTCATGCGTCCAGTGTAGTAATGGCTGGTGGCGTTGAAAGATAAGTTGGCGGTCTTTGTTGTGTGCTTGATGTCCAGAATGATAAAGGCCGATGGCCTAAGCATATGCACAGCCGGCCTTCTTTTCCTTGCTTGTTGGCTGGTGAAGATTGTGAACACTGGCAGCTTTTGTTATGTTGATGTCGGCCTATATGTTATTTTGCATTCAACGCCGGTGTGGTCCAGTTCTAAGCCGACGGCTTTGATTCTTGTTTGGTCGGCCTTCAATGTAATTTTTTCTCCTTTGATTCAATTTTTGCTCCAATCTTGTATTTTTCACTTCTTCTGGCTTCAAAGACCTGATATTCATATAAAACACGATTAAGGACTGATTCCATATAATTTCTATAAAATTAATAACGAATTAAACCAATGAATTATTGAGTAATATTCATCTTAACAGATCGCCCATACCCGAGTCAGACATCAATAACATAAACATCATCTCTTCATCATCACTAACAATATCTTCATTAAATCAACACCATCATCAACAACAACTCCATCATCATCAATCATCAATCATCAATACCTGGAAAAGACAATAACAATAATAATGAGCTGAAGTCCAGTACGTAGTAATACAAACACATACAGAGTGACACATAACTTAAGTAAATACAATGCATCAATCAATAAGTTATTATCTTTTTATTAAAATAAACAAATAAATACTGGAGCACTCATACTCTAGAACAAGCCAATGGGAATCTGAGGGTCCTGAGTAATAGCAACCGCTCAGGAGGTTGATATAGAAATTCTAGGTACCTATATCTCCTATACCTATCTGAGAAAGAGAAAATAGCCTCATTGAGGTTCACAACCTTTATACACACCACTTATCCCAATCTATAACATCATTTAGTTCAATCGGTCCTATAAGCGTAAACTAAAACATGTTACTTAATTATGAGCTTAAGTAGATGTTACGCCAAACCATTTGCCCCATCAGCTACTCATTAAGTCACATATAAATCACCATTGCATCATGGTGTACCACTGCATCATGGTATTTGTCATTGTATCATGACATCTCAGTGCTTAACTATTATGTCATTGCATCATGGTATTTGTCATTGCATCATGACATCTCAACGCCTAACTACCATATCATTGTATCATGATAGGATTGCCACTCTTCGAACCGGATTCAACGGCATACGCACAACCAACACTCAATTAATTAGGTCATCTTTAAGTTTTAATTTATTTTAGTATGCCTATCCTAACATACAACTCGTAAGTTAATGCGTACCTTTTATATGAATCCCAACAAAGGTTTAGACACCATCTCAATTGATAATCCAATTATCCATCTATCTTATCAAGAGTTAAACTCACATAAGCATTTAAATTAACTGTCCAATTACATCAAACTTATTTTTAAACCTTATTTGATTATACACTAACTCGGAACCCCGCTATGTCTGTGTAATTTGCCTCGCCAAAATAAGGACAGTTCTTCTCTATTTGTCAAAGTATTTCTTTTCACTTTGATTACAGTATCTTATTATAAACCATCACTACATCATTCATACTAAAAAAAAAAAAAAAAAAGAAGAACATCATTCATTTCCTAAGCAAATACACATTTAAAACAACATATTCCCCATGTTAAGTAATGTTTATCCTAACTCATTAACTAAAGCCAATTACTATTTATTAAGCCTATATCACCTTAACAAAGCCAAATTGATTAGAGTTAATCATTTAGTTTAATTACTAAGTCAAAGTGATTAAACTTAAACAATCTAATTCATTTTAGCTCATTTAAGTTCATTTAGGTCAAGTTGAATCTAAGTTAGCTAACTATGTTTATTTTAAATTCAAGAACTATGTGAACTCCAATTAATTATTAATCCACAAATTATCTTAACTCATTCTTAATTATACAAATTAACTAACATAATATATCGTCTATCATTATCTATTTCATTTTATTTTTATTTCTTTCTTCTTTCTTTTTATTTTTCTTTTCCTTTTCTTTCTTCTTTATGAATAGTTTTAGGGGACAGATTACGCTCATGATGGGGACCGTGATCATCATCACCATCCTCATCACGCCCGTTATGGGGTATGTAATCTCCATCGTTTGTCTCATGGGGGCCGTGATGGTCAATGCAATCCTTGCCACGCCCATGTTCAAGGAGAAAATGTGATAAAAGGAGATCCTGCTCCTTGTTACGCCCTGATCAAGCCATTGCCTTCAAAACTAATTTGCTTAGAGGAGATCATGGGTCGTGTAACGGTTGTGATGAACAGGGGAATCCCTATTACTTTTTCCTTTCGCATTTTCTTCAAATTTTACTAACTTGCAAACATTCCACTTCAAATCAAACATCCTATTATTAGAATATACATCTATAAACATAACTTGTAACACTTCTACATATATTTCTACATCATAGTATCACAATTCATTTCATCAAACACTTAGTTTACATAACATCTCATTTTTAGGTTTTTAACAAATATGTTAATACATCTTTGGTTAATCACTATCATCATAAGAATTACATATATCTAGTCCTAATACATCATTTACATACATATATAAGATTTAAAGCAAGAAAAATAACAACACTTATCTTTTTAGGCAAATTTTACTTTTTGATCTTCTATACTACTACTTCTTAATTGTTGTTGAGGCTACTTCTGGCTTAATTCCTACTTCAATCTTGTTTTCCATCTTTGATTTTCTCTATTGACTTGTTGAAATTGAGATTTATGGTTGAGTTTTGAGAAATGGGAGAAAAGGAAAGAGAGAAAAAGAAACGAAGGAAAGGAAGAGAGAGAAGAGGGAGAAGGTACCCCATAAGCCAAAAGAAAAAAGCAATATATATATATATATAAGGCTTAAGGATATTTTAAAGCAAACGTATTAGGTTTAGAACCTTCATATCAATATCTTTAGTTCTTGAAGTATTTAAGAAATAATCTGAGGATCAATAGGTCAGAAATAAAAAGCTTAAAATAAGAAATTGATTTAAGATATTGGTTTTTATCAAATTGATATTTAACTTGAGCTTAGGCTCAAGTCTGGCATTTTTCGGCAAACAAACAAATTCAAAACTGGTGTAAATTTATGAATTGGAATTTAGACTAAAGTTTAAGGGTTTAGGAATCAAGTGAACATTTTAATAACATGTTTAGAGATTTGAGAATTAAAATCTCAATTTTCAACTTAAATATATTTACTAAATTTTTTTCATTGATTTATCTAATCATGATTCATTATCTATTTCTTTTACATCATTTAATCTATCTAAATCCAATTTCTACCTTAGATGAAGCTTTGGGATATTTCAAGTTGGGGTGCTTAGATCTCTGTTGAAAGAATAAGACTCTACCTATCGCAACATTTACATTTTCATTTGTTGAAGGTACCCGTGCCTTAATAACAACATCCTCATCAACAACGTCATCCATAGCAGACTCTTTTGTAAGAAAGATAAGATCATCATCATTATTATCTATCGAGTCACTATCGACATCTTTAGGCATATAATATACATCCCCATCATCTCTTGTATCACTACAAGCTTCTAAAGAACTCTCATAGTTGAGTGGTCTGTCACCATAATTTCCATCATTCCACGAAACAGTACTTTTAGGTGTCACTTGCCTTTCCTTCGGGTTAGAGCTTGATTGAATAGAGTCTTATAGAAAATAAAGGAGTTGATTAAAATTTTAAAGAATAAATGCCTAAAGCGTGAATATATATATATATATTATATATATAATTCCAATACCTCTTAAAGACATGATCGTTTTGTGGCACTTTAATCTCCACTTGAATGGGGAAGATGAGGACGCTTAGCTAAATCTCTCTCTTGTTGTATTAGCTTAGAAGCATTTAGTTCTTTACCATGATCTTTAGCATCAGTGATGTTTTGCTTCTCTTTATGCTTATCTGACTTAAGGAGCCGAAGATAGAACTCATTGTGGTAAATGATTGCCTCAACTAAGGGCTCCACACTTTGAGTAAGTGTATAACTCCAAAATCCCTTCATGCAATTCCCCTAGTATGATAATGACCAATTGGAGGAGACTACCCTGTTGCGCTTCTCTGAAGGAGTGTACACCTCACTAAGTTCAGAATGTATGTGCTTGAAATTTATTGGGGATATTACGAAGCAACAACACTCAAAGTCCGCAGCAGGGACTAACTTTCCTGGCACACCTTGGTCATACCCAAATTGGCATGCCACTCTATATGGAGGGTAAAGCATAACTCCTAATTCCAACAAGTTTTCCTTTTGGCCTTTAATATCAAGGATTGAAGTTAAACTCCCTAGGATGCACCATTGAAGGATGTGCGTAATAGTAAATAACACCTTTTGTTGGTCTGCTAATAAGAGTGGATCATGTGCTTTAAGTAGGCAATACCCACTACATTTCTGGTACCCTACAATTTTCTCAACATACGAGCAGGAAGTAAATTCAGTAGAGCCATCTAGCTGTTTTAACAAGGAGCAATCAAAGTGTCGCCCAATACCAACCCCTGCCTAAGCCCGTGGGTGATTCAACATAGAGTTTTTAGATGTGATAGGCAGGAGTAAAATGTCTTATGAACCTTTCACAAACGAATATTTGAAGAAATACTATGCCTGCATAACATGAAGCTACATAATGACCCATAAAGCAAGCAGCAGCATGGTGGTACAAGTCTAGGCGACGATAAAGCAAGCCTAAATAAAAGGGTGCAAGAGCAAATTCTCACCCTTCAGCTAGGCGTATTGCTAATGGAAATAGTAATGGGATGACTCTATCTTCAAGACCTTTAGGAAAAACAAACATGGACAGCCATAAGGTGATGAATGCCGCGAGTTTGAACACTATATAAAACTAGAGTTATTGCCATAAATGGAATAAAAATGATACATATATAGAAAATGAGGAAGAAATAGGTCTACTCACTCGCTTTCATATCTAGGTCCCTCGTAACATGTTGTTTTCCTTCTTTGCTTCTAAAGAAATACTTAATCCATGATGGGAAGGTAGACCTTTTTGTTGATGTCTTGATTTGAAGGTAAGCTTCCATCAGAGCATTATATATCATCTTATGCTCGATGAGTGTAAAGCAGCCGCAACATCCATACTCCTAAAAGAAGGAAGTTTCAACACAAAGGAAAACATCTTCTATGGTTGGAGTAAATTCGCCTCACAATGCCATAAAGGTGTGAGTCTGAGTACTCCTCTTAGACAATATCGCACGCCATTTTACCATACCTTCCATTTTTTCCAAAGTGTATCGCATAGATATCATGATGGCACCTTGTATGTTAGCTTGCTTCGATAAGGCTATGTGATGTTTATTCTTGGTGATATATGATACCCATGCAGATCAATCTTTAATGACTAACTTTAGGAAGTTAAACTGAGTAGTTAGTAGAGATAGCTCTTTCCTCTCGTTCCTGAAACGCAGCACAAAAGTAGCAATGATGATATTATTTGGTTCCAATGAAGCCTCTAGAACGATAAAACGGTGTTGCACAACAGTAGGAGTGGATGCGCGAGATCCTTTGGTCCTCATGTTTATCCAGAAAAGATCCTTCTTTATCGCACTATTGATCCAACTGTTGTGAGGAGAAGGGACCTTCGGTACTCATCCTCCTTGATGGACCAGCAGATTTTTCTGATGGGCCAGGCCAGTAGATTGAGGAGGATTCATGCTGAATTCCTCATTTACAGTCGAATGAAAAATGGGCCATGTAGAATGGGTTATCAGCCTAACAGAAGACTCCAATATGAATGGGCTTGAAGATCTAAATAAGGCTTAAGATTTCCCACGAGTCCCTATCAAAGTTAGAAGAGATCGGGTGCCAAAATAACACAAGATCACTCGTGAGCCCGTGCCAATAGATTGGGTGCCAAAGTGATGCAAGATTACTTATGGGCCCGTGTCAAATTTGATAGAGAATGGGGGTCCTAGGAAAACACTTAAGCCCACTATGAAGCTTATAAACAACAAAACACAATTTTGTCAACCTGCAAAGAAGATCAACATAGATTAGTAAAAAAATAATAATAATAATAATAATAAATTCAGAGTATAGAAGTTACCCTGGTATATAACATACAAATGTTGTCAAGAGGTCAAGAGAAGGGCTTATGGAATACTCTTTGCCTTTTGAAAACATGTGGAGATTTGAAAGAAAATAATATAATATATGTATATATATGTAAGCTAAAGAAGAGACTTTTGAAAAAGATGAGTATTTTACCATTGTTTAGCTATGATGAGAAATAAAATTTTATAAAATAAAATAATAATAAAATCAAAGGATCATTGAAGCCAAGCGGATATGGTACCAATTCCATTGTTAGTCCTGTTCACTTTATGTTAATGCCTGTTTTGATATGCTGGTGATTATTGTTGTTACAGCATGTGAGCATGGGCTACCGTCATATGCATTAGCCATGCCTGCGGTGTGTACAGCATGTACGGGATTTAAAGTAAGATTGGAATCACCTCCCATTATTCCATGAAGAATTAAAAGAAGGAAAATACAATTTAAAAAAGAAAAAAAAGGAAAAGAAAAGATAAAGAACATACATTAATTGGGGAAAGTCGTAATTGGATTTATTTCCGTCCAATTTATTTCCATCCAATTTTTCATGCTTGTTAATCCAATCATGGATTTTACAAGACTTGAAGTTCTCATGGGATTGATAAAGCTTAAAAGAAGTGAGCGGACTTAAAAATATTTAGATTGATGGGTGTTGACGAAGTCCGGTAGACTTTGGATATTAAGATTGAAGATTTAGAAAGATACTAATTTGGATAAAAAAATATATTGCCTCTTCTATAATATTTATTCCGTATATATGTGTGTATATATCTATATATATATATATATGTGTGTGTGTGTGTATGAAGCAGATATGGTTTTGGATAAAAGAAGATTTAAAAAATCTTTCAAGATAAAGATTGAAATGTGAGCAAATATTGGTTAATGATATCCATATTACGTTGAAGATTAAGATTGAAATATGAAGAGATATTATAAAAGAAAAAAAGAAAAAATTTCAGACACAAAGAATATTTTTAGTGAAAACAATAATAATAATTATAGTGAGAATTCTATGTGATTTCAACGTGTATATATATATATATATATATTTTTTTTTTAAGGAAAAAAATTAATTATACTTGGTCCGTACTGTGAGGGCTTCATGCCCACACCCCCACGCTACCTCAGCATACCCCGGCATAATTTCTTTTCCCTTTGCAAAGAGTCAGTATGTCGTTGCATTGCTGCTCACTCCGGGGCTTCGCCCTAGAGCTTCACAGCATTTACACAAAAACATCTACCTCGTTTACCATTGTGCTTTTAAGTTTAATACTTTTTATTCAATTATTCAATATTATTAAAAAAAAAAAGGCTATTTCATGTTACTTCAATCTATAAAAAAAAGAAAGCATGGGACATATTAGTTTACTCAATATCTCAAATGCTATTTTAACTTACTTTAGTTCATCGACAAATACGAGAAGTATTGCGTCCTAATGGTGTCCGACAATGAACTTGAAGATAACATCTACTCAATGAAAATGCCCAAAACCCCCTTTATGACTTTGCTAAAGGAGCTTTTGGCTCGGAGATAAAATATAGAGGATCGTTTCGGTAATTGGGTTTTTAGCCCAATTTAATACCATGGGTCTGTTTTTTGGATTAGTGACAGGGCCTGAAAGATTGAGTCTAATAAAGAATATTGTAGGGAGATTTGGCTTGGTAGACAAGGAACAAGAATTGTCGGACCGGTTCATTCCACTCTTGGTTTAATTTGGTTTTCTTGTGCATGAAAAGTAGACTCTAAAAATATTTTTATGGTTTAATTTGGGCTTTGTTTAAATAAATTAGAGCTTGTGTGGACTAAAATAGGCCTTCATCCCTTTTATATTGATAATGGGCTTCTTTTGTATAATAAAAGCCATCAAGCTCATTTCTAGTCCAGCTCACTACTATAAGAAAAGAAAGCTTTAATATCAGACATCAGATCATTATAAAATGATCTAATGGTCACCAGCAACACTTAATCTCGATCGCTCATTCGAGTACTATCTAATAGTTGGTATCAATCTTTATCATCTATAAACAAGAGGTCCCTCCCTGAGGTCATTCTGCATATTGCTAAGATTCAAAGAAACGTAGAAATTCTGCTGAAAGATCTCCAAGAAAGATCAAAACACTTATTTTATGAAGAACGAGTTAAGAACGATCGAGTCTATTTGATTTGATCATCTGTTACACTTACGCGTTCTAGAATTTGGATTTGCCTGTTTCTCCTCTCACGTCTCTCTTTGCGTCATTTGTACATGTGTCATCAATTCAATACTTCTCTTGGGTCGACTAGCATGCTTGTTGCACTTGATCAACCTGCTCCAATAACCTCACCATACGATGGTTAACTGTAAATTTTGCATAACCATTATATTAAATGGTTAAAAACCGAAAACAAAAAAAAAATTAACCAAAAATACGGTTAACCGTTAAGGCAATTAATCACTTATAATGGATTGGTTTATGATGGAGATATTCAAAAACCAATCATTACTATTAGGTTCAAAAAATAAGGTCATTGATCGGTTAACCGAACCATGAACATCCCTAAAATGGATTGTTTTTAAAAATATTACTTCCATTAATGTTTTGCATTTATCAAAATTCTTTTTGGTATTTTTACATTATGTATATGCAAACATGTTATACCAAATAGATCTTTTCACTAGTTCTTTTTATCTAGTTTAATTATACGATATATATATATATATATATATATATGTGTGCGCGCGCGCGCGCGGGGGTTGCGGGGATTTTGTGGGAGAACCTTTTTTTGCATTTGTGATGCAAACAAGGGGGATTTATTTTACTTTGTTCTTGAAAGCCTAGAAGACATAATTAGTCTTTGAGCCAATTGTAGTGCGTTAAATTGAAAAACTGCTTGGCGATGAATCTGGAGGGATCCAGTCGGTCAATTCTTTGTGGGCGGGCGGAAACATAATTACAAATTCGTGGCCAAGAGCTCTTCATTATGTGAAAGTGGGAAGCACAGCATGAAGAGATTGAGTTGCTTGCTTGACTTTGTCGACCAACAACCTAGTCCATGTTTCTTGTGGTCTAAGATTCATCTACTCTTTCGTAATAGTACTGAACAGTGCACGCGAGGCTGGACACCTTTATGGTATATGCTTGTCGATTCTTAACATGTACAGATCACTTGGCTCTTAAAACTTTTCTTAGTCAAGCCCTTATTACGATTACATGTCGATGCCACAAAAAATTATGAAAGAAAACTTAAATTTGAAGAGCTCTTCCATTTAATAAGCTAATTTTTTGGGTTAAGTTCTCCTTATGTGCTTGGTATCCAACAGCCCTCTTGACTCACAGACAACTTAGTTGCTTTTCTTCAATCCTTGCCAGTAAGAGTGCGCTAGTAAAATGAAATCAAGAGTTGTAGTCAACATTTCATGGGTGGTTGGCAGTCACTCTAGCGAGTGTTCAGTTTGTGCAAGGGACTGAGATCATTTTCGTTGACATTAACTAGATATTAGTACAGCAGCCGCCCCGATGTGATTCGTGTAGCCAGCGAGTCTGGCATTTAATTTTTCACTTTGTTTGGCAACTTTTTAAATGTAGAAACACATGGAAATTGATAGAAGAAAATGAGGGGGAAATGAAAATGAGTAGAAATAAAAATAAGCAGAATATTTATTTTATATTTGATAATTTATAAAAGAAATGGAATGAAAATGAGAAAAATAAAGTTAGTGATTGATAAAATTATCATTCCATCTGATTTTAGCTTTTTTCACTTATCGATGAGAGAAAGAAAATTTACAAATACTATTTGTATTTTCCATTGCTTTCTTCCCAAATTTGGAGAGAAAAAGAGGCGGCAAGTTTTCCGCTCTTTTCATTCCATTTCCGAAATTTTCCATCATCCACCATGCCCAGACACGATTCTTTTGTTGCTTTCATTTCACTTCCACCACTTTCCTTCATCTTTCACAGCTTTTGTCCATTGCCAATCATATTGTTAATTTAGGGCGTATGAGAGTGGTTAGCATCCATCGCCATTTCAACATGGGCCCTTGGATCACTTAGCCAAATTTGAACTTGATTCATTCCAACTAATGGTATATTATTAGAGTCTGTTTGAATTGTTTGATTTTTATTTGTATCTATATTTATTTATATCTTATTTTGTACTTATATTATGATCTGTTTGATCTATTTATAAAAAAAAATCTATTTTTTATTTATATCTATTTTTTGACAAACATCTATTTGAAAACAATAAAATTAAGATGCTAAAATGATTAGAATAAGATAAAACCATCGGAATAAGATGAAACAATAGACCCTTAGATTGCAAGGCCATTCACGTGTTTTGATTTATTGAACTATAATTTTGTTATGTAAATTTTGACAGTCGATGGCATTTTTACAAGTATGTAACATAAATTAATATTTGATGAGTTGTTACTCTCTGTTCAAAAGGAGGAGGAGGAGGAGGAGGATGAGTAGTAATAATAATAACTTTTTTCTTAATATATTTGGAAAAGAAAAACATGTACAAAGACATTGCTTTTACCGGCGAATACAATTTGAAAAAATAAAAAAAAAGAGTAGTAGATGCAGGGCGCATGATAAAGTGTAAGCATAAAAAGAAAATATTATTATTTCAGGAATATGAAAACTTATTTTTTTGCATTTAATAGAATTAATATTTTTTTAATAGCAACAAGATCTTTTTTAATAGGATTAATGTCATTCTATTTATATCAAATTATTTAATTAGATTTCTTTTCAATCTTATAAATAGACTAGACTTGTAAATGTTGAGATAGGGATTTGTTATGAAATAAAATATTTTCGTCTCTCCTATCTCTCCTAGTATTTTATTATTTTATGATGAAATCAACAGGTTGAGGGAAAATTGCTTTATGGTATTCGTGTGCAAATTAACAGTTTACAATATTTATCCCTTTTTTAGTATTGGCACTCTTATGGAGCTCTCGAATTCTGATGCATATTCGTTTGGGTATTCTCAGAATCAATAGACATGTAAAAGATCACTTTCTGGGTATCCATAGTATCAACGAATCTTGATAGTTATCTTTCTTTTACTCCAGTGCATTAGTAGGTATCAAAGCTAACATTTGACTTAGGATATCATCACACTATGAAGGCAAGCTAACGATGAAAATCTGAGGAAAAATTTTATCCAGCATGGGAAGAATGATGTGGGGCACATAATGGAGTGCAAAGAAAATATTCTTATTTTAGGAAGATTGCAATTTCTTTTTCTATATTTAATAGAATTAATGTGTTTTAATAGCAACAATATCTTTTTTAATATGGTTAATGTTAATTTAATATGAGTATAATATTTTTTAATAGGATTAATGTCATTCTATTTATATGAAGTTATCTAATTAGATTTCATTTCAATCCTATAAACAGACTAAACTTGTAGATAGAAGCATAATCTTTTTTAATAGGATTAATGTCATTCTATTTATACTAAATCATTTAATTAGATTCCATTCCAATCCTATAAATATAGATATACTAGACTTGTAAATGTCGGGACATAAATTTGTTATGAAATAAAATATTCTTGTCTCTCATATCTCTACTGGTATTCTATGATGGCAACAACAAGTAGATAGAAGATTGCTTTCTAGTATTTGTGTGCAAATCAACATATTGCAATGTTTATACCTTTTTCAAAATTCACTTTTATGGAGTTCTCGAATTTTGATGCTTATTTATTTGTATATTCTTAGAATCAACAGATATGTAAAAGATCGCATTTCGGGTATTTATAGAATCAATGTATCGTGATAGTTATCTTTCTTTTGCTTCACTGTGTTAGTAACACTTACTCTTAAATGAAGCAATGACAAAGAAAAGTATCCATCATTAAAATTATAAAGTTGATTTTCCCGTATATTTATTTAATATTTATGTGATAAAATTTTGTAAATTATATGAGAACTTATATTAAAATCATCCATGTTGTGTTACTTGTATAGGCTACAACAAGTAAATTGTTATCCGATACTTTACAGACTACAAAAGTAATTGTTATCCGATATATCTTTAATTATTGACCTCTACATACATCGTACATGTGTGTGAACTTATGACATGATATGGATTTTTAATAATATGATTGGATTGAAGTATGACTTGGATGTCAATAATTAAAGATATACTCAAAGGTGGTGATTATTTTAATCTAGTGTCGATTTAAGGTCACTGAAATTATCTAAAGTTGAATATGTAATATAGTATTTACAACTTTAGCTTGTCGAGGTGTCACTTGAATCATTAGATGCAAACAATCAGTATTTTCTCTTCTAAACTTCCACTATTTTCTGCTTTTGTTTAATTACTTCCCCAAATATTTGGTGTTACTGCCTTTTGTAAACCTCAAATTTAGTACCTAAAGTTTACATAAATATTTAATTTAGCATCTAAAATTTAAAGTGGTCATTTTAATATCTAATCAAATAGTTTATGTTATTTTTACTACCTTCATGGCATCATTTATTATGTTTATAAATGCAAAAACAGATATCATGTAATTGAATTTTACTAATATTTCTATCACCATCTAGTATTAATAGGCCTTTTTTTCCATTTTTGGAAATATAGTAAATGGTATTAAATGAATACAAGTAGTAGCCAGACTTTTTTCTCTTTCGTAAATAACTAATGTGCTAAAGATAGCCAAGGAATACTTAGACAAGCGAGATATATCGAGAAAGGATGAGCAAAGAAGCACACTTGAGCTGGCCGTACTCCACCAGCTTTACATAAGCCCACAAGCGTATGGTTGGAGGCCGCCGGCCTTGAGCTGGCATAGAATGAAAGACTAATACCTAGGTAGCACCACGGCCCCATAGAGTCTTTGTAGAAGGCAATGTCAGTAGTATACGTTACCAACATATATCCTTAAGCTGCCGGTGTACAGTGCTTAGGCTGCCAGCTTATGTCTCCAGTTTTCGTTCCGTTCGATTTTTAATTAGTTTGTTTTGTTGAGACTATATATAGAGTGTTTTAGGGTTTTGTTAGTATATCTCATTTTTTCATACACTTTTTAACCCTCTTGAGAGTTTATTCTCAAGAAAGTTGCAATCTTTGTAAGTGATTTGTGTTCTAGATATCTACTAGTGTGTGGATTTCTGTTATAACGCCTTTACGCTGCGTCAGAGTAGTAATGCATTTGAAGACATAGCCATGGAATACTTAGACAAGCGAGATATATCAAAGAAAGGACGAGCAAAGAAGCACACTTGAGCTGGCCATATGCCGTCAGCTTTTATATAAGGTCGCTAGTGTATAGTTGAAGGCTGTTGGCCTTAAGTTGGCGTAGAATGAAAGACTGAAGCCTAGGTTGTACCAAGGCTCGTGCCACGACTTCGTGGAGTCTTTATAGAAGGCAACACTGGCGGTATACGTCACCAACGTATATCCTTAGGCCATCGGCATATAGTGCATAAGCTGCCAGCTTATGTTTCCAGTTTTTGTTCCATACAATTTTTAATTTGTTTGTTTTTGGTTAAGACTATAAATAGAATGTTTTAGGATTTTGTAAGGATATCTCATATTTTCGTACACCTTTGAACCCTTATTGAGATTTTATTCTTAGGAAAGTTTCCATCTTTGCAATTGATTTGTGTTCTAAAGATCTACTGATATGTGGATTTCTATTATAACGCTTTCATGCTATGTCAAAGTGGTATCAGAGCCAGGTTAAAATCCTATGAAGATGTATTTAGATGAGGGTGTTGACAACGGTCGTATTCATGACAATGTTCAGGATATGGGAGTCCAATCGATGCTATGGCTTAGAGAATCCAACGAGCTAAACACCGTATTGAGGATTTAGTCTAACATTTCAACATTAAGGGCAAGAGATGCTTATGGCTGTCCAATCAATCAGCCTATCACTGTAAATCAATGGGCACAAATTTTTTATGAAGAATCTGAAGAAGAGGATGGAGTTTTGTATAATGAGCGACAACCACGGAGGAGATGTGGTGATGATGGTGGTTAGATACCGAATAAATTATAAAGGTTACAATCACGGCAATGGTGGAGATTCCACTTGGAGGTAGATATTCCTTATTTTAATGATAATTTAAATTGAAGAGTTCTTAGACTGGTTGGCGAAAGTCGATAGGTTTTTCGATTGTATGGAAATACCGAAGGAGTACAGGGTGTGGTTGATGGCATGCGGATTAAAAGGAGAGCCCTCCGCTGGTGGGAGAGTTGCAAATAGAAAGCAAAGAGAGGCTAGACAACCTGTACAAATGTGGTTCCATATGAAACAGTTATTACAGTAGGATTTTCTACCTCCTGATTATGAACAAATCCTCTTTCAGCAATATCAACATTGTCGCCAAGGTTAACGTTCTATTCATGATTATACAATCAAGTTTATGTGATTAGCAGAACATAACGACTTGAGAGAAAGTAAAGGTCAATAGGTTGCAAGATATGTAGATGGTTTGAAATTTCAAATTAGGGATAAAATTGGTCTGAATGTTTTGAGAAATTTGAATGAGGCGAAAATATGGCTATAAGGGTCGAGATGATGTTACAAGAGAACAATAGTCATTTTGATGGTGATAATAGGAGATACGGAGTTGAAGGGGTGAGTAGTAACAGAAACATAACTGGGAAGAGTAAGGGTATTGAGGAGAAACAATGAGGGAGTAGTGAGAAGAGAGATGATAAAGCTGCTAGCAAGAAACTAGTTGAGGCGAAGGATCCTCAAAAGCAAAACAATCCTTATGCAAGACCTATTATGGGCAAGTGTTATAGATGTAATCAGCCAGGTCACTTGTCAACTAAATGTTCTAATAGGAGAGGTGTGGACATTGTGGAGAGTGATGAAGAGATATGTTGTAAGCCTAATGGAGATGAGGAATATTATGATGAGGATGAAGAGGAGGTTGAGCATACATATGTCATAATGAAGATGATGTTGGTGCATAAGCAAGAGGATAATACTCAATGATATCAGTTGTTTCATACCAGGTGTACAATAAATGGGAAGGTATTTGACCTAATTGTTGATAGTGGAAGCTGTGAAAACATCATTGGAAGGGAAGTGGTGAAGCAGTTAGGGTAACCTATGGAAAAACATCTTAATCCATATACCATTGGGTGGATTAATGCAGCTGAGAGGATTGAGGTGAAGGAGAGATGTAGAGTGCCTTTTTCTAGAGGCAAGTATCATGATGATGTGTACTGTGATATTATAGACGTGGATGTTTGTCATCTGTTACTTGCAAGAGCTTAGCAATTTGATGTGAATGCATAGCACACAGGAAGGGAAATGTGTGCAGGTGTTGGGAGGGGAGAGGGGGTTTGTTGGCGGGTGGGTGGGTGTGGGTTTGGGTTGGGGGTGTGTAGAGTACACATCGCTACCCTTAAAGGTAGCAAATTGTCCTAAGACCACTAAGGAAGAGGGACGTTCTTTTCTGACCATTAAACACTCAAAAAAAGAAATGAAGGAGGCTTGTGAAGGGGTCTAGAGTAGTTCATGCACTTGTAGTGAGTCAAATGATGACTGTGGATGAAAGGTATCGTAATGAAGTACCTGAGGGTGTGAAAGAGGTATTGAAGGAATTTCAAGGTGTGTTACCAGATGATTTACCTGAAGGGTTACCAACCTTGAGGGATATTCAACACTAGATTGATTTGGTGCATGGGGCAAGTTTGCCTAATTTTCCTTACTATAGGATGAGCCCTAGGGAGACATAGATCTTGCAAGAGAAAGTCCAAGAGTTATTGCAGAAGGGGTTCATCAAAGACAGTATGAGTCCTTGTGCTATGCCTGCTCTATTAACTCCAAAGAAGAATGGTAGCTAGAGGATGCATATTGATAGCAGAGCCATTAAAAAGATCATAATTGGTTATAAATTTTCAATTCCTCACTTGGAAGACATGTTAGATAGATTGAGTGGAGCTATTGTATTTTCCAAGGTTGATTTGAGGAGTGGCTATCATCAAATCAGGATTAAGCTTGGGGATGAGTGGAAGACTACATTCAAAATGAAGGAGGGCTTGTATGGATGGCTAGTGATGCCTTTCGGCCTCAGTAATGCACCCAGCACGTTTATGTGTGTCATGAACTAGGTACTTAAACCCTTTATTGGTCACTTTGTGGTTGTATACTTCGATGATATATTGATATATAGCAGATATGAGGATGTGCATGTAAGTCATTTGAGAAGTGTTTTTATTGTACTGAAAGAGAATAAATTGTACCTTAATATGAAGAAGTGTATAGTTATGGCGAAGAAACTATTATTTTTAGGGTTCGTTGTTAGTAGTGAAGGAATAACTGTTGATGATGAGAAGGTAAGGACTATCAGAGAATGACCTATTCTAGAGGCAGTAACTAAGTTGAGAAGTTTCTTGGGTTAGCTAGGAGGTTCATTAGATGCTTCGGTATTATTGTTGCTCCTTTAACAGAGTGTCTGAAGAAGGGAAAGTTTCAATGGGGAGATGAGGCTATGACTAGTTTCGCTGTATTGAAAGAGAAGCCATGTAGTGCTCTTATGTTAGCACTTCCTAATTTTGATAAGCTCTTTGAGGTTGATAGTGATGCCAGTAGAATGGGGATTGGTGATGTGTTATCTTAAGAGAACAGGCCAGTTACTTATTACAGTGAGAAGTTGTGTGAAGCTAGAAGGAGCTAGTCAACATATGATAAAGAGTTTTACTTTGTAGTGAGATTATTAAGAGTATGGGAGCATTATTTGGTAGTGAAGGAATTTATTCTGTAATCTGACTGTAAAGCTTTGAAATGTCTCAATAGTCAAACAAGGATCAGTAAGGATATACATGCTAGGTGGATCCAATTTTTGCAGAGGTTTCCATTTAAGTTGATGCATAAATCTATAGTACAGAATAAAGTAGCTGATGCCTTGAGCAGGAGAGCTAATTTGTTAGTCACCATGAGCACTGAGGTTGCAGGTTTTGAACAGCTGAAGGAGTTGTGTGCTGATGATGTTGACTTTGGTGATATATCGTAGAAGTGTACTACAAAAGAATCTTGTAGTGATTATCGCATCTTTGAGGGTTACCTAATGAAAGGAATCAATTGTGTATTCCTGAGTCATCTTTGAGGGAGAAGTTGACTAGAGACCTACATGGGGGAGGATTAGCAGGACATTTAGGATGAGATAAAACTATTGTTGCAATGGTTGATAGGTATTATTGAGCCTCAGCTGAGTAGGGATGCCAGTAGAATATACAGAGATGTTATATCTATTAGACATCTATGGGGCAGTCTCAGAATGATGGATTGACCACTGCTAGTACCTGAGAATAGCTAGGATGACCTACTCATGGACTTTGTCCTAGGTTTGCCTCGTACTTAACGAGGAGTTGACTCTGTGTTTGTTGTGGTTGACAAGTTTTTCAAAATGACTTATTTTATTCCTTACAAGAAGACAACAGATGCCTAAGCCATTGCAAATTTGTTTTATAGAGAAGTAGTGCGTCTACATAAAGTTCCTAGATTTATCGCATCAGATAGGGATAGCAAGTTTCTTAGCTATTTCTAGAAGATGCTTTGGTATATGTTTGATTCATTACTAAATTACAACAGTATAACCTACCCTTAAACTGATGGGCAGATAGAGGTGACCAACAAGACACTTGGCAATCTAATCAAAAGCATATGTGGAGAAAAGCTCAAACTGAATTTGCCTATGACAATTCTATTCACAGCATCACAGGAAGGTCTCCTTTCTCTATATCTATACCAAAACACCACAACATGCATTAGACTTGGTTAAACTACTCAAGGGAGTTGAATTTAATCAAGCTACAAAGAATATGGCTGAAAATTACCAAGCGACCACAGTTGAAGTCAGGGAAAAAATTAAGAAGGCAAATGCAAGATATAAGAACACTGGAGACAAGCATAGAAAGGAGCAACTGCTTGATGTTGGAGATCGGGTGATGGTTTTCTTAAGGAAGGAGCGATTCCTAGTGGTCAAGTATAGTAAGCTTTAACCAAAGAAGTATGGTGCTTATCAGATTGTTTGGAAGATCCATGATAATGCATATGTTGTTAGACTTACTGATAGCATGGGTATCTCGCAGACATTCAATATTGTTGATTTATCTCCATTCTATCCTGATGATTCTCCTTTGTATCCAGATAAGAACTCAAGGTCGAGTTCTTTGTAGGTGGGAGAGAATAATGTAGCTAAAGACATTGCCATGGAATACTTAGACAAGTGAGATATATCAAAGAAAAGATGAGCAAAGAAGCACACTTGAGCTGGCCGAATGCCGCCAGCTTTTACATAAAGGCTGCCGGTCTTGAGTCGATGTAGAATGAAAGATTGATGCCTAGGTTATACCATAGCCCATGCCTCAGCCCTGTGGAGTCTTTGTAGAAGGCAACGCTGACAATATACACCTTCGACATACATCCTTAGGCCACCAACGTACAGTGCCTAGGCTACCATCTTATGTTTCCAGTTTTTGTTCCGTACGATTTTTAATTTGTTTGCTTTATTGAGACTATAAATAGAGTGTTTTAAGGTTTTGTAAGGATATCTTATATTTTTATACACTTTTGAATCCTATTGAGTATTTATTCTCAGAAAAGTTGCAATCTTTGCAATTGATTTGTGTTCCAGAGATCTATCGGTGCGTGGATTTTGGTTATAACGTTTTCACGTTGTGTCAATAACTTTACTCCATTTTTTTTAAGCCATAAAATGAAAAAGAAAAACATGGTTGTCCTCGACCCTAAACTGTTTGCTTCGAACATTTGGGTTAATGTTTCAGGTTCAAGTTATGATGCTTGTCAATACACTGATCCATTTAGTCGTTGGTTTGCCGATAGCATGAGGAGCTGGAAAGCACTTTCGCATTGAATTTCTTCCTATATTGTTTTTTTAGAATTGACCAAAAGTGTAGGTTCACAAATAGAAGCAATAGTTTAACTACCACAAACATGAATAACTTCTTGGATATTGAACTAATCAATGTAAACAGCAATGCCACTAACTTTATCGGGGCATAAAATCAACTTTTTGTAAAAATGTCAATTGCAGCCATGACTTGAGGTAATTCAACCATTAATTCCATACTAATGTCAACCCATAGGCGGTATTGAATGCAAAGGCATCAGGAGGAGCAGGCACAAGATGAGATGCCTAGGCGGCCGAATTTTACTTAAGTTAATATTACAATTATCTATACGTATTCACTTACTATTATAACTATATTACATCTTATATGTATACAAATTTTGTTAATGAGTTACCTGTGATATTTTATAACTTCATAAGTATGAAAAAAACATTTAATAAATAATTAAGTGTATTTAGTAAATTTGGTATCATATCAAACATATATTACTTAAAAATTAATGATCATTTTAAAAAATAGAGTTGATAGATAATATAATTAGTATTATTTAGAAATCCTTTATACAATAAAATCATAACATTTATAATACAAATAATATAATTATTATTTATAGTATACTATAAATAAAAAATAGTTGTTGACAAGAATTTATTTAGCTAAATATAATATTATGATAAATGAATTTAATTCTATTAGTCATTGTGAAAGAAAAGGTTAAGAAAAAAGATTGAAAAATAGAAAAAGATAATATAATAAATGAATATTGAAAAAAAAGGAAAAAAGAGTGTAATAAATGTTATTGAAAAAGTAAAAGTAAAAGTACAATCATTAGATTTGAACCCATGACCTTATAGATGTAAAACTAAACACTTAAACACTATATTATTTTAGTTTTATGTCATTTTTTACTTTTTATAATATACATATAGTACATATATTTTTTCTTACTTAAAAAAATAACTTTTTTCGACTATGCCCGCCCTCTCCCCGCACATCTCTCATCATTTCTGCTAATAAAATTACTCCCCAAAGGTTTCATAACTCTTGATTTCTTTGAAATTATACAATAGACCACTTCCATGTAACTTTCACACTAAAGGTCCTCTAAATGGCACTAGGAGGAACACACAACTTACCATTTTTAATCAAGTAAATATTTTCCCCATCGTATCCTTCTTTGGCTCCCATCTCACATATCTCATGTGCATTAGATTGGTTGTACTGAATTCTAGATTGGTCTTTGATCCATTATAACATAGCTATCTGTTTATTTTCATCATGTTAATTAAATTGTATATGTAAGAAAGCATATCAATAATTTGATATACAAGCTCAAGCTTTTAAACATGGTGTGAGCAATTATATTTATTATATAACACTCTCTGCACTTGTGAGCCATGGCTTTGATTTTAATTGGGGCTCATTAAGAGGATAACTTAATTTTAATGGAGTTGTAAAGGGTACGAAGGGATTCAAACTTATGACCTCGTACTCTAATACTATGTTAAAGTTTGCTCCATGACCATCTATAAGCTTAAACTTTTAGATATGTTGTGAGCTATTATGTTTATTATGTACCAAGCATGCAATACAAACTCTAGAGGGAGTAAATACTTTTAGCATGTCTCTAAGGCTTGAAGGAATAGATTTCTTTGTCATTCCTACGATAATTAAATCAATGATCACTTAACCTTTCTCTAAAGTAGGGGACGATTTCCTTATCTTGAATGAGGATAGTGCTTATTTCAACACTTAAAGTATCACTCTCAATCTTTATAATCTTGTCAAACTTAGGTTAAGTCGTAATAGCCATGGAACACAACTTGTATTTAATTTTCTTGATCTACTGTGGCCTTAGGCACAACTCAAACCTCTTTTCTCTTAGTCAAGTTGATTAATGGACCATAAATGTCTTCAAATCTCTAACAAAATGATACTAAGATGAGATAAAACCTAGGGATCTCATAACTTAGGAAACATTCCTAGATATAAGCCACACTCTAGTGGCTCTAACCTTTTCATCACCAATCTCATTAATTCATGAAACTACTAAACTTGAAAAACACAAAAATCTGTAGTTCTTGTTGTTCATTCACTGTAGGTTCTCTTACTTGTTTTAGTGGCTAGCAAAGGCCAATCCAGAGGGGAGAACAAATGGTTCCATAATGAACTAGTTCCGCATGACTAACAAGAGACATATTTTGCATATAACTACGTGTTATTTACCATTTAAAAGTTACGATCACATATCAATTGAGCATATTTATTCAAAATCAATGGAAAACAATTACTTGGATATGAAACGGATTGGTAGAACAAAATGTGAAAAACGAATCAAAATTAGGTTTAAATGAACCTAATTTATGCAATTTTGATATATAGGGAATCAAAGTATTTAGATGGCAAGTTGTGCAATTCGAATGACTCAAACAGGGACAGGTGGTTAAAAGCACTATAACTCCCATTATGAAGCTAAAATTACTTTCCTACATCAGATGTCATAAATGTTTCAATGTTTAGAACACTTTGACTCAATATACCAATGCTACCCTAAAGCCATGGGACAAGGCATAAGAGAGTAAAGGGCTCAAGTGCATCACTAGGATGTCTTAATCTAGCCAATTAGATAGCATGC
Organism: Combretum micranthum; assembly: GCA_024138025.1. Lineage (NCBI taxonomy): Eukaryota > Viridiplantae > Streptophyta > Magnoliopsida > Myrtales > Combretaceae > Combretum > Combretum micranthum. Next base: position 69,340 of record JAMXBD010000020.1, read on the forward strand.
TTAGGTCATTTGACTGGTATTACCATTTTTAGAACACATATCTTACTATATTTTCACAACACATGCCGCAAGATAGTTTTTTTGGCATCTGGAGTGCTTGGGAGCATGGGTTTATATTTCTTTCCTTAGAGTTTTATGTTGGTATTGTCAATACTCGTTTTTCAAGTTTTTCCAATCCTTTACTCATGTTTTCTTCACTAGATTCCATGTTACTTTTGCGTTATTTTTTAGAATCATTGTTAGATTTGTTCTTAATGGGGTTGTGATTTATTTAATGGATTATGGTGGCATGAGTAGTATTATAAGATTGTAAAGGTGTTGTCATTTTAGTTTTTATATTCATCGTATGTATAATCTTTGAGTAACACTTGAATTTACATAAATTAGGATCTTAGATACTCAAAAGGATGTATTATTATTATTATTTATTATTATTATTATAGAGAGAACTTTAGCTACTGTAAATGGGCCTAAAATATAAATATAATATTTGGCTTGACTTGTGAGTTAGGTGATAGGGCCTAATGACTTCAATTCAGCTATTGGGATGATTTGAGGAGATTTAGCTTGTGGACTTAGAACAGGGATTATTGGACCAATCCGCCGCATCTAACTTTTTTCAGTAGGCACACATACATGAGTAACTATTTGCATCATTCTATGAGGAGCTCCATATTATTTGTCAATCATTGAGATGATGTGATGTTCGTCGTCCATACCAAACCTATAAATATTCATTTACTTCTCCTTATTTCGAATATTTGGAGATAAAAGATAAACAATATTTCATAGATGAGGCTCTATTCAGATAGATCAAATAAGGCAACTAAGTTTTTACTATTGCAATTACTCAAGAACTATAAGGTTAACAAGCGAGGTCTACTCAAGCTCCCTTATTTGTCACTTATGCATTAAGGACATTGAGACTGCCTATTCCTCATTTCTATCATTCTTCCAAAATCAACCCATCATCAAGTGTCATCTCCTCAGCAATACTTTTAAAGTAGGTACAAGGCGAGGGACTGACATGATGCATGTGTGGCCATAACAGGAAGAACCCTACATCTACAACTATCTTAAAAGGAGAATGGTTTCTAGTGAGTTAGCAAAATCCCCTAATCAATTTCAATATGTATCAATGCATATAAATTACAATAATCCACAAGAAAAAATCGCAAATATTTTTATTGCATAAGTGTCTACACAACCTTTCTAAGGAATTGCATGTTTAGTCATGACAAAACAACACCAACTTTTTTCAGCAAGTTGTTAAGACCATATCAAGCGAAATTGTGATGCCTCAGATGATGTGAATGTTGCAATAGAATGACATTTTTTTTTTGGTTAGAAACCATAGAGGAGATCTCCTAGCAATAGTGGCCTCTCCATCTTCATGTGGGGATGGAAAAATAGTTGAAGCCTTCGCAATCTTAAAAAGTAAACAATATGCGGGCTTGAAAACCAATCCAAATTATTGTCAATAGAGATTTTTTACATATGTTTACAAGCCTTAGAGATTAAAAGATTGAGAGTCTGAATAGTAAAGCAATCGTTGCGATTATTAAAATTATTATTCTTTTGTTTTCTTGTTGATTTCTCTTTTGTTAAAAATGAAGTGAATGTTCATATCAATAAGATAGAATCTAGAGGTAAAAATAGGATGAACGTCTCTTACAAGGTATAACAACTCTCATCTTCCTTGTTTTTGTTTTTCAAGGTTGATCAAGATGCTAAACCTCTTAACTAATGTCTATTTATAATTATTTAAAATAATATTGATCTATTGGTAACAATAAATAAAAATTAATTATGTATGTTATTTGCATTATTAATGCGAGTAACATAACAAATGTATTTCATTTGTCTTCATCTCTTTAAAATAAAAAGGATTTTTTTCTTTTTTTTTTCCCTCTCACAAAAGTGTAATATTTTAGTAGAGTTAGCATAGTAATGTTTATTTTTTATACAAATCATCTTCCATAATAGACCGTGGCCAGGGTCAAATTTGAATTGAAACCTAACCTAACTTGACTCGCTTACAGCCACAACAAGTCTGACTTGGGACTTTACCATGTTGTAAGCCAATTTGAATAGGTAAGTAATCTTTGAATCTATGGATTCAAGTCATGTCTTCGCTTAAACTTGTGAAACCATGTCATATTTCGTATCCATGTCTTAATGGTTCTGTCTAAAAAGCCTCAACCCATGACAAACCCATTTATTAATCGTGTATAAAAACCTAAATCTGTAACCCGATCCATTTATATCATCCCGTGTCTCGTGTCACATTTATTGATTGAATAAAAATATAAAAGTATATAGATTCGGTCATAATTTAAATATTTTGGAAATTAATATCTTAAAATTGCTATTATCCTAAATAAACATATTTAAAATATTATATATGATGGAAAAAAATTATGTATGAAATATTACTCATTTATAATAATAAAAAAAAGGTATTATAATAAATTACTTAATTTTTTGTTAAATAAGTATGATAATAATGAATAATAATTGAGTAACAAAAAAAATAGAGTCTATATATTTTAAATAATAGATATATAATACTTAGATTATGTATATATACCCTTTAGACATTAATTTGTCATATATGTTACATGATTTACATAACTTTTATATTATGTTAGTTATATACATATCAATATAATATATAATATGTATATTATCTATTTATATACATTGTATACGTAATATATATAATCTATACAATATATATAATCATTTATATTATATATTGATATAAATCTGTATAATTCGTTACATATAATCTGTACATTATATTTCAAACACACACACACACACACACACATATATAAAACATATTCAATTTATATAACAAATAAATTATAACACATTACTATATATTTATAATAGAGAAAATTACATTATAAGGTCATAGCATTTTGGGGTAAGTTCATTAGAGGTTATAATGTTTTAAGTAGTTAAAAAAATGTCACAATATTTAGAGAAGTGAGTCAATTGAGGTTATCATTGACATGTGTCAGGGAGAGAATATTTAAATTAAAACATAGAAGATTGGCATGCTATAACACGTGCCAATGATGACCTCAATTAACTCACTTATTTAATGTTGTGATATCTTTTTTACCACTTCAAATATTATGACTTAAAATAAACTTATTCTTAAAACATTGTGACTTTTTTAATCACTCAAAACGTTTTGACATTCTGATGTCATTTACTCATTTATAACATATAGATTTTATATATGCATAAATATGCACACATACACATATTATGATATATATCTACACAATATATCATATATTAATTTGACATGCCCCAAACTTTTGCTTAGCTAAATTATAAATGGTTTAAATGAATAGTATAATGGGTAGTTAATTTTGAACTTGAATTTAGAAATTGATTTAGATAGTTTAATTAAATTAAGTAAAGTAAATTATAGAATATGATTAGATAAATCGATAAAATTAGTAACTAGACTTAATTGAATTTGATATTTCAATTATTGCTTTAAATCATCTATTTGTCACAATGACCTTTTCCAATGAATCAAAGCTCTCAATTCTTCCCAATCTTTTATTTAAACCTCTTTTTCTTAAATTTCAATTCCCTAACCTCTTAAACAAATTATTTGATATGTTTAATGAATTCCTAAACTTTTATATCATGGTCTAAACTCCATATCCTTAATCTCCATAAAATTTGAGTTCGATTGCTTTTTAAAAATATTAGTTCTTAAGCCCGAATTCAAATTAAATATCAATTTCTTGTAAATTAAACTCCTAAGATAGATTTTTAAATCAAGTTATTAATTTCTATTTTATAATTTCTCAAATCACTTTCTAATTATTTTCGATATCTAAGATAATCATCTGAAAGATTTAAACCTAAATTCCTTACCCATGAATGTCCCCTAAAATATCTTTTAAAAGCCATAATCTTTTCCTTTTCTTTCCATTTTCTCAAGCCTCTTTCCTCTCTCTTTTCTCTTCCTTTTCTCTTCTTCATCTTCTTCTTCTATGTTTCTTTCTCTTCTTCTTTACTTTCTCGAAACTAATCCTAAATCTCAAATTCAACAAGATCATAGGAAGAATTGAAGATGGAAAACAAGATATATATTGAGAGTAACAGTAGAGAAGGTCAAGTAGTTTATGTATGTCAAACATATAAGTAAGATATTTTCTTGTTTTGATTATTATTTATGCATGTGAATGTTGAGTTAAGGCTAGATATATGTAGAACTTATGATAAAATTTATAGATTACAGATATATAAACATATTTGCTAAAACCTAGATATGTATCAACATGTGTAGGCTAAGTGTTTAATAAAATGTACTGAAGGAAATATGAAGTGGAAATGTGTTTAGGAGCATTGTAAGTTATGTTTATGGATAGGTATGCTGATTTTATGATGTTTGTTTGAAGTATGATGTTACAAGTTGATAAAATTAGGGAAAAAAGATAAAGGAAAAAAGTAACTTGATCCCTTGTGTATCACGAGCGTAATACGACCCTTGAAACACACTGAGCTAAGATTATAAGATGATCACGGGTGAGATGAAGATCATGATCTTCTCGGGTCATAGATTTTCAAATATACAGCCTAGATCCCAGCCGTGATGAGGGTGTGATCTCCTTGATCATATTTTCTTTCCTTATCATAGGCATGACAGGCTCGTGACGACCATCATTGTCTCTATCACGGCATAATCCATTCCTTATTTCTATTCATAAAAAAAAAAAAGAATAGAAAAAAAAAAAGAGGAAGAAAGAAAGATGAAGTAAACTAGATGAATGATGAATAATAAATATGATATGTTAGTAATTGTATAAATTGGAATGAACTAAGAGTGTATTAGTAACTAAATTAAGTTAAGATGAGTTTTAAGTATAAAATGAATTTAGTTAATAACTTAAGTCAATATATGCATAACCTTAATGAGCTAAAATGAACTAGACTAATTAAGATTAAGATATATGATGATGATCCAGCAAAATAATTGAATATGACCTAGTAAGTTGAATTAAATGACTAACTTTATTCAACTTAGCTAAGTTAAGTAATATAGAATTAACTTATAATTGGCTTAGATGTTATTGAAATATGTAAGATTAGGCTTTGATTAATATGGCGAATATGTTGTTTCAAATGTATTTTGTTAGAAAATAAGTATTTTCTATAAGTTAATAAGAGGTAATAATGTTTTTTTTTTATAATAAAAGGTTTATAAAAAAAATAGAAAATAAATAATTTGACAAACAATAGAGAACTATTTTTACCTTAGCGGGGCGATTTTTGCAGTCATGGCGAGTTTCTACTTAATATCTAATCAAATAGGTTTTAATCTAAGTTTGATGTAAGTTAATATTTGCTTATATGACTTTAATTTCTTGAACAGATGTTTTCTTTTAAACCTATCCTTTTTCTCTATTCGGATTTCACATATATAAGATACATAGTGGCATGCTTGTTGATTGTTAGGATAGGTATTCCTAATGAACTAATACTTAAAGACAGCTTAATTAATGAGTGTTTCTTGTATTTATGTCACTGAATCCAGTTTGAGGAGCGACAACCTTGCTTGGTGCCAAGCACGTTAGTTAGGTACTTAAGCCACCCCTTTATCATGATGCAATGACAATTTATATGTGACTCAGCGAGTAGCTGATAGGGCAAATGGTATTAGCGTAACATTTACTTAAGCTTAGAAGGAAGTAATATGGTTTAGTTCCCATTCGTTGGATCGGTTGAACTAAATAATATTATGGACTAAGATAAGTAGATATGCATAACGACTATAAACCCTGGATGAGGCTATTTTCCTGTTATGATATATCATATAGGAGATACAGGTATTCAAACTGTCTATATAAACTCCCTAAGCAGCCGTAGTTACTCAGGGCCCAAAAATTCCCAAAGGCTTATTCCAGAGTGTGAGTACTCTTGTGATGCTTGTTTCACTTTAATTTAAAGATAATAAACTGTTGTTTGCTGCGTTGCATTAGATTAAGGATGCCTGCCCATCTTGCGTGTGTTTGTGTTACTCGTATTGAGCTTTGACTCATTATTGTTTTTTTTTTTTTTTCTAGGTGTTGATTGCTTTTTAATGATTTGACTCGGGTTTTGGATGACTTTAGAGTAGTGAAGCGGATTGCGATCCTTGGACATATTTTATTTGTTTTTATTTTGTTTGAGAACTAGATTTATCTTTTTTAAGTTTGTATATTCTTTCAAGGCTTGGTAGAGCCTCTATGTTTTGTAATAAACTTTTAAGCTTTGTTTTACTATCACGAAAGGTATATGAGATACCTAATGATACGGTTTGTTTTAAAGTTGGACTACTCAAGAAAGCAGCTCATAGTTTTGTTTATGAGAAAGTTGATCTACTCGTGTGGGTAGAAGATAGAAATGTTTTTATTAAATTTATTTTACCGTTGCTAAATCCATTTGTTTACAGAATTTAACTAAATGATTTTAGAATCTAAAAATGATTAGCAATTGTTTGGCATAGATAGATCTTTTAGGATAGCTTGTTCGTATAATGCATATGGTATTATAGATGGTGGACACGCCTTGATCCTAATTCGGGGCGTGACATAATTTATAGTTTATATATACTCTTTGAGTTATATATACACACACATATAATCTTTACTAACTATAAATGATATATATATATAATCTATAGTTTCAATGTAGATATATTTATATATTATATATGACCTATATTTTGTAATATGCATACATATATATAGCATATTTATTTCATGAAATAAATTAATGATAGCATATATATACACATATATATAATGTGATAACCCTCAAATATAAGTAGTGGAACTCTAATAATTGAATCGTCTTTTAGTGTAATGACTTGAAGTTCCTCTGAACTTTAAAGTTAAGTGTGCTCAGTAGAGAGCAATATTAGGATGAGTGATTTCTTGGAAAGTAGCTGGCGTTAAGAAAAAAACCGTGCAGCATTTCGCTAAAGTTGACAATATCTCAATTAGTGAGCAATTAACTAGCCAGAAGTGGAGAAGTGTCCTCCCTGTCTGGTGTGGTTCTAGACCTATGTAACGAAACTAATGAGAATGTTAGTTTTATAAGTAGGGGAGTATGTGATACCCTTTAAATATAGATGGTGGAACTCTTATTATCGAGGCATCTTTTGGTGTGATGGCTTAGAGTTCATCTAAACTCTAAACTTAAGTATACTCAGTGGAGAGTAATCTAAAGATAGGTTACCTCTTAGGAAGTAGCTAGCACCAAAGACGAACTCGTGTGGCATTTCGCCAAAGCGGACAATATGTTGGTGGGTAAAGTTTGGGGCAGTACATATAACATATTAATTATTGTTCATAATTTATAGAACTTATATATGCCCAGATAAGCATACGCACAGATTATAAATATTTGTTTTATCTATACTATGTGACATATATAAAAAGGTTATGTTATATACTTATGCGATATACATTATATGTAATTCACACTTTATATGTATTCAAAAGTTACACACACACACACACACACACATATATATATATATATTATAATCTAACCACATTATAAGTGTTCTAAATACAATTTCTATTTTAATATCGATATTTATTTATATTATATGCATAATCTTTATAAACATATAGATTATATATTTATAACCTATAGATTTGTTATTGTGTGTGTTTTATCTATACATCTATTTGTTGTAGGTATTTAGTTACATGCTATATAGTATATATGTTGTGTATATATGTACATCTGCTATACTTGTAGCAAATAAATCAACTAAATATTAATATATAATTATGCATATTTTATTTATTAAATAAGATTTATATTTTATATATGTCATATGTATGTTTATATATGACTTATAAGATTATATATGTATATATAGTTTGTTTCTTATGTGAATATTTTATCATTTTGTAATTTAACTGGGTCTAATAATATAATATTTTAACAAAATAAGAATATAAAATAATAACAATATATCATAACTGGTTTGTCCGTTTGTAAATAGGTATAGATCCTATACCCAAACCTAAACATATTTAAATTCGTGTCGTTTATGGGTTTGACCCATTGAGTTTAGCCGGGTCCATGTCTACAGCCAATCTTTTTTTTTTTTTAAACCATATATAAGATTAAACAGGATTCAAAGTTTAAACCATTTCCATGTAAATGATAAAAAGTTATTTCTATATAGATAATATAAGAAATAAATATATCTTAAAAGTATGTTCAATTTGATTTGTATAGATTTCTATCGAAATGAAATTCTCATTTATTTCCCTATATTATTGATATTATAAACTAAAGTTGAATGCATATATATCATTATATATATAGAGAGAGAAGAGATAGATAGTTAGATGCAAGAAAATAAGTTAAAAAACTTAAAACTTCTGAATGCAATTTATATTTTTTAGTCTAAAGTTTCATTTAAATTTACTTCCTTCTTATATATATTTTTTTAACATAAAAAAAAAAAAAAAATCATTGGACCGGTCGGGTCTAAGACCCTGCCATGGGTCTGGTGGGTCTAGCTTTCTTGTTTTTTTTTTTTTTTTTTTTTTTTTTTTTTTTTTTTTTTTTTGACCCATAACACGCTCGGGATTGGACCGGATTCCGACCCCCGCGTTAAAATTACTTTTTATAACCAATTAATCCGGCAAGGGCAATCTAGTGGTAGCATGGAATCTATATTTTGTTTCAGTTTATGTTTTATTAGAAAGCGACTGCATCACGAAATTGTTCAATGGTTGTCCTTCTTAGGAATCTATCCGCATCCGCAATTCATTATAATTAAAGGATTTTTGTTGTCTTCTTTGAATTGTATTCTTTCTTTAGCGGATTCAATTCGTAAATTATGATTTTTTTTTTTTACATATAAAAAATAGACATCTCTATTAAATTTCTATTTTTATAATTTTTCAATTACCTAAATATATGACCATAATTCCGGGAGGGGGACTTGCAACCGTAATGTGGAACGTAAATGAAATCGTGTAACGGAACAGTTGACTCAATTATTGATGATAGACGTGCAGAGAGTCGTGACGATGGAAGGATTTGATCCCAGTATAGGTGTTGGTTTTGGTTATCTTATTAGATAAGATGACGTCAGTTGATCATTGTTTGACCTTGTCCCGAGAGCATTCAGCTTTTGACAATATTTAGGATACCATCCGTATAAAGTTCTTCTCAACGAATCTTATCATTTAAGGTCTCTTATATAAGTTTATTTATTTTTTATATTTTTATATATATAATATTTCCTTTTACATAATTCTTTATTTTTATAAAATAATAATAAAATACTTCAAAATTCCTTCTAGAGAATTACAAAAAGTGAAACGAATTCTCAATATCTACAATAACTTAAAAAGTGAAATCCTTCGTTTAAAAATTCATGTCAAGAATCTCAGATATAGATGCTCTAAAAGCAATAACTTTATTAGAGTATTGTTGATATGAACTGAACAGCTCAAAAAATAATAAAGTAAGTTACTAAAAAAAATTATTTGATATAGAAATTTATGCTAGAGTTTTTTTAGATAAACAACTCAAAAGTTAGGTTTTTATTTTTTTTTCTTATTTTTATTAGTTGAATGTGATACGTGATAATTAAAAAAATTAGAAAAATTATGAAGTAATTGTCTTTAAAAAATTTATTAATAAAGAAAGTTGTTAGAGAAATTATTTAATATAAAATACTTAACATATTGATAATGTCTTAAACAAGTTTAAAGATAAAGTTGCTGTAAGACGAGCGGTGGAGGATAACCGACATAAGACAATCATGATGACTTTTATATATATATATATATATATATATATAATTATTATTCCTGGAAAGGAAGGATGCCGGTGTGACGTTTATTTTGACATATGGAACGATTTTATGTTTGCCATTATACGAATTCAAAATTGAGAGACGTCTCGGAACAAAGGTATATCTCAATCTCATGCAGTATACACCAAAAAAAATTTAAAACGTGCAATAATGCATTTATCTTTTTGGTTGGGTTTCTTCTTTTTCTTTTTTATTATTAGCATTATTTTTTTTTGTCAATTTGCTTCATTGGAAAAAGTCTCCCCTGTGCCTTGCAGATAATTTAGTTTATCGGCTGGTCAAGTATTTCAATAATTAATTAGTGATATCATCCCAATTTATTTTAGTTAAGTATAGCATTGTATGATAGGAAGGACCCAATTGATAATGTGTTGTTGTGATTGGAAAATTAAAATAGATTATATTAGAGTTTACAAAATCAGGAAGAAAAGGGAAAGGAAGGAGATGGGAAAGAAAATGATGATACAAGAGGCAATATAGGTAAGTAGATAGTAATTTTGAATTTTCATATATGGGTTGGATCTTTTTTCAAAAAATATATATAACTAATAATCACTTTTTTTTTAAAAAAAAATTTATTAATAATACTTAACAACTTTTTTAGTGGGTAGGTTTTGGGTAATTTGGAACATTACATTAAACATATAGTATAACTACTATGAATACAATGAATAAAGAATCATACTCGCATCTTATTTTATGATAATAGATTTGAAAAAATCTATACTTAGATATCACCCCTAACCCTCAATTTTATGTTAAACTTCATTTGATTGAGTAGAGCACAAGTGAGTATATGTATGATAGAGTTTCCACTCACTTCTAATTATAAATATATGGGAAATTTGCCAAGTTATTAAACAATTTATCTTAAGAATTTTATACCATAAATTTGTAAAAAAAATATAAAGACCCGACTCACTAAATCCCGAGATTTAGAGTACCGAGTCCCTAATCACATATAACATTTTCACATTATATGTAAGGTTGTCCTAAAACTAACAGTTTATGAAAATTGTTTGATCAAATCTACTAAAACTTTATAAACAACCTTTAACAAAATAAGATTGCTAATAAAATCAATCTATACATATATATACATCATATGTACAAAGTTTAGTGTCAATACAAGACACTACAAAAATTACAAGTTTTCTTAGTACAAAAGATAATCTAAAGAGAGCTTAAGGTCTATTACACTTAGGCTTATCTAACAAGCCTTATAAACAGAGAATTTTGCTTTAACAAAAGCTTCTCAAAAAATTCCAAGGTATTCGAGTCCTACTCGTCCCATTCGTTCATGAATCATTCAAAATCTAACTCGTATCTCAGATCATCACATAACTCATCTTCATTACCTGCAAAGTAACAAAAGTGAGCCAAATGCCCAGTACGCAATGACAAACACAAGAATAATTTATCAAACAAACTTAAATCAAATGAAATGCATCCATGATCAAGTCATCATCTTATTAAGTTTTCTTTTACCAAACAACAGGAGGGTATTCAAACTCTGGGATCACGCTCTAGGAATTTAGGAGTCCTGAGTAACAATAGCTACTTAGGGGGTTGTTAAAAGTAGTCTGAATACTTATATCTCATATATCTATTCCATAAATAAATAGCTTCATTAGGGTTCAAAAGCCGTTGCCCGACTCTACTTAAACTCAGTCCACAACATGAGTCTAGTTCACAAATTCCCATAAACTTTGAACTAAACCATGGTATTTCCCCCTAAGTTTAAGCAAACGTTACTCGGATACTATTCTCCCAATCGGCTACCCACTTAACCAAAAATAAATCACTATTGCATCATAGTGTACCATTGCATTATGATAAAGTTATTGGATCATGACTTAGGTTAAGCGCCTAACTAACATGTCATTGCATCTTGACAGGTTTGCTGCTCCTCAGACCAAATTAAACAGCGTAATAGACATCCAGTTCATCAAAGCATTAAGCCGAATTGAATCAAGCTATTATGTACCTGTACCCAACAGTGTATTACTATATTCACTTGGAGGAGAAATAACCGAAGAATCTTTAACTGAAATGAAAATATCAAAAAATCAATAATAAAACGTAGAATATATATATATATATATCACAATCTTAGGTTAACTATACAAAGAGATTCGATAAACTTAACATATAGTTTTAACATCTAATTCATACATAAAATATGTTTATTTAGCTTATATATTCATTAGAAGATCATATATGAAGTAAAGAATGACAATTGAAGAAGTTTGAATTTGAAACACTCAAGGGATACGCGGCCTTTCAACACAAGCAAAATTTGACTGAACGCCGACAGCGTTGGAATTTTACGTCAGTGGCGTTAAGCCTAGCGTTAAAATTTTTTATTCTGTTCGCATTCAACACTATCTCTACGCCAGCGGCGTTGAAGCCCTAGTGCCCAGCGTACAATTTGAAAAATAAACGCTGGCTAATTTCCTTAAAAAAGTCGACGGCGTTTTAAGTAGCTTTAGAAGAATCGGTTTCGATCACATTTAACACCATCTCTACGCCAACGGTTTTGAAGTACCAGATGCTGGCATACGTTCAAAAACAGACCTATTCGAAAAGAATTTATTTCCCTTGTTTTGCACTTTGCAATTTTATAACATATAACACTTTAATCCTTCTTCAAACTCATATTTAACTTCATACACTATCTTCTATCCACACTAATCAATTCTAGCAACTTTGAACATTAAAACAACACATTAAACTACTTCATTCACATCAAATCCTCTCCTCCTCTTCACTTCAACTTCAACTTCAACTACTCAATTCAAATTTACTTCTCCCCAACACCTCTCACTACTTCTATATTACATAAACAAGTTCATATATCAATAACACATAACCTAACATATATATCAATGCATAGAAACATACAATTCAAAAGACATTAACTACTCTTACCATAGGTTTCACACATATACTACAAGAAAGGAAATAAAACAAGCGTTTATACTAGCTTTAACTTACATGTGGAGGCCTTGGCTTGATTCCAAAAGCTTGATATTGGTCTTTGGTTTAGGGCTTATAGTTTGAAGAAAAGGAAAAGAGAAAGGAAAAAAAAAATAAAGAGGGAAATTCGTATGGGAAATGAGGGCTGCCAAAAGAGGCAATATTTGATCAAATTTATAACTCAAAATTATCTTAAGTTTGGCTTTTGAGGCATATAAGACTTAGGGTTAAATTTGCCTTAATTAAGAGCTCATTTGAGTTTAGTTTAGGCTTGAAAAATAGGCTTAAACTTTGTAAAATCTGTGAACAAATTCTTAAGTATAACAAAAGTTGTGTTGATAATTTTAAATATAACACATACATATTAATTCATAAAAGACACAAATATTAATTAAACTACACTCACATTAATATACATGAAATAATAACATTAATTTCATTATACATAATCACTTACATCAATAATTAACATTAATAAACATAATATATCAAACCTATTCTACACATTCATATTCATAAATCAAAATTGCTTCAAGCTTAATATCTAAAACTAATATTGTATTCACATGAAATTTTAATTATTGAAAAAAAAAATTAGACTATTTCAAAAAATTGGGTAAATTGTGTAAACTTCTCTAAAAAATTTAGGGATAATATTACAAATGATACCTAAACTTTAGAAAAATATGCAATTAAATACCTAAACTTTAAAAATAATCAATTTTAGTAGTTAAACTTTGAAATTGATCAATTTCATCTCTTAAATACTTTGAAATTGATAAATTTAATACCTAAAAGAACTCAATGGAGGTATTCTTATTATGCAAAAAAGGTTTTTTCAGGTACTAAATTTGTCAATTTTAAAGTTTAGATACTAAATTGATCAATTTTAAACTTTAGGTACCTAATTATATAGTTTGCAAAAGTTTAGGTACTATTTGTGACATTAACCCAAAAATTTATAATTTATTAGGTTATCCAACTTTTATGGAAATCATCACTTATACCCCTTGAAAAGTTGATAAAAATTTGAATGATTTGGTATTGATGTGCTATTATGCTCTAAAAAAATAGTTTAAAATTCTAAAAAAAAAAAGAACCAATGAAAAGCCCCTTCTATATCCACTTCCTAAAGTTATCTATCTATTATGTTTTTGGTCCCATCTCATGCACATCTCTCTTTTTCTCTTTCACTCTCTATCTCTTTCTCTTTCTCTCAGTAAGCCCTACAAATTTATTGTAAACCTCACAAATTTAACTTTTCAATTTCAAGAACTATGTTGACGTATTTGGGAGCACAATGAGATTCTTTTTTATCCAAAGATACCAAAGACAAGATTTCGTATTTTAAAGTTTCCTTATTTTCAGTTAACATCAACTTAAGGTTTCTCTTGTGAATGAATGTCATGAAATCACATGAAAACTCTAACCCATATTGCATATTTAGAAATGCATCATTTAAGAATTGCAACAACCCACAATCTAGACGACTTAAGCTCCTCTCAAGCACCTCAATTGACCTAGTATAGAGGAATTCTACAAGTTAGAAACAAGTTATGTTTTAGTAGGTATCATGTGTCTAAGCTAAGGAATGCTAAATGGAGCACTATTGGAGTGATACATGGAGCGCCCCTAGTGTGACACTTAGAGCGCTACTTATGCATAACTTGTCAAGCTTAGAGAGCACAAAATGTCAAGATAAGAAGCGGCCATATATCATCACAAGAAGACTTAGAAGAAACCCACAAGTAAAGAAGCTTGGGACGATGCATCACATGGAGCTTTTAACCACCTTATCATTTAGCTAATCTAGAAGACAACATGACTTCAACCTAACCTATCCTATGGATGTGTGGCTCACCATAGATGTGTATGGTTCACATGAAGAAAACAATAAAGAACTCTCCCATTACACATCCCCATGACCGCGAGCTTAAAGGAGGATGAATGAGCAACCATAGCATCACATCAACTTATCATCAACATCATGACTAAGCTAATGGCAAAGAAGTGTTCACAACATAACTTATCAATCTTGTCTCCTAATTCCATGGCAGCCATAACCAAATATAGCAAGTAGTCTTCTCGATCAACAAAGGAGCTGCATCTCATCGTGAGAGCCTAGCATAAGTAGCTTACCATTTAACTTTGAGGACAAGACTATCCTTAAGCTAAACATCATGTGCGGAAATGCTAAAGAAGATTCCTCAAGCTCAAAACATCCCATGTGTGGTTAGAACTCCTAGACAATAGGACATGTTTGCCCTTAGCCACTTGCTTAAACCGTGCACAACAATAAGCACATCACAAACCTTAAAGCTCTATAAATATAAGGAATGTCAATGAGGTCCCATCTCTTTTCCAAACTGTGCGCCCTTTATACCCCACAAGATCTAAGTAATAACACCATAATTCCACAAGCTTAGTATCATCAAGGTATCCTACATGCCCTAAACCCCACATTACACCATGTGCTCATATCACAAGCTAAGAGCAACACACACTAGGATCAACACGCACTTGAACTCTACAAGTAAGGGTAAGACATAGTTCCATTCGTATGTCATTGATCAAAATCATTAACTAACACAATCTATATCTTAGGATCTTGACAATCTAAGGAGTAAGGTAAAACCCTAAGTTCCTCTTGAATTTAAGTTGATATCTATTGTGTAACACATGTTCTATACGCATAAGCATGATCTATACACTTGATTCCTATGTGAGCTTTAAACTCTCAATCATGAGGTATATCAATAGGGGCACACAGCTTTGTAGCATGCCTAGAACAAGCGGCCATATTTTGTTAAAGTAGGCATAGTACATGACTTGTTAAAATAGTACTCACCAAGCTATAGACATGTATGCATCTGACCCTAGAACTTATCAAGTTAGATTATAGAATGAAGTAAAAGTTGTGTTCAATTATGCATGATGAACTTCTCAGATCAAACCATAACATGAATGATACTTATATTTATTTCTTATGCTAAACCTATCTTATCAAAACGCGAATGATGAAGGATAGTTGCACGTAAGATGATGAAATTCCTTATCTCCATAAGTGATTTTAGGTGATACAAGTTTGATTGAATTCAAACAAACCTATGTTATGAGTCTAACATGGATAAAACATCCACATAAGCTTAAGAGAACTGATGGAAAATCCTTAACCATGGTATGAAAATTAGCTTCAAACAAGAGAAAATGAAACTAAAGAATATAGAGAGAAGTAGCTATGCAAGTAAAGGAATGAAACATTTAGTGAATGACTTGAAATGTAGCTTTAAGAACCAAACAAATTCTTGGGAAAAATGGAAAAACATGTGAAACTTATAAAGTATTGGATTAGATATCTAAAAAGTAGATGAAATGGGCTTTCCAACACTTATTTATTTGTAGAAATCCAAGTTGAAACGAGAAAGTTATGATAAAAACAAGATTTTGTTGTATCTTTGGGAATCCGAATTTGTGAGGGACAAAACTCCTATCATAACCTATTTGAAACATCAAAATAATATAAGAAATAGATAATAGACTTTGAGAGCTTCGAAATGAATACTTATACATTAAAAACAAACAAGAAGAGTGAATGGAAAAAAAAATAGTAAAACTGCAACTAAGACTTATAAATTCTGCTATGCTTAGTATCCAATCCATGTTGTTGGTCATAAACGCATTCTTATTATTTCATTAGGATCTTTGGAGTCATCCTTGGATTTTCTAGTTAATTACTACGACAGTTAAGATGGACTGGTGAGTAATTCTGATCTATCATGTTGTATGTGCTTGTAACTATAATTGCACTATAATTATCAATAAAAGAAATGAATGATACGTGCTGAATGGTGTATGGGTGATTGGATTAAAGTATGTTATAACTACTGAAAAGATCTTGGCTTGCTATTGCTGAATGAACATAGAGGCGAGTCTAATATTGTTTGATTAGAAATGAATGAATTAATGAGTATTTGGACTAAACAAATAAATTGTCATGCATTGCATTCCTACATCTCTGCATTTAAAGTATGATACCCCGCTACATATTAGCATTTCAGATCTCTGGTAACGCACTTAGTTTAGATGAAAATTTCCTAGTTCTCTCGCAGGAGCACCTTTGTTCCAATCAGTTTCATGGGAACTAAGTGTCATTAGAAGGAACGCTACCCATGGTATCAACAAGAAATAGCTTTTACTTAATGGTGTTTCTAAGTTCCAAGATTTTGAAATAATAATATTTTAAATTGTTTTATGGTATCTTTTTGTCTTGGTTCTTAGATTCTCCTGGGTGAGGCAGATCATTTATAGTATGGTTCCTTCAACCCTAAGGAGAGGGCTTAAATCTCTATCATGTTCAGATTCCAGTTGTCTGAGCTTACATATGTACATATGTGTTATTGCTGCATCGCCTATGATTGTTAAAGAGAAAACTTGTTTGATTGCTTGATACATGATATGATTTAGTTACATCACTGAGCCATGATATAGCTCACACTCTCATAGATTTTTTAGGATTTACTTGAGGCCTTAGCTTGTTCCATCAATGAGCTTTTCTCCAGTAGGAATCAAGATTTAGCTATGAAGAGATGGAGGAGTTTTAATAGAATAATCTTAGTATTTTTTTTTCTTTATGTTTTCTTGGAATTCAGTATGTAAAATGTAAACAATAGACAACATAGTATGATGATTTTATTTTAAGCTATAGCTTGCATATATACATTGTTTTTCATCAAGGCAACTAAAGATCATGTCGCATATCACAAACCCCTTAAAGGATAGTTGGGTTATGCAATGATGAATCCCTCTAATGGCCTAAATTACAAGTTTTATAAGAATCTTAATGGCATCACTTTGTTTCACAATTATATAAACCAGCTAGGGTACTCTTTATGGTGTGACACTCTCTTTCTACACACACACACACACACACACACACATACACACACACACACATGCACTCACAACTTTCTTCTTCATGCACTCTTATGATGCTCGAATAGCTGGAATTTTATTTAAAATCTCCAAATCCATTGAAGGACATTGTCATGATAGTAGGTGTACTCAAGTAGGTTTGCAAACGAATCGTGTTGCTTGATGTGTTGGTTGTACGTTTTTCAATTTTAGCTCGACTTGAGCTCATTAGTAAATGAGTTAAGCTTGATATCATATCTAGGCTTGCATGCTAACTTGAGAGAAACTTATTTAGGCCCATGAATATGCTTGCAAGCAAGTTCATATGTTATACACACACACACGCACACACATTATATATGTCATATGAATAAAATATAATTAAATAAAAAACTAATTTATAATAATAATATAACTTAATTTTGTTTCATCACCCACTCATCTATTTATTTATACATTTATTCATTTTGTATATTTAATTTCTTATATTTTACGTTATTATTAGAGTTCATGAGCTATTCAACCTCGTTTTAACTCATTTATAGCTCTATAATAAGCATGTGCATACAGACATATATGTAAAGTTATATTAAAGATTTTAAAAAATTAACTTTGCATGCTTTATGAAGAAATAATTTATTAAAAAACATATATATATTATATATATAATATCTTTATTTGATGTTTTAATTTGGATTTTCTCTATTTCATTTCCCTTTGGGGAAAATTATATTAAAGGAGATCAACATTTGAGAGTAAAATCAAATTGGGGATCAATGTTTCAAATGACTCAAAAAAGGAGTAACATTATACAAATTAATGCAAATAGGGTATTGATGTTTTAAATAGCTAAGAAAATGGATTGATAATTTTTTTAGCATTACAACTAGATGATGATGTGACTTTACCAAAACATGTGATGTCAACATATTTTATAATAATATGGTAAGAGATTCCTCATTTACACCACTTCATGTAACACTAATCCCCTTTTTAAAAATTTAAAATGTTGATTTCTTGTTTGATTTTTCTTAAACATTGATCCCTAATGAATAATGCAGAAATGGTGGAACATTAGAATCAGGTTGCAGGAAGATGAACCAAGACGTAGTGAGAATTGACAATCAAGAACAAAACATATAATAAATCTTTAACCTGTTGACTATAAACAATTCTAAAGAACCTATGGTATAAACTAATGTTGTTAGAGCTGGTTTAGGGCTGTTACCAAGACATGTTAAAGGGTCAAGGGTTAATGGGTAAAACCAGGTTAACTAGCGATTGAATAAGTCCATTCCCAAGGAGAGGTTAGGTTTAGTTAAGTTCAACCAATTGACCCCAAGTATGACAACACTGGTATAAGCATATGGAGACCTCAACCCATTGATTATATAAAACCAAGAACCTTGTTATAAGAAAAACCTTAACCTATCTATAAAGAGTTAGGAACCCTAGTATAAATTTGAACACCACAAGAATTATTGAATTCTTGATAAGTTCATTAAAATCGCATGTCATTACAAGCATGACCCATATATATAGGCATAAGATAAAATCCTAAGTAATCAAGATAAAAATAGGAAACTAAAAGATATCGTATAAACTAAGAAAGATGCAAATAAAAAAGCTTCTTTACTTCAAAATAAGTTAATTTGAGAATCTTCTATTTGAGCTTTTATAAATCTTTTCTTAAGTCATCAATTTCCTTCAATGTGATTTTGCACCCTTTTTTTTCATTTTGCTCACAAAAATTTCTTTTTCTTTTTTTATTTTAAAAAAATTTAAATATATTCAAACATTCTCCAATTAAGTATATTGTATTTAATGCAATATAACATACTTAATAGTCGAAGAAGTAGAAACAATAGCTAGTTCTTTGATTTCTAAGAAATGTAGCAGAGCCAAGTAAAACGCTTGCAATAGTAGAAACTGAAGAAAGGTATTGACAATAGGATGAATAATCCTAGAGAAATGGTAGACTTAAGATAGTGTAACAAACGAAAAAGGGCATGAAGATGGTTATTTGAGGAGCTAAAATAAATTGACTTAACCCAAGAATTGCAAAGAGAAGATCAAGTCTTCTTAGATTTAAATACAACAACCTACCAATTATCTTTTGATAGAAACTAGGATCAAGAAGTAAATGCCATGTCTCATGGTTTAGCTTTAGATTAGAGGGCAAAGGCGTTTACATGGTTTATACCCTGTCACACCTGCATCATTAAGTATGTCATAAACATATTTACGTGGTAGTCAACAGGTTTCCAACCTAAGAAAAAATTGAGCCTCCCCAATATCTCTAATGGTAAATACTACATCTAAATTATACTTGAGATCAACAAGAACTTGAGCATTAGTACTAGTCAAGAGCAAATCATCGAAGTAAACAAGAGTTGCATGAAAACCAAAAGAATTTGATTTAGCAAAGAGTGAGTAGTTATTTTTCAACTCTGAAAATTCTTTACTTAGCAAGAAATGAGTTATCTCCTGATTCTATTGCCTTGATGCCTTCTTAAGACCAATAAGACCATTTAAGCATGCATACTTCATTGGGCAAAGCTTTAGAATAACCTTAGGGAGGATGTATACATATTTCTTCATGTAAATTACCATGAAGAAAAACAATATTGGTAACCATTTGATATAAAGGTATTTGTTTAGTGCTAGTTATAGCCGAAACAATCCAAACAGTCCCTAAATTAGCCACCAAATAGAAGGTATGATGGTACTCTTCTCCCTCTTTTTATGTATAACCCTTTGCCACTAACCAAGCCCCATATTCATCCACTATCCCATCAGGTTTAAATTTAGTTTTGTAAATCCATTTATGACTTAATACCTTCTTTCCTTCTAGCAAATGAGCAAGTTCCCATGTATCATTTTGCTCAAAGGCATCTACCTCCTTGTTCATGGTATCCACCCATTCCTTATGTTTAATTGCTTTTAAATAACAATGTAGTTCAAGAATAGTAAAAACATTGACTAAGGAAATAACAAAGTGTGGAGGATAATATGCAAAAGATGTGGAATGAAAAAGTGGATGTAAGGTAGGTGAAGTAAAGATTGTACTAGAGGGTACAACAATCTTAGAACTAGTAGATATATTATAACTAGCATCATTGTGCAATATATGAACAAAATCTTATCCTCTCTTCAAAGGCACACGCAAAGGCTATAAATATCTAAACCACAATACATATCATCAGATAACTCCATAACTCACATAAAGGATACTCAATGTAATAATCCAGATAATATAACTTCAATAACATCTATATTAGCATAAACCAAGCCAACCGATAAATATCCTCATAAGAAACATAAAACTAATAACTTATAAAATCTTTTCAATTGAAAACCTAAAGGAAATCTAACAACTCAATACAATCAGTAAAACTTCACTTCAGCCGTCTACATATTAGCTGAGTAATCAAGTCCACTATCATCCTCTTCAGGCTCTACAAATACATCAAAACTAGATAAATCATACACTATCTAGTCTTCACCTATTTTGAAAAAAATAAAAAAGGAATGAGCACAAAAGCCTAGTACATCCAAATCTAAAACACAGGCGTATGATCATATATCAAACAGTTCACATGTGACTTAATATCTAATGTAGCAAGCATCAGTTATTATCTTTTATTTAATCCAACATACAACATAGTTTAAGATCATCCACGATTAATCCCAAACTTGGATAACTCAGATTCCTTAAAAACAAACAGTATAGGAAAATAAGTAATATAATACATATATGGTGTTAGGAATCTCCCACACACCCGAGTGCCATACTCGCACTATTCCTAATCTACCGCAATCATCTCTATGCACGAGTCCACTTGGGACAACCTCACACATAGATCATCAGGTTGCCAGCGTTAGTATCACACTTTGCGTGGTGTTTACTAACCGCAACCACTCACAACCAACACTCGATTCAATTATACTTAAATATAAATAAGGTCAAATTTACAAACTAATCCTACAAGCACAAACAAACAAGCATGATAAGGACTTACCTTTTTCAATTTCAGGAATAATCTCTTCAAAATCACAAATCCTTATGAGCAACAACAATTCAATTCTCCAAATCTCTTGATTAACAAAATATAACAGAAACGAAATAAACATCATCCTTATAAACAAACCCTAACATCTCAAAATTCTCAAAAAACCTAACCTTACGAGAAATCCTCAATCGCACCTTCTTCTTAATTAAACTCTACAGAATTTTCACAAGAACAACTCCTTTTCACAAAAACCTTAATTTGTAAAATCCAACAATTACAGGCAAATCATCATAAAAATCAAACTTTTATAGAATCTATGTTTAATAGGATAAAAATTTACTTGGATAATATTCTAAATCCAAATCCTAGATTTCTCCAATTATAATAGGACAAAAACTCCAAAAGAATAACTTCCTCCAAAACCTAGATTTCAGGAATCAATAAGAGCAGATATGATTCGTCGAAATTAATCTTTTCATTTCAAATCTATGATAAAGAAGATGTAACTTACTTGAATTAAATCTTACTCTTGATAATCCCAAAGAATATATCCTAATTGAAAAATAGGGTTTCTCTAAATAACTCATTCATAAACACGAGAAATCTATGATTACACATTGATCACATGTTAAATCGTATAGATCTACTTACCTGGATTGAATACCTTGACTCTCCTTTGATTTCTCACACCAAACACTAAAAAAAGCAAGCCCTAGGTCTTTGGAGAAGAAGAACTTGGAGGAAAACAAACAAATCCTATTCTCATCATAAACTGCATATAGAAAACAGATTTAGCCGCCAAGTAGGCCGGCGGCCTAAGTACCATCTTAAGGCCAATTTTCATAAATTTGTTTCATCTTGTTCATGTGACTTTCCTATGTCCAAAATTTATTTGTTCAAAGACAAAATTACCCTTTAACAACACTTAAATTTAACTTCTACCCTTCATTATGAATTTATTTACTTGTATATTACAGAAAATTTGGAACTTCTACGGCCCGATGTTATGGGATTCATGTTCTATTAAGATTACCTAATAATTTTTAAACCAAACAACACTATATATTTTAAATGAAGTGGAAGAAGTGGCGAACAAGTACCTGAGAAAGTGGAATAAAAACTGCCTAATGTATAGTTCTATAATTGCAAGTCTTTATCTTGACGAAAATGAGCCAATAGACATCTTTTGGATTTTAGGCTAAATTAGTGATGAGCAACGTCAGTTTTATATGTACGCATTTTTTATATTTTAGGTAGGTTCATGCCCTCATATATGCATTTTTACATATTTTTGATAGATTTAAAATTTGCTATATTTTCTTATAGACACTTTAATTTTATATGTTGTCTGTGGCATTTTATTCATTCTTTTTATGTACTTTGTGTCCATAAATTTTAGGACTTCTCTATTTTGGAAGTTTTTCGAGTTCTATTTTTGATAGTTTTTTAGCTTGCTTATATATGTACGCCCTAGGGCAAAAAGACAATTATTCAGTAATACATACTTCTGAGCTGTCTTGCTCTTTCTTTTCCCAAAAAATTTGAATTTATCTATTATTTTTTATTTTTAGATGGCATTTACTAGGTATTCCTAAAATCAATAGGCATTTAAAGATCACTTTCTGACAATTGTGTGTGATTCAACGGACCGTGATAAAACTCTAATTATTTATGCTGCGTTATTCTATATTTGCAACAATTATAATGTTATGATCTTGATTAGATCATGATTAGCTATATATATTAGCTATCAATTCCGTTATAGTTTAGGCTAAATTATAGTGATTTTACAATTTATGTTTCTTCCCTTTTTTGTATATATTTCAGCCTATATATGTAAGGCTTATATATTAGCTTCTATATAATAAGAGAATACATTTACACACCAATTTCCAATTCATCTTTTTTTTTTTTCTTTTCTAGTTTTACCATGGTACCAAAGCGATACCAAATTTCTTTCTAATCTCTTAATTTGATTTTCTTCATTACTTTAATACCTTAATATTCTCTACAGTTAGGTTAATACAGAAAAACATAATGATTTCTCTAGACCTTTTCAGATTTTTCTCAATGGTGCAAATAGTGTTGTTTAGTCCCAAGCTATGTCCAGTTTTCTGAAAGGTAGAAAATTATGGAGAATTATTACTGAGAAATCAAAATACCTACTAAAATTGCAGAAGAAACTGAAGCAAAATTTAGTGAACGTCTTCAAGATTGGGATTCCAAAAATCATCAAATAATTACCCCGTTTTGTAATACATTGATTCTTGCAATCTATGAAGAATTCGTCTATTATGAATTTGCAAAGGAAATTTGGGACATGGTGAAACAACGATATGTAACAAATGATTTAAGTTTTCGATATCATCATTGAAGTGCTCTAAGTCTCATAATTCAAGAACCAGAGCAAGCTATTCAAATTTTTTATGTTCAAATGCATTTTGTTTGGGATCAAATTGCTATATCAGAACCTGTTTGGGATACAACTATAGATGCAATAAAGTTTCAAAATTATAGGAATGAAGATCGATTGATTCAATTCTTAATGGCTTTGAGAAACGAATTTGAACACACATGAGCCAATCTTTTGCACACAATTCCATTACCTACTATAGATCAAGCTATTTCTCAATTGGCTTAAGAAGAAACTCGTCTCGGTTCACTACGTTCCCGACGTGGTGACATAGTTATGGTAGTAACAGATATAAACTCCACCTCACCAATTGTTGCCGCAGTTACTCCTACCTCCAAAATTGGATCTAATAGTTCTATTGAATGTTGTTATTGCAAGAAACCAGGTCATCATATTTTAGAGTGTCGAAAGTTGGTCGCAAACAATCATCTACCTTTAATACTACTTAACTAGCTCTACGACTGTTCAGACTGGATTTCCACAGTTTTGCAATTCGACAAAACTATTGCTCCCATTGCTGCTATTGCCAATGATCCTATTGTATCCACTAATTCTACACCATATGACATATCATTCTTATTGTGATCTTCAAGCATTTCTGAACCATTATTTTGCTACTTTGGGTGATAATTTATCTTCTGCTATGTTTGTCCTATCAGGTAAATCCTCTTGGTTTTTCGACACTACATGTTTTAATCACATGACATATGACTCTTCTTTATTTGTGTCTAAAGTCCCTACACCTCATATTTCAAACATCCATGCTGTTGATGGTTCCTCCATGTTTGTTTCTCATATCGATGATATTTATAGTCTTAAATTATCTCTTACTGATACTTATCTTGCTCCAAAAGTTGGTCTCAATTTATTGTTAGTCGGTCAATTAAGTGATATGGGTCTTGATGTTCTCTTTTCTTCTTCTGATTGTGTTGTTCAAGATCCATAAACAAAACAAACCATTGGGACAAGGCATAAAGTTGGACGCTTGTTTGAGCTCATTTCTCTTCAAATTAATTCTCAATTTATGGCTGCTACATCACCTACTTTGATTCCTCTAAACATTTGGCATTCTTGATTGTATCATGCCTCATTTAATCATTTGCATACTTTAGTTTCCAATGGAAAATTAGGCCCCGTGAAAGATGGACATGTTGATTGTTCATCATGTCAATTAGCTAAATAAACTCTTTTATCTTTTCCTATTAGTAATTTTGTATCTTCAGAACCATTTGATTTAGTTCGTTTAGACATTTTGGGGCCTGCTACTTTTGGTGGATCTCGTTATTTCGTTTTATTTATTGATGATTTTTCTATATTCACTTGGATTTTTCTAATGCAAAACTGTTCTGAGTTACCTAAAATATATGATACCTTTACAAATATGGTTAAAACTCAATTCTCTCGTACTATCAAAATACTTAGAACAAATAATGCAATGGAGTACAAGGAGCATAACCATCTTAGGTTTCTCAACAAACAAGGGACCTTACTATGACATTCTTATCCTAGTACCTCTCAACAAAATGGTAAAGATGAGAGAAAACATAGACATATCTTAGAGACTATTCATGCTCTATTGATTTTAGCATCCTGTTTAGAACGTTTTTGGGATGAGACTGCTTTTATAGTTATCCATAATATAAATCACATTCCTTCTTCTACCATTAATAATCAATCCCCTTATGAACGTTTATTTGGGTTCTAATTATAATTTGCTCAGAATATATGGTTGTGCTTGTTTTGTTCATTTGCAGCCTCATGAATATAATAAGTTAGAGCCTCGATCTAGATTATGTTGCTTTCTAGGATATTTTGCTACTCATAAAGCCTATAGATGTTGGGATCCTATTTCAAAACGCTTATGTATTTCTCGTCGTGTTATTTTTTGGGAACACAAATTATTTTCTAGTATGTCTCAATTTTCTATTACCTCTTCTTCTGCATATTTTACCAATCCATTGGTTGAATTGTTTCCTGAGGATTCTAATGCAGATACATCTCTTGAGCTCCATCCAACAACCAATGCCATGCCCTCTTCAAGTTAATTTGTTACGTCTGTTGATCTAGTTATCAATACCTCTTCAGAAAATCCTTCCTATTCCTATCCTAAAAGAGTAAGAGATCCTTATAATCATTTTCAAGATTATTATTGTTTTTCCATTATTAATTCTTTTCGTAAGCCTCAAAGTTTTCATGAGGCTTGTTCTAATCCTGTTTGGCAGCAAACCATGAAAGAAGAGTTGGAAGCATTAGATAAAACTAAAACTTGGGATTTAGTTGATCTTCCTTTGGGAAAATCCTTGGTTAGATGTTGTTGGATTTATCAAATCAAGACTCGTTCTAATGGGATAATTGAGCGATATAAAGCTCATCTTGTTGCTAAAGGTTATACACAAAAATATGGAATCAACTACGAGGAGACTTTGCTCTAGTTACTCAACCTACCTTTATTTGTAGTCTTATTGTTGTTGTTGCTGCTGGAAAGTGGAATCTTTTCTAGATGGATGTAAAGAATGCATTTCTCGATAGTGATATTTCATAAGAAGTATACATGCAATCACCTCCTGGTTATGATCATCCACCTAATACAGTGTCTTGTCTTTGAAGAGCTTTGTATGGTCTCAAACAAGCTTCTCGTGCTTGGTTTTCAAAATTTAGTACCACCATTTCTCAGTTTGGCTTTCATCAAAGCTCATATGATTCAGCACTTTTCATTCGAAAAACTAAATGTGGTATTGTTCTTTTATTACTCTATATAGATGATATGATTATTATTGGCAAAGATATTAAAGGTAATGAAGATCTTAAGGAATTCCTTAGCAAGTCTTTTGAAATGAAATATTTGGGAATTCTCAAATTTTTCTTGGGATTAGAGGTTACATCTTCATCTAATGGATATTTGGTATCACAAAAAAAGTATGCTTCTGATCTTATTACTTGAGCTGGTTTGACAGATAGTAAAGTTACTTCTACACCTATTGAGCCTAATCTCACTCTTATAGATGGTACTACTCTCTCTAATGCCACTCGTTATAGACATTTGGTTGGTGGTTCGTATATCTTACTGTTACTCGTCTTGACATTGCTTATGTTGTTCACATAGTTAGTCAATTTATGTTTGCCCCTCGCTCTACTCATTACACAGCTGTTCTACACATTCTTCGTTATATTAAAGGGACTCTTTTTCATGGCTTACCTTTTCCAGCTCAATCTTCACTACACTTACGTGCTTATTCAAATGCTGACTGCGTTGATGATCCCACTAATAGACTATCTATAGTTGGGTTTTGTTCTCTTTTAGGTGACTCTTTGATCTCTTGGTGAAGTAAAAAGAAAACTGTAATCTTTCGGTCAAGTACTGAGGCTAAATATAGAGTTGTTGCAAATACCACATATAAGCTTTTATGGCTTAGATGGCTGTTAGAAGGTATGGGTGTGGTTCATTCTGATTCTACTACTCTTTATTGTGGTAATCAAAGTGCAATACAAATTGCTCATAATGATGTCTTTCATGAACATACAAAACATATTAAGACAGACTTTCATTTCATTCGACACATATTTCATCAGAGAACCATAAAACTTCAATTTGTTAAATGTGCTAATCAGCTTGAGAATATTTTCACCAAAGCACATCTGCCTGGCCGCTTTCGAGACTTAGTATCCAAACTCCAGATGGATTCTCTGCAACCCTCTTGAGTTTGAGGGGACATGTTATGATTTTGATTAGCTAAATATATTAGGACGTTATGATCATGATTAACTTTATATATTAGCTGTCAATTTTGCTATAGTTTAGGCTAAATTATAGTGATTTTACATTTTACATTTCTTCCCTATTTTGTATATATTTAAGCCTATATATATAAGGCTTGTATATTAGCTTCTGTATAACAAGAAAATACATGTTACACACCAATTTTCAATTCATCTTTTTTTTTTCTTTTCTAGTTTAATAAAAAATGCATATTCTCAACATGTTAATAACTACAATAATGCAATAAAGTAATAATATTTTTAATCCAAGTGAATCAAATTTTGTTGCAAATCGTATGTCTGCTTGAACGCAGCTTTTGAAGGATAGATTTTTAGATTATTTTTGTTCCTCCGACTTTTGTTATACATATAAAGGGTAATAGTCTGTTTATGTCTATGAGATCTTCCTTGGCTAATGATGTCAGTGTTTGTTTTGTGGAAGAAATTTTAGTTGTAAATGGTTTTATGTGGTCTAATGTATAATGATATGGATGCCGCTAAACTTGTGATGCTTGTAGGGGATATAATGTCCAAAATTTCCGTTAATACTATGATATTACTCGAATATGTATATATATATATATATAGTTATAATATTTTCTAATAAATATATTCTCTAAGTCAATTTCAAGACTGAGCACAATTTTGGAGCTAAACCGAACCGAAATTGGAATCAACACCCACGGTTCTGGTCTGGTTTTATGAACTAGTAGTTCTTGGTTTCGGTTTAGAACTGTGGAACATTTTTTTAAATAAAAATGAATTTTATATTTTGATAAAATAAATTTTTAACTCAAAATAATTAATTATTGGGTCTAAAAGTATTAAATTATCTAGCCAAAATTTTAAAAATTTGTTTAGAAGGCACATTTATTTATATATAGATACAACTAATAAATTATATTTAGTAATATGAGATTGTAAAATACTCTAGAGGATAATATGAAAATTACAATACAAAAAATAATTTCACTTTATAAAGGAATGAATTTTGCTGTTAGGAGAAGTTTTATAAACTAAATTATATATAATTTTAAGTTATGTTTATTTGTATTATTGAAAATAAAATATTAGATATTGTCCATAGATAATAAATTTTACTATTAATATAAAATAGTGTAAATATTAATAATTATATATTTAATATAAAATTTAATTTTTTATCTAATTTTTTATTTTTTTAATGGAATCGGTTGAAATCGCCTATTCCACTTAGTTCTAGGCCATAGAACTGCATAAAAACTGAAAAACGGTGGTTCTTTAGCCAGTTCGGAATGAAATCGTGCTTGAGTCTTTTCATATATGCTGCATGCTTTTAACTAGTTTTTTTATGCAAAAGCCAAACAAATTAAACGAAATCAAAAGCGAATCAAATGGAGCCACTCAAAAAAAAAAAAAAAAAAAAGAGCAGATAGTCACAAGCAATCCTATGATTATAGAAGAGAAAAGGAAATCTGAAAGTAGAAAAAAAAAAAAGTAGGTAACTACACCCACAAGTTTGCAATTGATGAATTTTTTTTTTTTTTGGTCAAATGGAGGCCTTCCCAGTTCAATCCCGTGATCATCTTGGCTTACGTTGTTTATCTTGCACTAATAACTCGTTTTATAAACAATGTCCTAAAACTGGGAAAATGTGTCGAAATTTCATATTCTTCTCCTTCCATCCCGTGATGGGTTCGCTGTGATTAAAATGTTACCTTTTTTGTTTTTATAAATAAATATTTGATACTTATCAAATAATTTAAAAATAAAAACATACTTTATAATATGTGTTAAATATTTATTTAAAGCTTGGCCACAGAAAATTTCTTTTCCCCTTCAAATAAAGTCCTCCGGGTGTTTTTAAGTACTTTTAGGATCTTGGATTCATTCTCTCGATCCCATAGATTTCATCCTATTAACTTTTGCCACGTAGACTATGTGTATATAAATATCGTTAATAATTATCAATTATATTTTACATATTGATGAAATAATAAATAATTTATAAAATAAATATCATCTATATAAGTATACCTTAGAAAAAAAATAATATTTAGTGACCACATATATCTATTTATTTATATATACGTGACACGCACTACTTAGCAAGTCGGCTGGACAGCTTCCCGCCTATAAAAGGCTTCGCTACAAGTTCCCGTTTCACATTTGGCTTCTCCTCTGCAGCCTAAACTAATCTATATATACCCTGAAACTTCTCAGGCATGAGAATCAGGACAACATAGGTAGCTGGAGAGGAAAAAAAATATATTTATATATAAAAGTAAGGTAGAAAACTGCTAGCAAATCTTACTTACATATAACAATCTAGTATTTGCTAGCAGTTTCGAATTCAAACGAAGATGGTGAACATTACATCCATTAAAACGTCATCAAATGGGGCATGGCAAGGCGATAATCCTCTGAATTTTGCTTTCCCTCTCTTGATTGTCCAAACCACATTAATCATTGTCGTTAGCCGCGTCCTTGCTTTCATCCTCAAACCCCTGCGTCAACCCAAAGTTATCGCAGAGATTATTGTATGTTGCTAATCTTCCTTTTTATTTTTTCGTAATCTAAGACAATGCCTATATTAAAATGTCTACAGTAATATTGTCAAAACCATTGATGTCTCATGATATGATTGGTGTCCTGTTTTTTCAGGGTGGAATCCTACTTGGGCCATCGGCTTTAGGGAGGAACGAGCACTACCTGCACCGGATTTTCCCCTCCTGGAGCACGCCGATACTCGAATCCGTCGCGACTATCGGCCTCCTATTCTTCCTCTTCCTAGTCGGGCTCGAACTCGACTTCAATTCAATCCGGCGCAGCGGGCGGCGAGCCTTCGGCATCGCTCTTGCAGGTATATCCCTACCCTTCATCTGCGGTATCGGCGTAGCCTACGTCCTCCGCAGCACGGTAGACGGCGCCAACGAAGTCGGCTTCGGCCAGTTTCTGGTCTTTATGGGCGTGGCACTTTCCATAACAGCCTTCCCCGTTTTGGCGCGTATCTTAGCGGAACTCAGACTTCTAACAACATCAGTCGGCGAGACAGCCATGGCTGCCGCCGCATTCAATGACGTTGCTGCATGGATCCTCCTCGCCCTTGCCGTCGCACTCGCCGGTGACGGCGATGGCGGGGCCCACAAAAGCCCAATAATTTCTCTCTGGGTCCTCGGGTGCGGGGCTATTTTCGTCGTCTTCATGCTGGTCTTCATCCGTCCCGCAATGAAACTCGTCGCAAAAAGATGTTCCCCAGAGCACGACACCGTGGACGAGGCATACATCTGCCTAACCTTAGTAGGCGTAATGGTGTCTGGTTTCGTGACGGATTTCATCGGTATACACTCCATTTTCGGGGCGTTTGTTTTCGGGCTAACGATCCCGAAAGAAGGAGTGTTCGCAGAGAAGTTGATGGAGAGGATTGAGGATTTCGTGTCAGGGCTTTTGTTGCCACTTTACTTTGCTTCGAGTGGGCTCAAAACCGACGTGACTAAAATAAAAGGAGCGAAGGCCTGGGGGCTGCTGGGGCTGGTCGTAGCCACCGCCTGTGCGGGGAAGATAATAGGTACTTTTGTCGTGGCCATGATGTTTTTGATGCCGGCGAGGGAGTCCATTACGTTGGGCGTTTTGATGAATACTAAAGGATTGGTGGAGCTCATTGTTCTGAACATTGGCAGAGAAAAGAAGGTGAGTATCTATTTTGCCATGTTTCATAGATCTATAAACATGCTTTATTGACATGTTTCAAGTTAATAATCTCCCTTTTATTATACTGGGCTGACTTCAAGCTCGATTGCTTGGTTTTCTTCATTTTTTTCCCCCTTTTCTTCAACAATGTCCACACACCAATTACACTATACTTCCACAAATGTATATTGCCATACTTGGATAAGTGGCTGGAGTCCGATCTCGGAACTGGCCACACCTGCCATTAGCGGCTTCCGATCCGAGAACCGGTCGAATATAAGTGTCTGGGTCAAACCTTTAGAGCCACATGATTTGTTGGGCCATGACCTACCGATTTAAAATCAGTTAAACCGATTGGTCTCATTGGTTCTACTCTAAATAAAAAAAGGAAAAAAAAAAAAAGAAGAGGAAAAAAAAAAATAAGAAGAAAAAAATAAATGTAAAAAAAAATAAATATTTAAACATTTTTCATGTGAATAGTAAAAAAATATTTCATATTTACAAAATTCAGTGTTTTCTTATTAATAACACAAATAACAAAAACAAAAGTGCAATTGATTCTCAATAATGTGGGATTTGTTTTTGTTTTTATAAGATTTATTTGTATATTGAACATTTTATAATATCATATTACTAATGTTACAACTAAAAATAAATGCCTTTGTATATAAGCAAATGTACACCACAAAAAAAAAAATCGTTTGACAAATGGGTAGAATACAATTATTTTTAAATTTAATTTTAGTTTAAGTTAAAAATTTGTTTTAATTTTTTTTTACTTAAATAGAGTAAAATTATTTATATATTTCTACTTTTTTTTTTAATTCATGGGTCTTGTTCTTCTGAACCATAGAAACCATTAGTTCCTTGGAACTAGGGATTGGACTAGTCCTACGGTTTCAGTTTGGTTCTATAACCAAATTGAGTTATGATGATCTCTAGCATAAGTGATGGATAAATATACTAATATATTATTTTAGAAAATATTAATGATAAAGTAATTTTTAATATTTAATGTGATTATTTATTGATTAATTTTAATGAATGGAAATTGTCTCTATTGCAAGATAGATTTTCAAGTTAATGGCTACTTCTTGTTTGATAGACTGCATACAAAAAAAGTTCTCTGTGTTTTTGTAAATAATTTTTTATACAAGGATCACACGTTTCCATGCACGGATATTGACCATGAGATGCAGCTAGATTTCCTTTTTTTTTTTTTTTTATTCTTTCTAAAAAATTTGGTAATACTATAATAATTTTTTATTCTTAAACTGAAAAGAAATTGATCCAAAATGTGTGCCGAGAATGTTTATTAATTATATACATATATATATTATAAAAAATTAGTAAATTTACTGATCGTTAAAGTCACTGGATCAATGATTTACCACGAATTGATGACGTGCATTAAAATTTTGTTTCAAAAAACACCCCCTATAAGTGTCTATAAAAGGACACTTGGAATATTTTCATGAGTTTTTGCATAAATGTCAATCATCATTTTTCAATGTTGTATAGATGATTGATTGAAATTTGATTTCCAGCGTAAATTTTGTAGCAGTTGGCTATCTTTGTGTATAGGTAAGTGAAATTACTCCTTAACCATGCAAGTTTGATTTAATAGTTATATAGTTTTGATTTTGATAGATATTTGGGTTTAATTTAATAATAATAGGATCAAGTTTAGATTCGAGTTATTTGGATAATTTGTTGAATTGAGTTGAAGTTAGCTTGCGGGCCTAATTTGTTAAATATTAGAAGAATTTGACTAGAATAATGATATCAATATTATTTTTTTCCAAATAAACTGGACCTAAATGAGGGTAATTATGTCTTGTTCAAAATTCTAAAATTGATCATGCATAAGCTGGATAAGGCTTTGAAAGTTTGAATCTAATTTTTAATTAAATAAACGGAAAATCATGGATTTTAGGTTATCCATGTTACTTGGTTCCAATACAATATTCTAAAATCACCAAAACTCGGGGAAGTTCAAAAATTATGGAACTAAAATTCAAAGATTCAAACTGTATGATTTGATAATGTCCACAAAACTCTGGCATACTTGTTTAGATGCAGCCATCAAGTAGGGAAATATTGTACATTTAAGGACTTTTCTTCCCATTTGCTGACAGAATGACTTAAGTTATTCCCAATAGTTAGGAGTTTAAAGTCATTGGGTTTACATTATTGTTGTATTGTATAACGCTGCGTCATTATCACAACGAAGACTAAACTATCGTCTTATGTATAACAACGTGTTCCAACGAAAAAGGGCAACATAAATTAATGCAGTCTCATAGAAATGTCTCCCGAGCTCGGTCAGATATGGAAAAATAGGCAAGAGCTAGCGTGAGTAACGACCATTCATGTAGCGTTTGGTTAGGTTGTGCGATTTTTCATGATACTGAACGGGACAAGGATTATGATATCATATTTGATATATAAAATATAGTTAGGACTGAAAAAAAAAATATTTTTATGAAATTAGACAAAATTTAAAATTTTTATTCATTATATTTCATGGTATAGAAATAGTAAATCTGGATAAAAATCAAATCTTTAATAAAAATTTTATTTAGTACCATTCAGTATCATGCATATTAAACATGATATAAGAGAATTGTACTGTTGCTTACCAAACATGTTATAAAAAAATTATACCCTTAAGTACTTCTAGTATTATGCTCTGTTCAGTTTTTCCAAGTAAAGGCTTCCTTAGTTTCACGTAGTGGGTCAAATGACGTGGACTTTTAAATCCCGAAATATTGATTATGTAGATTCTGTTAATGAAAAGTTCGGGGAAAAAAAAAAAAAGGGAAAATAAAAGACGAAAAACAGGCAACGTGATTTTGTTTATTTATTTATTTTTTTTTCAGATTGTGATTTTTGTAGTGTGACTCTATGCCTAAAATCAAATGCTTACGGAGCAGTAACTTTTAATGTATTTAACAATAATGTTAAATTTATGCTTTAAGTTTGCATAAAAATTTAATTTTATAATTAAATTTTAAAGTGGTTAATTTGATATAGAATTAAATTTTTTGTAACTATTTACATCACCTGCTTAATATCGTTTACTTTGTTTGCTGATGTGAAAAAGAAATCTTATCATTGAATTTTTATTACTTTTTCTAACATCGTGTAGTACTAATAAACTGTCTCTTCCATGACAGAAAACAAATAAAATGATGTTAATAAAATATAAAAATATTCATGAAAAGTTTGATAAAATATTAAATTGATTAATTCAAAATTGATTGATCAAGTTAAATTTTTGTGCAAAGTTATTTGATAACTTTCCTATAATAATAATAATAATAATAATAATAACAACAACAACAACACCATGACAACTTTAAAGTGACGATTCTTGTGAGTGCTGAAAACTTTTCTAACTATTTGAATTTTCTAACTATTAGCCTTTTGAAGACTTGCTGGTCAAGCAACTAAAAAAACACTTCCTTTTAGTCTCATGCCACGGATTGCTCGATGTTTTGAGTAATGCCAGTTAGAGTTTAGTTGCGTGTTTGGACCGAATCTTGTTTGGGCCTATCCTATATCCAATATGTTGATGTCGAAAAACAATGCTGACTTGGTGACTTTGTGTTGTGTCCTCTTAAATGAATCCTAAAACTTTATTTAAGGGAAAATATTTTTCATACTTTCCACCATTATTATTACAATCAAATATCATCGTGATGCGATATTGTAGGGAAATTACAGATATTAATAGTTTGAAATGCTAATAATAGTAATTTGTATTTATAGAAATCACTAGACGATGGCCCAAAAAAAAGGAAATCACTAGACGAAAATAAAAGATATATTCCTTTTTAACTCTTTTTAATGAGGGATATCTTTTTTTCCCTATTTTTCACTAACTCATTATTCTATATATAATTAATTATTGACTTATTTTGTAACAGATCAGCCTAACCAGTTATTTAACGGCTCAAATTTATATCTAACAATAATTATTAGAAATAACATTCAAAAATATAAATATTATCATTAATATTTATATTTACACGTACGTATATTTTTCTAAATGATTAATGCAATACTATGGGTCTCTGATTAATGTAATACTAGAAGTAAGTTTTTTAACCCACTTGCCAGAATTTTCATGGATGCTTACTATGCGGCCGACCCATCTTAACAGGTTCTCAATGACGAAATATTTGCAATTCTAGTTTTGATGGCACTCTTCACCACCTTCATCACAACTCCGATGGTAATGGCAATCTACAAACCGGGAAGTAGCGGCCGAACTCATCGAAAACTACGTGATCTGTCGACAGACGAAGACCCCAAGTCCAAGGGCGAGCTTCGTGTCCTTGCGTGTGCGCATGGCCTCGGAAACGTGCCATTCCTCATTAGCCTCATTGAGGCGACAAGAAGCACCAAGAAGTCCATTCTCAAGCTCTTCATCATGCACCTTGTGGAGCTCACCGAACGCTCCTCCTCCATTATAATGGTGCAAAGGGTTAGGAAAAACGGTTTCCCATTTTTTAACAGGATGCGTTCAAGCGAGTGGCGCGATAAGCTGGCAGGTGCATTTCAAACGTATAGCCAATTGGGCCGAGTGTCGGTCCGGCAGACAACTGCGATTTCCCCACTTACGACGATGCATGAAGATATATGTCATGTAGCAGAAGACAAGAGGGTTGCAATGATCATATTGCCTTTCCACAAGCAATGGAGAGGAGAGAATGTTGAGATGGAGAATGTGGGTCATGGTTGGAGAGGGGTTAACCAGAGGGTGCTTAAGCATGCACCTTGTTCGGTTGCGGTGTTTGTGGACCGTGGATTCGGAAGCGGCGCCCAGTCTCCTGGACACCATACAACAATGGCCCAAAAGGTTTGCGTTATGTTCTTTGGTGGGCCGGACGATAGGGAGGCGTTGGAATTAGGTGGGAGAATGGCGGAACATCCTGCGGTGAAAGTGACCATAGTGCGATTTGTTGAGAGAAAAGGAGGTGATGAAGTTATGTTGAGACTAGCACCAAGTGAGTGTAGAGAGAAGAGTTACACCTTCTCAATTGCAAATATGGACCACCAAAAGGAGAAGGTATAACATCATCTCTTTAAATTCCGAGCTGAATCATTGTCATCCTAAATTGGAAGAAAATGTTATGCTCGGTAAATATTGAGTAATGAGTGGAAGTGGAAAAAGAAATGAGCTGAAAGATTTTCATTTTGAGCTATTTTTTTGCCCAATTGGTGGAAATAGAACAAAATGAGTAGAAAGAAAGATTTTTGTTCTAGCTTTATTTATTCCCTCTCCAATTTTGAAGGGAAAGGGCCAAATCCAGATGAAAATAAGAAAACAATTGCAAAATTCTCTCTCATGACAATTTTCATAAAAAATTGAATAATTTTATCAAATCTTAACTTAATTTCTCTCTTCATTTCCTTTCTCTAATACAAAATGAAAATATTTTTTTTTAAACAGAGTAAAAATCACGCTTCCTTTAATTTTTACATAAATTTTATGAAGAGATGTTGTGTGGTAATTCAATTCACCTAGTTATGTATGTATTTCTTTTGTTTGTTTGTAGGAGTTGGACGATGTAGCAATCGGGGAATTTCGAGAGCGATGGGAAGGTCTAGTGGAGTATACGGAGAAAGAGGCAACCAACGTTGTTGAGGAAGTTTGTTCCATCGGACGCAGCAAGGACTATGATCTCATTGTGGTAGGAAAAGGCAGGTTCCCATCAACAATAGTGATGGAGTTAGCCGACCGCCAAGCGGAGCATGCCGAGTTAGGCCCAGTTGGAGATTTATTGTCATCTTCACATCATGGTATGGCATCTTCTTTTCTTGTGATCCAACAACATGATCGTGATTTAGCCCACACGGAGGGGATTCCAGTGTCAAAGGTTGAACAAGGAAGCCACGACATGTTCAAAGGGAGTGCAACTACTAGTGTCATGAATGGAACAAGTGATATTGTATAAGTATGAATTAATCTACTTTGTTAATAGTCTAATGTTTGATCACTTATGCATCCATGTATATTATGAAGCAAAGGTTTGTGTTCCTTAATTGCATTTGCAAAATATTACTTGGAAGTGTATATCACAAATAAATAAAGCTAAAAAGTCCATTCTAGGTCTTGAGTTTGAACAAATGGAAACTTAAGAATATATTTGTAGATGTAGAGTTTCGCTTTGGGTCGTCACATATTTACCAAGTGTATCTCATGCCTTACATGTGAATTCATAGTGTAGATGAAAAAACGATACTTGACGAGATAGCTTATAGAAAATGACAGGAAGGAGGAATAGACTTTTCTTATCTTAGATGCACAAGTGATGGGTAATGAACTTGAGTAGACATTAAACGTCAACTTTACAGTTTTTGAGCAATTCAAGTAATAATCACTTGAGTTGATTGCTTAGTCCTTATGAGCATAGCTTCCTCTATGGAATGTTTTTTTTTCCTCTCTTTTTAAAAGGTGGAAATGAGGAGAAGTGACTAAAGATTTATAGGTACTTAGAGTAGATGACAAACATCAGATCACTTGAGTGATTGATAAATGAGATTAAGTAAACACATTCATAGTTATCATAGATGAGCTTACTATGAGCTAAGGACAATATCTATTTTTTTTTGTGCATAAGCTGCTTCAAGAAGGCTAGAAACAGATAGACTAATCTAAATATTCTGCTTCAAATCCAAAGCTAAATCTCCCTAAGTTATCCTAATAAATGAACCCAACTCCTTAGAACTTAGAACTTATGAGACCTAGTTACCTAGTCCATGAGTTAAGCCCAAATAAATAATATAAATCTTTATTCATACAATTCAAAGCTCCTTCACATTCCCCCCCAACCATAATTCTTTAGACATAATTGAAGTATTTTGGGCATCAATGTATTTAAGCATAACTTAGCCGATACTTGGCATATTTAAACCATAAAATGGTGTGTTGCTAAGTGCTCCATAGAGTTGGGAGCTTTACTTTTTGTAGATGAAATCATTGAATAAAGGCTGACCTCTAGCACTGTAACTTACTCCATTGAATAAAGTTTTTTATAGTGTTTGAACTCATAAGACCACTTCAGTTGCGTACATCACATTAGGCTCATTTAAATGATCTTGCCCGCATCAAACCCTGGATTCCATATTTGGAATGTAAATGATTATTGGACCTTACTATCATAGTGAAACCACAAAAAAGCATGCAAGGAAGTTGAAAAACAACTTTTTTCTTAATGGCAAATAGATTTGAAGCACTTGACAAACCATGAAAATAGGCATAATTTACCTAAAAAAATTCATCAAACAATTAAGTAATTTGCATCAAGCTATAGTTGACTCAAATCAATACATTTTTTACATATTATAGGTCTCGTAACTCCTCACACATAAAATTTATGTATCTTCAAAGTTGAACTATCTAGAAAGTAAAAAATGTCATGCATGTTTGAATTTCTTGGCATAAAATGCTCTCTCTCCTTTTTCTTTTTATTATTAATGACATTCACCATTCCTTATTCAATAGTCACATAACTAAACAAATGGTATCATATTCGCAAATCTTGCCTAAATTAGATAATTTTCATATATTTTGTAGCAAATCTTCTAAATTAGATAATCTTCACAATATATTATTACCATATGAAGAAAATCACTTATATTCATTAAGTCTTGTATTCAAACCTTTCAACATCTATCTCTTTATTTCATCATAGCTATTTGTATGCACATACATTGAGTCTTTCTTGTTGCTTCCATTAAGTAACCTCAAACAAAATAGAGGTGTTATTCATCCTTCAGCTTCTTCCATCATCCTTTTTTTTTCTTTCATACCTCTTGTTGCAAGTGATATTTCGTCGGTAGAGATTTGATGGGTCTACAACCAAAGAAAACCTGTTAGTAATGCACCATAGGATGGTCCAACACAGCTATTATAATGCTTAGGTTACAATAGGGCCATGAGGGAAATCAGAGTAAAATGAGATTCAATTAATTCGATTAGATTTGGTTATGTTTTTTCAAAACATGTAACTACTTTAGATGTTGAAAACTTGGCAATTAAAAGTCTACTTTTTCTATTGCAACCTATTGGATTGTAAATCCTTGCGATAGACTATTTGCTTGTAAAATAGATGCAATTCAATTGCATTTTGCTTTCATATTAATATGCTTTTTCTTGCTTCACTGTGCCAATATTTTTGGCATTGTGGTAACATAAGAAGAACGCACTAGTCACCACTAAGCCCAACTTTATTATTATTATTATTATTATTATTATTATTATTATTTATTATTATTATTATTATTATTATATTGTGAATTCTTTTATGTTACTCATGGCTATGCTTTCACTCTAACTATTGATATTTACTCACCAATTGGCATCGCAAAATTGACCTTTTCATACATGTTAAAAAAAAGGAAACGAAGACTATTCAAGCCTCTAGTGCTCAAGCTACCAAGCAACGAGATATGGTTTGATTCGTGACTCAATTTCAAGATGATTTCTTTTTTAAATTTTCTTTCCAACTAAGGGAAGCATAGATCAATTCAAAAGATAGTCTTAAAATACAAGAACTAGCTTAGATTTTCCTTCACCAATAACCTTAACATGTAGCTTTATTAAAGAATGAAAAGATCATTGTTAAACTCTTAAACCAACAAATTCTCAAAGATATGTTGAAGCCTCTCTCAATATCAACTTAAAATCCTAAGTTTAACAATTGGAATTTCTTCTAACCATTAGAAGCTTAGAAGTCCATTAAGATCAATAATTTAATGTAAAACCAAATCTACTAAGGAAGAATTCTACCACTCTATCTCTTAATGTTGTGAGTAATTCTTATTAATATCTTAGATCAATTCAAATGAATGAGTTTTAAGTCTATTCAAATGAAATCTAATATGAATTCATATTGTGCACTTATATAAATTCAAATCATTATGCTCAAGCTATTAATTTCAAGAATTCAATAATATTTTAATAAAATCAGCAATTGAAACTACATGAATATGGCTTAGATCCACAAAATCTAACTAAACTCAACTACTCTTCCATCAAAATATAGAAAGTAAGCATCAATTCAAAGGACATACGAGATAACATATAAGAAAACGCCTATTAAGAGTAAAAAATCCTTGCAATTGAGATCCAATTTATCTCTTAAATTGATCAATCTTCAAGTTCTTCACAAAACCCTAGCAAAGCACTTCTTTATCTCTCTAAAAATTAGTTAATATCTATAATGTGAATGTACGATGTCGACTAGGAACTCTCTAATCTATGATACAAAATCTACATAAAGAAAAGAAAAACTAGAGAGTAAAACGGGGCAGTAATCGCAGGTAAAACTGCGATTGAGTTTCAATCCATGGTTAGAATTGTGAAATTTCTCTCAATTGTAATTGCATCCATGATCTAGGATGGGTTTAAAAATGCAAATTCATCTTGTATAATGTTCCTCTTATCAATACACGACCATGACTTTGACAGGATTTAATCACTGGAACATGTGTAGGCACGATTTGATCTTTGATAGCCTCATTTATTATTTTTGTTCTTTTTCTCTATCAAATCCTCATTAATTGCTCTCCAAAGCTCCAATGAACTAAAATCATCAATTAAACTAAATTAGTGCCAAATTCATAAGTATTCTAATAACTTATAAGGCAAAATAAGTTTAAATCCTGTTAATTAAGTGGAGTAAATATTGACTATCAAATTTTCCCACACTTAAGCTTTACTTGTAGCTGATGTAGAACAAGGACAAGAACACATACAAATCTCTAAATAGAGGGAAAATAAATCATAAATGGTACTTTCAATTTATAACACAAGCAATTCACTTTATTTTCTCACACTCATATTTTCCAACCATTAGGCAATCTTTGCCATCATCTCACATATACTTCAATCAATCTTACTATGACATGTACTAAGGTTTCTTATACTAGAATTACAAAGTTAATCTAAGTAAATTAGCTTTTACCCTCATCATTTAAACTAGATTCTAAAGTAAAAATTATCTAAAAGATCAAATAAAGTAAGAAAGACTCAACCAACTTCATCCCCTTATATTTTAAAATATAGAGTTCCTTAATTACTTCTCCAAGCAACATATTCCAAGGTAAAAGCATATAAATCAATTCATCTATTAAATATTCTCCCTATTTATACCTTTAATTTTCTCTTTTGCACTTTTTTTTAGATAGCATAGTTGACAGCAGGGAATGAATCATGCTCTTCTGACGGATCTAAACCCACCCTTATCAACGGTCCTTTTTAGCTCATTTTCCTATTATTTTCTTTGTCAATTATTAGCAGAGCTGGATCATCCTCTTCAGAGGGACCAAGACCCGCTCATACTAACTAAATTGCTTTAGATTACTTATATTTAATTGCCAATATGGTCAAACAATTACTCTTCTAAAGGAGCAACGCTTACCCATACCAACTTAAGCTTTTAAGTTTATAATCTCAATATGATTGTTTTTAGTATGAGGAGAAAAAACAATTAAGTTACAAATCTCATTTGAACATTCACAAAGGACAACAAAGCTCTTAAAGCAACTAAATTGAAGAATATGCTAACCATTTAAGCTTAAAAATCAATTGAGTAACTCTTACAAAAGATCTCAAGTTGATTCCAAATTTAAATTCTTAGGTTAAATAACAAGTAAAACCACTCCACTTAGATGTCACAAAGTAACTATAGTACAGTAAAAGCAGTACAAACTTAAGAGAGCAGAGTTCAATGCTAAGATC
Source organism: Combretum micranthum (assembly GCA_024138025.1). Taxonomy (NCBI): domain Eukaryota; kingdom Viridiplantae; phylum Streptophyta; class Magnoliopsida; order Myrtales; family Combretaceae; genus Combretum; species Combretum micranthum. Next base: position 111,711 of record JAMXBD010000020.1, read on the forward strand.
ACCTACATCATATAGTAATTTACTTTAGAAAAATTGAAAAATTTTAGCTCATTTTACCATTTCGTTTTCTTTTAAAGAATGTCTTAAGTGAGCAAACATATCTATTAAAAACAACTACTCTACTCAATTCATTCAATCTCATCTTATCATTTTTAAGAACCCCTTTCCCACACTTAGAATTACACATTGCCCTCAATGTCTAAACATGAGACATAAATGGGAAAGATCATTCAATGAGGTACAAATGCAATATTAAATTAAAGATCGAAACAAAACATCCCTGGTGGAAACATGGGTGCACATTGAAACATGGTTTTCAAAAGGAGATGGTAGTTTGAAGCTATCTACGGTCACAATCTATGATGCGATTTAAGTTACAAATAGTGAAGTGCAAGTGTACAAAAACTACTGGCATTATTCTTAGTGCTAATCAATCTGTAAATCATGAGAAAAACAAGGTAAGGGAAAGATTATGGTTGAGTAGTGACTCGCGATTGAAACTAAGAGTCAAATTTCAAAATTCTATAAACATCAGCGACCATGATTATTAACGCGGTTGCAAATTATCAATTAAAACTAGGTTGCGCTTAAAAAGAATATACCACCTTATATAAAATTCACATATTACAATTCGAACCAAAAGATAAGTGAGTTAGATGTGACAAAATGTTCATCAGTTAAAGTCATGTCAATCAAAACAACAATCATACAAGAAAGTTCATCAAAGACAAGCATTACAAAAAATTTCTTCCACAATCATTAACTTATGAGCCACTTAACTGTCTTTTCTAAGGCTTACTCTATAGCAAACAAGAAAATTTCTCCATCAACTCTTGGACTTTGTCTTAGTTGTTTAGCCTATAACATTAGTCTTATTCATTCATCATTCTCTCAACATTGTCTTCAATAACAGTAATGATTGCATTCTCCACTACTTCCTATGCAATCTCAACTATTTGTTCCATAAAAGACCTGCTATATTTTCTGCTTGAACAATCTCAGATGTACCTCTCCCCTCTTCATTCTCCCTAAACTCTTCATGAAGAAATTTTGCATCACCAACATTAGTATCCCTATCATCATCATCATTAGTATCCTTTTCATCACTATCACCGCTATCATCTTCATTATTATCTTCCTTATCTATTCTTGTTACTTTCTTTGCAAGAGATTTGGTTCCAGTGAACCTTTTAGGGGTTACTCGAGTGAAAGGAACATGTCCTCTTTCTCTAGTGATTTCAAGTGGTAGTGGTGCTTAAGTAAAACTAGAAGGAACACCTGAAGTGGAAGGGAGATCTTTAAAGTAGACTAGGATATTAACTTCACTACAATCAAAGCGAGTGGAGAAAGCCGTCCACATCTCCTTCATTATAACTCGTAACTTGCCAAAGGAGTCATCTAACCTTTTGTTATTTCCCTCCTTGAATTTATTAAAATCATTATGAAGCTTTGTGATCTCCTTATCAAGTTTAGCAAAATTTGCTGTTGAATAACTTGAAGTAGGTGGTTGATGTTTTACAGGACCTCCTGGTGCTTCAATATCAATCCTACAGTCTCCAACCTTCTTTCATTTCTAACCTGGAAAGATCTTTTCTTCTAAATATTGAGATGGACCAATTTTATCCTTAGGCCATCTCTTCTTGGCTAAAAACCAAGATTCTTTAAAACCCTTGCGATGATGTACCAATAAAAATACTTTTCCCTTGTTTAAATGCTTGATGATGAATACCTCAAGTCATTAACACTCCAACATTCATAGGGTATTTCTTAATCATGCCATACATGAGAGCTAAATCAATCAAACTCACCAAACTTGCTTCTACGTCATTAGCGCTCCAACATTCATAGGGTAATGAAGCACTCTATGATTCGATAGTTCTAAAGTAGATCCTTTAGTGTTTGGGGGAGAAAATGGTTGATAGGTAAAATCTCATCACCAAAGTTCCTTGCCTTAGGTGGCAATTGAACAGGCAAGCTAGCAAACTCCTTAGAATTCAAGTAAGCTAAGTTATCGTAGATATCCAAAGTAGCAATAAAATCCTTCATGCTAATAGTTCTATATTCACCAAAAGCATAAAATGCAATCTTCTGCCATAGCTTAGCTAAGATAACATTGTGCCTAGTTTTAAAGCTTGCAAGAAATGCAAAAATAGTATCAATGTAAGTCCTTTCACTCAAAGTAAAAACTCTTTCCTAGACCTTATCATAGAAAAACCTCTTAAATGCTAGACATAAACCCAAAAAACGCAAAACAGGCTAATCTACAACCACGTTAGGCCTCGGCTCTTTCTTTTTGACTAATTGCTCAAACTTCCTTTTATGACCAAGCTTCAATCCTTTAGTGTAGTAAGGATATAGCTAAGACCTTGTGGTTCAAGGGAAGGTAAGGATGGTGAGTTTGGCTTAGGTGCCTCAACACTAGGCCTTTTATCTTGCTTCTTTATTAAGAGGGTTGGGTAGATTGAGATCTTTTTGGAGCTATATCTGGAATAAGCAACACATAGAAAGTCAACATAAGTTCCAAATGTGATAGTAATAGATAATTAATCTTATTCCATCCAAACACCTAAAACATGATCTCAAAGCATAACAACATGAGTATAGCCATTTTTTTTTTAATCCAAACATGCTTCCTCATTTCCTTCACTCAAACTTCTTAAAAGATTGACCTTGCACTCAGATTAACATGACTTGATTGAATAAACAATGTAATCAACTTCTATGTCAACTGATATTGAAACCAACCAAGCTGATGCAACCTATCAATCATTCCACTGATAGAAGTAGATATTTAAGATTCTAAAGTTAGCCTACAAAATTGTGATTCAAGATCAACAACCAAGTCTCTAGGCTAAATTTCAATCAACTAACCAAGGCACAAAATTCTCATAATGCGCGATCACTCAAACTTAGGTTTTTATTTGATCGAAAATTGCAAAACCAATGATCACAATAACTAAAAGGGAAAAACTCATTAAAAGAACATGATCAATTCGAATTAAACAATAACTTAACAACCAATTCAAGCTAACCCTAAAACTATCAAACCTTAGTCAGAAATTCAAGCAAACATAATGAAAAACATGAAAAGTCCAAGTTAAAATGGTTACCTTAATCGAGTGTGATCCAATGAAGATAAAGAAATGGAGTAAAAGCTTGAGTTGGGGGGAAGTAAGAAACAGAGCAAGAAAACAAGGCCGGGATTTTTTTAAATGAGAAAAAGCAAGAGGGAAAACACAATGCCTGAGTATTTATATAACAAAGGTACACGAAACCAAACGTTGGCATGCAATGAGTCACGTGGCAAATATTGCAAAATCCCTCCCAGATCACGGTCGTGATATATGCTGCATTTAAACTTATAAAAACATATCAATATATGTTAGTCAAACAAGGACTCATTTGATACCGCGAGTAAGCTTGCAGATTCAATATTATAGAGAACCACTCCATCCACAAGCACATACAGCTTGTGATTTCAAATGTGGTCGAACTTATCAAGAAAATTTACCTTGCACAAAGCATAGATATAAGCACAATATGGGGCTATTTCTAATTCAAAAATTCAAAAAATTCACTGGAATTCAACATTCATTCATTCTAGTCTTATATAAATGCCATTTCAAACAACTATCCACTTAAGAAAGCAATCCAAAAGAGGAGAATATTAAAGACTCAAAAACTACCAAACAAGAGTTAGTAAAAAGTTAGATATGGGTTGTCTCCCGCAAAGCACTTATTTAATGCATTAGCTTGACAAACAACTTTAATTTCAATTTCAACCTAGATCCTGTGAAAAAGAATCCCATTCATGCAACTTATAGGAATTAATATCCAACACATTTATTGATTGAAAACTCATTTTATAAATAGCAATTTTAGAACACTCCTCATTACTATTCACCAAATTAAACAAAAACTATTTAGCACAAATCAAGGAAATCTTTAATTCCTTATATGACTTGAAAAACTCAACCTTTCCATTTTCCTCAACCAAAATCAAAGAATTCTTAAGAAATTCTTTATTATATCACTCAAGTGAGCTCGCCTCTATATTTTCTCCTTGCTCAATAAGTTCTTTATAAATTGAATAAACATAACATTCTACTTCAATTTCCATCAAAGCAGCTTCCTCTGTCACCACTTAACCCTCAAAACTAGTGAGCTCAACGCTTTCTCCATCATACACATTATCTATTTGATCACATAAAGTCCAAGGGTAAGCTAACTCTTATGGCGATATTGGATTAAAAACAAAAATGTTTGGCTCTTGAGCGAAAAGTGTCTATATATTCCTCACATTGTTTCTCATCTTTAAACAATGGAGATAATTGAATACATAGGGTGCATCAAAGAAATATGGATAAATACAAATGCAATACCATTCTGGTTTCCCATAATACCAGTAAATAGAATTTGTAGACCTCTCGAATGCAGTCTTTTAAGATTTAATGGATACATTCTAATAATGATCTTCTAGAATCCACCAACTATATTTTATGGAATTAGAATGTCTACTGCAACACAACTTAACAAAGAGGTTCATAACAATTTAATAATAAAAATTAAAAGAAAAAGGTTAGAGGCAAGATTAATATAATTAAACTTTCAAATAGTGTTAAGTTTTGAAATGACTCCCTGGAAATGATACCAATAACTTGTTTTGACTTGTGACTAAGATTTAAAATGATTTCTTTTTTGAATTTTCTTTCCATCTACAGTGGAAGAGGCGAATGTACCTATCAATATAGTATAGAAACCAAATGCAGGTCATATTTTTTTTGGAATCTCTTAACACTTACCCTGCCCACTCTCTTTCATTATCTAACTAGCAAGTTCTAGGAGGTTTTTAGTATTTAACTATTTGCTAACTACTTTATTCACAAGTGATAGTCTTAAAATAAAAGAATTAGCTTAGATTTTGCTTCACCAACAACCTCATCATATAGCTTCATTAAAAACACCAAAAGATCATTGTTAAACTCTTCAATCGCTAAATTCTCAAAGATATGTTGAAGCCTCTCTCAAGATAATCAACTTTTAGTTCTAAGTTTAACGGTTGTGATCCCTTCCTAATCATTAGCAACTTAGAATGACATTAAGATCATAAATTCAATGCAAAACCAAATCTAGTAGCGGAAGAATTTCACCACTTTATCTCTAGATGTTATGAGTAATTATCATTAATAACTTAGATCTATTCAAATGAATAATTTCTCAATCTATTCAAAAGAAATCTAGCATGAATTCAATTATGCACTCATATAAATTCTATATCATATTGATCAAGCTATTAATTTCATGAATTTAATAATATTTTAATAAAATCACCAACTGAAACTACATAAATTGCGCTTGGATCCACAAAATCTAAGTGAACTCAACTACTCCATCAAAATATAGAAGTTAAGCATCAATTCTGAGGAAGCATGAGATAACAAATAAGAAAACACCTATTAAGAGCGGAAATCCTTGCAATTGAGATCCAGTTTAGCTCTTGAATTGATCCATCTTCAAGTTCTTCACAAAACCTAACAAAGCATTTCTTTCTCTCTATAAAAAATTAGTTAAGATCTATAATTTGAATGTACAATATGGACTAGACGCTCTCTAATTTGTGATACAAAATGTATATAAAGCAAGCTAATTACTAATGTGGCAAATCCAAAACAAATAAAAGAAAAGAAAAATTAACGAGTAAAATAGGGCAATAATCACAAATAAAACACGATCGAGTTTCAAGCTGTGGTTAGAATTGTAAAACATCTCTCAATTGTAACTTTCCCTATGATATAGGATAAGTTTGAAATTATGAATTCATCTTGTTCAAGGTTCCTTTTATCAATACGCGGTCACAGACTTTTATTGAATGCAATCACTAGATTAAGCATGGGCACAATTTGATCTCTAATAGCCTGATTTATTGATTTTGTTCTCTTTCTCTATCAAATCCTCATTAATTGCTCTATAAAGCTTCAAGAACCAAAATCAACAATTAAACCAAATAAGTGCCAAAATTATGAGGATTTTAATAACTTGTAAGCCAAAATAAGCACAAATCCTATTAATTGAGTAGAGTAATTATTGATTATTAAGATATATGTGGTAATAAAGCTTAGGGCATTATGGTTGCTAAATAGATGGAGATGAAGAGTGATTAATCTTGGAGCAATGGAACTGCCAAATATAGATAAACAAATAACAGATCAAGCACTAAGCATTGCAGTCATCAAACAAAATGATTTGTGAGTGCGCTAACATGGTAGCCCATCGCAAATTCAGCATCCCTAAAATAGTGGTCGAGTGACACTATTTCTAAGGATAACTTCTATAGCAAAGCCTCTTCCCCTAAGCTATGTGTGGCACCCCCACCGACCCCTCCCTTGAATTGATGATGACTTTTAATTTATCAAGCCCAAGCCGCGTGCAGATTTAAGGGGCACATCAGGAAGATGTAAGTTACGCTTCAAGAACGTGCAAAGGAAGTTGCTCTTTCCAGTACACATTTTACATTCTCAAGGATCCCCCATCTAGATGGAATGCTTAGATAGATAACATCATTACTAAGTTAAAGTACATGAAGCTTTTGAAGAAAGCTAGAGTTTATAGTGTCTTCATTGCTCTATACATTTGTAGTATGTAAATATAAGTAAGGGGAGGTGTAGCGTGTTATTATCTCTCGGTGTAGCATCCAAACTCACACTCATCACTCCATAGGAGAGATAACATTAACTCTTGAAGATGTGGTCATGCTTTTGAATTTGTATGATTCAGGGCCTATCAATTTTGCCACAACTATGACTTAGTAGAATTTTGACACATCATCATTGGTTGCTCTAAATGTTGCTTATGATGGCAATAAGAAACTCTGCTTCTCTTCTTAGCTAACAAATTTCTTTGAAGGATGGGGACAGGACATGCTTCAAGTCGTAAGACTATCTCATGGAAAGACTAAGCCCCTTTTTTCATGTTTATACTCTTGTGTTGTGTTTGAACTTTTCGAATTACATATACTTCTTTTTTTTTTTTAATCTATCAGAGTCATGAACTTGCAACCTACATTGTGTTTTGATTGTCCCTATTTGTGTTCCCTAGTGGGCCAAAAGAAGTTTTGAGTCTATAACCTTTTCCTTTGGTAGTACACATTGCGTAGGGTTTCCCCCTTCTTCTTGAGGTCATTGTGTTGGCACCTTGACTTGTACCACCAAGACTATGTGTTCTATGGTTCTCTTTGTAAGCGTTCCCATGTCGATTTATCTTTCTTATAGCTATTTTTATTTGAAAAATGCAAGAATAACAGGTCTACATGTGATACATTCACTTAGTGACCCTTAGAATACATAGAAGCTTGATAGTACAAGTCAAGACATTAGTACAATGACCCTAAGTAGAAGGCGGTAATGTAAGGCAATGACCCTACATAATGCTTGCTACTAAAGGAAAAGATGGTGGGCTCATACCACCTTCTAGCCTATAGTGGAATACGAAAAAATGATAAGCAAAATAAAATTGAAGCTGTAAGTTCATACATGTAATTAAACAAAAATGTGTGTGCAATTTGAAAAGGTCAAACATGAAACAAGCGCATGGACATATAAAAAGAGACTTACTCTTTCATGCTAGCTGATCTTACAACCTAAAGGTATCTTTTCTCCATTCTTTAGAGAAATGTGTCATCCAAGAAGAGAAGAGTGGTTTCTTCTTGTCATCAGAAGCATCCTTTAGAGAAGCTAATGAAGATTCTTTAAAATTATGCTCTTCGTGTGAAAAACAGCTGCAACAACATTGATCATCTTAAAATAGCATACGTTCAAAATCACGACCACATCATCAAGAGTTGGTGTTTTTTCTCCTATGTGGTAATAAATGTATGAGTCTGGACGCTCTACCAATAAATAGAGCATGACATACTTCCATCTTACTTGTGTTTACATACTACAAGTGAGAGTAGGTTATGATGGCTCTGTACAATATGGCTTACTCTAGAAGTCTCACGTACTATAGCTTGTCAATAATGTAAGCTACCCAAGAACTTCGTTAGGTTAGGGTTTCTTAAGTAATGCAAAATGTGTGTTGGAAAGAGGTAGCTCCCTTCTCTCGTTCTTAAAGCATAATGTTGAATCCCTCTTAATGGTGCACTTAGGATCGATGCATGGCTCGGGCTCGATAAGTTAGAATCCACCATCAATGGCTAGTGTTCACATAGCTTAGGGTAAGAGGCTTTATTACAGAAGATATCTTAAAAAATAATGTCCTACACTTACTAGCATTGGCAATGTTGAATTTACATGAGATTTACTATCTTGGTGCACAGGTAAATCATTTTGTTTGATGGCTTCAACACTTGGTGTTTGATCACTCTTTATCTCTCTCTACTTGGTGGCTTTCGAACTTCTAGGTCTATTATTCTTCATTACTTTTAGCTTGGCATCTGAAGCACTTCAAGCTTGGCTATTCTTGTCTTCCTTGTATTGGACAACTTTAATACGTTGAATTTAACTATCCTTCATCTCTTTTTTCCACCAATAAGCAATGTTGCTTTGTCACTTCAATAAATGACTATGATCACTACAAGAAAACTGGGCTTTAGAGACAAAAATTTTGTCTCTAAACGTGAATTTCTGTCGCAAAAACCATCGTCGCAGATTTTATTTGTCAAATTATAACTACATTTTCTAATTTCCATCGCAGATTTTCTGTCTCTAAAGGCCTGTTTTCTTGTAGTGGATTAAATGGAACTAATATTAGTTACAAGATCGTATCGGCAAAGAGAAGAAGAAGAAGAAGATAATGAGATATGTCATGAACAGAAGCATAATATATATATGCAGTAAGATAGGTATAATCTATGTGTATATATGAACATATTGAGAAAATTTAAGTATACAAGGGAAAGGGACGACAAGATAATATATGAAAAGATCATGACATAGACTCATTAAAAAAAATAATGAATGAATTAGAGTCATAAGATTAGAGATGAAAGTGAAAGGCAATTCAAATCAAGATGGTGCACCAATTGCATGCAATTCCAAGTCAAGTAGAAAGTTTATTTTTGCATGCATACAAACTATTTCCATGATGACAAGTAATAAAAAGTCAATTTTGCGATGCCACTTGGTGAGTTAATATCAATAATTAGAATGAAAGCATAGCCATGAGTTAAGCAAAAGGTCACATAAAAAGGAAAAACACATAGCAAGATAATAAAATAAAGAGGGGCTTAGTGGGTGTCTTCTTCTTGTGTTACAACGATGATAAAAATATCGGCACAGTGATACAACAAAAAGCATATTAATATGAGAGTAGAATATAGTTTAATTTTATTTATTTTATAAGCAAATAGTCCATCTAAAGGATTTACGCTCCTAGGGTTTACAAGCCAATAGAAAAGTATAAATTCAATTAACAAGATTCAACATCCAAAGCAGCCACATGTTTAGAGATCAATATAGCCTACTAGATTATTCGGATTTTATGTGAAATAAAAAGAGAATTCTACCCCCTATCAACCATCAATGAATCTTTTTGTTTTTGTCTAATAGTAGAATACATTAGATCTATTAGAGTTGTTTCAATTTGCAAGAGCAATTTTGATGACACTACAAACAAAAACAATTCCCTATTCCAATGACAACTCAGATGAATGAGAATATATATATATATATATATATGCACATAGTCATGAATTAATATATGTACATATACACATATACTTGCATCCAAGATGAAAGGGGAAGATTCTCTTAAGAGATTGTTGCTGTACATAACTGTGAAACATCTTTACAAGCCTATATATAAAAAAAAAAAAAAAAAAAATAGTGGATAGATTTAGATTTTTTTATTGAAAAAAAGAGGTAAGAAAGAAGAAAAGTAGATGAAAGAAGTTGAAGGATGAATCATACCTCTGTTTTGTTTGAGGTTACTTGATGGCAACAAGAAGAAAAGCCAAGGTTGTGTATATAAATAGCTAATATGATGAAATAAAGAGATAGATGTTGAAAAGTTTGTATCCAAAATTTAATGAACATAAGCGATTTTCTTAATATGGTTAATATATGTGAATATTATTTTATTTGGAGGAGATTTAAGATAAGCCATTGTGAAGATATTTGATTTAGAGAAGATTCGCAATAAAAATATGTGAAAGATTTATACAATATTTATGATAAGATATTGTGAGACGATTTCTATTGGATATCAGCTTTCATATTATATATTCAGATATGTGATCATTGAAGAAGGGCACATGGATGTCATTGCAAAAAGAAAGGGATGGGAGGAGGATTTTCTAACAAATATTTCAAATGAGCATGACAATTTGAACTTCTAGATAGATTAATTTAATAAGACATAACTTTTTTCCATGTGTATATTTATGAGACCCATAATATGTTTTTTTTTTTTAAAGCCTAGTCTAGACATCCACTTCATGCATAGTAATAGTTTTAAAACATTGATACACAAAAATAAATTTATAGAGGTAGATTTTAAAGAAAGTAGAAGGGAAAAGGATTTTGAGGAACACTAGTTTCAAGTTTTGAAAATTGTTATGCTAATGTAAGTGGAGAATAGAGATATCTAACAATTTTTTTAGAGTTTATTTTAGTAAAGTAAAATAAAATAATATTAGTCTAAATAATATTTATGTATTTAAATCAATCAAATCATGAAGGCTAATAGTAGTTAATTTGTTTAGTGCTTATTTTCCTGGGTCTTCTTTTATAACGATTCCTTTATTTCTTCGTAAGAAATAGTTTCTTTTTTTCTTTTTTCAGACGTTGAAAAGAAGATTCACATGAAAGCTTGAATATGGTTGCATTGGAGAACAATAGAAAAAGAATATTACAACTTGTTGGCTTGGTATAAATAGCTATTCATTCCCTCTCATTCAACATAAAGGTACTATTACTGCATAATGAAGAAGGAAAATTCTATGGTCTCGTCATTAATTTTTATAGGACCAGTCCCATCATCATACTCAATCGTGATTGACTCACTAAAATCGTTAATATTTCAATTACTATATTTATTTAATGAGTAGATGATGGACTAGATAGTCTCATTGAGAGGACCGTAAAAGCTCTTATAATGAATTGCGACTACGTAAAATAATGAATAGCAGTTCATGTCCCCATCCCATGAATGGTTTATTTCTCAACTTTGTCATAATTGCCTCTGTCTTCAAAATATCATTTGTACAATTATTCTCTTTCTCTAATAATTACTTGTTTTATTTTTTATACCAAGTGAAGATTATAATAGTCATTACAATCTTATTATCTTTCCTTCGATTTGGAATTCCATTCCCCCTTTCTTTCATACAACGAAGTGAAGAGGTCATCAATGGGTCAAATGGGGTAAGGTGGCACAATATCCTATAGGGCTAGATATGGGTATAACGATAAAAACCATATAAGATTTTGGATTAGGTTTAAGAAACCTTGTGGGGGAGGGTCCGGATCTTATATCATCAGTCTCAACTTGCCCTATTGTATCCTATGCAAAATTTGCATATAATAATATAGAAGTGTAATAGATAAAAAGAAAAATTTTAGTGGCGAAAATCTATTAATAATATAAAAATCTATGAAAGAAATGTGGGCTTGCTATCTTATATGAATAAGTTCGAAGTTTAGGCTCGGGCTTTAAAATTCATTTAGAAAATAAAGTAATATTAATTATAATAAAATAAAATAATTTATAATGAAAATATAAATAATAAATTGCACACATAGCATCTTCATATAAGTTGAAAGAGCCACGTCAGCTAATAGAGTTAATACCATTAGTTCAGGCAGTGGAAATGTACGCAAAAGGTTGATTCAAGTATGAAATTGTTCAATTTTATAATTGAGGTACTTAATTATACATTTCATCAATTTTTATGGCCTTGTATAAAAATGTTGCCTTTTAAACAGTGTTTGGGCAATATCAAAATAAATTTCTGCATTTAAGTTTTTTAAGCAACAAGTGTTAGATGTGTTTCAAATCTAATACCACCTGAGGTTAATTTTAGTGTAGTATGGCATGCCTTTGTATAGAAAGCGTTGAAGATGGGTTTTGTCCATTTTATTCTCTTAATTGCCTTTAATTTTCCTCTTTTGGATAGTATTGCAGGTAATTAATAGTTAGAATTATAAATAAGAAAAAAAATGTCAAAATGATCTCATAAAATAATTCATAAAACTAGACATATTTAAAAATTGAGACAATGAATATTGAAAGGATCCGAATTAAAAAAAAAAAAAAAAAAAAACATCCTAAGATATTTTTTCTAAATATAGCTCAAACCAGTAAACCACCACCCGTCATGCCCTAACCGGACCTTTATTGTTGAAGGTGGTTATATTGTTATTTGAACTTGAATGACATGTTTTCCCGTATCATCCTGAGGTACTGTACATGGTGTTTTGTTCATATCTAAACATCTCCCACTTTGACAAAAATGAATTTACTTAATCTTATGAAAACTCTATCCATTAAGGGAAAACATGCACTAATGATAGCATTTGGACTACGCCAGCCAAACATTCACCATGTGTCCTCTGCATTACGATGGACAAAACGATAGCATTAAATCCAGAAACTCCCAATACTACTTGGAATCATTACCAATTCAATAAAATCGAAACATAAAAATATAAGTTTTTATAACAAGTATAAACTATTGTTTAAACACTATAGATAAATTTATATTCTTTTATAATAAACTTGAAATATATTATGGAAATAAAGAAATTTAATAAAATATTTTATCACAATCTAAGTTATAATATAAATAATCAAGGTAAATTCTTATCTGCACCATAAAACAAGAATATACATGTTATAGTTGCAACAAATTAAGTTACAGCCTAAATCATAAAAAATAAAAAAAAAGGAAAAACGTCGTATTTGGTCTTTGAACTTTATCAATATTTGCAATCAAATACCTAAATTTTAAAACTGTCAATTTACTACCCACCAACTTTTTGAGTTCATTTATAATATCTAGATGATGTACATAATTACAAAAATAAATAAAGTTTGGTAGCTAATTATAAAATCTGGTAAAATTCAAGCAATTAATTACAAAGTTGGACTAAATTTTAGGTAGTAAATCGATAATTTTAAACTTTAGGTAGTTAATTACATAAATTGACAATGTTAAAATATCAAACATGACTTTCACTTAACTAAAAATAAATCATTAGGTATCCATTTTTGCCTACACCATCATCGTTTGAAATATCCATTCATTTTTCATATTCAATATTACTAATGTCACAAGTATTAAATCATCTCGATCTTACTCTTACAACTCTTCATATCTATAAGTGCATCAACTTCCTCGATAATACATTTTTATATGTTTTCTTACTCCTTACTCTTGAATAAATATCCACCTAATCTATATTCAATAAATTAAATATATCTTCATTTTCAACCATTTATTATTCAGATAATAAGAGATCTTTAATAGTGAAATTAGTAATGTAGTCTATGTAAGTTAGAGAAGCAAGTATAGTGTAATGTCATTCATAATTTGTTGAGCTTATTTAAAATTGTGGAAGTTGAGTTGTTTTTCTTTAGTTTTGATAACTCACTATACCCAAACAAAGTAAAATTGCATGGAATCATATCGTAGAATTCTACAACTAAACTTGTGATTTTATATGAGTCTATACTAAAATAATTTTATACTTATTTTAACTGCAAGGTTTGTAGAACCGTAAACTCAAAACTTTTATGAATGGACTCACAATTTCAGTAATCGTTCAATCTATTACAGCTAATTTAAGTGAAATCTTATAAGATTTCCTAATGCTTTTCGAATCCAATAGATACCATGAGCATCTATCGCCGCCGCATATCTAGTAAAAGGAAACATTCTCGTTCAAACAATCATGAATCCACCAACAAGCTTAAACAAGCCACGCTAAGAGGAGATATATCAGTTTGCCGTCGCAAATAGAAAATTAACAAATCCATTTGTCAAGCGAAAATTCATCCTAAAAGGCAACCAATCATCATATCAACAACTCATTTCGCTAGTGGGTAAAATTCACAGTTAGCTATAGATTAGACATAGGTGACCCACCCCCACACACACACACATAAATATCCTCTCAATCACTACGTACGCAGGAAAAAACAGAGGGTGCTCGAGTCAAAAGTATACTCCATTACTTGTTACGTTTATCCGCACTTATTAGTTTTTACATTCAGACACGTATTTTGTTGTAATCCAAAACTGTTGCTGTGGCAAACTTACTGTATCTAACTTACAGTTTTATAATAATAACTTCTAACAGTGGCAATTTGGTCATTTGTAATTTGTTTTCACTTTATAATCTTCAAGATATACATGATTCAATTAATTAGTCCATGATTTTATTTTTTAAACCAAACTAAAATAATCGATTTTTTAATATTGTAAATCTAAATTAGTTCATTATTAGTAGTTAATTGCTTTAACAGTTAACTTTATTTTCAGTTAATGCTTTTTGTTTTGGTTTTTAACTATCAACATATTGATTAATTAAAAGATGTGGTTAATCATATTTTTAGTTATAACCATGAAAAATTAAACCCTTTTGTTTCATACTTATATTGAAAAATTGCAAATAAACAAATTAAATAACTCCAAAACCAACAAATCAAGAATATAAGTCTAATACAATATTACACAAATTAAAAACTCCATGTCTTCTCCTTAATCCAAATTACAACATAACAACAACATAATAATTAAAATATAAAAGTTTCAATTACAATATGTCTCAATTACAATAGATTTTTGGGTTTCTATTTTTGTCTATATATATTAAAAAATTAATTATATGTATATCTCTGTTATATATATATATATCTAATATATTTATAAATATCAAACTGGTTAACTATTAACTGTCGTTTTTTGATGTTACAAACCAAAAATTGAAAAAAATAAAAATCGTGATTCTAAACCGAAACTGATGGATCAATTAACCATATTTTTTGGATTGGTTTTCCAATTTAAGTTTTGTTTTTCAGTTTTATCAATTTTTTTCATTTTTTTTTGCATACTCCTAGATTTAAAGGGAGTGGGTGGTAGGACCAGCCACCTAAACATTAAATGAGTTAATTTTTTTTTTAATTTTTTAAAAGGAAAGATATATATGTTACATGTATATTATTAAAAGCAAATAATAATATGAAATTGAGATAAGTTAGTGATTAGGTTATATCCAAGAGGTCATAAATTCAAATTTCATGAGTGTACTTATCATTTTTTTTCAACATGCATTTACTACATCTTTCTCTCTCTCTTTTCCTCTCTCTTCCCCTCTCTACACGTATCATAAAATTATATTTAACTAAATAAATAAATAAATATAAATTTATATTGTTCATATATTTCTAAATAACACTAATTTTATGATATATTACCTCCATTTTTAATTGATAATTAATTTTCAAGTAAATATATATAATATTTTACCAATACACCAAATGTCCTTAATTATTTTTTAAATGATTTTTTCATATTTATGAAGCTTGAAAATATAATAATAAAATCATTAATGAAATTTTTATAAATATATAGGTATAATATAATTATAATAGCAAGGATATTAGCACGACCTAGCTCACAATTTCAAACAAACCTAATATAAAAGCTCACCTTACACTGCACTACACTTTTTGCCTCTCTCCCTCTAAGCTCACTACAAGAATTTTGACATTGGGCGACGTTTGCTTATTCTACAAACGTTACCTTTTTACTATGATTTAGTCATGTCTATTAAATTTGAACAAAAATATGTAATTGGTAACGTTTATAATCAATTTTAGATTATATAAAACTCTAATTTAATTTGTAACTTTTTTTAAATTGTAAACATAACCAATCAAACCAAATAACACTACATTAAATTTCATTTAATGGGGTACTCCAAAAATTAACTGTAGGGGACTATTTTTTCAAGCGGTATTTTTTTCCATTAAAGAGGGAAACTAGATTTTAGTTTAAAATTTCACTTTTTGTTAATAAAAGAATAGGAAAAAAAAACACAGCATCTCCCTTCTTCCTTCATTCCCCTTCTTCACTTCTTACGCTGCAATATCACCCATCACCATTGTTAACCCAACCTTTCAATCTCTTCTTGCATCTGACTTCCCCATTCTCTCTATCAATATTATTCCCCCTAAACACACTTAAACAGAACATAAAAATCAAAGCTTTATGGAAGATTCATATGGAAATTAGGGTTTTGTTAGAAATTAAAAACCCTAAAATTAGTACGTACAACATGGTAGGGTATGCTTTGTGCATATGATGCTAACATTGCCTTCTAGCATCTTCCACATAGAGGTAATATGATTGTCCTATTAAGGTTTTAGATATGAGCAATCTTATCATCATACTTACCAAAATAGAATTTTTGTTTTATTAACAAAAAAAAGATTTTTTTTTTAACTTCAATACATCAAATGAATGAGTTGCTTAGTGATTGTTTATGTGCAGTTACTTCGAGATAATGAAGCTGAAGTAGTCACCAAGTTCTACCGCATATTAAGTCCGAAACTTGCAATCGAGCATATTCTTCCCTGTGTTAAGGTGCATGTCTAATCATAATTGCATTATGGATATATATATCAATTTTTTTCCTCTCAAGTTAAAGGAAATTGCTATGATGGTTGCCTTATAAATTATTTATATTATTAACTTTCGAATAACTGCAGGGATCTTCATCCGATTCTTCTTAGCATGTGCGCTCGTCTTTGGCCTCAGTTATAATGGGAATGTCTCTTGTTCTTGGAAAGGTAAATACTCTTGCAAAAATGTTTGTTTATCAGTCTTAATAGACAGATCCTTCATCGTTTTTTTGTAAATAGAGAGAACCTATTGAAATTTTTTTTAATGGGTCAATTTTAATATTGTCCTAAGGGATTTGTTAATGAATACCGTAGAAACACTTTATAAGGTTACTTGATGAGAAGAAATGCAATTTTGAAAATACTAATTATACGTTTCAGATGTAAACCAAGCACATCATTCAAGTCAATATCGCAAGATTCAACTATCGGTCATTGCCTCTGTTCACTATTTGAAGCTCAAGCAGATTAATTTTTTTTTTTTATGTAATATTTTCTTTTTGGTATCAAGTACCATAGCTAGTAAGGAGGTGGTATGAGCTTCTTAATATTGGATATCATTTTAGTCGCTTGAATTTTTATGCCACCCATTATTGTTTGAGCATGCTCCAAATACTTCTTTTCTTGGAGGGATCATTCTTTCATAGTAAGTCTAATATTTCACTAGTATGTGTAGGATGCAACAATAAAGCAGCTTCTTCCTGTTTTCCTCTCTCTTCTAAAGGATGAATTTCCTGACGTGCACCTTAATATTATTAGCAAGCTTGACCAAGTAAACCAAGTGGGGGAGTATGGAGATCATTTGAAGATTAGACTTTATTGTCAAATACTTGTAACTTGACCAGATATCGGCCTATTTAATCTATATGTTCAATTAGAACTCTCGAGTAGATTTCCTTTCTTTTATGTTTTTTGTTGTTCTCTTTTCTAGGTAGTAGTGGAATGAGACCCTATGTTTGCTCAACACACTGTGACTTCATTTTTAATGTTTTCCATTTTCACAGGTCATTGGAATCGATCTTTTGTCCCAATCATTGTTAGCTGCTATAGTTAAACTGCTGAATATAGGCATTGGAGGGTGGGACTTGCTATAATTGGATATATGTACCTATTGGCTTATTAGTTGGGTGTAAGATTTTTCAATGACAAGTTAGGGTCTCTTTGCATGCAGTGGTTGCAGGATAGGAGATTATTATTGCAAGTTTTCACTTTTTGTTTATCTTTGCAATAAAAAAGTTGAAGCATATGTCCATTATCTTGCATCTTTATCCATACATCAAGTTGATATGTCTAGATAATATCCATGATTTTTTTTCTTTTCTATTTGTCTCGTAAGATCAAGGGACCATGTGTTTCATTATTATTTGAAAGATTCTTTGAAGGAATTTGTCTTTGTCATTATGGTGATGGAGAGAATTGTTTGACATAAGTTTTGTGTTATTGCTAATGATTTTGTGAAATCTTATGGCCCTTAAACTTCAATTTAGGTTAAGGTTTTGATGGAGGTTGGGTAGAGAAGTTGTGGATTGGCCTATGCTCATGACACCTAACTAATGAAATATGCGCTCTTCTTATGTGTAATGTCCCTTTATAGCCTATATGACATGTATAATGATTGACTATGCATCCCTAATAAGAATGGTTAGCAAGTTGATGGAATCCCTTTGGTATCACATAATTTTGCTGTGATGGAGTGAATTTTACAGTTTTACTCACATGCTCCTATCCCTAATGGTTTGATAACAAGAATGAAATTGGATAATGAATCAATTGTAATAGTTTTATTAGTCCAGGCCATTATAAAGCTTTGCAAGCGTAGAATGACTTTCTTTATTTACTTGTTTTTTGTTTAATTAAAAGGCTTTTATTCCATTATATCAATGCTTGGATGATAGCTTTTTCAAGAGAGACCCTGAAGAACTCTTTAAGATCTATCACCTCTTTGCAACATATCCACACAACTCTCTCTCTTCATAGGTAAGTACTTTCTCTCTCCTCCATCCTCTTAATTGATGCTAGATGACACTAGTATAATTGTTATTATTTGTAGTGGTTAAGTCCATTTGAATTTTGCTTAGGTTTTAGGTTTATCTTGGTAAGTTTTGATTCAAATCTAGACCTTGAGTCGTCAATTTAATATGTGTTTTATCTTAGGTCGGTGTTTCTCGAATATGGTTATATCATTTGTTTCTACAATGCTTATCTGGATGTCTTCACTATGAAGTCAACGGTTCATAAATCTCTGCATAGGAAAAGTTGTTTGAATCAATTCTTCTAGGTCATAATAGTAGCTACAAGACTTCCTCTATACATATTGTGTTGTGTACTATGATTCTTAGATTTCATGAAGTAAGAAGAATGGCTCATTTTTTAGCATGAATAAATCTGACAACAGTTCATGATCAAGCTATATTGCCTTTCTTATCTTGACTAACTGTAAACTAGTGATCTTCTTGCTTTGTAAGCTCATGCCTCAATCTTCCATGTTAGCAAATGAAGTTTGATTTGAATCTTCTAACCTATTGCTAGTATTTGGAAAATGCAAAGAATTATAGGAGACGATCTGAGATAAAGGTTGTTTATAATGTCTTTTTGGTTAATGATTAGCAAATATGTTTGTGTGTGTGTGCATGGGTGTTGGTACTTCTATATTCTAGACTCTTTCCGTTTTCATTCTTTTGTTCTTGCGTTATGTCAGTTGGCTAGCATTATTTTTGCTATTATGCTCTCTTGCCTTTATCTGTTTTGACTGTTTTGCTTGGTAGAAGGAGATTGATAATTTAAATTTAGAAATCAATTTAAGAATGTTGGTTGTTAGGTTTTGGTTAAAATGGCAGTGGATAGACGGGATGGGTGGGTGGAATCTTTGTTATAGGGCTAATTTACTCTCTCTATAAGTGTTCGTACACATATCTATACATGATATGATGGTTTCGTCCATTATGTGCTCATTATGTTTCTTCTTCGAGTTAAGTTTTTATTTTGAATTTCATGATTCAGATCAAAATGCAAAACTAAATGCAATAACAAATCATGATAATCATATTCTATGTACTGGGTTTTTAACTTATGAATGAATGGCTGACTTTTCCTTGGAGAAAAAACAATCATGATAATTCTAAAGTATGATTTTCATTGAATAATAAATTTTTTCGTCTTCTTTTTTACTATGTTAAAAGGAAAAAAAAAATGGATCGATTCTATGATTGGGTTGAACAAATTTGATCAACCAAATTTTCTCATTTTGTTATAATTAAAAAAGGTTTGAAGAGATGAACTCAAACCTGTTTCATAGTGGAATCAGATTGAAGTTGTTGGAACAACCCAATCCAAGCCTTACTACTTTTGCTTTTGGACAACTTGGCAAACTTCATTTGATGGCTTAGAGGACTACCCACCGTCCTTTACTTCCATCAATGTCATTTGTGGATTATCTTCCTGTCCGAGTAATTAAAGGATTTATATCATCGCTGAATCTTTAATGGAAACAATACTTTCAGTTAAAACGACTTTTCTCTGTCGTGAAACAATGAACCATAATTTCAAGAGGAAGAGAGTAGAATGAAATTGCATCCTAACCTAAAGCAACTAATAATGTGATAATGTGTTGATACAGGTTCATTTCCTATATAAAGGAAATCTGAGGGTTTTGTTCGTGCTTCTTCATGATTTTCTGGAGAGTTTGTGTGATTATCATTTTTCTTTCTGTGATGTGATACCTCCCAGCTACATCCAAATGAGAAATATTACCTTAGTGCATTTCCTCGCAATATGAGGTTGTCGGATCCATCTACTCCCAATTTAAAGGTCTATTTTTTCTCTTTGTTTTGCTTTTATAAAAGATTGTTGAGTTGCTCATGTCTCTCATCATTATACATACTTGTGCAAATAGATTTACTTCCCGAAATGAATCTTCCTCCTCGAATTCTTTCTAAAGTTGATGCTGCTCTCAAAGCAAAGTAGATGAAGGCTGATATCGATGAATATCTGAAGGTGTGTAAAATAAATTATATTTGTACAAATAGAATCAATAATAATGGTTTTGTAATAAAAATTTACGTTTAGAGATAAAAGTTTATGTGTTGACATGTTTGGTCTGTAATGTCTTACATAATTTCGATTTTGCTTAGGTACGTGTAGTTATGCATGTCTCTAATTTTTTCCTATTTTCATATGGTCAAATATAAGTGCTCTCTATACTCATATTTCTAATTCTATTCCCACTGTCCTTGTTGTGTATTTAGCTTTGAATATTAACATATGTAATGTGATTTTTTCTTTTCCTATTAAATGTAGAGAATGAAGCTCCAGATATACGGGAAATGAACAATGGTCAAGTGGATAGGCCCCAAGAGCACAGCCACACGTCTAATAATACTGAATCTCTTGGTAAGCTTTATAAATGTATGCAATAAATTATTGAAAGTGTGCAAGTTAAAAACCATTCTCTTATAATTGTAGCAACTGAGAGCTCAACACGATCTGTTGGTAAGAGGAGTGCATATCGTGGTGAAGCACTTGAGGGGAGAATATGAAGCGAAAGGGAAAAATGCTAGTTGAGTTTACTACATCGGAGGACGTCCTGTTTCGGCAGATCAATCCTCAAAATTAGCATCTGAGATAGGGAAAGCATGCAGGGACTTGTTGCCTCTTTATGGTGAAGATTGGAGAAAATTAGATAAGATGGAGAAACAACGAGCTTGGGAGAGGGTCAAGGTAAAATGTAGACTAAACTTTCCTTTCATATTACTTACTTATTATGTGATGTTACTAATCATTCTTTTGTCTTAACTGATATGGTTGATGTAGAATCGATTGAATATTGATGATGTAGTCAAAAATGGCAACAAATTTGCTGCTGCTGATAAATGGATGGGGAGTCTGCTTAGAAATCATCGAAGTAAAACTAAGAGGAGATGGATGGAGATTGGTGATGTAGCAAGACCTAAAGGATCGAATGAAGATGATTGGAAGAAGATGACGGAACAATGGACTAAAGAGATTGCAGAAGAGAAGGCAATTTTAGAATCTAATGACCCATCGAAGAAGGTAAACTCTACATACCCATTTTTCTTGGGATTTCAAGTAATAACTACATAAATATGTCACTGTTTTTAATTAATAGAGGACCAAATCAATGATCGGGAAAGAAGCACGTGGTTGTGTCAAATACTTGCATAGGTCTGGCTCTCGATCATTTGAGAGCAGAAGGAATGAGCACGTAAGTAGCAACTCATATAATTTCGAACATGTAGTAGTAAGCTTACTCAAGTGTTTAACATTTTTGTATATATATATATATATAGTGTGTGTGTATGTAGATCAATCAAAATCACCAACTGCCAATGCTATCGAGTTCTTAATAGCTCAACTAGATTTTTTCCGATTTTCTAATTGAATTTGCTACTTAATGGTATTTACAGCTTGATAAGCTAACTCGACTTGTAGAACAACTTATATCAAGTTTTCCCAGTAGTTCAGGTTAGTTATCATGAGTCATTTTTCATTATCTCATTCGTGTTTTTTTTAACAATTTAATAATTATATTTAATTTGTATATTGTGTGACAGCAAATCCAAATGGAAATACTTCTGCAAGTGCACGACATACTTCATCAAATCCATCGCTTGGAGATGATGATGTCAATAGTGAGGAGAAAATTAAGTACTCAGTTTTTTGTTTTTTTTTTTGGCTGAAGCAACTGACATGAATGGGGTCAAATCAATGTGATAAAGTGTGTACATATGCCCATTTTGATGTAATTTGGAGTTTACGCTAACGTTTCTTGTAAGGACACTAAACCAATATTGTTTTGGTTTTTTTTCCTTTAATGCAACGATGGTCATGGTGATCTTTAAGTAATTTTTATGTTATTAGTTTTTATTTCTATCGAGCACATTGTATGCTCCAAAATGTATTAGTGACATTTTTTCTTATATAAATTTTCATGTGCTGAAGTAATAGCAGGTATCAATTATATTGTGAGCAAACAGGTTTATATTGTTAATTGTGCATATGTTACACTAACAAATATATATTGCCAAATAAACCAATTTGAGTATTAACATCTTTAACAAAGAATAGCACGTTTAAACGTCGCTAAATAAAAAATAACCACCCAAGTAGACGTTCAATGCATTAGCATAGCCACGTGTAAACGGCTAAATAAAATAGCAATCAGACGTCGCCATATGTATTAGCATACCACGTGTAAACGTCGCTAAATAATCACATTGTGGTCCAACAAACATATACGAAGCTTATTCAACCTGTGTTATGGCCACGGTTAAACATCGCCAATTATGTAATTTACTTACGTTTACACGTTACTAATAAAAATGTTTACCCACGTTTAAACGTCGCCGATCACAAGTTTCCCTCCTTTTATATTTGGTGGGATGGATATTAGTCATATTTAGCCACACATAAGTGTGACCAAAACATGATAATAGGCCATGTTTAAACGTGGCCTAACAAAGTGTATTTGGCTGTCAAACTACCATTGGCGACGTTTCAATTTTTAACGTTACTTATCAAATCTGCGACGGACCTTTGGCGACGTCTATAGGCCACATGTAAAAAAACGTGACAAAAAATCTTTGGTCACGTTTAATTGATGTTTAGCCACGTTTATTAGACGTAGCCAAAGGCTCATTTTGTTGTAGTGAAGGTATGCTTAGACCATAGATTTGCTTTACGAATTGAACTTTGATCTATTGATTCTAATGTATATCTATGTATGTGTTTTGCTAGGTTATTCTTGAGATGAAGCTCAAGAAGATGACGATCATAATGGCCTTCGAGCTAGCCAAGCACTCTTAAATCATGTTGATTTCCTAAAATGGGTTCCTCAATATCCCTTTTCTTCTTTCTATTTCTTATTTATATTGATTGGTTTGTACATGTGTTGTTACAATTTTTGTTACTATCAACTACTACAACTATAATAGGTTATTGCTATCAACTATAATTTATTGAGCTAATACTTGGCTGTTCTTTTCCTTGTACATGAGTTGTACCAATTTCTCTCCTCCTTGAAATCAACCTTGTCCTCAAGGTTAAGAAACTACGTTGCCATATTTGTGTTTATTGAAATGTCCCAAAGAAAACCGCTAAAATATTAGAGTTTTTGCTTGTAATGAAAACCTCTATCATGAAAAGACAAACCCTAAAAATCCACAATAGCTTCCTAAGCTGTTTCTTAAGGGTGGAATTGTTGTACATTGTAATAGTATCTGATACCCCTATTGGCCCAATCATTCGATTAGTTGAGACATGAAGATTGTGCCTTTGAGATGCTGAGTTCCAAGATAGAAATTAAGTGTCCAGTTAAGGATTGAGACATGAAGTTGGTGATGTACTTTAACTTCTACTAGCAACTCCATTTGAAATGTAATACCTTCAATTCGTATAAGCAAAATATGTATTGCTTAAAAATGTTGACTACTTAGAAAAAATGGCCTGATGATCTGACCATTGTTTATAACTTAGTAATGTTACAAATACCAGATATCCTGGCATACAATAAAACTCAGTTTTATGCTTAGTTACTAATTGCTTCCTCCAAAGTTGTGCATTCCACAAAATAGCACTAAAATGATTCAACAACTCTTATTTTCTACCTAAAAAATTGATTGGATGACTAAAGGTCCAAGTTCCATTCCATATTTTGTATTCTAATAGTGGTGGAGATGAGAGGATAGGATATAACAAACAATGGCTACCCCATTTATGCTAAAAATCAAAATTACTGGTGGTAATCATTATTTGATGAAAAAATTCCTCATGAGTTAACTCATCTACCTTATCACATATGGATTTCTCATTCTACCTACCATCTCTAGGAACAGCATCAACAAAATGCAAGCTAGTAGCATTAGCAGTTGAAACACTCGCTATAGGCATGTTCACTCTGGGTATTGGAGCAGTCATTTCTATCAATTTTGTCCATGCTTTTATTCAACTTTCAAGATTTTCTTGACCATCCATTATGTTTTCTTTGACACCTCCCTATTCATCACTTGTTGTGAGTTATTTGTATTTTTTCCATGGAAGCTCAAGAACTCGATCAACTAGACTCAAGAACATGAAAGATCAAATCAAGAATTTGTCAAACACACTACTGCAATGGAAGTTCAGTAGAATGAGAGCATCAAATATTAGGGCCATCACTTATTACTAACATGTGTACAGCCCAGTTCACTTTCACTATAAAACCCTAGTATAAAACCACACAAATAACTCTTCAATCTCCTTTTGCCTCTCTTTTACTAGGTAATCTCTCTCTTGTACTTTCTCTACTATTTCTACTTTCTTTGTCTTGTGTTAAGGCTTCTACCCTTGATATCTATTTGTTGATTTTGCTAACTATAATGTAAAGGAAAGGGACAAGGATTGGCTCTTCTGAAATGGATTTTCTTAATAACCCTTTTCTTTTTTCTGTTTCTTATTTATATTGTTTGGTTTGTACAAGTATTGTTATAATTTTTGTTATTATTGACTACTGCAATTATAATATGTTATTGTTATCAACTATAATCTGTTCAATTGATGCTTGGCTATTCTTTTCTTCATGCATGGGTTGTGATAAAGGATTTTTTTTTTTTTTTTTACCATAGAACATAATTTCATTCATTGAAGCACATCAAAATACAAGTACATATAGTACCAACAAAATACTTTAAAAGAAATGGGGACCCAAAAATCTAATCCAAAAATGGATACATTCTTTGGTAAAAATTAGTTATAATGACCTAGAAAAAATTTTAGCGCAATTGCGGAATAAAATCCAATACGCTGGCTAGGAAAGATCCCATAATGGGATGACAAACAAACAAACAGAAGAGAAAAATAAACGGGAATATATATATATATATATATATATATGATAAAGGCTTGATGCGACTTTTTATTTGTTAGTGGATAACTGATTGCAAACCTTTAGATCTGAATCAAAACATCCTTTTTAACAATGGATAATGGATTGCAAACCTGTAGATGTGAATCAAAACGTTTATTACATGAGCTAGGATGACTTTAATTTTCATGAAAAATACAATAATTATCCATGAGTATGTACTTTCGAATCTATCACCAATTATATATAAAAACTGATCTCAATGCCTATACTTTCTAGAATTGCATCTTTAGTCTCGAAATTACGAATAACGTTGTATAAAGTCACTTTTTAATGCGCGATTAGTATTGAACACTCCTTATATATTACTATAAAACTCTAGGAGTCAACAAACACATTTAATTACTCGTGAAGTAACTTAATTTCTTAATTCGTAGAAATTGCCTTTTTAGTAATCAAAAGTCTAATAAATACTTACCTATATTTTAGTTGACTAGATAGGAATTAAGTGATATTTAACGTCATAAGATAGATTCCAAGTGCTAATTTTTTTATATAGGTAAGAGTCAACACAAATCAGTTTAATTTGAATTAGAAAATTTTCAAGGCATTAACTAACAGTTTTGTTCATATCATTTTATAGATTAAATCAATATTCTAGTTAAAATTTTCCATTGTTCTATTTTTTTTAACATTTATGTGGGTATTCAAATATTTAAATTAATTTATAAAGTTTATATTGTAAATCATAACAAAAGACTTTACAAAGTCATCATGCATACTCATAATTCATAGTCATTCATAAAATCATTAAGTCAAAATAAATTATCCACCATCAAAATACAATCCATAACTAAGCCATAATCTATAATTTTCAACAAAATTATCAAGTCAAACATCTAGCAATAAATTTGGCCAAAAAAAGTCATCGACCAATTAAAGTCATTCGTTGACAAAATACATTGAATAATTAAAGCATAATAATATTTATAATTAAATAAAAAAATTACATACTTCGCAAAGTTATAACTATTAAAAAGACAATATTACAACACCATCAAAAGGATACATGTTGTGAAACTAAAAAACAATTTTAAAAATGAACAAGTTAATACTAACCAATATTCATCAAATAATAAATATCATCATGAAACAATAAAAACATATATGACCTGTAATTAATCATCATTAAAATAAAGGTACAATTATAAGTCAAATATTATTATATTTTTCTAAAATAGTTTGGTTCAGTTTTACAAAATAGTTTACTTTATCTCTTCAAACCAACCATAAATTTGTAGATTGATTCGGATTGAGAATACTTTTAACCAAATTATTTTAAAAAACATATTATCGATTTGGTTTAATCTAATTGCAAATTGATTCAGCTAGATTAGTTTTTTTACTCACTCCTTGATGTAGGTGTACCATCTTTATACCCTATAAGTTGTATCCATCATAGAACTTTTACTCTAATGTAAATAGGATATTGTTCAATGATACAAAAATTAATAGATAATATTAACAAAATGAAAAATAAATAATATTATTATTTTGGGACTACAAATGCCTTTTTCCGAAGAAAGGACCATAGCTCATATATTAAATACCCTAAACTGCTACCCTAGTTAATCAAATGTCTCTTACATGGTTGTTTTCTTTCTATCTTCGTCTATTTCTCTTTTTCAACCCGGTATTGTAAAGCCCAATTTTATCTTATGTAATTTTCAATTGCAGAAGCACATCACTTGCTTTCTAGATTGATTTCTGTTTTATGGTATTTTGCACTTTAACATATGCTCTTGTATTGCACATGCTTTGATCGTCTAAGTTAATAGAAGTTTTACTTATCTATAGAAGTTTATGAATATAGAAATACTTAAAAAGTTTTTAACCTTTAAAGTTTGCTACATGTTCCGTATTTTTATTTGACATCTGGTAAACAAGCTCTACATGTATTTACTATAGTTTTCGACTTTCATATATATATATATATATATATATATTATACTATCATATAAACAAGTTTTACTTAAGAAGAAACTTGTGATATTAAAAAATTACCTTTTAAAACGATTTGTTATAATAAGGAATATGAAAGCAAGGTAATTCTTAAAATTATATATTTTACAATATTTAATAAACTTAAAATTTAAGATAGCAAAAAAATATTTCAGATTTCACAAAATTTGTTTTGTTTATGAGGTAGAAATTGTAGATAATTATAAGGTGTTACACAATGAGTTCTTACATAGAATTTAGTATTTCATATATTATAGCATATGGTACAGATATAACTTTATATCTTATCCATTTTACACCTACTCATTCCTAACATTAATCACCACAACCCCTTTTCATTTATGTAAGAAGATGTTACTAAGAGCCTACGGTAGACTATTAAACATGAAACAACATTAAATTGGCATTTAAAAATCCATTTTAGTTATTCGTAGAACAGGGCCCGCTCCTACGAATGTTATATAATTATTCTCAACTCTTTTTATAATAACAAAAATACCACGTTAAACTGCGCAAAAAGTTATATCAAAACAATTTGTTATAGATAGAACATCTTATGAAGAACAACAGAGGAGATTAGCTCGTCGGCCACCTAAGCTCCACCACCTGGCGACGGACAATGGACCCTCAACGCCAAGGCTCATGTAGCAACATCATCGCGTATTGAAGTTGGAACTCACCATGACGAGATCTGCTAGTTAATGAATTTTCTTCTCGTTAATTTTTATTGAATTAATTTTGTCTCTTATATTATGTGTGTATATACATACATATATATATATATATATATTTTACTTTTGATTATCTACTTTCTATAACCTCAAGTTATATTTGGTTTATCAAAACGGAATGAGGTTAGAACAGAAGTGTAATTCTTTTATTTTGTAGTTAAGATTATATTTAAAAATAAATATGTTTTTCGTGAGGAATAATAATTTTTTAAAGAAGAAAAAAAATAAAAATTCAATACCTATTTTATATTATGCTAAATAAAAGAATAGTTAGTGGCAGCAATAAACCCTATAGATGGAGATCCCCGGCGGCGGAAAATAAATGAGATGATATTCCCGCGTAACCCTCCAGATGCGACCAATATTTATATGGCTGCATGTCCTTTTGTCCATTTACATTTAATTTGTGTCATGATTAGGAGCTTCGGGATGCTGCCCGTGAAGGACTCAATAAATTTTGCGGTCATATGGTGCAAATTGTAAAAGGATAAATTAATTTTAGGGTATTATTTTCTATATTAGAGTTTATGTGGACGTATATGCATTATACATATAATATATTACAAATTATAGTAGTATTTGATTGCATAATTTTTTATAATACTGAATTGAATAACAATTATTGTACCATATTTGATTTATAAAATATATTTCATATTGGATAAAATTCTTTTCATAAGGCTGAACAAAACTTAAAATCTTTACCTCTTATATTTTTAATGGTACAAAAATATTGAAACTCGATAAAAATAAAAATTTTTGATATAAATACATCTAGTATTGTCCAGTACAATGCATATCAATTATAGTGTAAGAAAATTATTCTATCAAGTACTCATTGTACTGTGCTGTCTAGTTACTTTTATCATATTCAATCATTTCAACCAAATGCTACCTATGTATATATAGTGAAGTTACAGACTCCCTAAATACTAGTTTAATCTAAATTATTATTTCTTGAAGGTTCAATAATTTATTTTGGGTCTTGTTCTATTACTGAGTGTAGGTCCTGAAACGACAAAACAAAAAGAGGGGTGAAGGGTGAATTATTTGTAAAAGTTTTTCTTAAAAAAAAATAAAACAAACACATTTTTTTTATTTTTTTTTTATGAAGAATGCACACTATAAGCAATAAATAATATAATATAAATTAAAATGCAATAAAGTAAAGAAGACAGCGATTTATAGACGTTCCTTCTTGTGAGTTAGTCTTCTCTTCTAGCTCCATTGTTGGGAATCCAATCTTCCACACCAATCGTTTCACTAATCTAATAACAAAGAAGAATTACAAACACTAATAGCTCTTACTCTTTCTTTCTAGACTATCACTCAACTATGCATAGACTATAAGACTTTTTTGCAATCTAACTTCTATGCTAATCCTTAGCCAAAAAATAAAGAAAGTTTGTACAAGAATGAGAAAATTTGTATCCTCTAGATTAAGCTCGGAAAAATAAAGATTGTGAAAGTAGTTCTCAGTGTCTGTCAAAATATCTATATGTTTTTCTCTATAAGCTTTTGTAGTACGAAAGAAACTTTAGAATATTGTCGTTATTCTCTCGTATTGTCTCCTCTTTCGTTTCTTGAAAACTTGTTGATTATTTATTTGTTTCTTGAATGATCTTTCTTGACAGAAAACTTCAAACGTTAAAAAATCTTCTAATGGCTTGTTTGTTGCACGAATATTGATATTCCTATATTTTGGGATTTGAAAATCTTATCTAAGAATTCAAAGTTTGAACTCCCTAAACATATCTCTTGTTTTGCTTGTGATTTTCAGATATTATTGATGTTTATTATCGTATGAATCTTCAACAACTTCATTAGATAAGCTTTTGATTTGAAATTCAAAGATCCCTCTAATTTTGGATAAGCTTTAACTGATAAAACATATCTTTTATGCTTATCTTTATCTTATTCTTCATTTGTTGATAATTATGTTGAGATAAAACAAAACTTTAAATATCTTGATCCAACAACTTACAAACATCTTGATAAAAACATCTTTATAAACTTGTAACGAACAATTAAACATACGTAAAGAACTCGAGAAACAACTTGAAGAAGATCCCCATACATTATTATCCTCCTTATGTATAGTTAATTAAGTGCATTACCCAAATACACTTAATTAGTAGAGCTAGGGATTCAAATAAATCCAACTTATATTTTAATACATGGAAAAAAAATGCATGGCCATTCATTTTGCGAACCAAAGTAGCATTCGTCCGATTGTCTATGTAAGTGTCTATTGAAACGTCTATCAGTTGCCTTGTTAACTATCTAATTAAGAGTTTGTAAACCACTGTCTACTTAAGTATTTGTAAGAATGAATACTTTTGTTCTACACACTTAAAACAGATTCATTAGATATCTCATGACCTTTTTGTTATCATCAACACTTATTTAAGAAAACTCAACATTCTCCCCTTTTTGATGATAGCAAAACTTTTCTCAAGTGATAAACTCATATTTGTGATAAAAAAAAAAAATGACAGCTTGTGAAAACAAATTTTGAAATCAAATCTATCACAAATATTTGTAAAATAAGTTTATCACTAGATTTTCCTTCTCCTTTTTTTTTTTTTTTTTGTTATCTAGAAAATAAGTAGATAAACATTTATTTATCCCCCTCAGGATGTGATATAATAATCACAAAATATTAACAAAATCATTCAAACATCATCATTCAAAAGATAGGAAATAACACTTCAGCAAGTAGACTAAAGATAAATAACAGATATCTAAAAGTAACAAGAGTTTTTGGAAACTTAAACAAAAATGAAGATCAATCTTAAGAACATGATTTAGAAAAACTAAATTTTCTTCTTTGGAGGCTTGACTTTTTTTATTGCAGTTCACTTGACCCTTTTGGCTCATTCTGGTGCTGGTTCAACTCTAAATGGCTTATCAATGGGTGAGATAGGAGCAAGAGTTTGTTGAGTTTCAAAAGATTTTATAGTAGGGACATGTTGATTAGTTTGTTTAGGAGGGGTTTTGGATTGTGTATTTTGAGTCATTTCAGGAATAGGTTCTGGAATTGGTTCTTCAACAGGTTCTCAAGCTAGCACTTGTTCATTTTATTCCAAAATCTCAGTTCCACCACTTTGAAAAACATCTTGTTGTGCACTTGAATTTTTCATGGTTGTTTCATGCACTGGAACTATGTCTCCAGCTTCATCATTTAGGTTTTGTCAATCCTCCTGACTAGAGTCTTTAGATAATTATGACCAGTCCTTGTAGAAGTAGGTGGAAGTTGTCTATTCGATTTCTCTTCAACATTTTTAGCACTCACAAACTCAATCACAGACCTACAATCCATAAAACTTTTCTTCACAAACTCTTCCAAATCTAAAATCCTTCTTTTTAGATTAACGACCTCATTACTTGTTCCGACCCTCATTACTTGTTCCGACCTTAAAATCATTCTTCTTAGGAGTAGGGTACTTTGAAAAAACTTCTTCTAAACTATCTGTAGAATCGTTGATCTAATTACAATTCATCCCTAATCTCCAGATTTCCCTTGTCAAGCTTCATCTTAGTTTTCTCTTTCTTCTCAGTATCCTTTTCTTTCCCTTTCCTTTTCTTACCAGATTCTAAATCAACTTTATCAATCTTTTTCTTTTCAACTTTTTCGCTCTTTTTCTTCTTCCTTCACATGTTGCTCTTCTTTGCCTATTTTTCATCTATACAGGAATATGATTTCTGTTATACCTATCATCCATATATATCTCTTGAAAACTAAACCTTTTTCATACATGTATATTTCATGTGATGAAAAATTTCTTTAGAAATTTTCTTAATGGAAATCCACTATAATACTCTTTAGGAAACTTGATTCCCTTCTCCTTTAACAACAACATAATCAGATTTCCATATGATCTCTTTCCTTTTTTTTTTTTCCTTTATTTTCAAAAAGATTTTCAAGATCTTATCAGCCGCATCTACACTCTTTCCTTTAGTCATTCCTATAATTATCTTTGCTTCATCCATAGATATATATGTTTTGCTTCAAATTCTTGGCATAATACACGAATTAACCACTTTCTGTAACATTCTAACCAATAAAGAGAATTAAATAACAAGCATATCTCTTTGTGATTCAATCTTGAAACCATCATTCAGATGCTAAAACAACTCTAATCTATTCATGTTTGGTACATCCTTATCATCACTTTTATTCTTTATTCCTAAATAGCGAATTAAGTCATTCTTACTATTCTTAACATTCCATCTACACACATTTGATTTCAACCTATCTTTTCTTCTTAAATCTAGGTTTTCATAAAAATCAGCACTCACTTCTTTGAGCACAAAACATTTGAATTTACATAAGTTTTGATAGCCAATCCTATCCAACATCTCATCAATATGAAAACAATTCTTAATCAAAACTTAGAATCTAATACTATATTATCCATGATTTTTCCTTTTAAGGGTATCAACTTCCAAGAATATTGAGATCGTTGGTTTACATGTTTCTTCCCCATCAAAACTTCTATGGAAACTTCCCTCTCACTTTCAGATTCACTTTCCATAGCAAGCCCCTCCGAACTACTGTCTTCATGTTTTTGTGATTCTATCGAGGATTTCTGTTCCTTGTTATGTATGTTTTCCTGAGATTTTTCTTGACAAGGGTTTAGGGACATGAAAGATTCTTCGTCTTGAATTTTGATGGTGGTTTGTCGTTCAATAGAACTTACGGTCCGAGAGAGTTTAGAGTGATATAAGAAAGAGGGAGTTCTGTGGCTTTGATATTCGAAAAAGTATATTTAGAGGGGTTATTGCTACACGTATAGGTTAAGATAAAAGCTAGGAAGATGTGAAGCCTCTTTGTTTTATTGAAGTTTATCCAAAACAATAGAAATTTTATTCATTCATTTTTTTAATTTTTATTTTAAAAAGGAAAATACACACCTATTTCATTT
This sequence comes from Combretum micranthum, assembly GCA_024138025.1. NCBI lineage: Eukaryota > Viridiplantae > Streptophyta > Magnoliopsida > Myrtales > Combretaceae > Combretum > Combretum micranthum. Next base: position 144,872 of record JAMXBD010000020.1, read on the forward strand.
CTAATAAACTCAAATCTATTTTTGTCTAATGGTTTTGTAAAAACATCAACTAATTGAAATTCAATATTAACAAAATCAAGATTAATGTCTACATTATTAACAAGATCTCTTATAAAGTGATGTCCACTTCAATATGTTTAGATCTAGAGTGATGAACTGGATTTTCTGTAAGATTAATAGCACTTGTATTATTGTATTTTATTGGAATATTTTTGCAAACAAAACCATAATTGTAAACCCTAAGAATTTTTCATACATGTAAAAATAGACAAAAATACAAATACAGAAAATAGATTAGTAGTATTGAACTCAACAAAGATTCTAGAATAAAATTACGAGCAGTAGTAAGCCTATATATGGTTTTGAACCCTAAAACAAAGCTTCCTAGATAGTATTAAATATTACTAATAAGATTTCATAGTGGATATCGAAAACTCAAGATATAAGAATAACTTGGTTAAGATTTAAAATGTGATAACAAGTAAATAACCAATTATGCTTATAGTTAGAAAATAATAACCTAAAGATAAACCGTTATGATTATAAATACACAATAAAAACATAAATAGATCTATAACTAATAATCTACACTCCAAATAAATATTTGGATCACACCATTATTTTAAATTGAGTATTCTTAAGCTATTATAGCCTAAAATGAAAATTGACCTAATAAATTTAGAAAATCGTAATCGTGGGAACTAAAACTCTAAGAATAATTAATCGCGTAAACTTTAAACTCAAAATTACACTCAATAACAATCTAGAAAATTTGTAGAACTTTAATTAAATTTTTTGAAGATAAAACTCCTAAATAATTGTCATATTTGTACTTATTTAACTTAATAAATTAACATAGAAATAATTTAATCAATTAATTAAATATTATTATATTAATATTTGCACAATTCAGTCAAATTGTGCTCAATATGTGGCTAGAATCACCTAAATTTACCCCACCGAAATTACACAGCAAAAAAGTAATTAAGAAACACAAAAAGTCAAGGAAAATAAAGAACAAACCAATGGCAGTGATCCAAATCAGCTACTCATTTAATGCATAAGGAAATGCATTCAAGCAAGCTGAAGTTTGACGGAAAAACTTCTTCTTTTTAGCCAAAGAATACAAAGGATCAGATGCCTTCTCCGTATCTATATAACTCACCTTAATTTACTACAAACAAAACAATTATTATACACAAACAACACCTCAAACATAGGAACAAGAACACACAAACCATACACAAATATAACCATGCAACAACTCCATCAAGGTCTAGACAAGCTTAGGAAAAGAGTAAGGAAAGGTACGTGTAAATTCGTTTTTAGTTAGTTATATGTTAAAACCTAACCTAAACAATGTTATTGTTAACCCTAGGTTCAAATCTAGTTCTAAAGGAGAGTTTAACACCTCCAAATCTGCTCAAACAAGGTAATACTCAACTCTAACCCTTATATATATATATATATATATATATGTTACCATCTTATAGGAGCTAGAAACTATGTAAGATAATGGTTATAGAATGTTTTATGTAGTGATATAACACGAATAATGTATGTAAAGTGTAGAAAAATACTTAGGAAAAGTTTTAATACAAGTATAATAGACATATACGATAAGAAAGTTAAGATTTGAATTATAGAAAATCTGAAAAAATGATGAACAATATCAACACTGCCCTTATGCTGGCAGTGTAAGTGCTCAATGTTGGCGGCATACACAAATAGGCCGACGGTATTGAGCGACTTACATTACAACAGAAACTACGTAAAATTTATTTTTAAGTAAAATAAATGAACGTTAGTAAATCTGAATTCTACACCAGTAGTATAGAAACTGACGTACATTGTAAAGCTGGCGGCCTACAACAAGCATACGCTGATGCAAAATAACATGTAAAACATAAGAACACTAGCATCTGAGTTTCAACGCCGACGGCTTTGTAGCCGGCGTACACGCAAAATCCTCTTGCATGAAGTTTGTTTTACACAAATAGATTATAATAATAATAATAATAATAATAATAATAATAAAATAATAATAATAATAATAATAAACATATATTATATATAAACAAAAACATATTTTTATTAAGTAAATAAATACATAATAATAATAATACTAATAATAATAATAATAATAATAAAATAATAATAATAATTGAGAAGTATTAAACCTTAAAGACTACATGAAAATATTAGTGTTATTAGCAACTATGATTGTTAAATATTTGTTTTATATAGATAAATTTATAAGAATGGAATCTAAATAAGTTAAATTTATGAATAATGTGATATCTAAAAATGAAAAAATAATTATATGAAGTAGATTAAGAGAAACACGATGAAACTAAACAATAAGAAATAAATACTAGTTACCATAATATGTTAACTAAAAGAACAATATAAAAATAGCGATAATAGTAATGATAAAAATATCAATCTACTGAATATAAATTCTACGACTACCAAGTAAAAATATATAAATATCAAACAAGATCAAGAAAAGCAAAATGAAAATGAAATATTAACTAATATTTGTTATCATAGGACTATTAAAGAACCAATATAGTAATAGAAACAAAACCAAATACCAATGTAGGATAGTTAGACCCTCATAGGAGTTTAATTATATAATTTATGTATTATTAATGAATATTTTTATTCATCTAGGTGACTTTGATACTATAAAGGACTTTTCTAGTTGATTATTACGACTAGCCAATATGAGCAGGTGAGTAACTCAGTCATATTATACTGTTTGTGCTTGTAATTAATTGAATGTGTAATGCAAAGATAATAATATGGTTGTTATGATACTATAGTTGAAATGTGTTGTGATCTGATTATATGGTTGTTAATCCATGATAACAAAAGCGATAATATTGATTGACTGAGTACTTTGATAAGTATGTTATATACTATGTATGTAATGTTTGGATACCAAAAGTTTGAGTAAAATTTATTGGCTTTGTAATTAACCAATCATACATACACGAACTGCATCTATTGCACATACAAAAAGGGTGACAACCTGTTACGTATTAATACTTCGGTTCTCTATTAATGCTTGGTTTTTTTAAAGTGATAGTTCTTCCAAGATTTTCTTTGCTTCGTTAGTTCTATAGGAACTAAGTAGCAACAAAGAACGCCACATGTAGTATCGCTTTGAAATAATTAATACTTAGGGAGTTTCTAAGGATTGATACATGAAATGGTCAATTAAAACATCATTAAGCTAAAAGTGATAACTTTAAGATGAGAAATTATTGATTTTCTAGTAAATTTAGTCTTTCCTAGGCAGGCGGGTCAATAGTAATTGTTCTTCAATCCTAAAAAGAGGGGATAAATCTTTTTCCTATTTGGATTCTAGATCATCCAAGCTTGTATTTGAGCATATGCTTGATCATTTGCATTACATATGATTTGTTAATAAACTTGTTTGATGTGTAATATGTCTGGTTATTCACTGAGCCCATGGTTTCGCTCATACTCCTAAAGACATTTCAGGTTTACTCTACAACTGTGGCTAGTCACATCCAGGAGTATGGCCCCGATAAGAGTTTAGGAGCTACATACTCATGGGTCAAATCAGGATAAATTCCTAGTATATAGATTAGTTAGTTTATGGTTATCAGTTATGTATTTAAAGATTGTTGGAAGGATTATATGGACTGTAATACCTTATGATGCCTATTATTTATGGCGACAGTTATGTACTAATTTATGTCTTACATGTATTTATCATTTCTTAATCAAGCAACTAAAAGATCCTGTTGTTTGAAAAATATGTCACTCTTCGAAGGTTAACTAGTAATAGTATCCAAGCGTGGCTTGTTTGCTATTACTAGGGTACCTTCGAGGCGTGACAATAATCACATGTTATTTAATCCATAAAACTTGAGCACATCAATTCTCAATTGAAACATATTCTGCTTTAACTATTGATAGGGTAACAGAGTTTTGTTTCTTGGATGACCAAGATACTATCTTGTCCCCTAAAAATTGACAAGTTCTAGAAGTGCTTTTTCTTTCTGTCCTGCAGCCTGCATAATCAGCACCTAAATATCCTTTCAAATCAATATTTTGATTTTTAGGATTCCAAATTCCTAAATTTGTAGTACAAGATATATATTTGAAAATTCTTCTAATAGTTGTTAAATGTGTTTTCAATTAGGTTTTTTTGGAAGCTTTGATAAAGTTTTTCATGTACCTTTTTTCCTGAGCTATTAGTATCTAACTTTAATGAAGTTAACATAAGAGTAGGAACTCCTTTGACACTTTCAATCCAAATTTTTTTAGCATTTTCTTACTATACTTCTCTTGGAGAATGAATATTCCTTGTAGAGTTTACTTGATTTGCAGTCCAAGAAGAAGTTTAGCTCTCCATTAAGGACATCTCAAATTTTGCCTACATTAACTTTAAAATTCCTACAATGTTCTTCATTAGTAGAGCTAAAGATTATATCATCTAGATAAATCTGTACTAATAAGATATCACTATTAAAATTTTCAATAAAAATAGTTGCATCAACTTTTCCTCTTGAAAAATTATTTTTGATAAGAAATTCACTTAACCTTTCGTACTATGCTTGGAGAGTTTGTTTTAAACCATAAAGAGCCTTTTGTAATTTAAAAACATAATCTTCTTTTGATGGATCTTCAAATTTTGGGAGTTGTTAAATAAATACTTCTTCTTTTATATATCCATTTAAAAATGCACTTTTTATGTCCATTTGAAATAATTTGAAGTCTCTATAATAAGCATAAGCTAATTATAATCTAATAGCTTCTAATCTAGAAACAAAAGCATAAGTTTCATTGAAATCAATATCTTCTTCTTGTGAATACCCTTTAGCCACAAGCCTTACCTTATTTCTGACTATTTTGCCTTGTTCATCAAGTTTATTTTTGAACACCCATTTTGTTCCGATAATGGATTTGTCCTTTGGTCTGGGAACTAATGTCCACACTTGATTTCTTTAGAATTGTGCTAATTATTCTTGCATAACATTAATCTAATTACTGTCTCTCAAAGCCTCATTCACACTGTTAAGTTCAATTTCATATGATTAATTACAAATTGATTTTCAAAATCTTGTAACTTTGATCTACTTTTAATTCCTGAATCTATTTTACCAAGTACTTGATCTAGTGGATGATATGATTTAAATCTCCAATGTCTAGATGATTCAATTACAACCTGTTTAAGTTCAGTTGTACCTTCTAGCAAACTATCTAAGCGATTGTCTAACAAACTTTTCTTTAAAATGTCTATTTAATTGTTCACTTGATTGTCAGAACAATCTTCCTTTTTAGTTTCCATAGGTACTCCAATCATATCTTGTGTGCCTTGTTGGTGATTTAAATGTTCATCCTTACTGTTTTTATTTATGACATCATCATTATCATCCGTGATTGGACTATCAACAAACTTGACATTTATAAATTCTTCTACTATTCTAGTCACCTGATTAAAAACACGAAAGGCTTTATTAGATATCGAATAACCAAGAAAGATTCCCTCACTGGCTTTTTCATCAAATTTACTAAGATTTCGTCTTGATTTCTTGATGAGGCATTTTGTTTAAAATATTAGAAATATGACACATTAGGCTTCTTACCTTTGTACATTTCATAAGTTGTTTTCTGTGTCAAGAGTCTCACATAATACAATTAGTAATATAAGAAGAAACAGATATTGCTTTAGTCCATAAATATTTGGCTACATTAGTTTCATTTAGCATACTTCGAGCTATTTCTTGTAAAACCTTATTTTTTCTTTCCATGACTCCATTTTGCTGTAGAGTACATGGAATAGAAAAAAATATGTTTTATGCCATTTTTCTCACAAAACTCGATAAAACTTTTATTTTCAACTTCTTTACCATGATCAATTCTTAAACTTATGATTGAAAAAGCCTTTTTCATTTTCTACTTGTTTTAAAAATTTTGCAAAGGCATCAAACATACCACTTTGTTTTTAAGAAATAAAACCCATGTAAAACGTGAAAAATCATCAACTATGACTAAATCATATTTATTTCTTCCAAAACTTAAAGTTCTTATTGGTCCAAAAAGATGAAGATGTAACAATTCTAAAGGTCTTTTTGTAGAAATAACATTTTTAGATTTATGAGAAATTAAAACCATTTTATTTTTTAAACAAGTGTCAATTTGATATCTTTAAAACAAGAAATTTTTGGTAAACCAATAACATGTTTAATTTTCAAAAGTTTTTTCATCTATGAAAAATTAACATGTCCAAGTTTTTGTACCAAACAAAATAGTTATGATTTATTGTTATGAAAAATCTTTAAATATCTACTCTTGCTGGTTCAACCATATAAATATTTCTTTTTTTAAAACCTTCAAAAACTTTTTCTCCATTTTGATAAAAAGCTTCTACTTTTTCTTTTCTAAATATCATTTTATAGCCTTTCTCACAAAGTTAACTAATACTTAAGAGATTATGTTTCAAACCTCTTACTAGAGATATATTCTCAATTGTAGTGGGGGAAAAGCCTACATACTAATCGCTATTATTTTTCCTTTACTGTCACTACCAAACTTGACATGACCTTTGTTTTTTCATTCTAGGTTCATGAATAGCAAAACATCTCCTGACATATATCGTGAGTATCTACTATCTAGGTACCACAATCCTTTTAGCTTTGTTTCATGTTCCTGCATTTAAGAAGAAATGATCAAACCTTTTTGGAAACCCACATTAGCTTAGGTCCACTATAGTTTGAGCTCGTGTTGTTTTATTTTTTACTTCTTGTTAGTTGAGCTTGTTATTTTTGTAATAATAGTATTTTTCTATATGTCCATACTTATTACAAAAGTAACATGTATAAGTGTTAAATCTTATCAGTCTTCTCTGATATTGATATGGTATCCATTGATATTGGTATTAGCTCACCATTCTTGGTTGATAACTATACGATCTCTTATAGCCTCCACAATATCCTTTGTAATTGCTTCTGTAGTTTTGTCTGTAATTCTATCTGTAATTCTGTTTGTGGTTTCTTCTAGGATACTTATTAAACATAGAACTCAGATTTTTTGAAACATCATCAACTCTTACTTTAAGCTCTTTGATTTCCTTTTTTAAAGTGTTATTATCATTTGTGAACATATCTTGAGCTTCTCATCGACTTTTGTTATCCATATGTAGCACTCCCATGTCATTTTTAAGAATATTATTTTCATCAAGCAACAACATATTAGTTTGACATACTGCTTCTTTTTTCATTTTTCAAAGATTCAATCTTTTTCATTTGCTTATGATAAGGCCTTTAAAAGTTATTTAACTTGTTTTCTAAATTAAAGCTATCAAGCATATCACTTTCAAATTCAAAAAATACCTCAGATAGAACCATTAAACAAAGATTTGCCTCTTCTTCATTGTCTGACTTAGTGTCTGATTTAACATCCAATTCGTTGAGATCACTCCAGGTTGCTATTAAAGCTTTTTGTTTCTTCTTATATTTCTCTACCTTTTTTTATCAACACAGCACACTCATACTTGATATTTTCTAGCTTTTTGCATTCGAAATAAACTATATCTCTCTTCTTCTCTTCGTTTTCTTCCTTCTCTTTAAATACTTTTCCTATACAAAATTTTGATTGATTAGTAGTAAAATGTTTAGGTCAATCAAAATGCTTACTATTATTCTTGATCAATTTTGAGAATCTTTAGACCAACAGATTCATATCATCATTGTCTTTCTCGCTATTTGACTCATTGTTTATATCAACGTTTGGCTTAGTAGCTTTGAAAACTATAAACATTTTGATTTCTATTGATCATTCATGTGCTTCGTTTTGATTCATATGCTTGAAGCTTTTCACGAAGTTGACTCAAGGTCATTTTATTTAAGTCGTGAACTTCTTCAATTGCATTTTTCTTAAATCCCATAAACTTAGCAGAATTGGCAAGATTTTCCTTATAAGCTTACTATCATCAAACCTTTTACTAAATAAAGCCAGCTCATTAGTAATGAAGGAAAATCTATTAAACCATCAGATATAGTTTCACCAAGTTGGAATTTGAATAGTTCATAATCCTGCATGGGTGCTTCTCTTCTGGTGTCCTTGATCATTGTAGCTTCTTCATATATTTCACAAACCTTGTCCCATATCTCCTTGGCATATTCACATGATGATATCATATCAAGCATGGTTTGAGAGATGTTCATTAGAAGCAGGTTCTTTACTGTATTATTCACTTTAGCCTTTTTCTTTTCCTCATCGACTAGAATTGGATTATTGGTGAGAATGAGCTATTGATCTCCATAATGTATTATTTCCCACAAAGCATAATAAATTGCTTTAATATATGTCTTTATCTTGCATTTCCAATAAGGAAAATTAGTTCCATCAAAGAATGGCATATGACTAGATATAATCATGATTATGTTATCAACCATTGATAAACTCTTATAAACAAAATAGCCATTACTCTGATACCAAATGTAGGTCCTGAAATGACAAACAAGAAGGCTCGAAGGGGGGGAGGGGGGGAGTGAATTGTTTGTTAAAAACTTTTTCTTAAAAAAAAAATTAAAACACACTTTTTATTTTTCTTTTTATGAAAATTGCATGTGATGAGAAATAAAATAATATAACAGAAATTAAAATGCAATAAAGTAAAGAAGACGGTAATTTATAGAGGCTCCTCCTAATGAGTCAATCCTCTCTTCTAAATCCATTACTGGGGATCCAATCTTCCACATCGGTCGTTTCGCTAATCCAATAACAAAGAAGAATTACAAGCACCAATAGCTCTTACAAAGTACAAGATTTTTTGTAATCTAGTTTCTATACTAATCCTCACTTAAAAAAAGTAAAGAGAGTTTTTATGAGAATAAGAAAATATGTATTCTAGATTAAGCTTGGAAAAATAAAGATTGTAAAAGTATTTCTTAGTATTTGTCAAAGTGTGTGTATGTTTTTCTCAGTAAGCTTTTGTAGCACAAAAGAAACTTCATAATATTGTTGCTATTCTCTCATATGCTCTCTTCTTTCGTTTCTTGAAAACTTGTCGATTATTTATTTGCTTCTTGAATGATCCTTTTTGAAAGAAAACTTCAAATGTTCATAAATTCTTTAAATGGCTTATTCGTTGCGTCGATAAGATTGATATCCTTATATTTGTGGGATTTGAAAATCTTATTTAAGAATTTAAACTTTGAACTCCTTAAACATATATCTTGTTTTGCTTGTGATATTCATATATTGTTGATGTTTACTTTGTCCAAATCTTCAACAACTTGATTAGATAAGCTTTTGATTTGAAATTCAAAGATCCTTCTAATTTCAAATAAGCTCCAGCTTATAAAACATATCTTTTATACTTATCCTTGTCTTGTTTTTCATCCATTGATAATTATGTTGAGATAAAACAAAACTTTAAATATCTTGATCTGACAACTTACAAACATTTCTTCCTGAACCATAGTTATGTGCTAATGCTTTGAACCATATTATACGTAAACCATGAAAAATGCATGCCACGACCCACAATCTGAGGTTTTTTTCTACCATATGGTACTAATGGCGATATATGATGCCATCCTTAAAGTAAGGATAAGGCTATTATAAAATTTTCAGACTCCTTATAACTCAAACTTCCATGGATATTACAAAACTGTATGGTTCATACAACTATATTATTCAAGCATTTAAGGTCTACCTAACTCACAATAGAGTCTTACTAACATATATTTTACACAAACCATAAAAGTTTTAAAGATTTTTTTTTTTTTTCTGGTATACTAATGTAGCAACATTTAATCTTAAGTTGTTTTAGTAGCAAGAACTCTCAATGCAAAATCTAAACCCCTCTTAATGACATCAAGCATGGTCTTCAGTACCTAAGGTGAGAAAGTGTAACCTCTTAGTTCCTTTGAACTAAGTGAGTACAAAAGAAAAACAAATAAACAATATAAAAGCATAACAAATAAATAGAGTAGAAAAAAAAACACATAATGACAATTCATCATAAATTCCAATTCATAAGCATTTATATGCCATGCTAATGCATGTGACATGCACTAGCGAGTATCTTAACCGAGTGGGCTACCATTAGGTAACCTCATGCAACATACAGCAACGTAATTGAGAAGAGCAGCATATATCGACTCAAAATAAACCAAGCAGGAATCGACCCAAAGGGATTCCTAAAACTAAGCAGAATCTAAAATTCTATAACCGAGCAAGCGGCTTAAAGGCAGCTTAAATCGAACATGCAATTTCTATATGCTTTCACCAAGCTTACAAATCAAGATTTGTAAAAAAAAAAAAAAAAAAAAAAAAAAAAAAAAAAAAAAAAAAAAAAAAAAAAAACCAAGCTTTTGAATATGGCTCTTGGGGCCTTTATTCCATGCCATGAATGCAATAGTTCAAGTACCACTCAACACTCAAGAATTGAGCACATATTCTAAATAATAGAAACATGACAACAATCAATTCGTGCAGTCATATAGATTAAACCCAGACAATCAAAATACTTACATCATCAATAATTAGAACATATCAAGTATCAACATAGTAGCCACATAATCAATAAATCCATTATGACATATGACTTACTTAAGTAAACTTACATTAATTCATAAACAATAAGTGGATGGCCTACAATTTTTCGTTCATTCCACATAATAAGCAATAGGCAGAGGGTACTCACCTGGATAAGTGGTATTTCATTTAGCCGACATGTCCCCAAAGTCTTAACTATATTATAATAGAGTTAGAACACTAGATACGTATTGTATTAAAGTTACAGTATTATTCTATATAGTTCTCTATTCATATTCATCAATCTTTAAATGAGCGTAATTCCTTTATTTGTTCAGTATATTACTATAATCTTGATGAGATACGGTATTAAGATTACGGGTGGGCAAAAAAATCCGATCGATCCAAACTAAACCACAAATCGAACCATATTGAACCAAAATTTGTGGTTTTTTTTTAATGGTTTGGATTATGATTCGGATTGATACCCTCTGAACGAATTATGATTTGGTTCCAAAGGTAATCCAAACCGAATAGCTAATCTGAACCAAACCATTTGAAATATATTAAAAAATTCTTAATTTAATGGAAATTAAAACCCCTCCATCATCTTTTATTTTAACTACCTATGCTCTCATGCTCTCAACTCTTAGTCACTCACTCTCTCAATCTCTCATCTCTATCTCACGCTTTCTTTCTTCTCTCTCTCCTCTTTATCTCTCCCTCATCTCATCTTTGCCTACTTGGATTCACAACTCTGTCTCGGTAAATGATCTATAATATGTTTTTTTTCTCCTAAACATTTTGACGGTATATCAATTAAGGTTTTGATTTAGGGCTAATAAATTGTCGTTAAGTTTTTGTGTTTTGTTGTTGTAGTGGTGATGTGTGTGTGAGTATGTTCATTGTTTAGGTTTTATTTTGGTTTGTCATTGTATTTGTGTTATCGAAGGTATGACGTTGCTTGATATGTTGTGTTGGGGCATTTTTGTTTGAGGTTCATGGGTGGTGGATATTGAAGGTAGTGTCGAAGACGATGTGAGTTTGCTTTCACAGTGGAGTTGGATTTAAGTAGCATGTGTGGTAGTTGATAATGGTTCCGTAGGAGTGTTTACTATTTAGCGTGGTGTTCTAGTGTATTTAGGTTCGTGTTTGTTTGTCCAATAGTGGTTTTGTTACCTTTTTGAATGTTGTTTCTTATCGGTAGTGGTGCAAATTTCATTTTTTATGGATTCTTGTGATTAAAAATTTGAATTCGTCATTTTTAGACTGTGGAGCTCATGAGCTAGTGCCTGTGAAGAAGTTTTATGTGTCTACAAGTATTATTATGATAACCTTATATGGTAGGATCCTTGTTGTTTCGTATGAGGCACTAAACATGGAAGTTGAAAATTCTTTTCCAAATCATTTAATTTCTATCAAATCTTTGTTTCAATTCCTGGGGACAAATTTTTTAAAGCTTCCTTCACTAGATGCAGCACTAGGGTAGTTTTCTTTTAACCACTGATATTGTGTAACATGCATAGATACTGCAAATAATTTTAAAAAAAATGGAAAAATGTTTTGTGTGTTTTAGAATTGATTTAATACCTGTTTGATGACTACATGGGTAGTGAGAAGCAAAATGAAATGGGTAATAACCAATCCAGAAAATTAAATTCAAGTTTAGAGGCACTGTTCTTGGTGTGTTTAGAATTGATTCATTACGAGTTATGTTCAGCTGCATGCTTCATGGCCAATATTCTATTGGACTTAAAAAATAATTAAATCCGTAATCAAACGAACCAAACTGTTATTTAATTATTTGATTTAAGAAAAAAAAAAACTAAACTATAAATTATGATTTGGTTTGGTTTTTTTAAAAACGAACAAGACCGATCCGCATCACCCTAAGGTATATCAAAGTGGCAATTTCATTAATATCGTAAAATCACTATACGGTCCGAATAAGGTATAATGTATATTATCTTATGTAATTATATTTTCCACAGTCGAGTACCAAGGTCAATGCACTACTCCATTATTCTCTCAACTATCAACTTATAGTTTATCTCGATGTGTCATCATATAAATCATAATTCCACTAAGGTATATTCATGCTATACTAATCATATGATTCCTACGATGCTATGGAATATCTTCAATATGTACCCATATATATTTACATACACAATATAAGTATATATATGAAAATTTCAACATAATTACCAGCTCAATACCATTTCCATATTTCGCATCAAGTTAAAGTTAAGAAACAATTAAAATGTAACCAAGAGCTATACTTTATAGGATAACTTTCATATTTTATTTGAACCTGCCCATTTGTATTGGATCTCAGATACATTATCAGTTTGGCATTTTTGTACTATTGGCATGCATGAATATCAAATAGTGTCAATTTCATTACTTAGAATAAGACTTAGATGGAATTCTAGGCGGGAACTTCACTGGGTAATTTTACTTCGGACCAATTTTACTTAACAATTTGCCGTTTAACTCAATATAATTCATAAATCCTATGAGAAATATCAAATAATTAATACTAGGCACTTTATTTGTGTATGATGTCACGTCGTAATAAATGTGCAAACAGGGTTTTCTTAAATAATATTCGTCAATATATATAATCAAATGAAATTATGGTGTAAAATCGAGATGGATTTAGAAACTATCTTATATAAATGACGAGTAACAATCGCTACGTTTGACAAATTAAATATTCTTTTATGAACTGTTTCGTCACTAAAATTAGAAAATATTATATTTCTAATAAATTACTATAAAGCTTGAAAGTCAAACATATATATTTGCTATGTTAAATGGATCCTCATTTTATTGCATGCCAACGTTCATATAATCTTTTAAATTATGATTCTAATTTACATAACTAAAAATAATAACATATTTTGTATTTACTTGTAAATAAATATAATCCTCGTATAGATTGGTGGTCCGGAGATCCTCTCACTATCTTTCCGACACCCATAAGTATACAGAAGCCATACATTTGCCGAAATGGAACTTGAGGTACATTTACTATCTTTCCAAAGTAAGCAATTTATCTCAGAAATGACACGTTACGTTACGTGTCTAATTAGCCGTCAGCTTTTTTTTTTTTCGAAGTCCCAAGCGATTGCTTTTTCACGACAATTGGATTACCTTGCGGAGGAAGGACTTGGATTTGCATAATATATTTTTAAAAATTTGTATTATAGTATTACATATTAAATCCAAAAATTTAATTTTACTTTTGACATGATTAAATTTTGGGGTCTCATAAAAATTCTTTTATTGCCCTAAATTTTGGCACAATCATCTTGAAATGATTTTGAAATAGCTAACTTTCATGCTTAGTTAATATTTTAGCTTAGACATACATACATACATACATATACACACACACACATTGATTGATTGTACATGAAATTGTGGTAAAAGGTGCTTAGTTAATAATATTGCTTGTGTGAGCATAATGTAATATTGTATTGCATTGTATGTTTGTTTAAGAAGAAGCCCAAATAATAATTAACCCTAACTCATGTTTCAGCCCAAAGCCTCTTTATTTCTCCTATTTTTGTTATCTCAAAAGTCAAAGAAAATGTAGGATAATTACAAAGCAACTTTATGCAAAGACACAAACCAAAACAGGCCTCCAAACCGACATTTCCAACAACAACAACAACAACAACAAATTCCAATTTTTCTTCTTTAATTTTCACAAACAGTCCACCTAAAGCTTATATCAAGACTTAGTATTCAAGATAAAGCTACATAAGATAATGAGTTACATGTTTATGTGATTATTTGTTCATTTATTTCTTTCATGAATATGAAATATTTGTTTTAATGTTTCCTATATGAGTTGTTAGTAGTATTGGTGATCTAAGTTAGTTCATCGAGTTAATTAGATCCTTGAAGTGGTGATGGATAAGTTGATGTATGTGTTAAAGTTGTTTTGAGTTGATGAAGAAGATGATTCATGGTTGTGATGTGTTCAAATGAAGTTGTAGGGGTTTTTTAAGGTTGGGAATGTAGAGTTCATGTATTTTTGAAGTTGATAGGTATGTGTATTGAGTGTATGTAAGCTTGTAAAAGTGAAAATTTGATGTTAAGTTTCGAAAAATGCATGCTCCGTTTTCGAATGGGAAACATGGGGTAGTGCTTAAGTCTTGTGACTCACTGATTTTGAAAAAAAAGTTTTCGCAAAAAAAACGGATAGAACACGGACAAATGTTTCTAACTGAGCTTCTCACTGTGCTTGGAGCGAAAAGGAAACTGTGACAACATGGGTGAAACACAATTCCATGCACCACCTTGTGTTTCTCTCTATTTTTGAAATATATTTTGTTAATTTGAAGCACGAGTAGAATATGATCTCATGTATCAAGCCATGTTCCTTTCTGTAAACCATCGTGTTTTGTTTAATAAGGAAACACAGGCGAAACACAACTTGACCTATCTAGCCGTGTTTCTCTCTGATCAAATTTACAAACCTAAAGCACATTGTTTTTCACTGTGTTTCTCTTGTAAAGGAAACATGGGAGTGTACACCGCCATGTATCTAGCCATGTACCCTTTGAAAAATAAAATATTTTATCAAATTTTTTAAATTTAAAATAAAGGAATGCATTATATTTATGTGTGTATGAATAATAAATTATAATTTTAATATGAGTTTTCTTTAAGTTTTATATGAGGTAAAGAACTTGATTTTTATGGTTATTGATATTGAAAGTTATATGAATCAAATTTGTTTGCTTTTATAGATTCTCCTATCGACTTGAATTCGTTTGTTGATCATTTGCATCGTATAACATCTAGTATAGGTATGTAGTAGCTTGATTGATGGTTATTAGGTTAGGCATACTTGAATCAATTAATATTAAAGATGACCTAACACATGTTTTAAATTGGTTGTGCGTGTGTCATTAAATCCAGTCCGAAGAGTGATAACCTTATTAATGAGGTTAACATGATAGTTAGGTGCTTAGGCCGCTCTAGTCATGATGTAATGATGCTTATAAGTGGCTCACCGGATAGTTGATAGACAAATAGTATTGGAGTAACATTTGCTTAAGCATGGATGAAGTAACATAGTTTAGTTCACGTTTATGGAACTAGTGAAACTAAACGATATTATAGATTAAGATAAGTGAAGTTGTGTAACAGCTATGAACCCTAGAGGAAGCTACTTCTCTTTTCAATTAGATATATGAGATATAGGTATTCGGGATGCCTATATCAACTGTCGAGCAACTGCTATTACTTAGGATCCCCAGGTTCCCCAAGAGTGCAATCGAAGTTTGAACACACAATATTGATTTGTTTACTCAATAAAATAATTAAAATTTTAGGAGCCAAATTGTAATAGTTTAAGTGTCCTTGTCTCTTCGCATTTATTTGTGTTTCTGTATATTGGGCCTCTGGCTCATATTGCTGCTTTGCAAGTATTATTGATGATGAATACTATGATAATTTAGGGTGCGAGACGATTGAGAAGCTTTTATAAATGAATGGGACAGTTAGGGACCCATGTGCAAGCAAGGATGTTTTAATCAAGTTTTCTAGAAGACAAATGAAAATGAAATGTAATTTTTTTTATAGGCTTGTTGGTTAAGCCTTTGTTTGTAATATAAGATTTCAAGTTTTTCTTTTATGTTTTACCTAGAGCAAGTTTTGTAAACTTTTAAAGTGTCACTTGTTTGACACTAAAATTATTTCAAGTTTTGTAAAGATGATATACTCATGTGTTGAGAAGTTTTATATGAAAGTTTTATGAGAGTATACATGTTAAACAAGAAATCATCATACTTTTTAGACAACCTTACATATAATACTTATGTGTTATACGTGGTTGGGGACTGGACATGCCTAATAGCAAGATTAGGTCGATCAAGTCCTTACATATTTCATCACTATTATTTATTTGATTTAAGACATATTTAACATATTAAAATTTATGGGACTACTCCATCTTACTTTTATCGAATTCTTAATACTATCATTTTAATTAGTAGGGTCTCATAATGCAACTATAAAGACAATAAAAGAATCGCATCAATTTATCTTATCGGCCCTTACTGATCTAGTTAGTCCCAAAACGGGCTTGATCATCATGCAAACTTGATGCTAAACTTTAATCTTAGATTGAACTTATAATGGCCTCTAACTTATACCTCACTAAATTGTTATTTTCATGTCCACCTAAATTATGGGCATGAGCCACCATATATAAGTTACCGTCCCCATTTTCTAACTTTATAAAAAGTTGTTTATGATATTCTTTAATTAAGAATGCTAGAATTCTAATAACTAAAATGTCTTTTAAAAGATGGCGTCGAGGTAATTGGAACTCTAAAACTCACGGTTCGTTCACTTCACTGAATAAATAAGGCTGTAATGGAATTCCTATTATGGAGGAATGAAATAGAGCTGTAATAGGATTTTTCTTTATTAATTTTTTATTTAAATGGTGGTATTTTGAAAAAAACAGTTCCAGCATTGAATTGGTATTCATAGGTTTGAATAAAGAATGGCTATTTAATATTTTATATAATAGAGATTTATTGTGGAATCTCGATTCAGTGAACTAAATAGCGTAATAGCTATTCGTAAGGAATAAGGTTGTAATGGAAAATGTTGAATGCTCTTTCACAATAAGTGACTACCTAGGAAGCAGTTGCACTAAAGGCAAAACTATGTGACCTATCAAGTCAAAATGATCAACCTAGAAGTGAAGAGTTCTAGTTGTTATATTGTAAATGATTTTGTATGTTTACTCTAGCAACTTCTTTTCCTTTTACCTATCTTGGTAAAAGTTTTTAACCAGAATTACAAATGAATTGAGCGATCTGTGAATGGTTGAGTTGGAACTTGAAAAAAAAGAGAGCTCATTTATCTAAAATCAATCGAACTAATGCTCTTGTTAAGATGTGTAAGCAAGCTCCGTTGTCGTGTGAATTGGCCCATTTAAACTTACAAGTGGACCCATGAGTTTATATATATATATTATAATTTATAATTAAAAGAAAAAATTAACTTTATGCAATATATAATTATATGATATGAGATAATATGTATAACATTTTGATATATTATATATAATTTAATATTCATTTATTTATGTATCCTAGATGAGTTATCTTTTTTATTTGCATGCGTCAAAAGTCAAAGTTAGATCTCATTCGTAGTTAATATTATTTCATGTCTATCATTAATCGGTAGTCAGCTTTTGAAAATTTAAGCTTAATCCTAAACCTATGAAGTAAGAGAATGTAGAGTAATGGAGAGTCAGGAGCAATTATTGGGAATGTGGGCATTAAACGTCTCAATCGCATCCATGCTGTAGACAATGGAAGTTATGGGGAGGTGTATGCTAAGTGAGCTAAGTTAGCTTTATCAAGAGTCTACCTTGAAGGGTCAACTTATCGATTTAGGTCATCACCCATAGCCCTCTAGAGCTTGTGATGAGTTAAATAAACATGAGCTTGAGTTAACGGGTTGGCCCAAGCTTCAAATGGGTAAGATTAGGCCTAGTAAATCCTGTCCTAAAATTGACCATTCAGTATGATAGTAGATCTACATGATTGGATAGAGTTACACACAATTTGGGCAGAATGACATAAATTTATCGAATTAGTGTCAATGAATATGAATTCACAAAACATATTAATTAATTAATTAATTAAAGTAATGCAATATGAAGTAATTAATTAGAAAAAATATCAAATTAGTGTCAAATGAATAGATGAATTTACCAAACATATTAATTAAAGTAATGCAATATGAAGTAATTAATTAGAAAAATTTCAATTAATTAATAGAAAGTTAGTAACTGTTGGGAGAATATTATAATAATTCTAATATTTTTTATCAACCATACAGGTAACCTTAATGATGATTTGTAATATTATATGCTTTTATATGTGATATTGAATCCTTGTAATTTCTCGGACGTTATCCTTCAATTGCTATGATCTTGAATAATTTAGAGTGAAAAATATAAAAATATTATTACTAGTACACATAGATGTCTTTAGGAGGATTCAACCCATACTCTGTTTTTTTTTTTTTTCCATAAAACATGTAATTTCATTCAATGGAATAAAATTACATCAATCAAATAGATCAATACAAGAGAATAGATTGATGAAGGTTTGGGGTATAAAACTCATCCTATTAAACGAACATGTCTCTTCAAGTATCAAAATGCCCTACACGAGGATATAATCTTTCCTAGAAGATAATATCCACCTACTAGCAAGTAAAATATATCACATAGAAGGGATAACATAATCCAATATAGAGGATCGAAACAAAAGGAAAAAAATGAAAAACAATAAGTGAATTAACTTATTCTAAAGTACTACTACGAATAATATTAACTGATCTCTCAATTTTTAATCAACCACCGATTTGCAAAAATGTGGACTTGTAGCAAAGGTGTTGTGATTCTGATAGCGATATTAGTGAGAAGGATGGATAAATTTGAATGGTTTTAACATAAAAAAATGGTTGATCTGAAAATATCGTATTAGTTAATGGATTTGCTAATTAATGATTGTTATAATGAAAGGAAAAACGTTTAGAAAGAAGGCAGCCACTACGAGACCTAGTTGCAGCCTCCTTGTGCTAGGTTTTTATAGAAGGAAAGAGAAGATGGCCCTTACTTATGTTATAGGCATGGATGATCGATACAAACCCGAGTATAAAGTATAAATTAGATTACTGTATTAAATGAATGGATTAACAATCTCGACTGGTTTGGACAGTTTCACCCTACAATCCATAACAATCGATCACTATACCACATATTTGAGACAACACAGATGAGGACAATTGATTTTCTTATGCTTGCTTTATTATTTGATCCTGATAGAAAGAGAGGCGGTTGTTATTAACACGATATTTTGGTCTTTTGAAACTGCAATGACTTCACTGAGCCATGATGTTTAGCTTAGAACTAGTTTGACGTATCAATAATATGCTTTAAATACTAGGCTAGGAGATGGGAAAACAATAAGGAAGTCAAAAACATGTTTAGTCGATTGAACTTCTACTCGCGATTGAACTTTTGAATATTGTTAATATTTTAAGGAATTTTCTTTATTATAAGGTTTGAATCTTTTTTTCTTGTATTGTCTTTGTTCATATTTTATTTTTTTATTTTTTACAAGGTTCCTGAATATTTACTTGCAATATATTTGAATATCTAAATATACAATAGTTCTTTTCTATCTCATGGATTAGTTTATCATAAAAAATGCTGTTGTACTCTATCTATCAAATCTTCTATCAGTATATGCATATTAATAATTTGTTTCATTTTACACCTTTGTGCGCTTCATTAAGTAACACTTTTTGCAGTAATTTTATTGAATAAAGCATTATCATTCTAAAATATTCCCGCAATCGCTTATACTCCATTAACTAACTCTCCCCATGTTTATTTTATCGAAAAACCATCCCACCGTTTTCTAATCCCGTGAATTACATCAAGTTCTTGCTGTTCCCTGTGATGATAAAAGAAGATGAAAAGAGAAAAAATTACTCTCTTTCTCTTCATTTCAGTTTGTATTCACAAATTATATAGATAAACATTAATGACTAATATCTTATATAAAGATTCCATTTTTCTTCCTTCCCCCCCCCCCCCCCCCCCCGCCTTTTTGTGCTTGTAAGACTCGAATAGGTCAGTGTCCGCCAGTAAATTAAGGCTATGGTCGTTTTGTGCTTGCACACGACATTAGTTAGCTAAAAGCTGAGAAATCTAAAATATGCGCAAAGCAATAACAAATTTACTTTATCATAAGATTTGGTTTTATTCTGATTCACATATTAATATTAATATAATGAAAGCCTTAATGGTTTCGTCAACAGACCATTTAATCAATTACTCATCATTAAAATAATTATAAATATATTAAGTATTTCATCTTGGTTAGACATGAGCAAACTTTAGTTGTTAAATTAACCTATGAAACCAATCCCATTCACTATAAGAAAATTTACCTTTAGAGGTAGAAAATTTTTTATGAAAATAAGAAAAGATATTATATTTCTATAAATAAATAGAACCAATGATGATGATTTTTGTAATAAAAATATTTTTAGAGATAAAAATTGTATCTCTAAAACTCGGTTTTCTTATAATGATTAAATAATTGACCGGGAAAAAAAACTTTTATGAAATATTGAATGTAAGAATATTGTCTCTATTCATAGTATTGCAAAAGTAAGAAAAGTACCTCTAAAGATGATGGAGAAAGATTAGAATATGCTCAAGGAATTAAATTAATACTTTATGATGAGATACGGTACCATCGTGGCAAAATAAAAATATGATATCCACGTCTAGTTGCTTCACTTTACATACATCTTATATCAGGAGGAAAGATGCAATTTGAGTTGTTTGATATATAGAATCAAAGACTAAGATCAATAAATGCATGTAAAATCGTGGACTGTTTTAAGCAAACAGTAAGAAAACCTTTCGGGGAAAAAGAAAAAATCATTTAGTAATGATCTTGTAGATACTTTGATAAGATATATCAATGACACAAAGGTTTGACGGATAGACGTCGAGACAAATTGAACAAATTAAATAAATGGACTATACAGATCAAAAGATTTATCTTGGAACTCCACACACCATTTCCTTTCCACCTATAAATACATTCCCTTTTACAAGAATTCCAATTTTTCAAAAGATATAGACCTACTGGCAGTGGTTATCTTATTCAAAACTACAGTTCATTTTTGGAAAAAATGACTTTGGGAGATGTGGAACTTTTATTCAAGCCCCTGGATCTCCTCATGAATTTTAAACATAATAAGTTGCCAACCATGACAATTATGAAGAACAAAAAGTTTCGGCTGGAGCAATTTGGGGATTATAGATATTAGATAAGAATAAGTCAGGGTTTGTTTAGCCTTCTATTACTATCTTCACAAAATATAACACTAAACTTGGTGCTAGTTCATTATCCAAATAGACAAATACTAGATATTAATGCAATGCTGTAATAAATAGTTTCAAACTTGAAATCTATAAAACATGGACATATGTCAAAGCTCAAACTGAGAACTTTATCAATCCTCAGTGGAAGGGATGTTATTACATCGAGGAAGTTAGAGAACTCTTTAAGTCTTCATCTTTGATAAAATAATTAAGGCTGAAAGATACAAAAGAAAAACAAATATTAAAGAAAAACATATTATAGAATGGAAGACTTTCAGACAATTGAATCCTAGATACTGCCTCCAAAATAAAATGGACAAACAAACGCATATGAAAGAGCCAGGTCATATATTTTCTTTAACAGAAACAAGTATATTGAAAAAATGCCATACAAAGTTAGATAGAAAATAAACTTCTTTGCAGTACAAAACTTCTAGAGACATTATCTATGATAAAAGAAAATGCAAAAAATAATATAGATAGCAATTACAATATTATTACAAACTTTTACAGAAACAAAAAAAAGAAAAAGAAATTTTGTATATGCCAATTTAATATTAATCTTGAACAGTTTGAGTTAATAATCATCCAGGGTCATAATTAGCTTTATTGAAATGTACTTTTATGTGTCCTCCTTAATTTCTCACTCTTGTTTAGTTGTTTAAACATAATAAGAAAGCTTAGAGGAATGATAGGAATAGTGATTGGGAAGTGGAGATAAGGAATATCTTGTGGGTTTGATTGGATAGGATAATATTAGAAGGTTCATTTAGTTTAGTTTTTATTTCTAAAATATAGAAGAGGCTCTTTTTAGTAGTTTTGCTGCATTTGGTTAGAGTGGGAGAATCATCTAATATATGCAAAAATATTGTGATATTATTATTTGGTTGAAAAAATTAGAAGAATTAGACTTATGCCGGTATGTTTTTCATTTGTGCCTATAAAGCAGAGAGAGAGATAGAAAAGCATATTCATATTATCAATGGCAAAATAATTTAGTCTTTAAACTTTATTTTATTCACTTATTCTTTATTTATAATAAAGATTAATATTATAACTCTTTTTAAAATTAAAACACTCCTTTCATAAAAGTCAAAACATCTTACACTTTTTTTTCCTTTTGAAAAATAACCACTCTCATTTCTTCACTCTTAAAAATTTGAATTATAATCTATAGTAAGAAACATAGAAAAACCATAACACGTATATCTAAGATCTAGGTAGAGCTTAATATAGTGAAATATTTTAATATTTCACGATAAAAGATTTAGGATTTTTCACAATTAATATTTTATGATTTAGTATATATATCTACACTTGCAATATTTGTGCAACATCTACTACTATTTTAATAAAAAATTGAATATTTAAATTTTCTATAGGGAAAAGTTTAAAGAAGAGAGGAGAGAGAAAGAGAGATATATAAATTAATGTGTCATGCTGAGTCATATAGCCACATCATTTATTTTAATGTCTTAAAGTGTCCTATCAAATTCTACTAATGACATATTAATAGTAGGGGAACAGGTACCCCTGTATATAAGATACTCATCCATACCTGCTCAATCGAGTAAGGTCTATGTAATGCCCTAACCTAAAGGTTTATCAGCCTGCCACGTGTCCTTGCTAGAATAGACATGCTAAGTATAGATTTCTAAAACCACAAATATGTATTTCAAATATCGACGCTAATTACTCACATAAAGGGTAACTTGTAAAAACTTTTCATATCAAAATAATTTATCCTCATCATCAACTAGCATAACTTAAAATCCAATCTAAAATAGAAATAAGAAATCCTTACATATAAAAGTCTTCAAATGAAAACTAACTAAATCAAAATATTTTCTTTGTCTCAAATCACTAATAACTAACTCTCAACTATCAGCAGGATGGTCATAACCACTATCGTACTCCCCATCATCAACAAATATGTCATAGCCCGTTAAGTCATAAATAATAGAATCTTACCTATACCTGTGGGAAAAAATAAGGATTAAGCAAAAGCGCTCAGTACACCAAACCAAAAGCACATGCACATGAACATGAACATGAACATGCAAATCACAATATCACATACAACTTATATTATAATGCGACAAGCACAATTTAATTATTTTTTCATTAACCTGCAATCAATACAATTTAGGACTATTGATCACTAATCCTAAACTTGGAGTAACTAATGACCCCGATGAAAAACCATATTATATTAATAAATCATATATAGATGTGTTTTCATCATTAAGCTGGTAAAACTCCTAATATACCGAAATCATCTCCAGGTGCAACTCCACTCAGGACACCGCCACACAAAGATCATCAGGTTGCCAGTGTTAGTATCACACTATTGTCGTGGTCTTTTTTAACCGCAACTAAGCACAAGCAACACTCGTTCAATTTAGGTCTAATAATCGTTAAATTGATTTATCAACTAATCCTACATGCACATACAATCAAACATGGTAAGGTCGTGCCTGTATTGCTTTCAATACTTCAATCCACCAATATACTTCTTACAAGAACAGAGATCTCATAGGTTTCTTGACCAACAATATGTCTCAATAAATTTCTATTTCCACAAAATTTAAACCTTAAACCTAAAATCCCTAAATTGACTCAAAGATCGAAAACCGTAACCATAGATTTATGAAATTTGAGTAACATACACCTTCTTTTCTTGGTTTACAATTCATTGAAACCCTTCAATACAACTTTCTCCAAATCTCTTGATTTCTCCACAACTTCTTTCAATATTACATATATATATATAAAGTCTCCAATTAAAATTTCTATCACAATAACAAATAAAGTTCATTGATTATTATAATAGTACAGATTCTTACGTAGCTAGAACTAGTAGAAATCAAATAGGAAATAAGAACCCTAATTCTCAATTCTCCTGAATAAAACTATGATTACAATTTCATTAATTTACAGATCTCATAAACCATAAATCTAGTAAATTCTTACCTTTCTCCTTGATTTGAAATCACTACTTCAGATCTAGATCCACCCTTGATCCACAACAACAAATCTTGAATTTCCTTTGAAACAATATGTAAACGTAGATTAAAATCTAAAGGATATTTCTTCAAAATCATAAGAATAATAAAAACCCTAATAAAAATCATTACCTTTTCCTTTGAATCGGAGTCTTCCAAATCTGCAATCACACTAGAGTTTTGCCACACTCTCGAATCTCCCTTCAATTTCTAAAGGATTTGATTTAAAAGATTAGAGGAATGTTACATATCTAGAGGGTTTTTTTTTTTTTTTTTTTTTTTTTTTTTTTGCTCCTTGGAAGCTCCTAGATTTCCAAAAGAATGGGAGGTTATATAAAGCTTTTAAGAGAAGTTGAACAGGTTTGAAGACTAGGGAAATTCGTCAAATAGAAAAGTTAGCGGTTCTGGGAAGGCTTTAAACAAAACTCCATGTTTTACGAAGAAGACTGGTGGATATGTCGACGGCCTTTTCATACACGCGGCGGCCTTCAATTATAAGCCGGCTGCTTTATGCCAACTTTCGCTATTAAGCAAAAATTCTCAATTTTCTCTCAAGAGCTTAAAGCCGTCTAAAGGCTAACAGCATTTTCCAATATAGGCTGGCGGCCTATAATCAAGGCTGGGCGCTTTTTTGCCAGCTTTGATTGTCTTCATCCAATTCTTCACGTATGACTTTCTCGAGTTCAAATTCATCTGTCTAATGACAAAAATACCCACTTAATAACATTATATTATATTATACCCTTCAATATGAATTATTTATTACTTTACAGTCTAGATGGGTATTAGGGGTCACTAGGTAGGTTACGGATATAAATTTTTAGAACTTGCTCTCATAGGATAGGGTACATGTATGAAATCTTCATACTATGTACTCATTCTGGAGCCTGTACTCTAATATAAAGGATATGAATTCCAAATATCATGTATCTATCCTGCTAAATATTACAAAATGATACTTAAATAAAAAATAAATAAAATACCTTTTTTTTTGTTTTGCAATCATTTTTATTCAAGATTAATATAAAAAAAATATTTATCTTTTAGCACCATCAATATAAAAGTAGCTTCAAAGTTTTAATTTTAGAAGTTAGCACAAGTTATAAAAGTGTGTTTAATATCATATAACAGCTTTCACAAGTAGTTGTTTTAGGTTTCAAGTTTTACACATAAACTAATTCTTTAAATTGCCAAACTGTAATAATAACAAATTGCTTTCTAAATGTTTTGCCACATGTTATTTAGAGTAAATATATTAAAATAGGATTTATATATTACAAAAACCATATCAAAGACATACAAAAAAGTTAAGGAAAAAAAAAAAAATAATAAGATTCCAATGAAAAAAAAAAAAAACACCATAAGTTCCACAAGGTATCCTATACCCTGTCGATTCTATAAAATATAGAGTAGGTACATTGTGTCACAGGATAGGTTCCAGGTATGAAATCTAATACTGTGTAGGATATAGGGTAGCTACCGGTAGTGCTTCATACCCTACTCACCATATACTCCCTTAATTAGTGAAAACCCTTAAATGTATGAAACTAAAGAATGTAGGCCATTGTATACTTTTTAACTTTATATCAACTCTCTTTCTCTCTTTCTCTCTCTCTATATTTTTTCACAATAATTAGTGTAGAGGGAGGTAATCATGTGGCCGCCTCTCTCTTCTAAATTTTTTTCACTATTTATCACAATACATCCATAGATTCATCACTACCGATCTGAAGAGCAACAAATTTGTTAGCTTTAACATCAAATATGGGTTATATTCTATTATTTCTTTCATCATTAATAATCAGAGCAAATATTGTTTTATCAGTAGCTTTTACAATAAATGGCGTTTTTTTTTTTTTTTTATGTATTTGTTGTTTATGGCTTTTACTTTGTTTCATCCCTTATATGTGATTTTGTCATCCCTTTTATAAGATCATTTCTACTCGTCAGTGGGTAGAGTTTTATTCTCTTAGAAGAATTTATATCCCATGTGTCGATACTTTGACTAAAAAGGAGATGTGTTGCTTATACAATTAGGTAATTTTACCATCACCTCTTCATTTTTCATTTTCCTTGTATCGATTATTGTAATTGATGTAAGTTCTTTCTAGTGAATGAAATTCATCTTCTAGCCCCAAAAAAAAAAAAAAAAGAATGTAGCCCTCTAAGCACATATTTTATTAACCGGGGCCCTATTTCACAAAAAGCATACAAATTATGCTCTTATGCTGCTTTTTTCCTTTTTTATTTATCTTAAGGTATTTTAGTTTTCATTACAAATAGTTAATCCTCATCAATATATGAAAATTTGTATATCTTATATTCTATTAAAGCGTGGTTGTCTTCACTTTTTATTATTTCATAATATTATAATTGATTTTTTTTTATTTTTCATATTTTTTTTCATTTTTTGTTTAATATGAAATTATTATTTTTGAAAAGAAAAAATATTGTTTAACAAAAAGAGGATCACTTTTTATTTTGGAAAATTTAAGGGGTTTAAGTGTTTATATTAATACTAAAAGGTTAATTACATAAGTTTAAAAGGTTATAACGGAATCTAATTGGTATATATTATCATGTTTTTACCACTAAATATGAATATCTTCAATAAACATACGATTTTCAAATATATACGTATTAAACTGGTGATTTCAAAGTAAAAAGATCATTGTGGAAAGGTACATGTTTAAGTGTTTGCATAGATGCATTTGCAAATAACACTCAAATTTCATATCAATAAATGTCTTGTACCATACCTTGTTGTACATATCTCATCACTTGTCCCACATGTGAATTGCACCCATGAGATCATTTTAAAATAAAATTTATTGGATATTCAACATTACTAGTAATTATCGATAAAATTTCAAGGAGAGTCACATAGCTTCTAGAATTCTCTATCCCTAATATTTTAGTGAGAGATTTTCCTCTCTACAATCGAGAGCAGTCCCACCCATGTGGTGTTTTCTTTCTCTCTCCTGGTTGTTAGAATATTCTTGTTATCTTTTCTACTATAATTACATATTTTTGTCATCACAAATACATATTTGATCTTCTTTTTGCATCTTTTATGTGCTTTTTTCTTTTTTCTTGCATCAACCTCTTATCATGAATTCTATTTTCAGGTATGAACTCCATTTGTAAATCCTTCCCATCTTGTGTTTTTCTTTTGTTATGCTTTCTCTTTTCCTTTTCTTCTTAGGTTTCATCTCTGTGTCATTTGTGCTTGTTTTTTCTCGTCTGTTTTATGTCTTTCTATCATTCTTTTTTTTTTTTTTTTTCTTATCTGCTTCTTATTTCTTTGGCTAGTCTATCTTTGCTATTTTTTATATGGTCATTTGTCTGTTAACTTCTTGCTTTGTTGATAGGCCTCCAGTAACTGTCTTTGGCATAAGTTCTATCCAAAGAGGACCACTTAGTTTGTCATTAGCACAAGGTAGTGGATAGCCTGGATATGGAAGAAAACTTTGAGTTAGTTAATGATAAGGAATATCTTATGATTGTGAAAGTCTTTCTCATCATTCTTTGAATAGGATTGGTATGATTAACATTCTTTAGAAAGCATGGAAGGAGTTTAGTGTTGTTAAAATCTCATCAGTTAATTTAAACACTTCTAATTCATATTTAGCTGTAAAGAGCCTATTGATGCAAACAATAAGGACCGTAAGCGATCATGGGTCATCTTCTAATCTATGAAGAATGGAAACTAGGTTTGAGATTTGAAGATGTTTCTCTGGATTGTATTAATTTGTGGGTCCAAATTTATGGACTACAAGTTGATCATCTATCTTTGGTTAATGCTAATAAACTTGAAGCACTGATTGGTATGGTTTTGAATGTTAATCCTATCAAATTGCCCAATCATTGCAGGAGCTTCTTAAAGGTGAAAGTTCAAATGCTTTAATGACTAGAGCCTAGATTCATAGGTGTGATGGGAGTAAATATTGGATTTCAGAGTTTTGTTTTGGCTGTGGTAAATTGGGGCATGCTAGCAAAGGGTATGAGGAAGGTAGAACCGAAGCCATGGTTTATTCTAATAATTTGAGAACCTACCTGATTAAGGATTATGGAACATACGATGATAATAGATCTTTAGCTAAGGAAAATGTTAATCCAAATATGGACTGTCCCATGCCTAACAATGACACCTCTAAACTCAAAAACTCTTCTTTTCAACACCTTTAAACACCTTGACTAACTAAACCAACCTTCTCTTAGACAATATTAATATTTCAGCTTTTTTTACTAAGAAACCCATTTCAACATCAAATCTTCCTATACCTAATATTCCTATCCCAGTAGGGCCAGAACCCCTTTCTTCAAAACAATCTTTGTAAACCAACAAAACTTACTCAAACCAAAGCCTTATGACTATATCAATTTCAATCAATATGATGAATTTGGGACTTTTAATGCAGCCATGATTGGTTCTTCTATAGGTTCTTTGGCCCTTTTGGAAACTAAGCTTCTTTTGGCAGTTACTGAGCAACCTATTAAGGATGGGAACAAGTATGTTGAGAAGGAGATGAGTGCCGTTCATTCAGACCAGTATTTTTTTAGGGACTTACCCTTAGAGGAGGAGAAGCTGGAGCCTAAAGCTGATGCTTCTAAAGGTGAGTTAGATGTTGTCTTTATTCTAAATTCCTTGATCAATGCTTTTAATAGAATGTAGCTTAAAAGAAGTTTTAAGGAGTAGCAAAATCTATGTTACAAAACGATGAAAGTTGTTGTTAAGTTGGAGTTGAAAAAAATTGTAATGGAGAACGTGGATAAAAAAATAGAAAAAAGAAAAAAAACAAGAGGAAAAAAGGAAAAAAATAGTGGAAAAAAGATAAGATGCAATTTAGGATTAGGAAGGGCAAGCGATGTGTTGATATTGAAAGCTCAATTGAGCTTTATGATGTTCCAATGGTGGTTAATAATATGGGTGGTGGTGGTTAGCCTGAAACAACCACATGGGAGCCATAATTGTCTTATCTTAGAACTGTTAAGGTTTAGGGTCATCCTTGACAATTCGTCACCTTTATAACCTGATATAAAAAATAATCCTAATATGGTTTTTTTATGGAAACAAAAAATGGTTCAAATAAATTAGGTAAAATAAGGAATCAATTACCTTTTGTTGGTGAATTTTATGTGGATCCTTATGGTTATACTGGTGGTTTGTTATTATAGTGGTTTGGTGACGTTACTATCAACATTATTGAGTATGATCCTTCCTTTATTCACACAGAAGTATGTATGAAGGATGGCTAGCATATGGGTGAGTTTACATGGACCTATGCTCCTTATAATTTTCATGCAAAACCGTCTTTATAGAGCTAGCTAGTGGATCTTTCAAATATGATTAATGGAGCTCGATTGTGTCAAGGAGATTTCAATGATATGTTACATGATAAGGAGAAATGAGGCATTAGGAGAAAAGATAAATGCTAAATTCTTGCTTTTCACAATATGATTTCTTATGCAAAATTATGAGACTTGGATTTTTTTGGGCAAAAGTTTACATGGTGTTGTAGTAGGCAAGGAAAGATACCTAGTTAGTTTAAGAAATTTCCTAATATTTGTGTGATTCATGAGCCCCAAATTGGCTCTGATCATTCAACTTTGGTTATTAATATAGAATCATCTTATGTTAAGGGCAAAAAGAGATTTAGATTTAAAAATTTCAAGAGAGCTTCTAAAGATTATGGGCTGAGATAGGTGATGGAACAAAATTATTTAATATCATTTATCATCTTCAAAAATGCAGTAGTCAACTTATTGCTTGGAGTAAAGTTGCTTTCCCAAACAAAGAGCATTAAATGAAGAGGTAAAGGCAAAACCAGCTATGTTACAATCAAAAGATTTAAAGGAGAAGGTTGAGGAGGAAGATGAAATTCCAACTCAGATTGATGTGCTTTGGGGAAAAGAAGAAGTTTATTGGTATCAAAGATCAAGGATGAATTGGTTAATGTATGGAGACAAAAATACTTTTTTTTTTCACCAATCAACTGTTAGTCGTCAGCAAAGAAACAAAATTCTTAGTTTGGAGTTAGCTGATGGCTCTATCATTGAGGATGAGAAGGAGATTGGGAGGCTCTTGACAAGTCGTTATCAGAATTTGTTCACTTCCACCTGGATTGCTGACCAGTTCCCTACTTAGATTGGGTGGAGCATTGTGTAACAACTGAGATAAATGAGGTCATGTGTGCTCCAATTTTAGCAGAGGAAGTAAAGGTTGTTGTTTTTCAATTAAGAGGTGTGAAAGCTTCGGATCCTGATGGCTATCCAGGATTTTTTTTATCAGACTTATTGGGACTCTATTAGATCCTCTATGATAGTAGTAGATCAATAGTTCTTTATATCGAATAAATTTCCTCCTAAACTTTTCTCACTTTTGCTCTATTAGTTTATGCAATAATCTTTACAAAATTGTCTCAAAAGTCATGACTAATCACCCAAAACCTTTCCTAATGGAGCTTATATCTAAGAGTTAAAGTGCTTTCATATTAGGTAGTTGATTCATGATAACATAATCATTGCACATGAAGTGTCTCATTATTTGAAAAATAGAACGTCTTGTAGGAAAATGCTATGTGCCACTAAAATAGACATGAGTAAAGACCATGATCGAGTTGAATGGTTTTTTTTAGAGGCTGTGATGCGTAAAATAGGTTTTAATGAAAGATGGATCATGTGGGTTATGAAATGTGTATCAAGTGGTAGCTTTGAAATCATATCAGTGGTAAACCTATAGGGGTTGTCCTTCCATGTAAGGGCATTAGACAAGAGGACCTTTTGTCTCCTTATTTGTTCATCATTGTTGTTGATGTGCCTTCTTTCTAAAGGTCTAACCAAAGCAGTGAGTGTCAGGATGCTTAAGGGATTATCAATGAAGACTACTTATCCTATCTTAACATAATTGATATTTGCTAATGAGTCCTTATTATTTGTTTAAGCAGATGACAAAAATGTTTCCATCCACAAAAGCACTCCTGTGGAGTTTTGTGTTGCATCAAGATAGGAAGTGAACTTTAAAAGTCAACTATTTTCTATAGCAAAAATGCATCTACTAAATGCATGGCTTCCATTGGTTCCATCCTTGGGATTCTAAGAATAGATGATCTAGTGAACCATCTATGTCTTCCTACTATATGGGGTTTATCTAAATGTGAAGCTATAGGCTTTGTTAAGAAGAAGATTTTCAAGGAACTTCAAAGCTGGAAACAAAATCTCCTTAATGATGCTGGTAAAGAGATCTTAATTAAAACAATTGCCAATGTTATTCCTACCTATTCTATTAACATTTTAAAGTTTCCACTATAATGGTGCCAACAAGTGAATTCTATAACTGCCAAATTTTGGTGGGACAACATAAGAATGAGTATAAAGTGCATTGAATTGAGTAGAGGAAGTTAGCAAAGGGCAAAGAATTAGGGGGTATGGGTTCAAGGATTTATGTGAGTTCAATATGGCCTTTTTAATAAAACTTGCTTAACAGCTTTATGATCTATCATATGCTATAAGGGTTGGAATTTTAAAGGGCATTTAATTTCCTAATGTGGAGTTTCGCGATGCAAGGAAAGATAGTAAGGCCTCCTGGGTATGAAGTAACATGCCTTAGAGGAAGAAATGTACCTTTTAATTGTGCTTTTTGGAAGACGGGATGGTAAATCAATGCTAGTGTGGTCAAATAAGTGGATTCCTCATTTTAAGGGTAATATTCTATAAAAGGGCTATCTAGACGATCCTAGCCTAAAAGTGGCAAATCTAATGGATAGAGAGGCTGGGATTTTAAGATGACAAGGAATATCAAATACTCTTTCAAAAGATGAGAGGTAGAAGCATGCCTCTTTTCAAAAGTCCTAGTTCTTGTTAGGCCTTTTGATAAGGGAGGAACTTGTAGCGTCAAATTAGCTTACTAATTTTGTTTATCTGCAAAGAAAGAACCTATAAGTTGTAAAGTGTCTTCTTTGGCAATCATAAACAAGTGTAAATGGAAGAGAATTTGGAGCTTAGAGAACTTACCCAAAATAAAGCACTTTGTAGGGCATGCCCTATCAAACATTGCCAACTTTGCTTAATATGTTTAACAAAAGAATCAAGGTTAGTCCTTATTTCGCTTTTTGTGGAGAAATTGAAAGTGTTGAGCATACCTTGCTATGTTTTCCTTGGACACTTTGTTTGTGATTTAGTCTCATGGACTTTAAATATGATAGAAGATGTGTTACATCCTTCGCTAAGTGATTCTTTTAGTATAGGGAACAAAGGAGCTTTTTTGAATCTTGAAAGAATGGATCTTGAAGCTAGTGTAAGAGAAATCATGTGGTTTATATGGAATGAATGTTGTGATGTTGTTTTTGGTAATCGTTACCTTAACCTTAATTCTATCATTCGTTTTGTTCTAGCGTGGAAAGACAAGAAAGCTTAAAATGGAGGTTTCAAAGCTAAATCTAGCAATATACTGTCATTTTTTCAGAGGTGAGCAAAATAACAAGATTAGGTATGGAGTATCTTATCCGAAAGAGCAAGTGGGGCAAGAAAAGGGATTGTTGTCACAGTTGGATGGAACTAGACAAAGGGTGGTTGTGCAAAATAGCACTTCTAATGCTTTACAATTGGAAGATGTATTGTTTTTGTTTGCAAATGTGTCTAAGATTGCGCCTAGAGGTTGGGATGGATATGAATTCGTTGCATGGAATGCACTAGGGGATCTTGTTTATGGTGATGCTGGTATAAGTTATTAGCCACATAGTTGTCAAACTAGCGTTTCTACCTAGAATTGCTAAGAGGTCCGTAGTATCGGAATGTAAAATCAAAACATAGAATCATAAGATTCTACAACCAATGTAAATTTGCTTGCAAAAACCATCCATGTACTAATTAAACTAATAAAAATTTAAATAAATTATGAAAATAAAGAATTTAGTATTAAATTAGTTACATACAACCAAAATTTAAGTTTTACCGATCATAATTCACATATTGTTATTAATATATTTAATGCAATTTTATAATTAGAATAATTATTTTTATTTAATGATGATTCATAATCTACAATTATTAATATGTATTGCAAATCATTTAAATTATCATGTGTGAGTAGTTAGTTTTATGCAGTAATGAATATTTTCATGTTTCCAGTATATTTGCACAAAAAAATCATTGCATTTATGGCAAACAAATTATATATAGAAAATTATTAAAAAAGAAAAAAATATAGCACTATATATATTAGTTTAATTTTCATTCAAATTGTTCAAAATATATTAGAGTATATAACCTAAAAGAAAATAACTCTCTGAAAAATACAAAAAAAGGAAATAAAAGGAAAAAAATATTTAAAAACTAAAATTAAGTTAGATTAAGATAAATATCAAGAACCAACCCCAAAAACCCTAAATTTAAATATATTAAATTGATTGCATTTTTAAATTTCAAATAAAAAAAAAGTATAAAATTACAACTTTACAATTTTACTACGATTCTACTATCTATTCTACTTATGAGTTTACTCAAAAAATAATTTTGTATGCGAGTTGAATCGAAATATCATTATCAACTCGTAAACTCGTAGAAACATATAAGTAGATTCGCGAGTTTGACAGCCATGATTAGTCATCCGCTAAAGATGGGGAATGCTTGGCATTAGGCCAGGCTTTTGCTTTAGCACAAAAGTGTCACACTAGACATGTGGTTTTCTTGGTGGATTGTAGCTACCTCTTCCAAGCATGCTTTCGAGCAATGGATAAATTACATTAGTCATCAACGCCTCTTTTTAAGGAGGCTTGGAGTTTATTATCTTCCTATCCATGTTTCAGCTTTCAGTTTTGACTTATTGGACATTCAACCAATCGCGCTGCAAATTAGGTGGCTTTGTGTTTTAAGAGGAGAATGTGTTTTATAATTAGTGGTTAAACATTCCATTCTCTCTCCACACTTATTTTAGACTTTGCTTCTTTTTCTTCTTACATGGCTAGTTTAGGCTTTTGTATGGATCTTGATCTTGGTTGATTTTCAATAATGTTGCTAGTTTTACTGACTAAAAAAATTATCAATAAAATTTTAATACATACACTAGATTCATAACTTTTAAAAGAATTGTCATTAATATGATTACATATGATTTATATATAAAAGTTTTATTAATTTTTATATGCTATATATATATACATAAGATATAATACCTAATGAATTTTTCTAAACCACTTGGGTACAATTTCTAAAATTTAGCTCTATCGCATCATGTTATATTATTATTTACGTACTATCCAAATCATATCAACAATTAAATGGGGAAGCTCCATACATGCTGGCAAGGCAAGGTTAACCATAGTCTCCCGTA
Source organism: Combretum micranthum (assembly GCA_024138025.1). NCBI lineage: Eukaryota > Viridiplantae > Streptophyta > Magnoliopsida > Myrtales > Combretaceae > Combretum > Combretum micranthum. Next base: position 179,694 of record JAMXBD010000020.1, read on the forward strand.
GGTTGGAATGCCCAATGTCCTTTTGCTCCGTAATGCCGTTTTCTTTTCGGAATCTCATTATACAGGGCAATCATTGATGGAAAGAAATAAGGGGGAGGGGGAACCGGGAAAAAAAAAAGACAATCAATTAATATCTTAAATCTTTTATCATATACTCATTTGGACCTAATTCCATCTAAAACTACATCCGTCAAAGGCCCTTGATGTTTATATAGCATGATTACTATCCTCGCAATACAAAATTCTTTGGTTCAATCATGTTTTTTATCAAATCGATCCAATTAGTTATTTAATATCTCATATTCATAATCAATCATGTTCACACCACTAAAATACTTAATATGTTACTTACTATATTTAAATTAATAATTAAATAATTAACTAGACGATAGCTTATAATTCTCCCTCATAATAGTATCGAGATGGGAAAGGAAAAGAGAAGAAAAAAAGCATAATTGCTCCATGTCAATCAAAAATGGTCCTCTCCATTTAACTTCTCTCAATTTACTTTTTTTCGATACCACCAAGTATAATTAATAGTTAAGTTTAATGGGAAAAAGTAACATTGTAATAATATAATAAAATATTTCCAGAATCTGAAAAACATTAACAATAATTTATAAATTAACTCAAATTAAGAGAAGATTGAAAATTCCTCCAACCCATTAATGAAAGGAGTTTGATTCTTTCATTTCCTTGACAACATAGAGTTTAGCTAAAAAAAAAAAAAAAAAAAAAAAAAATTACTTACTATGAAGGAAAAAGGAAATTGAAAAAGCAATTGCGAAAGCAAATAATGACAGTTCCATAGCAACAATTCTGTTTGTCTTAAGTAATTATTCCAGTAGTTCTTTTCATAATGTAGTAATATGAGAGTGCCTTTACAATTTACAATATAAAGATATCCTAAAATAAGATATATTTTACTATTATAGTATATTTAATGCCTTATAAAATGATAATACAATATGTGCCTATCATAATTAAAATTAATATAAGGAAATATCAATAACAGTATCTTTTCTAAAACCTTGGCTAATTTAGTGATGACTCATTGAAATGACATCAAGTTACAAATGTATGCTTACTTTGATAGCGAAAATTGATAATTACAACCTTAAACCCCAATTAAATAAAAGTTTTGCATAAGTGGAGGTTGTGAACAAGTAAATGACCTTTTTCATGCATGCTTGATAGTGCTCTAATGGGTAATAGCACAATAATCAATTTGCTCGAGCCACTTCCTTTTTGTTTTATTCATTATGATTATAAGGTAGAATTGAAATTGACATCCATGATTTCCCAAAAGTTAAAGCCAACAAAGTCAACCTCTCCTCAAATACGTAGTGATGATATAGAGGTACAAAAGAAGTTCAAATTTAGGACGGAAGTATGATTCTTCTTTTTAATGGTAGTATAGATGGATCAGATTTCATATAATTGCATAAAACCCAAATTTCTTGAATTGGTGTAGGGATCAAAATGTGTGGGGCTGGGTTTGGACGTGATTTCACAAGTGCCCTCATCTACATGTTTTTTTTTTTTTTTTTTTGACTCATTTATCGGTTGATTCACTGTAGCCGAGCATGCTAGTACTTGTTGATACAGGTAGCAAGTTTACACTGCAGCGTAAATAAAAAATCTCGATCAAAATACTAAAATGAGTATATAATATTAATATATATATATATATCATGATGAGCATATATATTACAAGGGATAAGTACATTCCTATCAAACAATGAATATCTATAAATGGGTAAATATCAAATTTGGTAGGTAAACTGTAACGCCCTAAAATAAGGACATTACAACCCGCCACGTCTCTTTCTCTTTATAAGAACATGTCAAGGCTAAAATTTCTAAATCACAAATATACATAATAGAAATTTTCATAAATTCTCATAAAGGATACCTGTTTAAGTTATCTTATAAAACAAATCCTTTAAAGAAAACACCTTATTGGCATAAACCAAAATCAACATATTTAATAATCCAAAAACTCAAATAAAACTTCTAACAATATCAAAGTTTATAAAGTGTAAATTTTCAAAACTTTACATCATCTTCCAAATCTATCTTTAAGATCTATAACATCTTAAATATCAGTAGGATAGTCTACTCCACTAGCGTCCTCTCCCTCGTCCACATAAATGTCATATCATGATATGTCATACATAACTGGATCCTCACCTACTCCTGAAAATGATAAAAGAATGAGCGAAAACGTCCAGTACGCCAAACCACAAACAAAATGAAAATGCCACACAACATACATATATATATTTTCATGTAACTAATCATAATGCAACGAACACATTTTATAGAAAATAGGTAATTATAAATATATGTTGGAGAATCATCCACACACCGCAGCCTCTGCAAAAACTTAATCTATTAGAATCATTTCTATACACGAGGCCACTTGGCACAACCTCACACATAAATCATCAGGGTGTCTCATTAGTATCACACTCTGCGTGATCTTTATTAACCAAAGCCAAACACAAGCAACAAAACAATTTTATATGTTACATAAAATTAGATTAATTTGATATTCTAATCCTACACACACAACAAACAAATCTAAACCTATAAGCACATACAACGAATAAGGTAAGGTCATACCTGTATCAAATTCCAGGAACAGTACTCTAAATCACCCAAATCTATTTTTATAACACAACTCCTAATTTAATAAAACGTGATAACATGAATAGATAAAATTCAAAATACATCTCATCAGATAAACCTAAATCCATTCATATCTAAAACCCAAATTTCAACATAATATCAAATCTATACGTTTTTCTTTTATCACAACACCAAAATCTTTCAATTCAACAAATCTCCTCAACCACTTCTTCAAACCCTAGAATTTCGTTCAACACAATATATACCAGAAATCAATTCTAAATCTTTTTAACACCAAAACTAGATTTACAGATAATTAGGGTTTTCTCCAATCTCCCTTCAAACAACAGAAAATTCTAAGGAACTATAAAATTATATATCTTAAAGGAAAAATGGTTATTCAATTACCTGATCAGATCCTTAATCTTCCTCAAACACCCACTCTTCAGATCTCATTAGAACCGTTTCTCCAATTCTCCTTCAAGACAAAAGAAAACCCTAAGATAATTCATAGATTGAAAGATTTTAAAGGAAATATATGATTTTGATTACTTGAATCCGATCTTTCAAGATCTCCTTTGACCAACAAAACTCAATCTCCAAACTTGATATGTATGCTTTCCAATTCTACCGTAAATTCAACAAACAAACCTTAAGAAATCTAATAATCCATAAGATCTTAAAATAAAAAAAGTGATTCAATTACTTGATCTAGACTTCTGAATCATTTGGTGGCTATAACTCTCAAAGGATAAAAATCTAGGTTAATGTTCTATTGGAGAAGAGAACAAAGAAAGAATATATAAGGATTTGTGACTTTTCATCTTCTGTGATGTGTTTGTCATGTGATAAAAATTTCACTAAAATTAGACTTTGCTGACAATTTTAACGTTATAATTTATATCAATGGACACTTTTGTCTTCTTTATGTTATTTACTTGTATATTACAAAATTTATATAGAAATTTAGTATGGTAACTTAACTTTAAGGTGCTTAAGTTAATACTTAATCAAACTTTTCATAGTTATTTTTATTACATCACTAATATCGTTTGTTTGTTTATTGATATAGAAGAAATAATTTATCATTAAATTTTTACTATTACTCCTATTATAGTCCAATACTAATAGACTGTATCTTTCATATCAGAAAATAGAGCAAACGATATTAGTAAGGTAATGTTCAAGTATCATTTTTATATTTTCCCTATATAAAATAACATAACCATGTATATAGGGAAAGCATATACTTAATTTTCAATATTTATATATATATACACACATACAAGTCTTTTTAACTTTTTTTTATTTGAATTCTTAATTTTTTCAACTTTTACCAAAAAAAAAAAAAAAAGAAGGAAATCCACCATAATTATGTTTATCCTGGACTTATGTAAGCTTTTTCTTTTCCAATTGATCCTAAATAATCAATTTAATATGATAATTTTTATATTAAATTAAAGAAAAAATTTGCTTATAAACTACTAATCATGTATACATAAACCTCTAAAAGGTATAACTTCACTCTCCTATAATTTTTTGATATGTGCACATGAACCCCAAATTGCGATTAGAACTTCAAAATCATTGCACTTTATGGTCTTTTTAGCAATGATTCTAGGATTCTATCAATTTTCTTTCTCCAAAAGTATTCTAGCAATTATTAAGTGTGTTTTTTTTTTTTTGTCTTTTCATTATACAAATTATAAGGAGGTAGAACCACATTTTGAAATTAAGAGGATCTATTCTAACCAATTGGGGTATTTTTACATTATCCCTAAATTATTCATTCTTCCTTCTTAAGGTAATTATGGCTAACTATTGCCATATATATAATTCTTTTCTTTAATCAATTAGGATGTTTTTAAATTTTCCCTAAATTATCCATTTTTCCTTCTTAAGATAATAATGGTTTACTATTGCTATAAACATATTTTTTTGTTGAGTAATAATGGATAATTATACCAAAAGTCGTGTATATTTGTGTCAAAGTTTAATCAAAGCCTCTTTGATTTAATTATTTAACTATACTAAGTTTATGCCACAATCCAATTAAGCTATTTATATTTTAAGTGAATAGTTCAAGTGTTTTGGTGTTTTGTTGAAAATAGAGGAGATTACGCTTCTCATCACGGCCATCATCTAGGCCGTGATATGAATTGCGGCTTGGATTGCAGCCACATCATGCTCGTGATTATAAGTAAGAAAAACATCAATAGGGATTATGCCCTTGACCATGCTTGTGATGGTCTAAAATTTTCAAAACAGGGATCATCATAGGATAAAATTTAAAAAACAACCCAAGGCTACCACACCTATTATCACACCTATGATTATCCTAGAAACTCAAATCTGCTTCTAACATAGGCCATGTCATGCCCGTGATCAATGGCCTGTACCAAATTTTCACATTTCTTCCCTGTTCTTTTCTTCAAAATTTAACTCTCTAAACATAACATACTTCATACCAAACATAATAAAAGCGGCATACAAATCCATCTCAAGTTTAAACAACACTCTTAAACAAACTTTTTCTATCATATATTATCTAATCATGTCATCATCAAACTTCTAGTTCTAACATGCAAACATACTTAGTTTTTTAACTTACATGTCTTTATATTACTAAGCTATCAATTTTATCATAAACCCTACATATAACTAACACTTATTCATTTTTTTTTCATACATTCACAAGAATCATAACAACGAAAACAACCAAACCTACCATTTTAGCAAACACATGTAAATTGATCTTCTCTACTTCTAATACTACTCCTCCTTAGTTGTTGAAGCTACTTCTAATTTAACTCACACCTTCTATCTTGTTTTTCCATCTTCAATTTCTCATATGATGTCATTGAAATAGGTATTTAGAGTTGAATTTTAAGAGGTGAAAAAAAAAAGAGAGAAATGAAGAGAAGAAAGAAACGAGAAAGAGAAAAAATAGGGAAAGTGACAGCTCAAAAAAATGAAATAGTAAAGGAAGGAAAAGGATAAGGATTAAAAAATATTAATAGGTTATGGGCCTGAGCTTTTGTTGAACTTGGTCTTGGGCTTCACCTTTTTGATAATGGAAAAGAAATATTTGAAATCTCAAATTCAATTTAAATCTATTTACTAATTTAATTATATCAATCTATGTAATTATATCCTATATTTTACTTTACTTGATTTAACTAAACTATCTAAATTAAATTCTAATTTCAGTTCAAAATTAACCACCTATTATATTATTCAACTAAACTATTTTGGTGTTTCAAATAAGTACTTCTATTATTATTTCACATGATGTGGGGCCACTTATATAAAGGAATTAATGTTATAGATAAATATATAAGATTTACCTAATTCATTTAACCACATATGACCACATTATGTTTTGGCATTAACATAAATTATTTGAATAAATATAGAGAACTACTTAATTGAAGTTTAGTACCAAAAAAATAAGATGAGGGTTTCTATTATAGTTATGCCGATGCTATAATGTTTGTTCATGTTACTTTTCTATGAATCCCATAGAAGACATTTTAGCAATTTTTTTTTGCTCTTAAGACTCTTGACACAACAATCAAAGTTAGCTTTAGACTTCACTATTCCATACCTTGATTTATGCATTCTTCAATGCTGAATCCATTCATTTAATTCTTTCATCAGTCGATCCCGATATTGATTTTAATTTTAGCAACTGGCTTCAAACGACATGCATTGTATTTATGCTACATGCCAATAATATAACCCCGTGCATCCTCCAAAGCTTTCTCTATCAAGATCATTCATCCAAGCATTATGGCTGAAAATGATATTTACTTTTTAATTGAAAGGAGTTAAGAAGTTCCACAAATTGATTTTTTAATACTTGCACTAAGTGTCTAGTGGCTGATATGAGTCATTGTGGTGAACTAAAAGGAAGTCATCAATTTCGTTTCTTGTTGGCCGTAGTCTATTTTGAGGAGTAGTTCAATTTCAACTTAACTTTCAAGGCAGGCGGTAGTGTGTTTTTAATGATATATTGTCGTAACTATTACTTTAATCCAAATAGGTGGTGATAATATTGTCTCAATGTGTGTATCGTATTGTTTATGCTGTTTTTTTTTTTTTTTTACTCCTCTCTTTTCTTTTTAATTTCATTAATTGTGTCATACCTTTTATAATGCTTGATTGACGGCTCTCACTTAGCGATACAGAATAAAAAAGAATTAAATTTCAATTCAATAGTAATACAGAAGTGTTGTAGTAACTATTACACTATTCATTTTGTATAGAAAAAAATAATAATAATTGAAGTAACAGTAAAATATAGATTTTTTAAAAAATGAGATATTTATGATAAATATTAAAAATAAATCATTAGATGACAATTTATGCATGTGGTAACTAAGCACGAATTATTACTTATTATTATAAGTATCAACTAAACATGATAATATTAGTTTTATATATAAGAAAGAGGAAACGAATAATTATTTCAGTGAGTAAACCAGATGCGAATCAAACTGATTATTGAATCTTCTTTCCATAGCGAACAAATAAAGCAACAGCACTTACTTTCCCAAATCATTTTTCTACACGTGTGCAAATCTTTATGCCTTAAAGTATATTATCATGGAAAACAAAATCGGAAAACTCTTGGAACCAAAAAGCCCTTGCGTTTACTGGCCACCTGCGTTTACTTAATTTCAATGTGCTATGTGACTTGAATCACTATGAGTCAGGTAAAAATTTAATACAAATTCCTTTAGCTAAAAAATATGTAACATGTGCAGTTAGTATCACACTGGTTGGATGGAGGATTAAATTTTTATTTGATAATACTAATTATTAAATATTACACGTGGCATCGTTCTTCCCACAAATTAATTTTCCGATATAATAGCCTCAAAGCTGAGGCCAATGTAGCTGTGCTAAGGTTTGCTTTGTCAGATTAAGACAAAATTATCAATAACAAACAACAGGATACGAAGCGTTTCAACTCAACAAGATTAATGCTTTCATCAAAAACCATATGAAAAAAATCCTCCAAACCTTTTTTTTTTTTTTTCCTTTAGTGATTTTGAAGTTCTAACAACTTTTAGATCATTTTTTGTTTATTTTTCCACAAAAGTAATAAAGAGGTAAAATTATGTTTTCAAGTTTAGAAGATCTATTGTACAGACCAATTGGAGTGTACTTAAAATTATTCTTAAAATGAAAAAGAGAATAAAAATAACAAATTAAAAGTTATCTAAAAGGTTAAATAAATCTTAATAAAAAAAATTTGTCAGGGCCTTGATCAATTGGACACCATATTGTAAGAACAAACTCACTCTAAGTCTTGTGGTAGGTTACAAGCTATACACATTGCGGTAAATAGCACAAAGGCAAATAGGATGGAAAATAGACAAGTTAAGACTCAAAACCTGCTAAATCCATGATAAGATAAAGAATATAACTCCCGAATACACATATATGTAATAATGACTCCAAAGTAGTGATGCACCTACCATGTCCTTTCAAATTCATGAAGTATAGTTGAACATTAGCATCATAATTCTAAGATCAAATGGTTCATAAAATCCATCACCATACACACTTTACTAGAAGCTACTACAGAAACTATTACTAGAATTCATGCCCTAAACCATCACTATCAACACAAAAGAAATCAATATAGATCCACCAAAAGTCTATATATCTGTGAATGATAAAATTTACTAATTTAATCAAATGTTAATAGGACAATCCTCGGTACTATTGCCATCCTCGTAATCCACTACGATGTCATAACCTAGTAAGTCAAACATAATTGAACCATCACCTCGATCTAAAAAAAGAAAGGAATGAGCTAGAGCCTAATACATATGTACCACAAATAAAAAAGTGTGCTCAAGAAACAATACGTTCACATGCAAACATACAACTAATGTGACAGCCAACATTTTATTAACTTCAGTTTCAACCAAGCAATCAACATAAGGATAATTCAATATTTTATCATGCGTAAATATTATAATAGATATATGCAATGTTAGGTGCTAATCCATAAGTTCAGGTGTCCAAATCATCTAAATCTACCTAAACCCTATCTGTTGATAGGCATAACTTGGCTAAGGGCTTAGTAGACCCAACGTTAGCAAAGTGGGACACCCACAACATCCTTAAGGCCCAGCAGGTGCTTCAGGGCTCAGTCCAGAAGCTTGAGCCATCCATCAGCTCGAGGTCCCTAGTAGACTTAGAGACCCGGCATAAGATATTCTTCCCTTGGGATTTCCCTCTGTCTCCTACTGAAATCCTCTTTGATTAATATCTCCTCGGCCCTCTGCATCATTTCCGAAGAACATCACACCTTCCCAATTCTCCACATCCCCAAGAGGATAACATGAAACTCTTTAGGATACGATAAAGAGATCAGTTGCTTCCCTTGTTCGACCACCCTCCATGGAAGACCACACCTTTCATCTGAGGTCCAAGGCAATTGCCAATTAAGGACTACCTCAAATAAGAGAAAATATTATGTGGGTATCCATTCTTATATGACCATACTTATAAACAGCATCCAAGAGCCATATGGTAAGAAACATAATCTAAGCTAATCTAATAGAATCTCACTTAATCTAAGAAGGCTCTGTTTCCTTTGATTCTCCTACGATCCCACATTAACTTAAGAATCAAAGTGGCTGCGCCAGATGACCCCTTAGTGCACCACTAATGAGCTTTCTTTGATTGCAGGCCCATCAAATGTTCACAGCAAATTATCACCTATTATAGTATCCAAGTGCTACTCCATGCAAGAAAATGCCATAAGGATCATCGGGGTTATTACATTAGCATCGTCGATTTCCTAATTCACTAACCTAACAAAGTACATGCAACCATCAATCATTATAATCGAGTATTCAATTAGTCAATTTAGGATTCTGTTTTAGGGAAGCACAAAGAATAACTAGTATATGCATATGTGAAATGTTATCTCAATGCTTCATCAAAACTATAAAATATGTAGAACCTAATGTAAGAAATAATTTAAAAGGTATTTAGAATCACCTTCCATCCTCTAAGTTCACTCATTACATAACAGTTTTATGTAATTCCACATAAACTAACTCATGGTTATCATTTGGTTAAGTTAATTTCACTGGTGGTACCTAAACTTTCTTGATATAACAGTTTTATACCTAAAAAAAAAAAAAATTAGCCCAAAAAATACATGGACTTTTTAAATCTTTAACCTACCATACATTTAGTCTGATTTTTAATCAATTCTCTAGCCAAACGCTGATGTGTAAGAAAATATATATTAAAAAATAATTTCTCTTTCCTACTTTACATATTTTTTTTTCTTTTTCATCTCTCTCTCTCTCTCTCTCTCTCTCTCTCTCTCCCCCCCCCCCCAGCACTGCATCATCATCTTCTTCTTCTTCCCATACTTATTTTCTCTCTCTAAAAATTAGAGGAAGACCCAAACTTCTCTCTAGGAATTTGAACTCGATACTCTGCATTGAAGCAAGAAAGTGGTTTCAATAGATTTCTCATGTGCCATAGATTAGGAAAAATGTACACTTTTGTCTTGATTTTTTGTGAGCTCTCAGGATCGAAAGCTTCAAAACCAACCCTTAAAAGCATTCGAACATGAGAACGTCCATCAAACCATCCTCTATTAAACCCACAACTATTACATGGGGGTAAGTCACTTAGAGGTGACGATACTTCCAAAATCCATGATCCAAGAACATTTATAAAATATATTCTTTTCACCCCTACTTTCACTAAAGTAGATGATGATGGAAAAAAGAAGAACATTTATAATATAGTAAAGAACAATTACTGATATATATTACAAATAGTTACCTAGGAATATCTCCATAAATGATCCTAATGTGAAGGAGATTCGAGAGAGTAAGGGTATAAGGCTATTGAAGCTTAGAAATTTAATGTTCCAAATCCAAGATCGAGAGAGTAAAGGTGTAAGGATACTTCCAAATCCACGATTAAGAGAGTAAGGGAATAAGAAGATGATGATACGGTGCTAAGAGAGGGAGGGGGAAGAGAGAGAGAGAATGTAATGTGACGTATAATACTTAAAGTATTATATGCACAAGCTTCCTTAAACAGAATGTTTATTGTGAACATTTGCTCCTCAATTTTATTAACTATAAAATCGTTTAGCTAGTTTCTCAAAACAACTGGATTTAATAATGATAAAATAAACTTTTCATAAAAACCTTTCGTAGTCTACTCTTTTAAGTAGATTAATCACAAATTTCATAAAAACATTTCTTCAGTCTACTCATATAAGTGGATCATTCATCATAAAAACAAATCCATACCATCGGTATCTCACATACCTTTAATGATGGTACAACAAAACTTTAAAATTATTAAAAAAATACAAAACATGGGCTCCATTAGGCCCCTTTAAGAATGATACAAGTTTTAAAAATATATAAATCCAGTTCTAAACAAAATAAAATAAGACTCAAATAATCTAATGGTCCTAATTTCACTTCACTCCTCCAATATCACCCATAACCTTAGTCAACACATCATTACCATCCATCGTCATCAACACATCATCATCATCATCAATCATCCATACAATACCTGAAAAAAGAACAACAACAATAACAATAATGAGTTGAAGCTCAGTGCACAGTAACACAACCATACATGAAGTGACATACGAGCTTAACTAAATGCAATGCAACAGCAATAGGTTATTGTCTTTAAATTAAGGTGAAACAAACAACATTGGAGCACTCACACTCTGAAACAATTCTAGGAACCTAGGGGTCCTCAGTAACAACAACTGCTCAGGGGATTGATATAGGCAGCTCAAATACCTATATCTTCTATATCTAATCAAAAAAAGAGGAAATTAGCCTCATCTAGAGTTCATAGCCTTTGCTCGCTATTTACTTTTCTTAGTCCATAACATCACTTAGTTCAATCAATCTTATAAACGTAAACTAAATCATGTTACTTCACCCCAAGCTTAAGCAAACGTTATATCGATATTGTTTGCCCCATTAGCTACCTGCTAAGCTACTTATAAATGTCATTGCATCATGACAAGGTAGCCTAAGCACCTAAACTATCGTACTCTACTCAAAATAACGTTGCCGCTCCCCAAACCGAATTCAACGGCATAAGCAACACTCAATTTAAAGGCCATCTTTAAGTGTTAATCCATTTTGAAATGCCCATCCTGACAATCATCACGCAAGTTACTATGTACCTTATTATTTCGAAATCCAAACAAAGATAGAAGTTAGGCTAGAATCCATTTCCAAAGGTAAATCAAGTATCCATATATGCTCAAGAATTAAATTCGTATAAGCAATTAAATTAATTATCCAATTACATTAATCTTATTTTAAAATCCTATTTGATCAAATACTAATTAGAAACCCCACCATGGCTGCGAATATCGCTTCACCAAAATATAGACAGTTCTGCATTGCCTGTCAAATGTTTCTTTTCACTTTGTTTGTAATATTTTATTACAAAAGTATCATCGTATCATTGATATTCAAAAGATTCATGTTTTAACAAACAAATAAACATTTGAAACAACATACTATCCATATAAATTAAGGTTGAGCCTAAAAGGTGATTTATATCTTTGCTAAACCAATTACAAGTTATTAAGCTTATATTAATTTAATCTTAATCAAGTTTATTAAACTTAGTCATTTAATTAAATTACTGAGTCGAATCCAATCATCTCTCTAAGTCGTTATTTTAAATCTATTAGGGTCTTAGTGAATCTATGCTATTTTTAATTCATTTAGATTCATTAATTCAAAATGATCTTAGGTTAATTTACTAAGTCAAGTTTATTAGACTTAATCAATCTAATTTATTTTAGCTTAATAAAGTTTATTTAGTCAAGTTAAACTTAGATTTATTAACTAAGTTCATTTCATACTTAAGATTTATTTTAAGCTTAAATCCATGTTAAGTCTAATGTGTTGTTAAACCTTTCACTTAAATCATCCTTAATTATATCATTTAATTAATATAACATTTAAATATCAATCATTTCATTCATTTATTTATTTTCTTTTTTTTTCTAAATGGGTAGAATAGGTGTGCATGACCTGCTACATGGCCATACTAAAGGTCATACTAGCCTATACATGCATGCGCACAGTTGTGCTAGAGAAAAATTTTTCATCAAAGGCCTGTAAGGCCCATTACACACACGTACACCATGAAAATCACCAAACCCAAGCCCTATAAAGGTCATTGCATGCCCGTACAAATCAAATTTTAAGGGGTTATGAACTCCCCTATTTTGCTTACTCCATTTTATCAAATTTTATACATCCTTAATCAATTAAAACTGCATAAAAGCAACATACAACTCATCACACTTACTTAACACCACCAAATGCATATAAACTCTACATCCCTAACAATAAACAACTCTCATAACTTCATATCCAACATTGAATATTTCATAACTTCATCAACTCACTTATCTACCAAATTCATTACAAACCCTACATATATCTAATTCCACTACATCATATACATGCATACACAACCATCAAAATGAAGGAAACAACAAAACTTACATGTTGGGTAGTTAACTAACTTGATCTCCTCTATTACTCCTCTGTTCCACTTGATGAAGCTTCTACATGCATATATTCTATCTTCTATCTTCTTTTCTAACATTAGTTTACCCTATGATCTCTTTGAAATATGAGATTTTGGTTAAATTTTGAGAAGGAAAAGAGAATAGGAGAAAAAAGAGAAGAGGAAGAGAGAGAAACATAAGAGAGAAGGTAGCAAAAGGAATAAGGGGAAAAAGAAAGAAAAGAATAAAAAGAAGAAAATAAATGATATTTAAGGTTAAGGGTTTCAAATCAGGCTTTTCAGATAATTATCATAATTACTAAAAGTAACTAGAAAATAATTTGAGAATCTATATAATAGTAATTTATGTCTTGATTTGCAAATCTAATTCAAGAATCCAATTTGTTGGAAAATTGACATTTAGTTTGAGTTTGGCTTAGAATCTGATATTATTAAACAAGCAATTGATTTAAAAAAATTATAGAGATTTAAGAAAATGAAAGTTATCTAAGATTCAAGGATTTAGGAGTTTGCAAAACATTTAAAATGTTTGTTTGAAGATTTAAGAAATGTAATTGAAGAAAAAGGAGTTTGAATGAAGAACTTCAAATAATTTATATGAAAAGTTTAATTCATAAAGAAAAGTCATTGAGACAAATGGATGATTTAAAAGAATATTTTAAATCTCAAATTTTAATTTGATCTATTTACTAATTTTAATTATGCCAAGTTATCTTATTATAACTCATTGTTTGTTTTACTTGAACTATTTAAACTATCTAATTCCAAATTCTAACTTAGGTGAAGGTTTGGGTATTTCAAAGAAATAAAATAGAAAAGAAAAAAAAATTGTAAAGTAGGAATGAGAAATTATTTTTTTTAATATATATTCTTTTCATTGTTAGCATTTGGCTGGAGAATTGATCAGAATCCTACCAAATATACAGTGGGTGAAAGATCTAAAAAGTTTAGGTATTTTTTTGGGCTAAAATTTGTTATAGGGACAAAACTATTATATCGAAAGTGTCCAAGATCGCCAGTGGAATTAACCCTCATTTGGTTACTATGTATATGTTATCTCATGCAATCGATATTAATTTGATTTTATCTCAATTTTCAGTTTTATAAGTGTGATTCAAACTTAAAGAAAGAATTTGTATGGGTTTCATGAGTTATAGAGGAGAATTTTACAAGTTTTAATTCTTTCATCAATAAATCTAATAGAAAAAATTCTACGGTCCCTCAGTATTTTTTATGGGACTGGTTCGGTCGTCATAGTTACCGATAGTAGCCGGCATAGAATTGTTGGATAATCAGAAGAATTGCATTGCATTGTGGAAATTATAAAATAACAAAGGAAGGAAATATTTCCTATGGAAAAAGCTCCTGTCTTGGAAAGCCGTCCAGTGGATATGGCAAGTTACGATGGAGCTCCTATCTTGGTTAGAAAATCATCTAGTGGAAAAGGCAAATCTTATAGAAACATAATGTCCCGAGAAAAATATATTAAAATAAAAGCAACCAATTTCAATATATTATGTTAATGCTATGAAAAGTCTTTTTAATGGGCAATTATAATATATTTGAAGAACCTTTTTTCTTGTGGATGTCAAACTAATTAAAATTAATAATATAATAAATTTGAAGAAAATTTATCATACATATTACATATTTATGAAGAATTTTGAAAAAAAAAGTATTAAGATACGTAATTAAAGTTTTCAATTCTAAGTGAAATAATTTAACTATTTAAAACTAGTGGAAAAATAAAATGAAATGGCATATGTTTTTCAACTACACTATTATCATCAAATATCAATAAATAAAGATCAACAAGTTACTTTAAAGTTCACCGTTTATGAATAAATTTTTACTAACTTATCAAGTGTACTATTTTCATCATATGTTTTAAAAAAAAAATTTGGGGCAACCACTATAATATTCAGCATTAAAGAATAATTTTTCCAACATATATTTTAATTATATATTTAATCGTTTACACAAAAAAAAAATATTAAACTATATAATTCATCAACTTTTTGTTAAATTACATAATCTTGTGAGACTCATGAAGAAATAAGTAAATTAACATATGTCACTTAATTGTACAATAATAATCAAATGTGGATAAACAAATATGAATATGACACTTTAGCTTAACTAACATATCTCTTTTTTTTTTTTAGCCATAACATATCTCAATAAAAGTACATAAATTTTTGCAAAATGTGTAAATTATGCCTCATTGTAAAACGTGTTTTTTTCTAAGGAATAGAGCCATATTTTGTGATATAAGTCATACATTAAGGAATTGAGCACAATTACAGTTATAATATTGCTAATATGGTCAAAGGATCATTGTAAAGATTAATTTAGCCCTGCCATAGTAAAATGGATCTTGAAATGAAGAATTGAATCTATTTATGATAATAATAGTGGTGCTTGTGTGGTGAAATGAGTCTTTGAACAAGTAACTAAGATATGTTATGATGAATATGATACATGTATGGTGAAATGAGAAATATAGGAAGGATTCGATCCTATAGTGAAAATAGTAACTATGTGGTGGAATGAGCTTACAATGAGGATTTAAGATGTGTAAAGGTGAGCATTGTGATTAGAAATTGAGACCTATACTGGTGAAAATTAAGGAAATGTGTCTTAATATGAGTAATTGAGTCATGTTATGAATGAGCATAATGATATGGAGTTTCAAACTATTTTGGTAAGAGTTGCTTAGTGATATTAGCATTAGGCAATGGAATTGAGCCTTATTATGCTGGAAATGGTATACATGGTGAAATAAGTGTTAAAAAATACAATCAAGGCACATCGGGTGAGAATAGATCTTATGTGGTGAAGTAAGCTCTGTGCATAGATATTAAGCCTTATAATAATGAAAAACATATTATGGCAATTTGCCATGTAACATATATCAAACCCCTAAGGTGAAGAAAATTGACTTTGTGTGGCAAAAATAACCCTTATACCAATGAAACGGGGCTTGTCATGTGCTATGACCCTAAAATGAAGCATATATCATAAAATGATGAAAATGTAATATGATTGGCAATATAAGCCTTACATTTGAGGAATTGTGCCCCATTCTAATGATGATATGAGACTTACAATGATAAATCTAACCATCGTATGTTGAAATTGCTCATATAATGACGAAAAATTCCTTCATACTGTAGTAAAATAACTCTTGGAATGAGAAATTCTTTCTAGTATGGTAAAATGACCCTTGGAACAAAAAAATTCCTTCTACAGTGGTAAAATAACCCTTGGAACGAGGATTTCCCTCCTACTGTGGTAAAATGGGCTTTAGAATAAGGAATTTCCTCATACTATAGTAAAATAGCCATTGGAACGAGGAATTCCTTCTTAGTGCAGCAAAATGCCTCTAGAATAAGGAATTTCCCTTTACTATGGTAAAATGACCCCTAAAATGAGAAATTCCCTAATACTGTAGTAAAATGGCTCTTAGAATGAGATTTTCTCTCCTAATGCAGCGAAATGGCCATTAAAACAAAATTTCCTCCCTATTATGGTAAAATGACCCCAAGAACCAGGAATTCCGCCCTACTGTGCTAAAATGGCCTTACGAACAGGAATTTCCTCTTGTTGTAGTAGTATAGCCCCTAGAACAAGAAATTCTCTCATACTATAGTAAGATGGCCTCTAAACGAGGAATTTCCTTATAGTATAGCAAAATGGCACATAGAACGAGGAATTCCCCCTAATATAGTAAAATGACACCTAGAATGAAGAATTTTCTTCTATTGTGGTAAAATAACCCCTAAAAAGAGGAATCTCCTTATATTGTAGTAAAATGACCCCTGGAATCAGAAATTTCCCCCTATTATGGTAAAATGGTCCCTAAAATGAATAATTCCCTCCCATAGTGGTAAAATTGCCTATGAAATAAGGAATTCCCCATTAATGTGGTAAAATTGCCTCTCAAATGAGGAATTTCCCCCTACTGTGGTAAAATGCCCCTCTAGAATGAGGAATTTACTCCTAATGTGGTGAAATGGCTCCTGCAATAGGCAATTACCTCTATTAAGTGAAATGGACTGTGGAACGAGGAATCAATCTTTACTATGATAAAATGCCCCTTAGAATGAGGAATTCACCCCTAATGTAGTGAAATGGCATCTGAAATGACAAATTGTCCCCTATTATGGTGAAATGGCCCTTGCAACATGGAATTTACTCCTTATGTGATGAAATAGCCTCTTGAATGAGGAACTAACCCCGACTATGGTAAAATGTCCCCTAGAATGAAGAATTTACCACTGATGTAGTAAAATAACCCCTTTAATAAGGAATCCTCCCTTATTATGGTGAAATGATCCTCTAATGAGGAAATATCCTATATTGTGGTAATACGCTCCATGGAATGAGGAATTCACTCCTAATTTAATGAAATGGCCCCCTATAATGAGGAATCCTCCCCTATTATGGTGAAATGACCCCACAACGAGGAATTAACCTCTACATCATAAAATGCTCCATGGAACGAGGAATTCACCCCTAATACGGTGAAATGGCCCCCGTAACAAGGAACTCAACCCTATTTTTGTAAAATAGCCTCTACAATGAGGAAATAACGCCAAGTAAGGTAAAATCCGCATGGAATGAGGAATTCACTCCTAGTGTATTGAAATGGTCCCTCTAATAAGGAATTCCCTCCTATTTTGGTGAAATGACCTCTACAATGAGGAATTAACCCCTATTGTTATAAAATACCCCCTGGAATAAGGAATTCACCCTTAATGTGTTGAAATGGCTCATGCAACAAGAAATTCCTCCTATTTTAGTGAAATAGCCCCTCCAATGAGGAATTAATCCCTGCTGTGGTTAAATGGATTATTAGATGAGGAATTAACCCTGAATGTGGTAAAATGACCCATAAAACGAGGAATTAACCCCTATTATAGTAAAATGCCCCTTAAAATGAGGAATTTACCTCTAATGTGGTAAAATGTCCTCCGGAACAAGAAATCAATTCCTACTATGAGAATTCACCCCTACTGTAGTGAAATATACAATAAACAAAATACAATTATATCCTATATAATTGTAATGATTCACTCCTACTATAGTGAAATATTGCATAAGTTGAAAAATTCATCTCTAATATGGTGAAATGGGCCCCTACAATGGAAATGAGCTTTGCGATGAAGCATTTATCCTAAAATGGTGAAAATAAAGATGGTGAACTACCATCTAGAATGAGGAATCCCCCCATATTCTAATGAAATGCCCTTTGGATTGAGGAATCTTCTCCTACATTAGTGAAATGACTTTCCTATTGTGGTGAAATGGCCTATCGTATGATGAATTCTCCCTTACTATGATGAAATAACCCTTGATACAAGAAGTTCTCCCCTATTATGGTGAAAAGGTCCGTAAAACAAGGAATTTTCCTTTAGTGCAATATAATGACCCCTAAACTAATGAATTCTCCTAGAACGAGAATTAATGTGATGAAATGAACCTTAGAATGTGGAAACTATCCTATACAAATTTGATATAGAAAATTCTATATATTACTACGGGATGTATTATATATATCCTATATAACATAAAAGAACATATGCAAATTTTGTATATTACTATAACTTAAGATAATATATATATATATTCTACATAACATATAAGAACATTTAAAAAATTTACATATTACTATAACATAAAAATGTATGTATGTATATTACAAAAATATATCTTACATAGCATATTATATATACATATATCTCCTATATAACTTAAGATTTTTAGAAATTTTATATATTGGTGTATCATCTAAAAACATATACAAATTTAATCTATAACATATGATAATATCTTATATAACATATATGAAAATTTAATAATTTTACATATTGTTATAATTTAAACATATACAAATTTAACACATGGCTATAACATTTTAAATATATATCCGATATTACATATAAGATAAATATACATATGACATTTTTTTTTATCTTATATGATAAACATATGATATATGTGATACCCTAATTTTCATAGAATACAAGAATTAACCCTAAAATAATATAAGAATGTTCATATGAACTAAGTAAATAATAGTTAGAATTGAATAATAAAGCGAAAAAGGAAAAAAACGATATTAAGAATATGTTACTCAAAAAAAGTCAAAAGAAATTATCAAAGATTAGAGAATTAATATAAGAATTTAAAACTCGAATAAAAATAAATGAACAAAACTCCTTAATATAATAATAATAATAATAATAATATATTAATAATAATAATAATTATAATAATAATAAATAATCAAGGCTAATAGTAAATGATAAAATAAATAGTAAATAGTGAATTATGAAATAGTAAATTGTAATTAAGTAATAGTAACAATGAAAAGTAAATTAAGGTAAATTAGATGTAGTCAAATCAATGAATAGTATAAATTTTGGCTGAATTTATCAAATAAAGCCAAATTAAAGTAGTAAAAAGACTAAAATACCCTTAAATTAACTTAAATATCCCTAAATTCCCCTACAAAACACCAAAAATGGGATATAAAGATTATCAAGCCACTAGAAATGTCATAATCATTCTAAAAAACCAGAATTCTAAATTTTGAAAAAATTGAAGGAAAATTCCGAGAAAACAATAAATTCATTTAAAAAGGAGCAAATTAACCAAACAATTACTAAATAAAGACACAAACATCAATCAAAACTCTGCAAAAATCAGGAAAAATTGGGAAATTTCTTGAAAATAGATGTCATATATATTTTTATACATAAAGATAAATTAAGGAAAATTATTGCATGCATGCAAATTAGGTATCAAAATTAGGAAAATTACTTAAAATTTGTCAAAATCACTGTAACTTCTAGTATGAACGCATAAAATGTGTGGATTATGTGGTAATTTTTGCATGGAAAAATATTAACACCTAGTAATTTTTATCGAATTTACAAACTTTGGAATTTCGCTAAAAATAACACCCAGAACTTGTAAAATTCACCACACTCACATCCGAAATCATAAAATCATCAAATTTGGAGTTAGGAGTCTAAAATTAGGGGAAGTCCATCTGACAATCTTAAAGGAAGTAAATCCACTGTCTTGTGGTGGCACCGGTGAAGTGTAGCCAATCTCCGACAAGGATTAATTGCAACATCAAAACTTCCTCTTTTGGCTCCAAAATTTTACATTAAGTACAATATAATATTAATTAAAACATATAAAATTTTTAGAATTTTTCATGAAATTTTGATAATTTTAAAAATTATATGATTATAGCTGCGAAAATACAAGAATAGTGAAATCCGAATTACTAGTATAAAACACCTAAATGATTTCTAAAAATAAAAAAAAATTATATTATTACTCCCTGATATTCATACTGACATTATTGACAATTAAAGATGTTTTCACATTTTTTTGAATATTTACACCAATTTATAAATTATAGCTAGTAAATAAAGAAATTATGAAAATTATACTAAATATTCATATCCATCTTAAAAATTTACTTAATTAACTATATTGGTACCAATAATAATATGCATACCCCCAATAAAGAAATTACCAAATATTAATATAGTAATTAGTTATAAGGTTTAAATCTTAACAACTCCTAAAAGCGATAACCTTGAATTTATAATTAAACAACTATATCATATGTTATACAATTAGAATAACTTTTCTAAATATTTCAAGCTATACCCACTTATCAAACTATTTAGAATACTTTCAAGATTTCCTAAATAAAATTATAACCTATCAAATTACTTAAGTACCTAAAAGTGCTTAATTTTACAAAGCTCTTAACAAAAGCAAACTAAGCTCATTAGTTCATTATATACCAACTTATAAATATGGTGAATCTTCTAATAAAGTCATTTTACTCCTCAATAAACTTATAGTATAATCATACTATAACTACAATTAAAATCTTGCATCATAACACTAACTCATCTCCTCAAAATCATTCTTTTATGTATTACTTCACCACAACTTATTCCACACACGAAAGTCATTTTTGGTAAGTGGTCCAGCTTTATAACTATTCTTAAAGAATCTTTATATCAATATATTGTATGTGAATGGTAACCTAGAAAATAAATGCATGTGATTGAGTAAATGTTTGTTTGTCTTGTAATTGCTTGATATGATATGATGAATTAGGTGATCATCTAAAGTAAACTAGGTATTACAAGAATTTATTTAGACCTTCATAAAGCAACTCACATTACATGAGACATCACACATCTTGCGTCCATCAAATCGACCGTTCAGATAAGAATGGGATTTCTTCTTCTAACCTTTATTGAACTAAGTGACAAGAGAGGAGGTCGCAATAAAGGCTACAAGTTATTTGAGGATAGTCCTAAGTGATTTTTAAGAGGACAGCGGCTTATTGCACATTCCTGGTTTAATGGAAAATGAATATGTGTTCAAACTCCTCGAAACCCATATTAGAGTGGGGTTAATTTCTCTAATCTCGTGATGAACCAGTCAACATCATGTGGATGGCATAGTATTTGATCATGCATACATTTAATAAACATGTTTGCTCATTGCTTTAAAATACATCGAAGATTCTGACCACTTACTAAGCACCTGGAATTATGCTCACCACCCTACATGTTCTTTTGTAGGAAGTCCATAAGAAACAATACAAAATGCCTGGAATAATATCTTTAAGTACCAAAACTTAGTTTTAGCCTCTATTTTTGTAAGTATCTTTTAAGTATGGTATTATTTGGTGAGCCTAGTAATTAGCAGATGTTTATGGACCATAACCTTGGCAAACTCCATAAACCCTTCATAATTACGGCGAGACTGTATGAATTAAATTTCCAGGATGTGCCAATATACAAATACAATTATATCCTATATAGCATATAAAATATATATCCTATACAAATTTTATGTATAAAAATTATACATATTAATATAACATAATATATATACATTCGATATAACATATAGGAATATATACAAAATTTATAATACTCTAACTTGCAAAACATATATACATATTATCTATCTTGTTTTTATGTATAAAAAAAAATTTACATATTAATATAGCATAATATATATACACATCCTATAAAACACATAGGAATATGCACAAAATTTATACAATACTCTAACTTGTAGAACATAAATGCATACTATATATTTTATATAACATATAAAAGCATTTACAAATTTTATATGTTGATACAACAAACATATTAAATACATGTATGAATATATAGAAACATATTCTTACTTACTATAACATTTATATCGTGTATCATATATAAAATACAAGATATATATATATATAAATGATCTTTTTTATATTTTAAAATAACATATAAAATATACATAAACAAATATATTATATATAAACAAATTTCATTTGTAAAGATATTACATATTACTATACATATAAATTATATATATCATAAATAACATATAAGATCATATACAAGTTTTTTATATTAATATAGCATATAATGTATACCCTAATTTAACATATTACTATAACATATAATATCTATCCTAATTTTGTATATTAGTATGACATGTAAAATATTTATATTTGATATAAAATATGGTATGTTTTACGAAATCCCAAAAGTTAATAATAATAAAATATAAATTAAATTAAAATAAGGATGATTCAATTGTTAATTAAGTCATAAATTATCAAAACACTAATAACTTAAATCCTTAGCAAATAATTTATAGTATATGATAATGAATATTAAAACTAAAAAATAAAAGTCTTAAACTAAAAGTTTTAAGTATACCATAGTATTTGAAATATTTAATATAGTAGGTATGTAATTTTTATTAAAAATATTATTAAATATATATTTATCTTGTATCATCGATCCAAAAAAAAAATATTAAAATTCTCTACCCGCAATCCCCTTGTTATCCAAGTTAATTCCTTCTACAGGAATTAACTTGCAAAATATTTCCCCAACGATTGGATTTCATCCAAAGCTAACACACACGCAAGCTTTCTCTCCCTCTCTTTCTCTCATTATATATATATATATATATGCATTATGTTTCCATTTCCAGGATGTCCCACACCCCATCTCTTTTCCGCATTTGCTTTGTTTTCTTATTATTTTTTACCTTCTCTTCAACTTTCATATATCAAAACTTTTACTAGACTTGTAAAATCTTCACATACCTCATTTGTTTTCAATTCTAAAAGTTGTATTGTGATTATTGTAAAGACCCGACCCACTAAATCCCGAGATTTAGAGTATCGAGTCCCAACCACATATAACATTTTCACATTATATGTAAGGTTGTCCTAAATTAACAGTTTATGAAAATTGATTGATTAAATCTACTAAAACTTTATAAACAACTTTTAACAAAACAAAATTGCTAATAAAAGCAATCTATACATATATATATACATCATATATACAAAGTTTAGTGTCAATACAAGACACTAAAAATTTACAAGTTTTCTTAGTACAAAAAGTAACCCTAAGAGATCTGGTCTTTACATCTTAGGATAATCTATCAAGTCTTCTATATAAAGACTTTTGCTTTAATAAAAGCTTCTCCAAAAATCCAGGTATTCAAGTCCTATTCGTCCCACTCATCCATGAATTTCTCAAAGTTTGACCCGTAACCCAAAATCATCATATAGCTCGTCTCCATTTCCTGCAAAGTAGCAAAAGTGAGCCAAAGGCCCAGTACACAATAACAAAATACAAGAACAAATTATCAAGACAAACTTAAATCAAATGGAATGCATCAATAGACAAGTGATTATCTTATTAAATTTTTTTTTTTTACAAAACAACAGGAGGGTATTCAAACCCCGGGATCATGCTCTGGGAATTTAGGAGTCCTGAGTAACAGCAGCTGCTCAGGGGGTTGATATAAGCAGTCCGAATACTTATATCTCCTATATCTATTCCATAAAAAAAAAAAAAAAAAAGTAGCTTCATTTAGGGTTCAAAATTCGTTGCTTGACTCTACTTAAACTCAGTCTACAACATGAGCTTAGTTCATAAGTTCCCATAAACTTTGAACTAAACCATGGTATTTCCCCCTAAGTAAACATTTCTCATATACTATTCCCCCTATCGGCTACCCACTTAACCAAAATGAATCGCTATTGCATTATAGCGTACCATTGCATCATGTAAAGTCATTGCATTATGACTTAAGTTAAGCGCCTAACTAACATGTCATTGCATCATGACAGGTTTGCTGCTCCTCGGACCAGATTAAACAGCGTAATAGACATCGAGTTCATCAAAACATTAAGCCGAATTGAATTAAATCAAATTAGAGATGCCTAGCCCTAGTAAACAACAAACAAGCTATTGCGTACCTGAACCCGATAGTATATCACTATATTCACTTGGAGAGAACTAATAAGAACCTTTAACTAAAATAAGAATATCAAAACAATTAATAATTGAATGTAGAATTCACATCTATATATATATATATATATCACAATCTTAGATTAATTATGTAAGGAGATTTAATAAGTTTTGCATATAGTTTTAATATCTAATTCATGCATAAAACATGTTTATCTAGCTTATATAATCATTAGGAGATCATATATGAAGTAAAGATTGAAGATTGAAGAAGTTTGAATTTGAAAAAAAAAAACTCAGGAGATACGCGGCCTTCCTACAGGCAAAATTAGAATGAACACCGACAGTGTGGGAAATATACACCGGCAGCATTTCACCCTGCGTTAAATATTTCGATTCTATTCTAATCAACATTGCCCATACGCCGGTAGTGTTGAAGCCTAATGGCCGGCGTACCTTTTGAAAAATAAACGCTGGCAAAGTTTTCCTACAAAAACCGGCAGCGTTCAAAGCAGCTTTAAAAAAATCGATTTGTTCACTTCCAACATCGCCTCTACGCCGATAGCGTTGAAATGCCAGATGCCGGCGTACGTTCAAAAATAGACCTATTCAAAAAGAGCTCATTCCCTTGTTTTGCACTTTACAAATTTCTAACCTACAACACTTCTAATCCTTCTTCAAGTTCATTTTTAGCTTAATATACTATCTCCTATCTACACTAATAAATCCTAGCAACTTAGAACATTAAATCAACATATTAATCACTTCAAATCCCATTCCACTTATCCTCAACTTCAACTACTCAATTCAACATTATTCCTTCCAACACTTCATATAACTACTACAACACATAAACAAATTCACACACTAACAAAACACAATCCAATCTATATCAATGCATGAACCAAACACTCAAAAGACAATTAAACTCATTCTACCAAATATTTCACATAGATACTATAAGAAATGAAATAAAACAAAATCTATACTTGTATTAACTTACATGAGTAAGCCTTAGCTTGGAGAGATTTTTGATTCAATGAGCTTTGTATTATCCTTTGGTTTAGGGCTTGGAACTTGGAGAGAAGGAAAAGAGAAAAGGAAAGAAAGAAGATGAAAATTCATATGGAATGAGAGGGCTGACAAAAGAGGACTTAATTAAGCAAATTTTGGACTTATTATTTTCTTAAGTTTGACTTTTAAGGCATAATAGACTTTGGGTTGAATTTGGGTTAATTTGGAGCTCATTTGAGTGCAATTTAGGCATGAAAATTGGGCATAATTAAGTAAAATTTCTGTCAACTATTTCTTAAACAATTCAAAAGTTGATTTTATAAATTTGAACATAACACAAACATATTAATGCATAAAAGATACAAATATTAATTATACTATACCTATATTAACATATATAAAACAATGACATTAATTTCATCACACATGCAAAATAACACATGTGTAATGTTCAAGATATACTAACTTAGACACATTTAAACTATTACCAAATATGACTCTAATAAATCAACATGCTCATATAGTTCAATAATTAAGACAAATAAAACATACATATGGAAGTTAAATAGAAATTAAATTTAGATCATTTCAATCATGATAATACACTCTTCGATTTCGGACTAGACATGATAAGGTTTTGCACACTCTAAAAGTCACACAAATATAATACTAAATATAAAAATTTTCGTGATATTAGGAGTTTTATGGTAATCTTTATTGCAAATATAAATATATTTAGATACATTAAGCTTAGAAAAGTACATTTCTTTTATATTTTAGGTTATTTGTGTATATTAAAAAATATATATAATAATGATATATAATGTTTCTGTATTTTCGAACATGTTTGGATGGTTGCTGCAAATTGATTTACGCATGATCTTTTTTCATGCTTATATATTTGAAGATTTGGATGTTTTAACCCTGGTAAGTATACCATGTCCTTTCGTGTTGGTACTTGAGAAAATATATAAAATATATTTTTGAGTTATCTTTGCGACAAAACTTTCGAGGCTCCAAGAACGGTAACATACGCATGAGAAAACAATTGCATTTTGGATCCTCATTATGTTGACCATTAAAACAAAACCCATTAATTTTAAATAGCAAAAAAGGAAAAATAAAATAAAACAAAACGCAGTAGCTAAAAAAGAGAAAAAAAAATGTGTGTGTGTGTGTATTACACACAGGTATTGAGCAAGTCGTTTGGCACCGTTACATGATATACAGACACATATGTAATGTAAATTGTTGAATATGTAAATATATACGGGCCAGCACGTATGTATTAATATAAATTGTGGTTTGTTTACGATTATAAAAGTATTCATTTAAATACTTGTTGTTAAATTCTATGTGAAATTATAATAAGAACTTGTGAATGTTGATTTAGAATTATACTTGCTTGATTGATGAGTTGTTTAAATGCTGTTTATTTTATTAAAAACATGTATTTTATGTGAATTGTCTTATTTTGATTAGTCTTCCTTAAATTAATAAATAATTATTGAGACTATAATGAAACCTAACATGCATTGTAATGAGTCTTGCATCATCTAAGGTCATCACTGTCTCATGATGGATAGGGAGGAAATTCAACTTAGCTTTAGACTGTATTTAAGGTATGCTAAGCTTACTCCGAACTACATTTAAGGTATCCGTGAGATTAAGAAAATTGTTTTGAATATAGGTTTTATTAGAATTTCTTTGTAAGTATTTTAAATATTTCTGTTTTGGTAAAACGGACTAAAAGATTTGGAGAAGTCGTGCATTATCAAAGCCTTGAATTATCCATTATTGTAGGTCCTATCATGAGTTTTATGGACTTAAGGCTACATTTAAGGTACCCTAAGTTAGTTCAAGATTGCATTTAAGATATCATGAGCTACTTTGGATTGTATTTAAGATATTTGAGGTATTAAGAGAACTATTTTTTATATTCCATCTTAAGACTGCATTTAAGGTATCCAGAGTAAGGTTGCATTTAAGGTACCCTAGAACTTACGAGATAAGATAAGTTGGTTGGATGACCTAGACACTGATGGAACCACTAATTCCTTAACCCAAGGTCCGTGAGAGGGGGGAGGGGGGTAGAGGTTATACCCTAGACTTCACACTGGTTACCGAAAAAAACCAAGTGCGATGATTGCATTACATACGCCTGTTCACGCACCGCATATGATTGATAACTTATATATGCTTGCGGTAGTAATGAGAATATTGTGCTCCCATCTCATTGAGCTATGGTTTTACTTAACCACACACACACTCGCACCCCTACCCCGTGCGCCGCCCCCCCGCCCCGTCCAAAAAAGATTGTTTTGTAGTTAACCTCATAAGAACAAAATGGGATATGATAGGTGTGAATGAGAGCTATTTCAACTCCAAGAAATTTTTCACAAAAGCCTACAAGACCAAGTAGTAATATAGGTAATAATTATAATGTTATAGTCGTGGATAGGTTTTTCTTTTTCTTGAACTGACATAAGCTACCTATTTTACTGCTTGGTATAGGATACTGACTCTGCAGTTTTGCCGATTCATGGGAAGTCGGGATTTCGTAGCTATTTTCATATTAAGAAAATGTATATGTACATTATGATTTGATGAAATCATTAAATATTTAGGTAGAGTCTTTTGATATTGATTCACAAAACGGCTTTCATGTAACAGGTACACATGTTGTATGATAGCTTTTAATGTTTTCTACTAAACCCTCCTTTGGGGTTGTTACAATTGGTATGAGAGATTTACGTTGTGAAAGATAGGAGCAACTTACCAAATAGTAAGGCGGGGTAGAACCAAGGTAGATTAGTGAAATTTTGAACTAGAAGAATTAGACCTTAGATTATATGCATATATATATATATATATATCACTATAGGCCTACCATCAAATAAAAAAAAAATCTTACCAAAAATTATCCAAAAGGTCTAGTGTCCCTACTTAAAATTTGTGGGTCGCATACATAACAATGATTTGAATCTTAAAAAATGAAACGAGAAAATAAAACAAGAAAGTACAATGCCATAAAGAGTGGATTGACGAAGCTTAGAGGATGAAATTTCGTAAAACATCTCGAAACCCTAAAAGGATAAGACGGATAAATGAAATAATAAGTCCCTTTTAAGATTCGAAAAAGACCTTCCATGACTAGAATCTAAAATGACCTTAAAGAAAATATAATACGACAACCCTAGAAAGAAAAATTATTATCACATATTTTTTAACGGATGAATTTATGTTTTTAGCTTAATAAATATATCCATATACATATATATATAGGTGTGAGGACCACTATTAATACTTTTGCATGAAGTGTATTGATACAAAATTTTGAAAGTACACATGATTAAATATTTTCTGCATTTCTAGAAAATTGCACATTATTACTACTAATATACACTTGTTTTGTCTAAAGTATGCATACATAATATATGTAAGTATAAATGCCTTCATACATATTATATGTATATGTATAATAAATCAATTTACAACATTTTTCCCAATGTTTTTGTAAATATATATAAATATATATATATATATATTCTCATAAACATGCATGTCTTGAACAAATATTTTCTGAACAAATAGCAGTCTATATGTGTTTTGGTTCAGCATTTGATCTTATTTTTAAAAAAAAATTATAGTGATATGTTTTTACCTTATAAAATACTTGTAGAATTATTTTGGTTAATATAAACTCTTCTTTCAAAAGATACAACAAAGGAAGATTAATTACTTTTGTCCAAAGTAAGTGAATACAATATTATAAAGATAAATTAGGAAATCATAAAAAGTATTTATAATTAATAGAATCCTAAATGGTGAAACTCTAAAAAAAAATCACAAAATATGAGTTAATGAGAAACCAAAGATCTTACAATATGAATTTCCTCAGGAATTGTTTTATGTCTATAAAAGTGATCGACCTTTCCATAAGTTAAGAAGTACGATGACATAATGGAATGGGCATACATGTGTCACTTAAAGATAAGTAACTTAATTAAATGAGGAGTATTTGTCAAATCCATAAGTAGTAAATATTTTAGGCCAATAGAGGATGTTGTAATGCATACAAATTGAGTTGTGTATGGAGTACTTTTAGAAATATTTTGATTTTGTTGACATTGTGCAAAAGTGAATTAAACAAAAGGAATCAAGTGAAAAAAGTTAGTGGTAATTTGTTGGTTGGATGAAGTAGTGCAAGAAAGTCAATTAGAAGCTATAGATATGTGTTCAATAATTATTGATTTGACCTTGATAAAGTGATGTTTTACATAAGGATAAGACTACTAAACATTTGTGGTTGTTGGACTATCTACAATAGTTTATCTTAGCAAGAGCTATGACCACAATTCATAGCTCGAAAATCATCAGGTTTGCCAATGTTGTTTTTAGCGTTAGGATAATCATCTATCCTATTTACATTTGGCTAATATATTTATTACAACCATTGACCTAAGGGCACTTAAACAAGTGGTAAGTAAGCTTAAACTGTCAAAAGACAGGCTAGTTGCTTGTATGGTATACAGAGTGTTGAGTAGTGGTTTTCTCAAAAGCAAGGAAATCTATCAACATTGTTAAGGTTATTAGAGTACTCCTAGTGAATGGTCATGGACTAGTATAGGGAATTCAACAATGAAGATGAGCAAAACATAGTTAGGGTCAAAGATCAAATAAGTAGTAGTACTATTTTGTATCTAGGAGAAGACATGATTTGTGATTTGTGTAGCATTCTAACGGTATGACATATGGTTTAGGTAGGTTTTAAGCCCCTCTTAATCTCAAATAGATTAAATGGAATGGTGTGATTATTTACAACTAAATATAATAAGAAATCGAATTGGAAGATGTCCTTGTAGAAAAAGAAATTCCTAAGTTTTTCCTAAGGAAATTAATCTATTTACCCCTGAGTAAGACAATCAATTCCACAATCAATTTGGAGTGGGATAGTGAATCAATATGGAATGCATTGTATAGAATGACGTCTACGAAGTTACAAACTTAATTACAAGATTGTTAGATAAAGGATTTATCCAATTAGATGGAAAAAAAAAAGGGGAATTGTGTTGATTATTGAGAGATGAATAATAATAATATGCCATGAATTAAAGATGTGTCAATTAACCACAAGAAGCAAGAGTCTTTTTGTAGATCAATTAAGGGTTAGTTTGCCATCAACTCAAAGTCAAGTCAAAAGATATTCCTAAAATGATATTTGCACTAGATGTGGTCATTATATGTTCTTAGTAATACTTTTTGATTTGGCAAATATTCATGTAGTCTTGTAGACCTTAGGAGTTGAATCATTAAGCTTTCCTTAGATAAGTTGAGATAGTGTTTATGAATGGTGATGTTATACTCGAGGAATGTAAAGAAGTGAGCAAAACATTTGAGGGGTATCATATAAAATGAACATATAAGTTGATAAGTATGTATTTGACAAGACATAGGGTGATGCCCTTAGAAATTATCATTCCTGATGATGGAATGTTAGTAGACTCATAAAAAAGTAAAAGTATTGTTGGTATGGAATTTGTCAATAATTATGATAGCAATTTGTAATTTCCGCAATTAACTGAATATTACATAAGCTTTATAAGAAGATTGTTGGCAATAGTCTAGCCTTTAGCCAAGTCAACATAGAAGGATGTTAAGTGGAAATCAATCAATGAGAGTGCAATAAGGTCTCAAGAGTTAAAAGAAAAAGTTGGTTACTACCTTAATCTTAACATTATTAAATATTGATAATTCAATTTGTAAAGATGGTAACGTGACTCAAATAGTTGGGGGTTTTATACATTGAGGCATGAAGATACAACGGAACAAGCATTTGGATGGAGAAGCAACCTAGGAACTCGAAAGCAAAATAAGAGAGAAATTCCTGTATTTGTTCATCGACCCAAGCACGCTTTAAAGTTTTGAGGACAAAACTTTTTGAAGGAGAAGAATGTGAAACCCGAAAGTTAATAATAATAAAATATAGATCAATCAAATCAAATTAAGGATGTTTCAATTATTAATTAAGTTATAAAATATCAAAACACTAATAACTTAAACCCTTAGCAGATATTTATAGTATACGACAACAAATATTAAAACTGAAAAATAAAATTTTTAAACTAAAAATTTTAAGTATACCATGGTATTCAGAATATTTAATACAGTAGGCATATAAATTTAAATATTTTCAAATACATATTTATCGTACATATCATCAATCCAATATATATATATATATATATATATATATATATAAATTCTCTACCCGTAATCCCCTTGTTCTCCAAGCTAATTCCTGTGGATGAAATTGAAAACGTTTTCCCCACGATTGGATTTCTCCGAAGCCAACACACACAAGGCTCATATATGTGTGTGCGTGCGCGCGCGCGCATTATCTTTCCCTCCCCCTCTCTTTTCCTCATTTGCTTTGTTTTCTTATTACTGTTTTTTACCTTTTCTTCAACATTCATATACTGAAAGTTTTATTAGACTTTTAAAAATATAACTTTCACATACCTCATTTGTTTTCAATTTTAAAAGTTGTGTTGTGGTCGCGGCAATGCATTTTTTGATTAAGACCAAACATGATAAGGTTTTGCTCACTATAAAAATCACATAAGCATAATACCGACATAAAAGTTTTCATGATACAAGAAGTTTCTATAGTAATCTTATTGCAAATATATATATATATATTATACACATTAAACTTAGAAAAGTACATTTCTTTTATATTTTAATTAGAACTTTAATTTTTCAGATCTATCGTGTGATTATTGGGATTCAAGATAATGATTTACTATCTTATTTGTGTATATTAAAATATATATATAATAATGATATATAATGTTTCCATGTTTTCGAGCATGTTTGGATGGTTGCTGCAATTTGATTTAAGGATGATCGTTTTATGCTTATATATTTGAGGATTTGGATGTTTTAATCCTGGTAATTATAACATGTCCTTTCGGATCGGTATTTGAGAAAATATATAAAATATGTTTTTAAGTTATCCTCGTGAACCGATGGATGGTAATTCGTAATCATTTATTGTAAATGTGAGAGTTACAAGATTAAATTATTACAATTACGAGGAATCTAATTATGAAGGTTAGACAGAAAAGATAAAAATCTGCATGACTCGATTTTCAAGCCCAAAGCAATGATCAGTCGACTCGCAGCACATTTGAATTTTTTTTCTTTTTTAATAAAAAAGTCCTACTCAGATGTTGTACCTTGAACCGGTGGGTCTCCGAGTGCTACCTATCCTGCCACATAGACGGAGCGGTTCTAGGTTCTTCATTTTTGAATCCAAATCGACGGTTTGGGTTTTGATCGGATGGAACTAGACTGAAGAGGTGTCTACTTCCGTGGCTCCAACAACAATAATATTCGCATGAGAAAACAATTTCATTCTGGATCCTCATTATGTTAACCATTAAAACAAAACCCATTATTTTTAAAAGCAAAAAAGGAAAAATAAAATAAAACAAAACGCAGTAGCTAAAGAGAAAAAAAAAAAAAATGAGTGTGTGTGTGTGTGTATACACAGGTATTGAGCAAGTGGTTTGGCACCGTTACATGATATACATTCACATATGTAATGTAAATGTGTATTATATGAATTGACTTCATGAAATATAGTATACGGGCCATCACGTATGTATTAATATAAATTGTACGCATTGGTTTGTTTAAATTATAAAAGTATACATTTAAATACTTATTGTTAAATTCTGTGTGAAGTTATAATAAGGACTTGTGAATGTTCTTGCTTGATTGGTGAGTTGTTTGAATGTTGTTTATTTTATTAAAAACATGCATTTTATGTGAATTGTCTAATTTTGATTAGTCATCCTTAAATTAATAAATAATTATTGAGACTATTATAAAACCTAATATGCATTGTATTGAGTCTTGCATCATTCAAGGTCATCACTATCACACGATGGATAGGGAGGAAATTTAACTTAGCTTTAGATTGCATTTAAGGTATGCTAAGCTTACTCCGGACTATATTTAAGGTATCCTTGAGTATCATTGACACTCTCTTTCAACATTTTCTTTCCTATTGGTTTGTTTTATAGTCAATTTAAATAATTATAATAGTTTTTTTCTTCTTCTTCTTCTTTATTATTATTTTCTCTTTCTTCATACACCTAAAAATTAATTACCTAATTTATAATATTTCACGTCTCCAAAACTTTACTTAATTTGTTAGGGAAGGGAAAATAGAATAGAGAAAAAAATTGATGGTGGAAAAGCTTTCTTGATGCCTTGACAAAAAATTATATAACAAACACTTTATGATAAAAAGCAATTGCAATCATTTACTTTATTTTTCATTAAAGAAACATAATATTTTTTCCAATCTCTAAGGTATGTTTAAATTTCTTTTAATCTTTTAATAATTAAACAATTACAAGTTAATGTGTTTATTTACTAATAAAAATGATAGTATATGTGCTAGTTTTTTTGCTATTAAAAACGATTAATCTTATTCTAGTTTTAAGAATCATTTGTGATTTATTGATTGGTCACTTCTAAAATAGGTTGATTGAAGTGTATTTATATTTAGTCTTTTAGTAGTGAATTAGTTAGAAGCTATATTTTTAATTATTATGGATATTATATAATCTTTTAAAAGTTTATCTCTTTTAAATAAGTGTGGATAGAGTTTATTCTAAATGAAAGTTTAGATTTGATGCTTGTGATGAGATTATGATACAATCAGTAGAAGTACACGTCATCACAAGAAGCTTAGCTGGCTTAAAACTATGTGTAACAGAATTTACATACAGATTTACAGTTGTAATAACAAGATATAGGAACGGATCTCAAACAGATTGTAAAACAAACTGTAAACAACAT
Organism: Combretum micranthum; assembly: GCA_024138025.1. Lineage (NCBI taxonomy): Eukaryota > Viridiplantae > Streptophyta > Magnoliopsida > Myrtales > Combretaceae > Combretum > Combretum micranthum. The sequence goes on from JAMXBD010000020.1 coordinate 214,139, forward strand.
AACCAACATCACATTATAAATAAACAAAACAGGGAAAAGGATGAGTTACCCCCCTAATCATGTTGAATCTTGTGTAAGATTGGAGAGTGGCTTCTCGAAATAGCTAAGAACACCTGCATGCAAAGCACATAAACACAAGAGTTAATAGAGAGGGTTATAATCCCTAATTCAGGAAGAGGGAAAGAAGAGAGAGGCGTGAGACTTACAAGTGAGTCTGTCGAGAGGAAGTGAGCTTTAGGGTTATAACCTAGCTGGGCTTAATCTTAGCACGGTCCATCATTTGGTGCTCTCATTGAGTTTTTGCCATTTCATTCTTTCATCCATGGCACCTAAGACAAAAAACACCATGTTAAGACAAATTTGATAAGTTGCAACAACAATTGAATCAAGATTTGGATTAGAAAATTTCCTTGTTGATGGATACCCTTCAACAAAGTTTGCTGCATTGTTGACAAAGAGGAATCAGACTCATAATCCTCCTATTGTTAATGAGTCATCATCTTCCATTATCGAAGGCAATGATATCTTAAAAGGCATCAAATTGGAAGTTCCCAAATTCAGTGGGGAAGATTTATGTGGTTGGGTATTCAAGACTGATCGATCTTTAATTTTCATCACATTCAAGATGAACAGCACATCACCATTGCTTCTTTTGCTTTGGAGGGAGATGCCTTAGATTGGTATCAATGGATGTATGATAACCAGCAATTAAACTCCTAGACCAATTTCAAGAAATCGATTTAAAATCGATTTAGTCCTTCTTCATATGAGGATATCAAGGCCAAATTTCTAAATTGACATAATCCACCACTGTTTCTGACTACCAATCTCAATTTCATCACCTTTCTAAGCAAATCATTGGGTTACTAGAATCTTTTTTGACAAGTTGCTTCATTTCAGGTCTTAAACCTGAAATTAGGCAAGAAGTTCAAGTTGCGAAACCTATTTCTTTACTAGATGCAATGTATCTGGCATGCATTTATGAATCTAAGTTTGCAGACATATTCAAATCTTCACATTCAAATCATTTTTCTAAATACATACCTTCTTCAGCTTCTCCATCTATTTAGTTTTCTAAACCCTCACTTAAATTTTCCTCTTCTGTGCTTGCCTCTACTACTGCTTCTTCTTCCAATTATGTAACTACAAAATCAATGATACCAATTAGAAAGTTGACCCCTAAAGAGATGGTGCAACGACATGAAAAGGGTTTATGCTACAATTGCGATGAAAAGTACTATTGCAATCACAAATGTAAATCCAAATTTTTGTTACTAATGACCCATGTGGATGAAGATGACAAGAATGTTGATTATAAGGGCATGATAGTTGGGAATTCACATTGTGAGGATGTAGGGCCTCAGAAGGATTCGGAGATGATTAGCTTGCATGCTTTAGCTGAAATGTCTATCCCATAGACTTTACGCTTTTCAGGTCAGATTAACAATCATCAGATTTCTATTTTAGTGGATACTGGTAGCACACATAATTTTTTACAATCTAGAGTGGTCAAACATTTGAACTTAACTGTATTCCATACTACTTCTCTTAATGTCATGATTGCCGATGGGTCAAAGTTAGTATGTGAGGGTTAATGTTTGGATGTTCCTATGAATATTCAAGGAATTCATTTTAAAGTATCATTTTATGTTCTGCCCATTAAAGGGATTGAGGTGGTTTTAGGAGTGCAATGGCTTAAGCAGTTGGGTCCTATTACCATTGACTACAACTCCTTAACATTGGCATTTGATAACAAAGGTACTAAGGTGTCTCCATATGGTAAACATGCATTGCCAACAATAGTTACCCATCAACTACAGAGAATGTTCCATAGGAATGCAGTGGCATATTGTTTTTCATTAGAGGCTCAGAAGGTAGATTTGGCAACTCAATCCACCAACAACACAACTATTAAACAGGTGTTGGGTAAATTTGCTAAGATTTTTGAGACACCATCATCCTTACCTCCTTTACGCCAAGTCCAACATAGAATTTTTATGGAAAATGGGACTAAACCTATAAATGTCAAGCCATATAGGTATCCACATTTTCAGAAAAATGAAATTGAGAAGCAAGTGAGAGACATGTTGGCACAGGGTATCATCCAAGATAATATCAGTCCTTTCTCTTCACCAGTGTTATTGGTTAAGAAAAAGGATGGATCTTGGCATTTTTGTATAGACTATCGTGCTTTAAATCAGGCTACCGTTAAGGATGAGTACCCAATACCTACAGTGGATGAACTTTTAGATGAGTTACATGGTGCTTCAATATTTTCTAAGCTGGATTTGTGATATGGATACCATCAGATTCGCATGCATGAAGAGGATATTGGAAAAACAACATTCAGAACCCATGAAGGACATTATGAGTTTCTTATAATGCCTTTTGGATTGAGCAACGCTCCGGCTACATTCCAAGTCATTATGAATAATATTTTCAAACCACATCTTAGAAAATTGTTATAGTTTTCTTATGATATTTTGGTATGAGCTCCCAGTAGACTTACATGTTCAGCACTTGACAGGTATTTCAGATTTTACTTGAACATCAGTTTTACTTGAAGGAAAGTAACTGTTCTGTTGGGCAACAAAAATTGACTATTTAGGACACATATAAGCAATAGTGGTGTTGAACCAAATCCTACCAAAGTTGAAGCTGTCAAAGCATGGCCTAGACCATCTACAGTAAAAAATTGAGAGCTTTCTTGGGGTTATCAGGCTACTATAGAAGGTTTATCAAAAACTATGCATCTATTGTTGGCCGCTCACTGACATGTTACAAGAAGATCATTTTTCATGGAGCCCAGATGCTCTTCAAGCTTTTGTACAACCCAAGAATATATTGTGTGAGGCTCTTATTCTCAAATTGCCGGATTTTTCTTAGCATTTCATAGTAGAAATAGACACTTCTGGGGCAGAAATTGGTGCTTTTCTTCTTCAAAAACGATCAACCTGTTGCATATTTAAGTAAAAAACTCCCTATGCACTTATGAAAAGCTTCTTCATATGTGACCAGCGGAACAAAAGGGAACTAATCACAAACGTTGATTGCGCACAAATACCAGTCTTTGATCTTCAAATACCTATTGATTCTGAGAATACCTAGATATTTGGCATCAAAAGTCGAAATCTACACAAGATAACGATTTGGGATAAGAGAGAGTACTCTCAAAGAAAAACATTCAAAATAACATATTCTGTCTCATACGCCATAAGGCTTACATATATAAAGCAAGCTTGAAAGTTGCTATAATCGAAAAGGACAAAACCTATTAAATAATTAAATAGCATTTAAAAGGAAAAACTAAAACTGAGATCCTATTAAAAGATATTAAATCCTACCTATGAAACTGACATCCTATTAAAAGACATTAAATCATATTAAAAATCCTACTAAATGATACTAAAAATTATTCTTTTGAAATATTAAATGATATTCTAAAGGCATTGACCACATTATTAATTACGAATTTGAGAAATCCAAAAGACATGTAAAGTACGCCGCTCCAACATGGGCAGTGTAGAACTAAAGGCCGATGGCATATGTTGTTGGTATAGGATTTTTCGTCTCTTCATCCTATGCTGCATCAATATGTTAGGGAGTCGTATGCAATAGTGGAAGCTGTGAGAATGTGGCGACGGTACTTGTTGGGGGTTCATTTTTCTATTAAATCTGACCATTGCAGTTTGAAAGAGATCTTATCACAAACAATTCAAACTCCAGAATAGCATAAACATTTGTCTAAGTTGCTGGGCTATTCTTATTCTATCTCCTTTAAATCTGGACAAGATAATGTTGTTGTTGACTCACTGTCTAGACAAATTGATAATCAGGGCAATTATTTTGCTATTTCAATGCCCAATTTTCAGATACTTGATGATCTTAAGCAAGAGTATGTGAACTTACCAGCTTTCCAGTCTATATTGTCTGACCGACAGAAGAGCAAAGCTATGAAGTGGGTATTGCAATGGAAGAATGACTTATTATATTATGGGACTCGGTAGTTTTTGGTGCCTTAATCTAAATTCATTCCTCTTCTACTACAAGAGTTTCATAATTCACCAGCTTTAGGTCATTTTGGTGTTCTTAAAACCTATAAACATCTCACATCAGATTTCTTTTGGGAAGGTATGAAAAAAGATGTGGAGAATTATATTCAAAAATGCACTATTTGTCAACAAGTCAAATATTTGATTAGATCACTAGCCGGCCTATTACATCCTTTACCTATCCCTAAGCAAGTATGGGAAGATGTCAGCATGGACTTCATTACATCCCTCCCTAGGTCTCAAGGGTTCATAGTAATATGTGTGGTAGTCAATCGACTATCTAAATACCGCCATCTTGGGTCACTAGATTCTCATTTTAGTGCTACTCAAGTGGCAAATTTATTCATTCACATGATCATCAAATTACATGGTATTCCTCACTCTATTGTTTCCGACCGGGACCCCATATTCACAAGCAAATTTTGGAAGGAACTGTTTCATCTTAGTGGAACTAAATTGCACATGAGTAGTGCATACCACCCTCAGTTAGATGGACAAACAGAAGTACTGAACCGAACGATTGAACACTATCTCAGGAGCTATGTCATGGATTATCCAAGGGACTGGGTTCGTTTCTTACCATGGGTAAAGTATGCCTACAATGTTTCTTATCATGAAGGAGACAAATGTACCCCATTGATTTGGTCTATGGAAGATTACCTCCTTCCATACCATCATATATCAGGAGAAGTTCAATGTTGGAAGCAGTTGATGAAGACCTGGTTCAAAGGGACAAAGCTTTACAGATACTTGGGGATAATTTAGCTAAAGTACAGAATAGAATGAAGCAACTCGCAGATAAACATCACACTGATGTATCTTTCGAGCCAGGAGACTTGGTCTATCTTAAACTTCATCCCTATAAACAAAGGTCTTTGCGCACTGGGTTTCATAAACTTTTTAAAAGATATTATGGACCCTATCGCGTTATTAAGAAGGTGGGTATTGTGGCTTATCAACTTGAACTTCCATCTCATGTTTCTATCCATGATGTTTTTCATGTTTCTTTACTAAAGAAGGCTAAGGGCGTCTCTCAACCGTCTCTATAGTTGCCACCTGGTTCAGATAGTGGTGTCACAATCATTCAACCACTCATAATTTTGTACACACGGGTTACTTTAGTAAATGGCCAGCAAACTCGACAAGTTTTCGTTCAATGGATAGGGTTACCCCTAAAAGAGACAACTCGGGAAGATTTCGTGCAGTTCAAACAGACTTATCCAGATTTCAACCTTATAGACACGGTTGCTTTTCCAAATGGGGAGAAAAATGATAGAATCAGTGGAAGTACACGTCATCACAAGAAGCCTAGCTGGCTTAAAGACTATGTGTAACAGAATTTATATACAGATTTACCGTTGTAATAACAAGATATAGGAACGGATCTCAAATAGATTGTAAAACAAACGGTAAACGACATAACAAACATCACACTATAAATAAATGAAATAGGAAAAAGGATGAGTTATCCCCCTGATCATGTTGAATCTTGTGTAAGATTGGGGAGTGGCTTCTCGAAATAGCCAAGAATACCTGCTTGCAAAGCACATAAACATAGAGAGCTAGTTAGAGAGGGTTATAATCCCTAATTCAGGAAGAGGGAAAGAAGAGAGAGGCGTGAGACTTACAAGTGATTCTGTTGAGAGGGAGAGTGAGCTTTAGGGTTATAACTGGGCTGGGCTTAATCTTAGCACAGTCCATCAGATTAGTAACGAAGAATACAACATTAAAGATTGATTGTATGATAATGAGAAGAAGGATAAAAGCAATCAAATTGAAGAATCAAATGTTGCAGAGCCACATGTTGGTATGGAATTCAATTCACATCTTAAGGCATGCTCATATTACAAAAATTATGTTAAATCTATTAGGTTTGGGATTTCAACTAAAAGTTCTCAACAATCAAAACTTTCAAAAGAATTAATTGATGTTGAATATATTTGCACTAGATATGGATAAAAGCAAGAATTAAATGCCACTAATCCTAGACCTTGCTTAAATAAAGGATGCGAAGCAAAACTGTATGTAAAGATGAGATATGATGGTAATGGTTTGTTTATGACTTTGTAAAAGATCATAACCACAAAGTTTTTCCAAACCATGCTCATTATTTTCCATGTTATCGAAATATTACATTGTCACAACAATAAGATCTCAATAATTTACAGGGTGTTGAGGTGAAGATAAGTCAAAATTTTTATTAAATGGCTAAAGAACATGGAGGATATCAAAACATTGGTCGCTTGGAAAAAGACATCAAAAATCATCTTGACAAGGAAAGATGTTTGGGACTACAATTAGGCGATGCTAATGCTATCATTGATTTTTTTTTTTTTTATGTAGATGAAAGAAAAAGGTCATAATTTCTTTTACCAAGTGGGATTTGATAGTAAGCAACATTTGAAAAATGTATTTTGGGTTCATAGGAAAGCAATAAGTGACTATAAGATTTTTAAAGATGTTGTTTGTTTTGATACTACTTATGTCACCAATAAATACAAAATGTCTTTTGCTCCTTATATTGGTGTGAATAATCATTTCCAATCAATCATTTTTTGTTGTGCATTGCTTACAGATGAAACTTCATCATCTTTCATATGGTTTATGAAAATATGGCTTAAAGCAATGGGCGAAAAACCTCCAAATGCTACTGTCATAGATCAAGATAAAGCAATGAAAGTAGCAATCAAACAAGTGTTCCCAAATGCACTTCATCGCCATTGTTTGTAGCATATATTAAGAAAGATTCCTGAAAAGCTTGGTTAAGTGACTAGAAAATTTCTAGATTTCATTAAGATATTCAAAAGATGCATTTATAAGTCTTGGAATGAAGAACAATCTAAAGCTAGGTGGTTGGAAATGGTAGAAAAATTTGGCCTTGTTGACAATGAGTGGATTTAATCATTGCATGAAGATCATAACCATTGGTGCCTCCTTTAATGAAAGTGTAACGCTCCAAAAATTTAATTCAATTAATTAAATAACTTAAGGCGCTATCACCACATATAATACTCTAAAGTATTACACACTAAGGCTTTCTTTAAAAAGATTTTGTTTATGTTGGGCATTGCTATCCGGTTCTAGATTATGAAATCGTTTAGTTAGATTTTTAGATAACTAGATTTAGCAGCGGAAAAATAAACTTTAATAAAAACATTTCTACATAAAAGCATTTCAAACTTCCACTATTACAAGTGGAAGAACTTTCACTTAAACAAATCTTTACTGAAGCTTATTTCTAATATGGACACTAACAAGCCTTAAATGAAAACACAAATTTATAAATAAATCCAGTCTCTATAAAACAAACAAAAGAAGAAACAAAATAACTAAACTACTCAACGCTATGATCCGCTTGAAATGTATAGATAAATAAAGCACGGATTAATACCAGCAAGTATACTGGATCAAATCAAATAATATAGAAAAATGAGTCAAGTATTGTTCCCACGAGGAATTCCTGTAATTACTAGACCGGTATCAATTTAATCTAATATTTAGGCTATTGATTTTAAGATTTTATAATTATCTATTCCACTTCTAATTATACTAACAATGGATGCAACACAAGTATAAAATGTGAGAATGAGATAAATATATCAAATAAAATGTGGGAAGGAGTAGAATCCATCCTAATCTTTGCTAATTATACTGAAATTATATTATATGAATAGTTAAAATTATGGATATTTATATGAAATTGTCAAAACCTAAAACTACAAGTTTTAGAAAACCACAAAATAATCTAATAGCTTCCGCTATATAAATTATCAATGTAATCTAATGTACAATTATAAACCTCCCTATTTTATAATTGTCTAATATCCTAAATTAACTTCTCCTAATTCCTTAGTGAGAAATTAACATAAAATATTGTACGAATCACATGAAACAATTTCTAAATTAGATTAAACTTCGCCGCTTCCGCAATTATTGTTTAATCTTCTTTTATGAATTCCTATGAACCCTAATTCTTCTTCGAAATTATTAAGATTCTTATCAATCCAATTTTATACAGAAACAAGATAACTAATTAGGATTCAATACAAATATTCTATAATTCTAACAACCCTATAATATAAATTCAAAGATCATTTTAGCAAGATTAGGATTTCATCACTTCCCACAAGTAAAATTTAGTTATTCATAGATGATTCAACAATCAAGTAAGAAAATGCAAATGATATCATATTGAACAAATAAATCAAACAAAAGAATTGCATAAGAAATAAGATTAGAAATCACCAATTCAATTGTTTAAATCTTCACTTGCAAAATCTTGTCAATACAAAGCTTCAATCACTCAAATTCTCTCTTAAATTATCACAAGGGAATTTAGAACTGTTAAATTTTGTGTGTCTTTTTCCTATGAAGAAAACCTATCTTATGTAGAAGAAATTCAAACTCTTCAATTGCAAAATCTCGCAGTTACAACATTTTATGCCGATAGTTACACATCCTACACGGCAGCTTACAAGCGGCGTACATGTGAAAAATTTGTGAACACTGGCAGTGTTGACTTCGGCCTAAAAATTTAACTTTTTGTGGATGAACTACACAGATCAAAAGCCGACGGCTTAGTATTTGATTTATCCAGCGTAAGTTGAGATGAATGAAGGCCATATGGTTAATAATCAAGGCTAGCAACTTAGCCAACAGCCTTAATTATTTTGATTCTGTGCACAATGAAAGCCGTCTCAACGCTGGCGGCTTTGAATCCCGGAAAGCCGGCGTTGAATATATTTGCAGATCCAAGCTTTTCCATTCTTCTACACTGGCAATGTTGAGCCAGCCTTTGTTGTTGTTTGCTCTTCCACATCCTACACCGCCTCAAGGCCAGCAGTGTAGAGACGGCTTTAAAATTTTGCAGATGAACGCTGGCACTAAGGCAGCGGCTTTAAAATAAAAAAAACCGGCATACCCCTTGATTTTTCCTTTTCTCAATTCAACAATACTTGTTTTTCTTTCCTTTGCTCAAATTAGACCTCAAACATGAATTTAATCAAAGAAAGTATTCATTCTAGCAATTTTTATAGAATTTAAGATAGGTTTATTCAAATTGCACATTGAAAAGTTATATAAAATATGATCTTATCAATGCTCCTATCTCATGTCACTCATCTACAATCCTTTCCGAGTCAACAGAAGCACCCAAAAACCCGAGACAACATCATCATATCATCGTCTCATCATCCATCATTGCCAACATCAACAAGAACTCATCATCATTAACTTCATCAACATCACCTTTATCAACAAAACCTGTAAAAAGAATAACAACAACAAGAATGAGCCGAAGCCTAGTACACAGCAACACAATCACACACGGAGTGACACACGAGCTTCACTAAATGCAATGCACAATCAACAAGTTATTATCTTTTCCTTATAGTAACAAACAGCATGGGAGTATTTAAACTCCGGACAACAGGGATAGCGCGGAACCTGAGTAACGATCACGATGCTCAGGGGGTTGATATAAGTAGCTCGGATACTCATATCATCCTAGATAAATTTACCATAACGATTAAGTAATCTCATCTAAGGTTTCTAGCCATTACACAACTCTACTTAGACTCAATCCATAACATGAATTTAGTTCACCATTCCCATAAACATTGAACTAAACCATGGTACTTTCCCTCAAGTTTAAGCAAATGTTACACCGATACCAACTTCCCCATCGATTACCCACTGAACCACTTATGAAGTCATATCAGAATGACAAAGGTGGTCTAAGCGTCTAAACTACCATGCCCCCAATCTGAGTAGGGTGTCGCTCTCTGAACCAGATTCAACGGCGTAATAGAAAATTCAACAAACAATTATTAAGTCTTTCTCAATATAGAGTAGCTTTAAAGTAATGCCTATCTTTTGCATGGAAACAAGAAAGTTACTACGTACCTTGAATATGAAATCCAAACATAGTCTCGGAAGGAATTTCAGAAGATAATCCAGAAGACAATTTAGATATCCACTTCTGTTAAGGAAAGAATTCATATAAGAAACTAAACTAAACTAATCATCCACTTTCTCAAACTTTTATTAACCCTATTTGACCAGACACTAACTTAGAACCCCGCTATGATTGAGAAGATCGCCCGGCTAAAATAGGGACAGTTCTCCTTTTGTCTATCAAAGTATTTGTTTTCTTTTTTATTATAGTTTCTTTTTACAAAAACATATAAAAAGCAATTACATGTACAAAACATTCTAACTTGTTAATCTAATTCGATTATTAACTATTAATCTCATTTTAGCTTAGTTTTAGCCAAATTGATTAGAATTAGTCATTTAATTCATTTACTAAATCAAGTTGATTAGAGTTAAATAATCGAATTCATTTTAGCTTAGTGAAGTTCATTAAGTCATGTTGCACTTAGATTCATTACAAATTCATTATACATCTAGGATCCATGTCAATTTGAGCTTAAATTAACTTAAACTTAGCCAAATTAATTAACATTAACCATTTAATTCAAAAAATAAGTCAAAGATAGTTCAACTAACTCAATCTAATTTATTTTAACTCATTCAAGTCTATTTAATCAAATTGAACCTAAGTTTGTTAGCTAAATTCATTTTATAACTAACTTCTAGATTTAATCTAATTATTTTTTAAGTCTATAAATCTACTTAATTCATACTTAATTAAATCAATAAATTAACATAACACATCAAACATCACTTATCCATCTCATTTTAGCTCAAAAAGATCTATTTCCTAAGCAAAACACATTTAACATGCAAAATACAAATTTTAAGCATCGATGCATTTCGAATTTGTAAAAACTCAAAACATAAAACCTGTAGGTATCTTTTTAAGCTTTCTATAGCAACTTGAATCACCTCAGTCGGAGATCTTATGAAAAGTTATGGCCAAAATACGATCAAGCTATGAAATAGGGCAACAGTTTAAAACGAATGCCAGCACTTCTACACCGGCGGTATAAATCTCAACGCCGACAACGTAGAGGTTCAATATCAATAGCGTCGGAGGCAGCGTTAAGAAAATGCCTTCTGTTCACTTCAATACTACCTCAAAGCCAGTAGCGTAGAAGCTCCAGAAAGTAGCGTTGATGACAGAACAGCTTTGCAAAAACATGGTTTTTACACTTTACTCTCACCAAAACTTTTTCAAATCATCTACTAAGCTTCCTATATCAATTCTAACATTAAATAAACACTATAACAACTTCTAACACTTCAAACTTCATGCAACAACATCAAACAAATCCAAACTTCATCAAATCCCAACTTCCACTATTCATCCTCTTCCTCATCTACTCAACTTCCATCAACATTAATCTAACATATACAAATGTAAACACACTTCCAACTCAATTCAACATCAATTCATCAATTATTAACTTAAACAATAAATAAATAAAACAAAGATAACTTGAAATAGAAAACTTAGCTTTTGGAGAAACATGTGATTTCTTCTTCTATCTTCATTCCTAACTTTGATTTCTCCTTTAGCTTTGTTGAATTTGAGTTGTGGTGAGATGAATTGAAGAAACAAAGAAGAGAAAATGAAGAAAAATAAGAAGAAGAAGAAGAAGAAGAAGAAGAAGAAGAAGAAGAAAAAGAAAGGGGAAAAGAAAACGTGAGAAGAAAAGGAAATGGGATGGCAGGGAAAAAAAGTAATAAAAGGAAGGAAATTTGATAGATTTTAGGATATTTTAGAATAGAGGTATAGATTTAGAACTATCAGATCAATATCTATAGTTTCAGAAGTATTTAAAACATAATTTTAGAACCAATAGGTTAGAAATTAAGAACTTAAAATAAGAACTTTATTTAGAAATTTATTTTGGATAAAAGATATTTAATTTGAGTTTGGGTTTAAGAACTGATATTTTTAGACAAGCAACTGAACTCAAATTTTACTGAGATTTAGGAATTAGTATTTAGGCTAAGAATCAAGAGTTTAGAAATCCTCTAAACATTTTAAATAACATGTTTAGAGATTTAAGAATTGAAATCTCGAATTTCAACTTAATTAATTACGAATCTAATTATGTCAACTTGTCTAATTATTTCATATACTTCATTTGATTCATTTAATCTATCTAAACTCAATTTCTAATCTAGGTGAAGGTTTGGGGTATTTCAAAAAGATATCTTTTTTGTAGGTATGTAATTACTAGCATAGTAGTTTCTTTTATTGCAAGTGCATATAATTTTTTTAGGGTCTAAAAGTTTATTATTTATTCATCATCTTACGCTTATTTATTTTGACAAAGTACTATATTTTCTTTAATAGGTATGTCAACCACACAAAGATCTGAAAGCATCGATTCATTTTTTGACAAGTATGTGAACAAGAAAACACCATTGAACAAGTTTATTGAGAAATATATGATATCCTTACAAGATAGAAATGAAGCAAAATCTCATGCCAATTTTTCTACTTGGCAATTGGAACCGATTTTGAAGTCTTTATCTTTGTTTAAGAAGCAAATGTGTCTAATTTATACACATGAAATATTTAAGAAATTTCAAGTGGAAGTTTTAGTCAGAGTGTCATCCTATAAAACAAGAAGATGGATTGGTTGCTACTTTCAAAATTAAAGATTTTCAAAGGAATAAAGATTTTATAGTATAGTTGAATGTTGGAGAAGAAAAAATTACATGCGTATGTTGTTCATTTGAATACAATGGATACCTTTGTCAACATTCATTATCTATTCTTCATCATTCAAGTGTGTTTAACATTCTTTCCCATTATATTATGGAGAAATGAACTAGAAGTGCAAGAGATAACTCCAAAATAAAAAAACTCCCAAAACTACTTGAGAATAAGCAACATCATTATAATGACTTGTTTCAATTGGCCATCTTGTTAAGCAAAGAAGGATTAACATACCAAGATAGCTACAATTTTATGTCTCAAGCAATACAAGATGCTATAGAGCGATGCAAGGTTTTTAATAGCTCTAAGAATATTTGTTCCCATAGATACTTTGACAAAGAGAATACTTGTCATAATGTCATTAGGCATTACTCAATACTTGATCTAGAAATAACAAAAATAAAAGGAGATCCTAAGAGAATGAAATCTGGAATAGAAAAAGGATGTGAAAATAATAAATAAACAATCAAATCAGGTTTGTGATTCACTTTCAAATTTAGATAGTTAAAATATTGTCTTTTAATTTTGTTTAAAAATGCAAGTGTTGATTGATCTTCATTCTCTCACATTTGTATATCACTCCACACTAGCAATATAAGATATTAAAATGAAGAATTTTTAAATAGAAATAGATTCATTTTATGTTTTTCTAGAGGTTGTGTCTTCTTATTTTACTTAGTTGATTTGAAAAATTTGTTGATGTTAATTTTGACTTTACATTTTAAAGTCAACTTGTATTAGTTTTTTTTTTTTTTTCATATTTGACAAGGCATAGGGAAAGCTTTCCCAACGTTATTTTTTTCCCTATTCCGTTTTTCCCTCCATAACAAATTAAATAAAGTTTTGGGCAAAAAAAAATTACATAAAGTTTTAGAGATGTGAAACATTTATAAATTAAGTAATCAATTTTTAAGATGAATGAAGAAAGAGAAAATAATAATAAAGAAGAAGAAAAACTACTATAATTATTTAAGATTGACTATAAAATAAATCAATAGAAAAGAGAGTGTTGAAAGAGAGTTTCGATGGTGTAACACCCTAAACTGAGAGCATTAAAAATCTTCACGTGTCTTCACTAGAGATGGATACGTTAAGGCTCGGTTTCTACTAAACCACAAACTATAACACAATATAACTCATATACCTTAGGTTTAAGAAAACTTCTAAAATATTTATGTCATAATAAAAAATTTTGGACAACTCAGCTGGTATAAACCAAGCACTAACTTACATCAAACTTAAAAACATCATATGAAAAGTTCTTATAACTTCAAGAATCATAAAACTAATATAAACTTCATATAGCCATCGACTCTAGCTATTTCAAACTTTTTCTCTTTTAAAAATTAGTTAGGAAATCGGCTCCACTATCATCATCCCCAAAATCTATGAACACATCATAATCAGATAGATCGAACACTATAGGTTCTTTACTTGATCCTAAAAAACAAAAGGAGTGAGTGCAAGGCCCAGCACGCCAAACCACAATTACATGCACATGAACAAATATTATACGAATCCACATACAACATGCTAACATATGCAACAATCACAATTTATTATCTTTTAATTAACCAGACATACAACACAGTTTAAAGCCATTTCCAACTAGCCCTAAACCTGAAGTAACTCATGATTCCATGAAAACAATTATATATACATAGATACTTACAAATATATACTGGTTTTAGATACTCCCCACACACCTTAGGTATCGTACCATACCACTCCTAAACTACCAAAATCATCTTTGTGTACAACTATACATGGGACAATGCCACATACAGATCATCAAGGTGCGATCCTAGTAACACTAGGCTCTCAATGCACTAGATCTAGCTAAACATAAGCAATAACCAATTTAAAGTTGGATAGCATTAAGTTCATTTGTATTTTCTAAGCCTATATTCATAAAAAATAATCAAGGTAAGGACGTACTTGTAATAACGTGTGAAACAAATAACTTATCTTAACCAGAAACACCTGAACATAAGCAAATGCTAACTCAAAACTTGATTTACATAAGAAAACATGCTTCTGAGGTCATTTAGCCTCCTAACTATTAAGAACTACAACTACTCTAGGTTCAATATATACCTTATCACTTGGATTTAGGTACACTAAAGGTTAAGCTAAGAATTAAAGAGTTTAAAAAGGTCAAAAACATGGATTGAAGAGGCTACAACATCCCTTTGTTAATCATGCCCATGCTAAGGGGCGTGATAGGCTAGGAAAAAAAGAAAAGAAAAAACACAACCAAACACTCTTGTCATGCCCTTGTCATGGTTGTGATATGGGCGATGACAACCATCATGGTCATGATCAACCACAACTTACCAAACTCAAGCGGATAACGGCCCGTGTCACGGCTTAGCCCTCTATCTGTACCTCCTTCACCCTAAGATGCAAAAAACACGAAAAGAAAACCTTTTCCTTGATTTTAACCAAAACCAAACTTCCAAAACGTATTTAGCAATACAAAAACATCATTATAAACTCATTACCTGCAAGTAAATAGCATTTCTTTCTTCTTTCACAATCAATCAATGATGTAAAACCAAAATTCAGGGTTTTTCCTAAACTTCCTCCTCCAAAAGATCGAATCCCTTCACACCAATGCTAAACTTAAAAGGGCAATCTTTCTAAATTTCAAAAGAACCAAAAGGAAGAAATATTACCTAGCACTTTGATCCTTGTTCTTCCTTGAAACAAGATACAAGCTTGAGAGAATTTTAGGGTTTAGTTCCTTATGAACTATTCAGAGAGAAAGTGTAAGTTATAGGTCAGGGTACTTTATTATTATGTTATTTGGGTGGACTATTTTGCCCTCTTATTTAATGACATATGACCCTCTTACCCTTCCTTATGATTTATTTATTTTTATATTATAGATGGAGAGTGTTGCTAGCATTCCTCATTGATATTTGCATTTTTTTTCTTCATAAGTTAGTTTGGAAACAATTTCTTCATTAAGATGCCTATGCTATCAACTCTCTTACCTCTTAGGACAATAGGAATAATAATGTAGCAACTATGAATGATACTTTACATCACCTTTACAACAATTATTGATGGTAGCACATCAGAATGAGGAGTAGTTAAGGTAGAGTATACGACAAGTGAAGACCTAAGAAAGTGTCTACAACCTTTTTTTTTTTTTTTAATTTTCATATTAAATAATTGGAATGGATTTTTTTTTCATGATTCTCAATAAAAAATATGGTTAGAGATACCATTGTTTAAAAAATTAATTAACAAGCTATATATAGTATCGTAAAGAATTCTAACTATTAAGAAACTCACTATCTTATCAGTGAGTTTTTTAGTATTTCTATTTTTGAATTTTATGATCCTATTATGAAACATCCTAAAACTTTCATCAAACTAATTTAGAAATTGGAATATAGATAGTTTAATTAAATAAAATAAGTAACAATAGGTAATATTAGATAATTTGGCATAATCAAATTAATAAATAGATTTAAATTGAATTGAGATTTTAGATATATTTCCAAATCATCTATTTTATTCAATAACCTTTCATAGTAAATCAAACTATTCAATTCTTCCCAATCATTCCTTAGACTCCTTTTACTTCAATTTCAATTCCCTCAATGTTAAAACAAATATTTTAAATGTTTTATAAATTCCTAAACCATTGAACTTTAGGTTAACTTCTATTTCCTTAATCCACATAAGTTTTGAATTATTTTACTTGTTTAAAAATATCATATCTTAAGTCCAAACCCAGCTAAATATCAATTTCTTATAAATTAAACTCCTAAATTAAATCCATATTTCAAGTTATTAATTCTTAATATATATATTCTTAAATTATTTTCTAATTATTTCCAGAACTAAAAATAATTATTAGAAAATTTTAAACTAATACCCATACCTATAAATATCTTTTGATTACTTTCTAACCATTATCCTTTCCCTTTTCTTTCTAATTTCTCCACCAGCCCACACTCCCTTCTCTTCTCTCTTCTTCTTCTCTTCTCTTCTCATTTATGTTTTCTCTCTTCTTTCTTTCAAAATCAACAAAATCTCAATTTGAAGAAGATTAAAGAAGAGATTAAAGTTAGGAAACATGATAGAAGTGAGGATCAAGCTTAAAGTAGCTTCTTCAATAAGAAAAGAAAAGTAGTTAAGAAGATTAAGAAGCTCATATTGGCTAGACAAGTAAGTTTGTTGTTTTTCTGTGTTTTGATTATTATCCATAATTGAGAATGATGCATTGAAAGTAGAGATAAGTAGGGTTTGTGATAAAATTAGAAAATAAGTGATATATGAACATGAATAGTAAATTATAGGTGTTTGTATATGCATATATATATAGAACCAAAAGTTGATAATATGATTTGAAGTTTTATGAAGTAGAAATATAATCAAAAGTGATGGATAGTTATGGAGATAAGTTATATGTTAGGTTTGTGATGCAAACAAGTAGCTAAACAAGTTAAAATTTGAAGAGAACAAATAAGGAAAAAACCATGGCTATCGGACATAGAGCACTCATCATGGGCCTGATGGAACCCATGATGGCCTCAGTTTCTCATAATTTTTGAAAAATACTCAATCACGAGCATTATAGATCTAGCGATAAACACTTTTTAATAAAATTTTGGACAATCATGGGCGTTATTCAACCCGTGATGAGCTCTGTTTTTAAAATTTTGGATCATCACAAGCGTGATGCAAGCTGTGATTGCCACTAGTCATTTTTTCCCTAATCATGGGCGTGATCAAGGGCATGATAACTTGTTATATTATGGACTGAAATAGGTAGAGAGATATGTAATGGTTGTAAACCCTAGATGAAGCTATTTTCCTTTCTTGGTCAAATATAAGAGATATAAGTATTCAGGCTTTGTTATATCAACCCCTAAGCAGCTGCTAGTACTTAGGACCTCCAGATTCTCATAAGCTTATTTCGAAGTGTGAGTGCTCTAATGTTACTTGTTTCACCGTAAGTTAAAGATAATAAACTGTTGTTTATTGCATTACATTAATATAAGCTTGTGTGTCATCTTGTGTATGCCTATGTTATTGTTGTACTGGGTTTTGCTCATTATTATCTTCTTTTTAGGTGTGGATTTGTTGTGATGATAATGATTATGTTGAGTGACTTGAGTTTTTAGCAATATTACAAGATTTGGAGAAGAAATGCAGTGGATTTAGGACTGACAGATTATTTTTGTTTTATTTTGTATATGAACAGGATTACTTTTAAAGTTTGTACTATTCTTTTAAGGGGTCGATTATGGAGGCCATGTTTGGTAAATATATGGAAATTAATCTACTCACAAGAGTATGTTATAAAATGCTTTTGAAAGATTTATTTTACTGTTATGGATTCAATTATTTTCAGAATTTAATAACACGTTTTAAGAATTTAAATGTGGCTAGAAAATACTCGACATAAACATATCTTTAAAGATAACCTGAGCGCAAAATACACAAATATTATACATGATTGTATACACCTTGATGTAATTTTGGGCCTTGTGGAATTTCTATGGCCCATAGTTATCTCATTCATAAAAAAATATGACAGCGATAAACTTTTTTCATTATCAAACTCAAACGTTAAACTAATCAAAAAGAGATAAATGAGATATCATTTAGCCAAGCAACTTTTAAGTTTAAATGACTTTTAGAATTTTCCACTTTATTGATTATATATAGGATTATTTGGCTTAGATTTTTGCGCCAAACAATCCAAAAGAAAATGGTCATAGAGTTACTCATATTAAAGAAAAAAAAGTACATGTTATGTCATCAAAAGTGCTTAACTCTTCAGGGCTTGTTGGAATGACATGTTCGACATGCATCCCATCTACACCCCCCACCCCCCCCCCCCCCCCCCCCCCCCCCCCCCCCTCCTTTTTTAAATAATAGACGACATGCAACATGTGTCAATTATAAGTGGACAGTTTATAGAATCCAAGTTTCGGTGCATGAAGTGCATTACCCTAATATTGCAGGCTTATTATTACAGCGATGTCGGTGGTTTACGTGCACTGTCCAAACAGGTAACATTAAGTAAGGAGGCAGTGATTCCACTTGGGGCCCGGAAACATCTCGCATCGTGGTTTCGTTCTTTGTTAGTGCCGCATGCCAAACAGCACGGGAGATCGTGGCATAGTGAGGTGTAAGGCACTTTCACTTGCACTTGCAATTGCTATATGTGATAATAATAGACGAAATTGCAATTGTCTTTATCTTTATAGATCCATTCAAATGAGAATGTGCGATATCGATCAAGTATACAACTTAACAGCAGCAAGGGTTTTAATTGGTGTATGTACGCAGCAACCAAATATCTTTGGGTTTATTGATTTATAAATTAATTATTGGTATTATCTAAATTCTTAAATTGACTTCCAACGTGACTGACATCATCCTTTCTTAGCTAGGTTAACACCAGTTTCTTGGTGCGGGTTCTAAAGATAGAGTCCTTTTGTATTAAAGGGAGATTCTGGAAAATTTTGGATCCTGCCAGATTTTTTAAATTGTGTTTATTAGTAATTATGTTATATAATTTTTTTTATTGTATGGGTCTCATAAATTGTAACATCCTAGATTAAAGTTATTACAACTCGTCATGTATAATTTTCTTATTAAGAACATACCAAAGCTATAAAATACTAAACCACAAATTATACTAAAGATAATCACCAAAACTCTCACATGGTCTACTTTAAATTGTCATATAAGATGAACTTTTTGGAAAACATAAACTAATAAAATCCGAAACTATATGTCATCAAACCAAAATAAACCTAACAAACTAGTCTCATAAATTTTCTAATTAACTGATAACATAAAATAAAACTCTAGATAGTCTTCCATTTTCTCTCTCCTATTTCCAATACTCAAGATCTACTGACCCTCAGTTGGACAGTTGAGTCCACTATCGCCATCCTCATGATCTATATATAGATCATACTCGAACAAGTCATAAACAACCTCATCTTCACCTGTACATAAAAAATAAAGAAATGAGAGAAAACGCCTAGTATGCCATACCACAAATAAATATGCATGAACTTGGCATATACAAATATCACATACAATCCTAAACTAATGCAGCAAACATAAGTTATTATCTTTGATTAGCTAATAACCATCACAGTTTAGAACAATTTGCAACTAGTCCTAAATCCAGAATAACTCATGACCCCTATTAACAAGCCTTTATATAAAATACTCAACATACATATATTGATATTAGGTATTCCTCACACATCGTTGCGTACGACTATAAGACCTAGCACGACTCTTAATCTACCGAAATCATCTCTATGCACGAGTCCACTCGAGATACCTTCACACATAGATCATCAGGTTGCCTCGTTAATATCACACTCTGCATGGTCTTTACTAACCAAAGCCAAACACAAGCAACACACTTTTCAATTATAATCTGGATAGAATTTAGTCAATTTGTTTTCCTAATCCTACAAGCACAATCAGCAAGCAAGGTAAGGTCGTACTGGATTTGCTTTCCAAAACTCCAACTTCACCACAAAACCTTTTTAAAAGACTAAAAACCCTAATTTCACTAGAACCCTGATCATCAACATATATCAAATCAAAGTATGTTTTCCAACACATAATTAAACCATAAATCCTAAAATCCACTATCCAAAACGGAAAATCTACGATAACAGAATCATACACCCGTTTCCTCTTGTTCACAAGACAACGGAATCCTTAAAACACAACTTTTCTCCACAAATTACTCTAAACCCTAAAATCCTCAATCAACAATAAATCTACTATTAGGAAAGATCACATCTTTGAAATAACAAGGATTACATGAAGTTATACTTACCCAAAGCTTTGGATCTCATGCCTTCTAGATCGTAGGACCAAATCATCAATCACAACTTAGGGTTTTCTCCACAATTCATTAAATCTCTAGAATATAAACAACAAATCAGAAAAGACTATTTCTTTAATACCACTGGAACAAGATAGATTTATACATTACCTAGGATGAGATTTCTAATCTTCCTTGATCACGAATAACTCAAAATCCAACAAAACCTACGGTTTGTCTCCGACGAATTTTGTCTTTAACAACTTGATTCCTCAAATCAAAGAAACAACCTTTACTAGAGAGATCATAACAAAAGATTGATGAAAGCGCTAGATAAGAACCAACTTACCTACGATTTGACTCTCAAGCCTTCTTGATCTCCAAAACTCAAATCCTCAAAGAACTTAGGGTTTCACCAAAGACTTCTCCAACAACGATTCCTTTTAAAGGGATAGACAACACTTAGAGAGATAATCTACTTGGATCACGAAAAGATTGGAAGGAAAAACACTTACAAAGATGTTGTCTCCTTGTTCCTCTTAGGGTTTTGAAAAGCTAAGAAAAGGTGGGACAAGACTAAGCTAAGAGGACATATATAGGCAAAGAAAAAACCTTAGGAAACACATCAACTTCGTACTTCCCACGCTACATCAAAGGCTAGCAACTTTACTATACAAAGCTAGCAGCTTATCTCCTAAATCCGATCCAAGGCTAGCAGCTTATAGGCCAAGGCAGTTTATAGGCCAAGGCAGCTTATAATCCAAGGCTGGCGGCCTATCTCGGCAGCTTTCAAACAACTTTCATCCATGCATCTTGTTTCCATTCCCGAGTCTGTCGTATATAATAACATGCTTATAAACATTAGGATGGACCATAAAACCTTCTTATTTTATAATAAATGACACTATTTCCCTTCGTTATAAATTAATTATTTGTATATTACGTAAATAATATAAAAAAGATCTTAAAAATCTATTTTTAAGAACTTTAAGGGTAAAGTTGAAATGGTGAGAAATTTTTTAAAATGTTGATATAACACCTAGAACTCTAAATGGGGTATTAGGATTAAAGAAGGTCCTATAATCTTAACATTATTTTATATCTTAATTGGCACGTAGACAAAATGGAAATGATTCCACTTGTATATATATGGTTATTAGGGTTGCAAATGGATCCAGCTACTCATAAAACTACTTGAGCTTAACTCACTTCAAACTCAGTTTAGCTCGAGCTCAATTAGTAAACGAGCTAAACCCGAGCTTAAAATAAAACTAGTTTATCTAAATAAGTTGAGCTTGGGCTTTGATTCAAGCTTGGGAGATGACTCGTGATCAGATCACAAGTAGGAGATGACTCGTGATCAGATCACAAGTAGGCTCATAAACAAGTTCATTAGTAGATTTATAAGTTTTATATTTACAATATATTAATATATGAATAAAACAATACAAACTAGTTTTTATTTACTATATATGTATATATTATCGACTCTTATATATTATTTTCAGGTAGGAAAAACATGAAAAATGGACTATCAAAATGAGTTGACCTTGAGTTTAATTTTTCAGGCTTGATAAAACTCGGTAGGCTCGATGAAAAGCTTAGCTCAACTCGAATTGAAAATAAAGCTCATTTAGCAAAACGAGCGAAGCTCAATCTTAATATTAGGCTCAATAAAAGCTCAGCTTGAACTCGAAACTTTTAAACTACACAAGTATGAGCTTTTAAAAGCTTAACTCGATGGCTTGCTTGTAGCCCTAATGGTTCTACTTTAATTACTTTTTTATTCTATATATATTTATTATATGTATTTTTTATAAATTATATTTTTATAAATCTTATTATATATTTATTCCATTCCATTTTGTGAACTTATCTCAATATAGGAATAGATTTACCATTCTCTTCTTCATTTCATTTCATTCTATTCCTTCAATTTTAATCCATTTCACTTTAGATGATTTTAGTATGCCAAACGTGACATGAATGTCTATTGAAATTGTCTCTTTTTATCATTTTTATTAATTTTATCTAACATATACATATATATATAATATGTATTTGTTTGAAATTAGACGTTTGGAAATCTTATCTATATTTTATCTATTTCTATTTCATAATTAACATAAAAATGATGGTTGAGTGTGTGAGAATTAGCAAGCAAAAATTTACATACTTCAAAGAGAAAAGGTTTAGAATATATTTTGTATATTGGAAAAAGAAAATTTTGGTTGGTATCTATTTTTTATTTCTGAATCTTGATAAACATGTTTGCTTGACCAAATGTTAATAAAAGATATTAAAAGAGTCCAAAATAACATGAACCACTTCCATTGGTATCTGATGTGATTTATCTGATAGGACAAGAACTGTATTTGACCCAAATGCAGTAAGAAAACCCACGAAGATAATTCCAATCACACAACACATAGACCATCCACAATCTTCTACTCTGTTTTATTACGAATCCACAAGAAAACACATCATAGAAACCCTAAAACAAGAATGTTACTTTACACAAAGAACAAAGCAAAGGTTTTTTTAGATCTGTTTAAATACTGAACTCAATATAACCTTTGCACTGGAAAAGGAAGCGTAATTAATCCCTCTTTATCCTCTTCGTGATGATGTGTTTCTGGAATTCAGTTATCACATGAATGGCAAATCCAGATCCAAGGATTCAAAAGGTAATGTCTTTCATTTGTTATATGTTGCTTCTTTCTAATGAGTAGTCTTGAACTCAAATCTCTACATGGAATGAATTAGGATTTGATTCGGTTTTGAGTTTGTAGACTTTCTACTAATGATTATGTACTAACCAAGGATTTTGTGTTTATGTGTTTATGTTTGCAAGATGAAAAACAAAATGCTTACTAGTCTTCGACGCTAGTTTCTCTTAAACTTAAGACCGAGTTTCAAGAACCAAGGAATCCTCCTCCCTCTTTCCCCACCAACTCATTTTTTTATACTGTTTGTTATCCAACTGTGTTTATTATCCAGCTATTGTTTATTAATTCTATTATGGCTTTTAATTTTCTGTCGCTACTGGACGTATCAAATTCCTCCCCTTGATTGTCTTCAAGGTTGAAATTCGATGTCGGATGTTGCTTCTATTAGAGCTGGTCTTTAATGGTGTTTTGATGATAGTTTCTTTTAAGTAAATTGTAAAGTGACTAAGACATGATAAGTGGGATATATTTGAACCTTCTATTGCACTTCCAAGATAAAATAGCTTGTCCCATGCTTTATGGTACTCGAGAAGGTTTATATAACATGTGATCAACATACAAAAATGACCTTGATAAACTATAATGAGTTTGTAAAGTTGTGATTTTACAAACACCAAGAGTCTTAGGTTAAAATAAGACTCAGTCCATTCCTTATCTACTAATTTCTATAGCTAAGCTTGAGTTTTCCATGTAGTATCATGCAACTAAATCCACACCCTATCTTGAGTGCCTAAAATAGAGTAAACAACATTTGTGGTGCTTCATGGTTGTCTAATGCTTAAAAATTTAAGTGTGGGACTAAATGTCCAAGTCCCATTCTAGATTTGGAATTCTAAAACTAGCAGTGATGAGAGGATTGTTCCTATAAAACTATGGCCACCTAAATTATGTTGGAAAACAAATTTGCTAGTGGTAATCAAGTTTTGATGAAAACAATCCTCTTGAGCTTGATCAAAATCAGAGACACTAATATGATTTTGAAAGTTAAGTAATATATGCTGAAAATAATCATTCAACTCATTCCAATCTATAGGCACGACTGTTATAGTTCTTTGTATTGATGCTTGCACTTGTGTGTCCATTAGAGCATCTTCTAATGTCTCTATGTCAATCTGATGTACTTGGTGTTGATAATCATGTTCCTCCATCAAAACAAAGGCTATTATTGTATTGTCAGTATATTGCTATATTACATTATAAGATGCTTGAAAACTAATTTCTACTTGCTCAGTGTTGTCCCGTTCCTCTGAAACAGAATTTGGCTAAATACCATCCTGAAAATTTCCAAATCGAATCTTACAAGCCACTAAAAAAGAATCCCATGAAGACAAGAGTTTATATGTTGACATCCACTTAAACCATCCAAGTGCATCTCCTTCCATTGCCAAGGACACTAGATTCAATCTATCACTGAATGACACATGATGAAAATCAAAATATTGATTAGCTTTACGGATCCATCCATTTGGATCTTGACCCAAAAATGTTGGTAATTCTAAGTTATTGCTTTCATTGAGGAAATTGAATCACTCACAACATCATGAGAAATTGATGAACTCTGAAAATGATCATACAATCCATATCGTGTTTGATTCTAATGTTTCTTCTTTACCATTTGCTTTTGAACACACTGCACTACAAAATTCAGATTCTTTTCAACACCATTCATGTTGTATTTAATGCATTAAACTTTTTCATTTAGTGCTTGAATTTGTTTAGAATGAACAAAAATCTCTTCTTGCACTGTGATTACTGCTCTTATTTCATCCGCTATGGCGGGTATCATCAAGAAAATCAACAAGAATCAATCAAGAGTCAAGATCAAGATGAAAGCACCAAATTGATAGGCTTATAACTATATTTGGCCCAAATGCATTAAGAAAACCCATGAAGATAATTCTAACTACACAACACACAGATGTTCCACAATCTTCTACTCTGTTTTATTATGAATCCAAAAGAAAACGCAATAGAGAAACCCAAAACAAGAACTAGAGCACTATTTTACACAAAGAACAAAGCAAGGGTTTTCCAGATCTACTTGAATACTGAACTCAATCTAACCTCTGCATCGAAAAAAGAAGTGTAATTGATCCCTTTATCTTCTTCGTGATGTTGTTGTTCTAGAACTCAGTTCTCACATGAATGGAGAATCTAGATCCAAGACTTGAAATGTAATGTCTTTCATTCGTTATATGTTGCTTCTTTCTAATGAGTAGTCTTGAACTTAGATATCTGCGTGGAATGAATTAGGATTTGATTAGGTTTTGAGTTTGTAAACTCCCTACTAATGATTATGTACTAACCTAGGATTTTGTGCTTGTGCATTTATGTTTGCGAGATGGAAAAACCAAATGCTTACTGGTCTTCAAGCGCCAATTGCTCCTAAACTCAAGACCAAGTTTCAAGAACCAGGGAATCCTTCTCCCTTTTTTTCCACCGGCTCCTTTTTTTATATTGTTTGTTATGCTACTGTGCTTGTTGCCCAGCTATTGCCAGTATTTCTGTTATGGCTGTTATGACTTTTAATTGTCAATTGCTACTAGACATATCATTATCATAGTACTCTTTATTTTTGGCTGATCATTGACTGTTGATAACTACGTACTTAATTAAATCATTGGTTTTCTAAGTTATATTGTGAAAATAAAGACTATGTATATGTAGGAATCACGAGTCCAGAATTATTGAAGTTAATTTACCATATATAGCCATTTAGTGTTTGAATTATTGTCTACCGTGAGCGTAAGGAGGAAAAAGAAAAGAAAAGCTTACGACTTTTGGGCTTGAAAGTATGTCCCAAAATCCGACTTCCTATCTCATTTTCGTCTTGTTCACTTGTGTATATATGAATATAGGACGTAAAGTTGGCAACGTGCCAGGAACCTGGAGTCAAATTACCACAAAAGCCGGTTTTCTTTTGAGCAGTACTATACTGCTATATAATCAGAATAATGAAGTCCGAAACGAACCCGAACCCATCAAACAGAAAAAATCACACTAACAAAACAGTAATAATAAAAGACATATAAAAAATAACAAAGAGAAAAAATTACATCCTGTGTCCATTT
Organism: Combretum micranthum; assembly: GCA_024138025.1. Lineage (NCBI taxonomy): Eukaryota > Viridiplantae > Streptophyta > Magnoliopsida > Myrtales > Combretaceae > Combretum > Combretum micranthum. The sequence continues at coordinate 240,460 of JAMXBD010000020.1, forward strand.
ATCTTTTACAACTATATGATGGGGTTACTGCAACTAGTCAGTCACGTGTAACAAGTGTATTAATCAATTTGAGAGGAGTATTGCGATGATGACACATGCATAGATATTGTACATAGAGGCACAGGAGGAGGAATAGACAAACCTAATTTCTCAAGCCCTGAGTATGGAAAAAAATCAAATTAAGTAGACTCGATCGTTCTTAACTCATTCTTTACTAAATGCTAGCTTTGATCTTTCTTGGAGGTGTTTTAGTAAAGTTTTTATGCTGCTCTCAATCTTAACAACACATGGAATGTATCCAAATTGGAGAGAAACCTTTTATTTATAAATATTGAAAGTTGATACTAGCCTTTGGATCATTCCTAAGGATCTAATGATTGAGATTGAAACCTTCTTTCCTTTAATAATGGCATGTGTTTACAAATGAGTTTGAAGAGAGTCTGAGGGCTTTTATAATGTAAAAGAAGCCAATGATTCTTTTAAAATTACCCATTTAAAATATAAAAGGGCTTAAGGCTTATTTTAATCTATATGAGCCCTATTTTAGTCAAACAAAACCCAAATTAGATTAAAAGACAATTTTGTAGTATTCATTTCATACGCAAGAAAACCAAATAAGGCCAAGAGTAGAATAAACCTGTCTAGCAATCCCTATTTTGAACTTACCAAGTCAAATCTCCCTACAATATCCTTTATTGGACCTATCTTTTAGACCTTGCTACCAGCCCAAAAGACCAATTCCTGGCATTAAATTGAGGTCAAAGTTTAAGTACTGAAATGACCTTGTATAACAACTTTCTTCATTATTTATTAATTTTTTGGTTTATTACAAAAATATGACTTATATTTTGGTCAATTTACAAACACATGATTTGTGTTAATTTTTTTTACAAATAGGTGATATGAGTTTCATACAAAAGTGTCAATATAATTTATTACTATTAGAAAAATATGTGTTAGTGTTTTATTGGCCTAAAAAATTAATTTAATAAAAAAATATTAATAAATAAAATTAATTGAATAAAATAGTAAAAATTATTTCTAAAAATGTGAAATTAATTTTTATGACAAATAAAATATTGACATGTGTCATTCTAAAATTATTAAATAATATTGACACTTTTGTATAAAACTTGAGTAACTTATTTGTCAAAAAAGAAAAACACGTCATGTGTTTGCCAATTAGTAAAAACACAGGTAAGATTTTTGTAAATAACCCTTTGTTATTTTACAGTGAGGAAAATAAAATCAAAGTTCAATCTTGAGATTTTGTCTTAATTTTGGGAGCATAACAGCTTTTTTGCTAATGAAACGGATAAATTAGCCAAGACTAATCCAATCTCATTGAGCCCATATCGTAATTTAGACATTGACACAGTTTGGTTCCAAACCGAAAATTGAACTAGAACTATACTATTTGGCTAGTTTTAGATTCTACGAAGTAATCACCGCTTTTTGGGTTCCTAGGTGATTCTATGGCTCGGAATTAGGTGGAACCGAGAGTTCCAGCTAGTTTCATTGAAAAATAAAATAGAATAAAATTGAAGAAAAATTTAAAAAATATATAATTATTAATATCTATATTATTTCATATGAATATAAAAATTTATTACCTATTTACAACATTTAATGTGTTATTGTCAATAACACAAATAAATATAACTTAAAATCATATATAATTCAATTTATATAAACTTCTCCTAAAAGAAAAATTCATTTGCTTAATACCATGAGACTATTTTTGGTATTGCAATTTTCTTTTATCCTCTAAAGTATTTTGTAATCTTATATTACTAATCACAATTGATATTGATTGTATTTATATATAAATAAATGCGCATTCTAAAAAAGTTTTAAAAATTTTTGATTAAATGATTTAGCACTTTTAAACTCAATAACTAATTGTTTTGAGTTTAAAATTTATTTTATTAAAAACTAAAATTCATTTTTTTACTTAAAAAAAGCAATGGTTTCATGTTACCATAGGATCAAAACCACGGGAAACCACTCCAATTTGGTTCCGTTGTAGAACTGTTTATATGTCTAGGACCAAAAGTGGACGAGAAATTAGAACCACATTCTTACACTTGTTGGTTCATAAATGCACATCCATGACTTTTTTTTTTTGGGGGGGTTAAATTGTACATTTTAATTATAGAACTTGAAACCAGAATTATAGTCTTGAACAAGGACAAAAGTATAGTTTTATCACTTTTTTAAAGAAAATTGTTAATAATGTGCATTTATTTATTATTAATCACATTTAATTTCAATTGTAGTGTTAAGAAAGTGAGATTACAGAAAATTTAGACACCAAAAGGAAGATTAAAAAATAAAATATATCCTACATTGTTAGGTGATGGGATTTTCCACTTATAAAAGCCTATGTAAAACAAATTGAACATACTTTAAAAATACATTTATTTCTTGTGTTATTGGTAGCGACATATTAAATGTCATGAATAGAAAATATATATTTTTTCAATTCATTTAAAAAATATTTCAAATTCTAAGTGTCATTTTTTTACTATTATTCGAACCGATATTAATTAATTATTTCAAGATTAATCCTTTGGATTATAAATCTAAAAAATTAGACCTATTTTGAAAAAATTTAAATATTTTTGGACTAAGGAACGTAGGATAAGATTTAATAAAATTATTTATATTGTTTATCCCTTCTTAGTATGTTGGAATATATATCGGCCAAGATCCATTATGGATTCTTAGGCTACTTTACTCTTTATTAATGGTATTAGGGTTGGTAAACTCAATTTAATCATGTCCATTGGTAGTGGAAAATGGATGATTCTAGTTAACCACTGATGCATGTAAACATAGGGATAATACTTACCAAAAAGGTTGACTTTTAGACCTAGTTCTCCACACTAGTTCTGAATATAACTGTAAAGACCCGACCCACTAAATCTAGAGATTTAGAGTACCGAATCCCCAACCACATATAACATTTTTACATTATATATAAGGTTATCCTAAAACTAACAGTTTATGATAATTGTTTGATCAAATCTACTAAAACTTTATAAACAACCGTTAACAAAACAAGATTGCTAATAAAAGCAATATATACATATATATACATCATAAGTATAAAGTTAGTGCCAATACAAGACACTACAAAAATTACAAGTTTTTCTTAGTATAAAAAATAACCCTAAAAGATCTTAAGGTCTTTACATCTTAGGTTTATCTATCAAGCCTTCTATATAGAGAATTTTGCTTTTAAACAAAAGCTTCTCCAAAATCCAGGGGCATTCGAGTCCTATTCGTCCCACTCATCCATGAATCTCTCAAAATCTGACCCGTAACCCAAATCATCATATAACTCATCTCCATTACCTCCAAAGCAACAAAAGGGAGCCAAAGGCCCAGTACGCAATAACAAAATACAAGAACAATTTATCAAGAAAACTTAAATCAAATGGAATGCATCAATGAATCAAGTCATTATCTTATTAAGTTTTCTTTTACAAAATAATAGGAGGGTATTCAAACCCCGGATCACGCTCTGGGAATTTCGGGGTCCTGAGTAACTACATCTACTCAGGGGGTTGATATAAGCAGTTCAAATACTTATATCTCCTATAACTATTCCATAAAGAAATAGCTTCATTTGGGGTTCAAAAGTCATTGCCCGACTCTACTTAAACTTAATCCACAACATGAGCCTAGTTCACAAGGTCCCATAAACTTTGAACTAAACCATGTTATTTCCTCCTAAATTTAAACAAACGTTACTCAAATACTATTCCCCCCATTGGCTACCCACTTAACCAAAATGAATCGCTATTGCATCATAGTATACCATTGCATCATGGTAAAGTCAATGCATCATGACATAGGTTAAGTGCCTAACTAATATGTCATTACATCATGACAAGTTTGCTGCTCTTCGGACCATATTAAAAAATGTAATAGATATCCAGTTCATCAAAACATTAAGTCGAATTAAATTAAATTAATTTAAGCATGCCTAGTCCTAACACACAACAAACAAGCTATTGCGTATATGAACCCAATAGTATATTACTATATTCACTCGGAGGGAAAATAACCGAAGAACCTTTAACTGAAATAAGAATATCAAAACAATCAATAATTGAATGTAGAATTCACACATATATATATATATCACAATCCTAGGTTAACTATACAAGGAGATTTGATAAGCTTAGCATATATTTTTAACATCTAATTCATACATAAAACATGTTTATTTAGCTTATATATTCATTAGAAGATCATATATGAAGTAAGGAATGATAATTGAAGAAGATTGAATTTGTAAAACTCAAAGGATACACAGCTTTTCTACACAGGCAAAATTTGACTGAACACCGGTAGGATTAAAATTATATGCTGGCGGTGTTGAGCCCAGCATTAAATTTTTTTGTTCTGATCTCATCCAACGCCTCCCATACACCAGCAGCATTGAAGCCCTAATAGCTGGCATACACTTTGAAAAATAAACCTAGCAAATTTCCTTACAAAATCCGACGGTGTTTGAAGCAGCTTTAAAAAATTCGGTTCTAATCACATTCAACATCGCCTCTACGCCGCGGTGTTGAAGTACTAGATGCCGGCGTACACTCAAAAACAGGTCTAATCGAAAAGAATTTATTTCCCCTGTTTTGCACTTTGCAAATTCATAACCTACAACACTTTTAATCCTTCTTCAAGCTCATATTTAGCTTCATATACTATCTTCTGTCCACACTAATCAATCCTAGCAACTCTGAACATTAAAACAACACATTAAACCACTTCATTCACATCAAATCCTCCTCTCCTCTTCACTTTAACTTCAACTACTCAAATCAACATCACTCCTCACCAACACTTCTTATAACTACTATAACACATAACAAGTTCACACAATAATAAAACACAACCTAACCTATATCAATGCATAAAATCATACAATTCAAAAGACATTAACTTATCTTACCATAGGTTTCACATATATACTACAAGAAAGGAAATAAAACAAGAGACTATACTAGTTTTAACTTACATGTAGAAGCTTTGGTTTGGAGAGATTTTCGAATTCAAAAGCTTAGTATTGGTCTTGGGTTTAGGGCTTGTAGTTTGAAGAGATGGAAAAGAGAAAAGAAGAGAAAGAAGAGGGAAATTCGTATGAAAATACAGGGCTGCCAAAAGAAGCCTTAATTAATCATATTTGAGGTTTATATTTATCCTACATTTGACTTTAGGGGTATATTTGACTTAGGTTTAATTTGGCTTAATTTTGAGTCTATTTAGGTTGAATTTGAGCTTGAAAAATAGGCTTAATTTTTGTAAAATTTCTGTCGACAATTCCTTAGACATTTCAAAAGTTGTTTTGAAAATTTTAAAAATAACACACACATATTAATTCATAAGAGACACAAACATTAATTATACTATACACACATTAATATATATAAAAAAATAACATTAATTTCATTACATATACAAAATAACACATATGTAATATTCAAGATATACTGACTTAAACACATTTAGCCTATTACCAAATCATCTACTCCAATAGTAATATTACCACACATGACTCTCATCAATTAACATGCTCATAAAGTTTAATAATTAAAACAAATAAAACATATACATGGAAATTAAATAGAAATTAAAATTATGTCATTTCAATAACAGTTACTTAAAATTTGAGATTGTCTATTTCATCATTCCAAATCTCTTTCTTCTACAACCTTTATTTCATTAAGCATTTTTGCATGCACACTAATCCTTACCTAATCATATCATATGAACTATGAAGCGTGTCATGTATGTCACAGTTATGTAATATACAAAATAAATCTACCAATCTATATTTTGGAAATTCTATGGGGAAATGGAAAGGATGGTGATTGCATGGGATAACTACTTATTGGAAATTGAATAGCCTATATGAAACCACATTCAAATAAAATTAACATGCAACATTGACCCATTGGTATTTGTGGGAGTTAGGATTTGATCACCACGATCATGTGTATGCCATGTAACTACTATGTTATACGTAGCCTAGGAAAACTTACAAAGATGATGAAGAGAGGATTGTGTAGGAATGAAGAGTAGACGATTTCAGTAAGCTCAAACATAAATGTGACAGGTAAGGTGAGGGATCTAAGAAGTATCAACCTCACTAAAATATAATGGAACAATATAAGATCTAAATGAGGACAAGTGATCAAATCACTAAAGTTGAAATCTGCCAACATGATGGCAATTTTCCAAGATTTCCCCTATCCAAATGAAATAGGACTAGTAGTATTAATAGTGAGAATAGCTATTGATGTCATCCATTAAATTACATGGACTATCAAGGGTTAGGATGAGTCCTTTTTGTTATGAACATTAAAGTAGGCTCCCTTATTGAAATTTTCGAGACCTTTACTTAGTTAATTTAAAAATAGTATAACTGAATAATATAATAGGTAGTTAAGTTTATACTTGGATTAGAATTTAATTTAAAATTTGAATTTAGATAGCTTAAATAGTTCAAGTAAAAAAAAAGCAATGAATTAAGATTAGAAAGATTAACATAATCAAATTAGTAAATCAATTTGAATTGAAAATGAGATTTCATATATTTTCATTAATCATCTATCTTTCCTTAACAACTTTTCATTCTGAATCAAATTATCTAATAATATTTCATTTTAAACTCCTTTTATTTCAAATTCAAATTCATATTCCCAAATCTCAAAACAAACATTTTAAATGTTTATTAAACTCTCAAAATCTTGAACTTTGGTTTAACTTTCATTTCTTAAATCTCTATAATTTTTAAATCAATTGTTTATTTAAAAATATCAGTTTTAAGCCCAACCTAAATTAAATGTGAGATTTTTTATGTATTAAAACCTTAAGTTAGATTTTTTATTGAAATTATTAATTTCTAATGTATATACTGTCAAATTATTTTCTAATTATTTACGATACTTAATATAATTATTAGAAATGATTAAATTTGATACCTTTATTCTAAAAATATCTTTAATTTTTCTTGTCCGTATCATTTTTCTCTCCTTTTCCTTTTTCATTTTCTGTGTATTATTTTCCTTTCTCGTTTTCTTTCCTTTCCTTTTCTCTCCTTCTTCTTCTCTATTTTCTCTCTTCAAAAACTCAACTCCGAAATTACAAATTCAAAGAAATCATAGAAGATATTAAAGATGAAAAATAAGATAAAAGAGGAGGAACAAGCATGAAGTATCTTAACTAAATAAGGAGAAGAAGTGTAGAGAAGATCAATTATGCATGTATTTGCTAAAGATTAGTTATTTTCACTTTGTTTGATTTGTTGTTTACACATGTATATGACAAATTAGAATTAGATATGAGTTGGGTTTGTGATGAAATTGATAAATAAGAGATATATAGGTAAGTAACTAAAAATCTAGTCGTTTTATGCATGTATGAAGCTAGGAAGATGAAATTATTTGATGATGTCTGGTGGTAAGAATATGTTAGGGAGTGTTGTTTGAACTTAATTTTAAACTTGTATGTGATGTGAACCTCATGTATATTAAACCTGAAACCCTATGACTCGATCCGGAAGCAAGTCTATAGGAAAGCTAAATCAGATCGGGGATGGATCTTGATCCAAAGTTATATCTTAAACTTGAACCACAGATATATATAGATGGAACCTTTCATCCTGAATTGTATTTCAAACTAGAACAAAAGGTATAGAATCGAAGGATCACCACAATAAATTAATCTTGATAAGATCACAAGTTTGCGATGGAACCAACGGAGAAAAGTCTCTCAAAAATATTTCATTTCAAGAAATTATCTATACAAAAGAAACTCCACTATATATAAAAGAAAGAGAGGAAACCCAAAAGCCATGAAATAAATTCATGCATTAAAAGTACACTGGCAACGCAAAAACATACACTGGCAGCGTATAAGAAAAAAGGAAACAATCATCGCACTTCTAGAGTTGTACGCTGGCTGTGTACGCCGGCAGCGTAGACCTTGAAACTGGCGGCGTTTGAAGAAGACGAGTCCAACGTTGCAACCAACATTAAAGAATTTTCTTTTGGACAATTGTTGAACATAAGTACGCCGGAGGTGTTGAATAGAAAGCCGGCGGCATTAGAACAATCTGCTACTGATGTATTTATACGCCGCATGAACGCCGGTGGCGTTGACTCCTCCAGTTACCGGCGTTAGAACTCAGACACGCCATTTGCATATCTGATGAAGCTTATGCCTTTCCAAAAGCTTGTACAACATTAACAATATCCCAATCATCGTCCAATGAGAGTCCTGTGATGAAATGTCCATGCAAGACTTGTTTCTCCCAAGTTTCTTCAATAAAATCTCCTAAAGCTTCTCGCATGTGCTTCGCTTTAGCTCGACCGATTGATCCAGTTGGAATGTATAATGGGTTTCTAGATGCTTCCTCGTCATTCCCCCTCTCCTCAAAAGGATTCGACCTCGAATTAGCGTCATCTACATCAAAAGGAGACAAATCAGAAACATTAAAAGTTGCACTAACATTATACTCACTTGGAATATCAAGCTTATAGGCATTATCGTTGATCCGTATAATCACTTGAAATGGACCATCGCCTCTTGATCGCAGCTTAGAACGCCGCTGTAGTGGAAATCTCTCTGTACACAAATGCACCCACACCCAATCCGCTGGTTCAAAAACAATCTTCTTGCGTCCTTTATTGGCTTGCTTAGCATATTGTTCTGTTCGTCTCTCAATGTGTTGGTGAACTTTCTCGTGCATTTGCTTGACCAATTACACCTTCCATTTCCCATCTAAACTGGTGTACTCCTCTACAAGTAAAGGTAGAAAATCAAGAGGAGTTAGTGGATTAAATCTATATACAATTTCAAAAGGCGAAAATTTAGTTGCTGAGGGAACGGCCCTATTATACGCAAATTCTACATGTGGTAAACATGATTCCTAATCTTTCAAGTTCTTTTTAATTAAATATCTCAACAACTATGATAAGGTCCTATTAACTACTTCTGTCTATCATCAGTTTGTGGATGACAAGTAGTTGAAAACAATAGCTTAGTCCCTAATTTCGCCCACAAAACCATCCAAAAATGACTTAGAAATGTAGCATAGCTATCAGAAACAATGCTCCTTGGAACTCCATGGAAGCGCAAAATTTCCTAAAAGAATAGATTAGCAATGTGAGTGACATCATCAGTTTTATGACAAGGAATAAAATGAGCCATTTTAGAAAACTTGTCCACAACTACAAACACAGAATCATGACCCTTTTAAGACCTAGGTAAACCCAAAACGAAGTCCATAGATATATCCACCCAAGGTTCACTAGGTATCACTAAGGGTGTGTACATGCCATGGGGTAAAACTTTAGATTTGGCCCGCTTGCAAACAATACACTTTTCACACAACCTTTCAACATCTCTCTTCAGACAAAGCCAAAAGAAATGTTCTTGCAAAACATCTAATGTTTTCTTGACACCAAAGTGTCCCATTAAACCTCCCCCATGAGATTCCCTCACAAGCAACTCCTTCAAAGAACTATTAGGCACACACAAACATTTTTCTCTAAATAAGTACCCATCATGCTTGTAGAACTTCCCAAATGTTACTTTTTCACATGCCTCATAGACATTAGCAAAATCAAGATCTTTAGGATATAAGTCTTTAATATATTCAAAACCCAACAATTTTGCTTCTAAAGTAGAGATCAAGGCATACCTTCTAGACAAAGCGTCAGCTACAACATTTTCCTTACCTTGCTTATATTTGATCACAAAAGAAAATGTCTCAATGAATTCTATCCATTTTACATGCCTTCGATTCAATCTATCTTGCCCTTTCAAATGCTTCAAGGACGCATGATCGGTATGGATGACAAACTCCTTGGGCCACAAATAGTGTTGCCAAGTATGCAGGGCTCAAACCAAGGCATATAATTCCTTATCATAAGTTGGATAGTTCAAAGTGGCTCCACTCAACTTTTCGCTGAAGTAAGCAATTGACTTCTTTTCCTGCATTAAAACAGCTCCTATACCATAACCAGAAGCATCATGTTCAATTTCAAATGCTCTTTCAAAATCAGGTAAAGCCAAAACAGGTGCAGAAATAAGCTTTTCCTTAAACAAATTAAATGCTTGTTCTTGCGCAATGTCCACTTGAATCCTACACTCTTTTTGATGATCTCAGTCAATGGTGCGACTATGCTACTAAAATCTCGCACAAACCTTCTATAGAAGGTAGCCAACCCATGAAAGCTCCTTACCTCACTAACAGAAGTAGGTCTAAGCCATTCTTTGATCGCCTTTACTTTCTCTTCATCAACCTGTATTCCCTTAGCACTTATTACATATCCCAAAAATATAACTTGGTCAATGCAAAAAGAACACTTCTTGAGGTTAGCAAACAGTTTCTCATGTCTCAAAACTTCAAACACTAAACACAAATGGTGCATATGATCATCCATGTTCTTGCTATACACCAAGATGTCATCAAAATATACTACAACAAATTTTCCAATAAAAGTGTTTGGTGCATTAGTTAAACCAAATGGCATGACTAACCACTCATACAAACCATATTTTGTTTTAAAACCCATTTTCCATTCATCACCAACCCTTAGTCTAATCTAATGGTACCCACTTTTCAAATCAATTTTGGAGAAAATACAAGAATCATACAATTCATCAAGCATATCATTTAATCTAGGAATTGGATGTCTATACTTTACAGTGATTTAGTTGACGGCTCTACAGTCAACACACATTCTCCAAGTTCCGTCCTTTTTGGGGACAAGTAACACCAGTACGGCACAAGGACTAAGGCATTCCCTCACATAGCCTTTAATCATAAGCTCCTCGACTTGCTTCTGAATTTCCTTAGCCTCTTCTGGATTGCACCTATATGTAGGTCGATTTGGGAGGGCAGCTCTTGAAACAAAGTCTATTTGATGCTATATCCCTCTCACTGGTGATAATCCAGCTGGAACCTCTTCTAGAAACAAATTATGTTATTCTTGCAAAAGTAGAGTCACCACATTAGGAAAAGAAGGATTAAGATCGTTAGTAAAATAAGCCTCTTTTGTACATGAGTACAATCATTGGTTGTTTTAAATAAATAGCACTCTTCACATCCTTTCCTTTTGCATAAAAACTCATTTTTCTCTCGTTGCACTCAAGATCTTTTCCTTCTAGCTTCTCACTTCTCTATTTTTCTTTCCTCTCACAAATTTGTGTTTCACTCTTGTTATGACTTTTCCCACTCGTGTTTTTCACTCACACTTTCTTTCTCATCTCTTCTTTGCTGCACAATTGCCTCTTTAATTTTTTTCTTATCCTCATAAATCTGTCTTAGGGACAATGGTGCAAGTTTCAAACTTCTACCATCCTTCACAAAAGAGTATACATTTCGATACCCATCATGTGTAACTTTTCTATCATATTGCCACGACCTTCCTAACAAGATGTGGCTAGCATGCATGGGCACAACGTCATACAACACTTCATCCTTATATTTCCCTATTGAGAGAAATCAACACTTGCCTATTCACCCTCACTTCCCCGCATTCATTCAACCATTTAAGCTTATATGGTCATGGGTGTTTAACAACAAGCAATTTCAGTTTATCAACTAATAAGGTACTAGCGACATTGTTACAACTACCACTGTCAATGATTAAGCTACATACCTTATCATGAACATAACATCGAGTGTGAAATATGTTGTCCGGCTACTCTTCACTTTCAACCCCCTTAACTTACACACTCAAAGCTCATTGAATCACCAAGGATTCTCCCTGAACAGCATACTCCATGTCATCATCATCCTCTAAAGAAGGCATAGAAACTTCACTCTCATGCTCACTTTCAGTCTCAACTTCACCACTCTCTCACATTACCATGGCTCTTCTATTTGGACATTGTGATGCAACATGTCCTGGCCCAAGCATTTGAAGCACTTTATTCCTTGGTTCCTACTTGCTTGAGAATTGCATTATACATTCGAACTAGACCAGTCACTCAAGCTAAAGCAAAGCGCATGCGAGAAGCTTTGGGAGATTTTATTGAAGAAACTTAGGAGAAACAAGTCTTGCATGGAAATTTCATCACAGGACTATCATTGGACAATGATTGAGATATTGTTAATGTTATACAAGCTTTTGGAAAGGCATCAGCTTCATCAGATGTGCAAATGGCATGTCTGAGTTCTAACATCGGCAACTAGAGGAGTCAACGCCGCCGGCATTCATGCGATGTATAAATACATCAGTAACAGATTGTTCTAACGCCGTCTGCTTTCTATTCAATACCTCCGATGTACTTGTGTTTAACAATTGTCCAGAAGCAAATTCTTTAATACTGGTTGCAATGTTGGACTTGTCTTCTTCAAACGTTGCGGTGTACAACTCTGGAAGTGCGACGATTGTTTCCTTTTTTTCATATACGCTGCCAGTGTATGTTTTTGTGTTGCCTGTGTACTTTTAATGCATGAATTTATTTCGTGGCTTTTGGGTTTCCTCTCTTGCTTTTATATATAGTGGAGTTTCTTTTGTGCAGATAATTTCTTTAGATGAAATATTTTTTAGAGAGTTTTCTCCATTGGTTCCATTACGAACTTGTGATCTTATCAGATTAATTTCTTATGGCAATCCTTCGATTCTATACCTTTTGTTCTAGTTTGAAATATAATTCAGGATGAAAGGTTCCATCTTTATATATCTATGGTTCGAGTTTGAGATACAACTTCGGGTCAATAGCCATCCCCGATCTGATTTAGCTTTTCTGTAGACTTGCTTTTGAATCGAGTCGTAAGGTTTCAGGTTTAATAAACCCGAGGTTCACATCATTTGTTATCAGAGCTCGGCTCTAAATCAGGTTATTTATCTTTCTAATTATTCTTTGTCTTTGTTTGTTTGTCTTTTTGTTGTTCTTGTTTCTTTTGTGTTTGTCACCTATGAAAAAGACGAGTCTTTTAGGGTTCTTGATAGAAAGGTCAATTCTTTCAAGATTTAGGGTTTAGTATATATATTTTTAGAAAAAAGAGGAAAAAGTTCCGTACCAAAAAAAAAAGAGAAAGAAAGAATTTAAAAAAAAAGGAAATTCGTAATTGATTGAGGAAATTATTTGCACATCTATTCTTGATTAGAGTTCTTGAGTTATATTGGTATTCGATCTTGAAACTCTTGTTCTTGAATTCGTTTTGAATCATTCTTGTCTTTCGAAACTTGTTCTTGTTTGCCTTTCTTGATATGCATTTTTTAGCCCTTTCACTTCCGTCACAAGTGTTTTTCTTGATTAAAGATCGCTGAGTTTAATATAGAACTCGGGGAGTAGAACTTACAAGTGGTAAAAGGCAACAAGAGGTGAGATCATCATCGAGAAAAGCTTAAGTGAGTGATATATGAGTGGAGTTCCTTTGATTCGAGAGAAAACACGTGAGGGAGTGTTGTGAGATATTATTATTGCTTTGTTCTAACCTTGTTTCAGGTTTAATATACTTGAGGTTCACATCAGTATGTTGCTATTGAAATGTTGTGGGCTAAGTTTTGATGATGAAATAGGCAGACATGCAATTAAAATTGTGTAAAAGAAACAGGGGAATTCGTGACAGTGGGCAAGAGGTCAATCATGGGCACAATCAAGGCATTAGTAGGCTCAGGTTAGACAATTTTCACAATCATGGACGTGACTTTAGATCCAGTAACTCCATTTTGGAAACTTTCCATCAATCACAATCATGATCTAGCCCTTACTAACCTCGGGTCATCTTTAAACATCACAAACCTAAAGTAACGTGCGTGATTTAAAGCATATTCAAAACTTTTATCAATCACGAGCAAGATCAATCCCTTAATAGCCTTGGATTGGTGAAAATTTTCAAAATCCAAGAATCATGGGCATGATTGTGCCCATGATAGGTAATCACGCCTTAAGTCACGGCCATGATTCTTGAACCCCAAGACCCAAATGACCTTAAATGTTAAAAATAACTTTAGAAAATGGATAGATCATTTGAATTACATATAAATCAACTACTTATACATGAAAATCGGAGTTAAAATGAGTTGGTTTTGACCGTTTTAAGATTTAAATTCAGTAACAAGGAAATTCACCTAAATTAGTTCTTTAAAATGAAAATTCAAGTAAGATTAGATAAATGATAAGAAATGATATATTAGTTCTTGAATAATTAGAAATGTGATTAAATGAATTAATAGGTTTAGTAATTAATTCAATTTGATATGGAATTTAAGATAGAGTGAACCTACTTAATCAACCTAAGTTTAACTTGATTTAATGAATCTAAATGAGATAAAATGAACTAGATTAATTAAGATCCTATGAGATATAAGAAATAGACTTAATGAAACTGTTGAATATAATTTAGTAACTAAATTAATTGATTAAGTCTAATCAACTTGGCTTAGATTTATTAAACTTATGCTAAGGTAGACTAGGTTATGTCTAATATGAGGAATATGTTTTTTCAAATGTTTTTTTGTTAAGGAAAATGAATGTTTTTGGAAATGAAAGATATGATGATGCTTTTGTAATAACTAATTATAAACAAAGAGAGAAGAAATAATTTGACAAACAATGGAAAATTGTCTGTATCTTGGTGAGGTGAATTTCACAGCCATGGTAGGATTCCTAATTAGTGTCTGATCAAATAGGTTTTCAAAAATAAGTTTGATGTAATTGGATAATTCATTTAATGGTTTATATAGTTTAATTTCTTAAACAAATGAATGGATGGTTGATCTACCTCTGCCTCTGTTTTGGATTTCAGACTTTATGAAAGGTATGCAGTAACTTGCATGTTGATTGCTAAGATAGACATTTAAAATGGATTAAAAACTTAAACTTGGCTAATATATGTGAGTATTACTTGTGTATGTGTCGTTTAATCCAATTCGAGGAGCGACAACCTTGTCCTGAGCGGGGCAAGGTAGTTTAGGCACTTAGATCACCCTCTACCATAATACAATGGTAATTCATAAGTGGCTCAACAGGTAATTGATGGAGCAAACAGTATCAGCATAAAGTTTGCTCAAGCTTAAGGTGAAGTAACATGGTTTCGTTCACGTTTATAGGATCAGTTGAACTATACAATGTTATGGACTAAGACTAAGTAAAGAGCGAGTAACGGCTATGAACCCTAGAGGATGCTACTATTCTTTTTTTATTATATCATATAGGAGATATAGGTATTTAGGATGCATATATCAACTCCCTAAGCATCTGCTATTACTCAGGACCTCCAGATTCCCAGAAGCTTATTTCAAAGTGTGAGTGATCTCGTGTTACTTGTTTTATTGAATTAAAGATAATAACTTGTTATTTATTGCATTGCATTTAGCTAGGCTTGTGTGTCATACCATGTGTGTATCTTTGTGCACTGTGTACTGAGCTTCGGTTCATTATCGTTGTTGTTGTTCTTTTTCCAAGTGTTGATGATGGTTGATGATATGATGATGATATTGTTTATTTTAGGTATGAGTCGACTTGGGAGAAGTTTGTAGATGAGCGAAGTAAGTTAGGATCGAAGAATGTAGATAGTTTGTTTTTCTTTGTTTGATTAAAGAACTGGATTTATATTTTGAGTTTGTAATTCCTTTAAGGGGCTTGTTTGAGCTCAAGTTTTGTAAAATGATTAAAAGTTTAAATCTTTATTTACCATCAAGAAAGGTATTTAAAGTACTTGATGGTATGATTTGTTTATGAAAATTAATCTACTCATGATAGTGGATTATAAAATGTTTTCATGTAAGGTTTATTGTATTTTTGTGAATCTAGTTATATGGAAAATCTAATTAAACAATTTCATATACTAAAAATTGAAGAAATATTCACAATAAACATACCATTAAGGAAGCCTGTGACTATAATGCAAAACATATTATACTTGGCATTTCAAAATGGTATCAAAGCAAATGTTTATTTTGGACATTTGCTCTTACATAATAAATTAGGATGCAATTTAGAATCGTGAATTGAGTAAGGGAAAAGCTTGGGTTTTTTATTTGTGTTGATTTTTTGTATTGTATTGATTGTTCAATTTCATGTTTATAACTTAAAAAAAATTATTAAAAACACTAAATTAAATAACTTGGCTTAAATTTATTTTATGTTGATATCTGAAATGGAATTAGCTGGTATAATAAATAAATTGTTATATATACCATGTTATTTTGTCATATGATTTTTGTATGTTATATTTTATATAGTAATGTATATATATGTGTACATGTACTTATAAGATGCTTTGTCATGTGACATGTGTGTAACTTATTCTATTTATGTATGAGTTGTTATGTAATGTATATGTGTGCTTTATATGTGATATGTGTAAATGTTTTGCTACGTATTATGTTTGTAATATGCTTGTGGGTGATATGTTTTGATGTTAACTGAACTCAATTCAACTTTGGCTAATTGTAAGTAGAGCACAAATGATTTAGAAAGAACACTAGTATTTGCCCCCTAAATCCTTTAAACTTTAAAATAGACTCTCTAAGTGATTTTGTGTTATACTTTGAATGTGTTTGCTTTAATAAAATGGTGGTTTTAATAGGGATTTTCCCCATAAACTATATTTGTTGGTATGTTGACTAAAATAAAGAAATCAAAACGAAAAGGGAAATTCAAAATTTCAAACTTGACTTGACATTTTCAAATCTACTAAAGGTCAAATGTACATTTCTAAAATCAAATAAATTAACAAGATAGAAATCTTCAATTAGTTATCTAAATAAGATCCATAATTCTCCTATAATCGAAAAACAAGTTGTTAATAGTAAGCATATATACAAAATGTGAAAATTATTTGTGAAACAAAGTTATTAAAATTAATGTACACATAAATGAAAAATCTCCATTATAATTTTGTTAAGATAGAAGTGCTAATAAAGGCAACAAAACAAAATGTTCTTGATAATTAAAAGAATATGACTACTGTATATTTCCGATGGACATTATCATATATGTTCAGTCATTGATGGAATAGCGAATTTACAACCTTCAATTGTCAATTATCATGTTGTGTCAGTTGGTGCCGTGTTAATGTGTGTCTTTGTGAGTCAAGAGTCGAGTAGAGTCGGGTCAAGTCAAGTTTGAGTCATCAGTTCTGTAAGTTTGAATCTTGTTTTTTTAAGTAAATGAAGGTTCAATAATCTCTAAGCTAGTTCCTACTGTTTATTATATGCTATATATTACATGAAATATCAGTATTGTAAAGTTAAAGAAGTTTTTCAAAAATCCAAATTAAGAAATTAGAACATGTGAAAATTATATGAATAACTATAAGAATAATACTAAAGTTAATTAAACAATTTCAAATTTCAAATTAAGAAATAGAAGAAATTTGTAATGAATAATAAAAGTTTATAAATAGATAATGCTAAAATCAAATAACACTAAAATTTCAAAATAGTTATGAAAATAAAAAGAATGAAAAATATCAAATATGTGTGATAAAAGAAACAAAATCATGTAAACATATATGTTGATGAATAAGAATAATAAATATAATATTTGACAAATAATTAAAATTTCTTTAGAAATGAACTATAAGATTTATAGTTAGATAAAAGAAAATCAGAGCGCGCAACAGAAACATAATAGACAAATTAGTTCTTAAGATGACTGAATGCTTTTGAGTAATAAAGTTAAAATTAATATAAAATGTCTTATACCAACAGATAGTTAAGTGAATTTTGATGATGAAATTCTTTTAAGGAGGAAAGAATGAAATGTACAAAACCTTTACCTAGGTAATTTAAAAATAGTATAACTGAATAATATATAGGCAATTAAGTTTAGACTTGGATTAGAATTTAATTTAAAAATTGAATTTAGATAGCTTAAATAGTTCAAGTAAAACAAGTAATGAATTAAGATTAGATAGATTAAGATAATTAAATTAGTAAATAGATTTGAAATTGAAATTGAGATTTCATATATTTTCATTAATCATCTATCTTTCCTCAATCACTTTTCATTGGATCAAATTATCCAACTTTTTTACCTAATGTTTCATTTTAAACTCATTTTATTTCAAATTCAAATTCTCAAATCTCAAAACAAACATTTTAAATATTTATTAAACTCCTAAACCCTTAAACTTTGGTTTAACTTTCATTTCTTAAATCCATATAATTTTTTAAATCAACTATTTATTTAAAAATATCATTTTTAAGCCTAACCTAAACTAAATGTCAAATTTTTTATATATTAAACCCATAAGTTAGATTTTTTTTTTATTCAAACTATTAGTTTCTGTTGTATATATTGTCAAAGTTATTTTCTATACTTAATATAATTATCGAAAAGGATTAAATTTGATACCATATTCTAAAAATATCTTTAATTTTCCTTGTCCTTATCCTTTTTCTCACCCTTTTCCTTTTTCATTTTCTGTATATTCTTTTCCTTTCCTTTTCTCTCCTTCTTCTTCTCTCTTGTCTCTCTTCAAAACTCAACTCCAAAATCTCAAATTCAAGGAAATCATAGAAGATATTAAAGATGAAAAACAAGATAAAAGAGGAGGAGAAAGCATGAAGTATCTTAACTAAATAAGGAGAATTGCAGAGAAGATCAAGTATGTATGTATTTGTTGAAGATAAGTATAGTTATTTTTACTTTGTTTGATTTGTTGTTTACACATGTATATGACAAATTAGGATTAGATATGAGTTGGGTTTGTGATGAAATTGATGAATAAGAGATATATAGACATGTAACTAAAAACCTAGTTATTTACGCATGTGTGAAGCTAGGAAGATGAAATGATTTGATGACGCATGGTGGTAGCAAATGCTAGGGAATGTTGTTTGAACTTAGTTTTGAGCTTGTATATTACTATTAAAATGTTGTGGGCTGAGTTTTGAAGATAAAACAATTAGAGAAGTAGTTAAAATTGTGTAAAGGAAACAAGAGAATTCATGATAGTAGGCAAGGGGTCAATCATGGGCATGAAAGAAGCCTTGGTAGGCTCAGGTTAGACGATTTTTCACAATCATGGGTATGAATTTTGACCCAATGGCTCTATTTTGGAAAATTTCCATCGATCATGGGCATGATCAAACCCTTACTAGCCTTGAGTCATTTTTAAACATCAAAATCCTAAAGTAACTGGCATGATTTAAAGCATATTCAAAAATTTTTATCAATCATGGGTGTGATCCATCCCTTAGTAGCCTCGATTAGTCAAAAATTTCAAAATCCAAGAATCACGGACGTGATTGTGCCTGTGATAAGTAATCACACATTGAGTTACAGTCGTAATTCTTGAACCCCAAGACTCAAATGACCTCAAATGTTAAAAATAACCTTAGAAGTAGATAAAGCATTCAAAGTAGGTAGAAATTGACTACTTATACCCGAAAATTGGAGTTAAAAGGACTTAGTGATGACCATTTTAAGATTTAAACTTATTAAATGAAAATTCAAGTATGACTAGATAAATGATATAGGAAAGATATATTAGTGCTTGAATAATTAGAAATGGGATTAAATGAATTAATGGTTTTAGTAATTAATTTGATTTAATATGGAATTTAAGTATAAAACAAACCTACTTGATCAACTTAAGTTTAACTTGACTTAATGAATCTAAATGAGTAAAATGAACTAGATTAACTAAGATCCTATGAGATATAAGAAATAGACTTAATGAAATAGGTGAATTAATTTAGTAACTAGATTAATTGATTAAGTCTAATCAACTTGGCTTAGATTTAATAAACTTTTGATAAGGTAGACTAGGTTGTGTCTAATATGAGGAATATGTTGTTTCAAATGTTTGTTTGTTAAGGAAAATGAATGTTTTTGGAAATGAAAGATATGATGATGCTTTTGTAATAACTGATTATAAATAAAGAGAGAATAAATAATTTAGTAGACAATGGAGAATTGTTCGTATCTTGGCGAGGTTTTTAATTAGTATCTGATCAAATAGGTTTTTAAACATAAGTTTGATGTAATTAGATAATTCATTTAATTGTTTATATAGTTTAATTTCCTAAACAGATGAATGGATGGTTGATCTATCCCTACCTTTGTTTTGGATTTCAAACTTTATGAATGATACGCAATAACTTGCATGATGATTACTAAGATAGACATCTAAATGAATTAAAAACTTAAACTCGGCTAATATATTTGAGTGTTAACTGTACATGTGTCATTTCATTCGGTTTAAGGAGCAACAACCTTATCCCAAGCGAGGCACAATAGTTTAGACAATTAGGTCACCTCTTTACCAGATGCAATAGCATGCAATGATGCAATGGCAATTCATAAGTGGCTCAGCAGATAGTTGATGTGACAAACGGTATCAATGTACTGTTTGCTTAAAGTTAAGGTGAACTAACATGGCTTAGTTCACATTATGGGACCGGTTGAACTAGATGATATTATGGACTAAAGTTAAGTAAAGAGCGAATAAAGACTGTAAACCCTAGAGGATGCTACTATTCTTTTTCGGTTATATCATGTAGGAGATATAGGTATTCGAGCTGCCTATATCAACTCCCTAAGCATATACTATTACTGATGACTCCTAGATTCGTAGAGGCTTGTTTCGAAGTGTGAATGGTTTCATGTTGCTTGTTTTATTAAAGTAAAATATAATAACTTGTTATTTGTTGCATTTAGCTAGGCTTGTGTGTCATTTCATGTGTGTCTGTGTTAGTGTGTACTGAGCTTCGGCTCATTATCGTTGTTATTGTTCTTTTTCCAGATGTTGATGATGGTTGATGATATGATGATGATATTGATTATTTCAAGTATGAGTCAACTTAGGAGAAATTTATAGTTGAGTGAAGTGAGTTAAGATCGAAGAATGTAGATAGTTTGTTTTTCTTTGTTTCATGAAAGAACTGGATTTATATTTTGAGTTTATAATTCCTTTCAGGGACTTGTTGGAGCCCAAGTTTTGTAAAATGATTAAAAGTTTAAAGCTTTATTTGCCATTAAGAAAGGTATTTGAGATACTTGATGGTATGATTTGTTTATGGAAATTAATATACTCATGAGAGTAGATTATAAAATGTGTTTTGTTAAAAGTTGTTTATAAAGTTTTAGTAGATTTTATCAATCAATTATCATAAACTGTTAGTTTAGGACAACCTTACATATAATATGAAAATGTTATAGTTTTGTTTTTTGAATGTAGAGAAATTTTATGGTCCTGTCATTAACTTTGAAGAGATCGATCTCATCATCATCCAAAGGCTCACACCATAACCATTCGTGATCAAATTACTAAAATATTTAATATTCTATATATTTATTTTAACTGTTAGATTATTGACTGGATTGTCCCATTGATGGGACTGTAGAAACTCCATTCATTGTACTAAAGGAAGCAATTGAATTTTTTAAGTTTAGATGTTCTTCGTGCACATTATTATATAAACAACCAATGCTCATTTATGAAAATTGAATAATTTTTATTTGTTAAATAGAAACCTTATGAAAATTATGTATAGACATAAATATTAATATTGAATGGAATAACTTTCAACAAAGATGTCATAATATGATCTTGAAATCATATGCGTTCGTAACATAGAAGTAGGATATACTCATACTCGTTCTTTTTTTCCCTTTCTAGACCATTTACTTTGTTTAGTTATGCAGTATATAATATTCAAGATATTTTGTATATCGAAGTGGTGCATAAAAAAAAAGAGAAATGCTAGCAACACTTTCCATCACTCTCTCTTTCAACATTGTCTTTTCTATTGGTTCATTTTATAGTCAATCTTAAATTATTATAGTAGTTTTTTTTTTCTTCTTCTTTATTATTATTTTCTCTTTCTTCATTCATCTTAAAGATTAATTACCTAATTTATAAATGTTTCACATCTCTAAAACTCTATTTAATTTGTTATGGAGGGAAAAATGGAATAAGCAAAAAATTGGGAAAGCTTTCCCTATGCCTTGTCAAAAAGGAAAAAATTTTAAAAAAAAAATACCTAATACAATTTAATTTTAAAATGTAAAGTCAACATTAATATTAACAATTTTTTCAATTCAACTAAGTAAAATAAAAAGACACAACCTCTAGAAAAAACATAACATGAATCTGATTCTATTTAAAAATTCTTCGTTTTACCATCTCACGTTGCTAGTGTAGAGCCATCTGCTGCAAGAGTGAAAAAATGAAGATCAATCAATATTTTTATTTTTTTAAAAAATTAAAAGATAATATTTTAAATATCTAAATTTGAAAGTGAATCACAAATATAATTTGATTGTTTATTTCTTATTTTTACGTCCTTTTTCTATTCCAGCTTTCATTCTCATAGGAGCTCCTTTTTGTTTTTGTTATGTCTGGAACAAGTATTGAGTTATACCTAATGGCATTATGGCAAGTATTCTCTTTGTCTCTATGAGAACAAATATTCTTAAAGCATTAATAACCTTGCATTGCTTGAGACTTAAAATTGTAGATCTCTTGACATGCTAACCCTCTTTGCTTAACAAGATAGATTATTAAAACAAGTCATTACAATGATGTTGCTTATTCTCAAATAGTTTTGGCATATTTTTTATTTTAGAGTTCTCTCTTGCACTTCTAGTCCATCTCTCCAAAATATAATAGGAAGGAATGTTAAACACACCTGAATGATGAAGAACGGATAACGAATGTCGATAAAGATATTCATTATATTTAAATGAAGAATATACACATGTAAGTTTTTCTTCTCCAACATTTGACTCTACTATAAGATCTTTATTCCTTTCAAAATCTTAAACTTTGAAAGTAGCAACCAATCCATCTTCTTATTTTATAGGATGACACTCGTTGCTCCTAAAACTTCCACTTAAAATTTCTTAAATATTTCATGTGTATGAATTAGACACAATTGCTTCTCAAACAAAGATAGAGACTTTCAAAATCAGTTCCTTTTTCTAAGTAGAAAAATTGGCATGAGATTTTATTTCATTTCCATCTTGTAAGGCTATCATATATTTCTCATTAAACTCCTTCAATGTTGTTTTCTTGTTCACACACTTGTCAAAAAATGAACTAATGCTTTTAAAACCTTGTGTGATTGACATACCTATTAATGAAAATATAGTACTTTGTCAAAATAAATAAGCATAAGATGATGAATAAATAATAAACTTTTAGACACTGAAAAAATGTATATGCACTTGTAATAAAAGAAACTGCTATGGTAGTAACTACATACCTGCAAAAAAAAGTATCTCTCATAAAAGTAGGCACCCAATGCTTATGATCTTCATACAATGATTGGATCCACTCACTTTCAACAAGAACAAATTTCTCTACCATTTTCTAACCACCTTGCTTTAAATTGTTCTTCATTCTAATACTTATAAATGTATCTTTTGAATATCTTAATGGAATCTGGAAATTCTCTAGTCACATGACCAAGCTTTTCAGGAGCCTTTCTTAATATATGCCACAAACAATGGCGATGAAGTGCATTTGGAAACACTTGTTCAATTGCTACTTTCATTGTTTTATCTTGATCTGTGATAATAGTATTTGGAGGTTTTCCACCCATTGCTTTAAGCTATTGTTTCATCAACCGTATGAAAAATGATGAAGTTTCATCCGCAAGCAATGCACAGCCAAAAACGATTGATTGCAAATGATTATTCACACCAATGAAAGAAGCAAAAGGCATTTTGTATTTACTGGTATATAAGTAGCATATAAAAAAAAACATCTCTAAAAATCTTATAGTCACATATTGTTTTCCCATGCATTCAAAATAGATATTTTAAACGTTGTTCACTATCATATTCAAATTGGTAAAAGAAATTATGATCTTTAGCATTAGCATCACCTAATTGTAGTCCCAAACATTCTCCTTGTCAAGATGATTTCTGATATCTTTTTCCAAGCAACCAATGTTTTGATATACCCCATGTTCTTTAGCCATAGAAGCAAAAATTTGACTTGTCTTTACCCCAACAACATGTAAAGTATTGATATCATGTTGTTGTGACAATGTAATATTTCGATGATATGGAAAATAATGAGCATGGTTTGGAAAAACTTCATGGTTATGATCTTTTACGAAGTCATAAACAAATCATTAACCATCATATCTCATCTTTACATATAATTTTGCTTCATATCCTATTTTTAAGCAAGGTCTATGATTAGTGGCATTTGATTCCCCTTTTTTCCGTATCTAATGCAAACATATTTAGCATCAATGAATTCTTTTGAAAGTTTTGATTATCGAGAACTTTTATTTCAAATCCCAAACCCTATAGATTTAGCATAATTCTTGTAATACGACATGCTTTAAGATGTGAATTGAATTCCATACTAATATGTGGCTCTACAATATTTGATTCTTCAATTTGATTGCTTTTATCCTTCTTCTCATTGCCATACTGTTAATCTTTAATGTTGTATTCTTCATTACTAATCCCATCACAAGCATCAAAATCTAAACTTTCATTTAGATCAAACTTCATTCACACCTATTCAAAAGAGAAATAAAATTTTAAAAGATTATATAATATACACAATAATTAAAAATATAGCTTCTAACTAATTCATTACTAGAAGACTAAATATAAATATACTTCAATCAACCTATTTTAGATGCAGACAATCAATAAATGACAAATTGTTCTTAAAATTATAATAAGACTAATAATTTTTAATAGTAAAAAAACTAGCACATATACTATCATTCTTGTTAGTAAATAAACACATTAACTTGTAATTATTTAATTATTAAAAGATTAAAGAAAATTTTAAAAAACCTTAAAGATAGGAAAAAATTTTATGTTTCTCTAATGAAAAATAAAGTAATTGATTGTAATTGCTTTTTATCATCAAGTGATTCATTAGATAATTTTTTTTACAAGACAATAAGAAATCTTTCCCACCATTATTTTTTTCCCTATTCCATTTTTCCCTTCATAACAAATTAAGTCAAGTTTTAGAGAGGTGAAACATTTATAAATTAGGTAATTAATCTTTAGGGTGAATGAAGAAAGAGAAGATAATAATAAAGAAGAAAAAAACTACTATAATTATTTATGATTGACTATAAAATAAACCAATAGAAAAGAGAGTGTTGATAGAGAGTATCGATGAAGAATGTTACTAGCATTCCTCTTAAGAAAATTGTTTTAGATATAAGTTTTACTAAAATCTCTTTATAAGTGTTTTTAAGTATTCTTCTTTTGGCAATACGAACTAAAAGATTTGAGGAAGTGGCTTATTATCAAAGCCTTGAACTATCCAGTGTTGAGGGTCGTATCGTAACTTTTATGGAAGACTGTATTTAAGGTATCTTGAGCTACTTTAGACTACATTTAAGGTATCTAAGGCATTAAGAGAAATATTTTGGGCATTCCATCTTAAGACTACATTTATGGTATCCTAATTAGGGCTGCATTTAAGGTACCCTAAAACTTATGAGATAAGAGAAGTTAGTTGGACGACAGAGACACTGATGGAACTACTAATTCCCTAACCCAAGGTCAAGGGGGGGTTATACCCTAGACTTTACTTTGGTTACCGGAAGACCACGTGCGATGATTACATTGCATACGCTTGTTCACGCATAGCATATGATTGACAACTTATCTGTGCTTGTGGTAAAAATAAGAATATTGCACTCCCATCTCACTGAGCATAATAGATTGTTTTGCAGTTTGCCTCATAAGAACAAAATAAGATAGGGTTGGTGTGAATGAGAGCTATTCAACTCCAAGACAGTTTTCACAAAACCCTAAAAGGCCAAGTAATAATATAGGTGATAATTATAATATTATAGTCTTTGATGGGTTTTCTTTTCTTGAACTTGCGTAAGCTACTTGTTTTACTACTTGGTAGGGAATACCGACTATTTGCGGTTTTGTCGATCTATGGGAAGTTGAAATTTCATAGTTATTTTCATATTAAGAAATTGTTTATGTATAAAATGATTTAATGAAATAATTAAATATTTAGGTAGAGTCTTATGATCTCTGATTCATGAGACAGCTTTTATGTAACAGGTGTACATATTGTATGATAGCTTTTAGTGTTTTCTATTAGGCCCTCCTTTGGGGTCCTTACATGTTTATATATTTTATATGTTAAAATATATGACAAACATATACAAATATGTGTTACATTATTATAGCATCTAAATTATATATCACATTGGACATGTAAGACATATGAACAAATAATATATTTTTTATGTTTGAAAATAAAATATACAATACACAATAAACAAATATATCATATGTAACATATAATATATATCCTAATTTTGTATATTACTATAACATTTAAAATATATATATATATCCGTTATAACATATGACATTTATAAAAATATGATTTTTTTTTATTATATAAAGAACTATATGATATACATATGAAGACATATCCTATATAACATATAAAATACATATCATTTATAACATATATGACATATAAATATATGATATTTTTTTTAATGTTTTGAAAAATATAATAATATATACATAAACAAATATATCACATATAACACTTAAAATAAAAACACATACTATACAAATTTCTTGCATAAAATTTTAACATGTTATCATAAAATATAAAATGTATACATTCTATAAAACATATAAGAACACATACAAAGTTTATATATTGCTATAACATGTAAAATATATAACCAATACAAATTTTATGATTGAAAAATTTACATATTAATATGACATAATATATATATATATATACACACATCATGCGTAACATATCGGAACATATACAAATTTTATATATTACTATAACTTGTAAAACATGCATACATATTATATCTCTTATATAACATATAAAAGCATTTATAAATATTTATATTGCTATAACACATTAAATACATATAAGAGCATATAAAACACATATACATGTAATATGCCATTTTATACTTTAAAATAAAATATATACATAAACAAATATATATATATAAAAGCTTGCGAGATTGAGATTAGTAAGGAGAGTGTGTGGTTACAAAAAGAAACATGATGCAAAGAAAAAGTAAAAAAGTGAAATGCATAAAAAAATTAAAGAAGAGAAAAAAAAAGTTCTAAATAAGGGGGGAAAGTCAATTTTGATTGAAAGGGAGAGAAAAAAATAAAAATAAAAGAAAAAATATTATAGACATGTGTTTAACTTTAACCTGTACAATAAGTTACAAGTTAATATGACCAAAGGCTCTAATTAAATTTAAATAAATTAATGACTTAAATCTTGCTAGGACCGGTCTAGTCAAATTAACTAACGGGACCATAAAAGTCCTCATCTAATAATATATGATATCATTTATTCCTTCTCTCTGCATCTTCCATATATTTTTATTCTCCCTTCTATCAAGTATCAAGCAAACTCGATGAAGACTTTAACAAAATCAACTTGCTTCATGTAGCAAACATTGCATTCACGTTACATAGAAATAATATAACCCCATGTATTTTCTAAAATTTCACTGTTAAGATCATTCATCCAAGCATTATCATTTGAAATGATAATCTAGTTGAGTTTGATTGAAAAGTAAGAAGTACCAAGTTGATCGATTATATGTTGCACTAAGAGTACTAGTGGCTGATATGAATCATTTTTGTTTTGGAGCTGAAGGGAAGTGGTCAATTTTCATTTCATGCTTGTCGGCCATTGGGTCAACTTTGACGAATAGTTCCATTTCAACTTGACTTGCAAGACCAGACGGCAGTGTGTTTTCCGTGATATCCTTTCATAAATATTATTCTCTATCCAAAATAGGCGGTGATGACATTGTCTAAATGCTTGTATTGTGGTATGTAATTTTTTTTTTGGGAATTCTTTTTTTTTTTTTTTCTCCCATAAAAAATTTTGACTGGTTTGACTCGAGTCCCCTACTTAGGACTAGTGGTCCCACCTTTCTGTTTTGTGGCTTGATGGGAACACCCACGAACCACACCTCTCAGGGCGAAGTTTAGCAACCTACCAATGGGTCCTCGCATCAACAAAGGGAATCGAACCTCACTCTTTCACGGACCAAGGCCCATCCCTTACAAACTGAGCCAATGCACATTGGCGAATTTCATTTATTGATTGCGACACATTTTAGACTGATCACACCTATAACTATACAAATAAAACAACAACATTTACTCTCAATGAATCATATTTCTATACTTGTACATCTACAACATATGGTCTCATGGAAACTAAAAGAGTGGAAAAAATATTCTTACACGTGAAAGAGATAGTTAGTAAATTTTTATATAACTATCACCTGTTATACATGAATAAGGTTAGCACTAAAAATATGATTGGATATTACATTTATTATATATATGTTATACATAAGCCTTTTTAAATATACATTACATATAACTACTAATCATACTCTTAACATGAAAAATATAGTTGTAATTTCCTAAATAATTATCAACCGTGATATATGAACATAGTTACGTGTTAAAAATATGATCAGATTTTACTCACCATATATATGTTAAGCAAAAGCCCTTTTAAAAAAAGTAACCTCCTAGAAATAAAAAATAATAATAATAAAAGAAAAGAACCTTCAATTGGTTAGATATGATTTAAAATTTATGGATAATGATATACTATGTAAACGCGCGTGGTGGTTATTTAACATATAGCTGCAGGATTTTAGATTTTTATTTAATTTACCTACCACCAATTATTATACATGGAATTTTATTCCACTCCCAAGGAATTTTCCGTTATAAAAAGAGCACCAAGCAGAGTCCACCAGCGCTAAGTGTTAAGGTTTGCTTTCTGGGAGGAAGACAAAGTTATCAATAGCAAACAAACGAAACACGATGTCCTTCAACTCAACAGCACCAGCACTTTCACCACCAAAAGCAACAAATATCATAAAAACATCCTCGGATGGTGCTTGGCAAGGAGATAATCCTCTAAACTATGCCTTCCCTTTGCTCATAATCCAAACCACTTTAGTAATTTTTATTAGCCGGTCCATTGCCTTCCTTCTCAAACCTTTACGCCAACCCAAAGTTATTGCTGAGATACTTGTAAGTCTTCTATATATCACAATCATATATTGAATTCCATTCCAATGATTAATGTTATTGACAAAGATGAATGTTTACAAGACAAATAAAGTAAATAAAAAGCGATAACTTGATTGATATAGTATATTTCAGAGTCTCTTAAACGTGTTCCAACCAATTACATGCACACATAT
Source organism: Combretum micranthum (assembly GCA_024138025.1). Lineage (NCBI taxonomy): Eukaryota > Viridiplantae > Streptophyta > Magnoliopsida > Myrtales > Combretaceae > Combretum > Combretum micranthum. The sequence continues at coordinate 269,658 of JAMXBD010000020.1, forward strand.
ACACTTGATTCGAGGGATCAGTAAACTTCCTTCGTGTATTAATTCCTTATCAAGATACTTAAATATTATTGGTAGATATGCTCGAGATAAGAAATTCGGGAAATGTCATATATTCATCTAATTAGTGGTAAAAAATTCATAAAAAAAATTATATAGAAAATCGTTAGCATAAATTGTCATGCAAAATTTTGAAATCTGGGGAATCGTCTTTGATTTTCAGGGTGGGATTTTGCTTGGGCCATCAGCTCTTGGACGCAACAAGAGTTTCCTCCATTCGATCTTCCCTTCTTGGAGTCTTCCCATTTTGGAATCCGTGGCGAGCATCGGCCTCCTCTTCTTCCTCTTTTTGGTAGGACTCGAGCTCGACTTCAGCACGATACGCCGAAGCAGCAAAAAGGCCTTCACCATAGCCTTTGCAGGCATATCTCTTCCCTTCCTCTTCGGAACAGGAGTCACCTTCCTCCTTCGCAAGGTAGTCCAAGGAGCGGAAAAGGTTGGCTACAGCCAATTCCTAGTTTTCATGGGAGTGTCCCTCTCCATCACGGCGTTCCCTGTCCTGGCACGAATCCTAGCCGAGCTCAAACTCCTCACCACTCATGTAGGTCAGACTGCGATGGCTGCAGCAGCATTCAATGATGTAGCGGCATGGATCCTGCTGGCCCTAGCAGTGGCTATTGCAGGAAATGGGTCTGGAGCTGATGCCGCTCACAAAAGCAGCCCGCTAGTATCCATATGGGTACTAGCATCAGGAGTCGCTTTTGTTGCTTTTATGTTGATTCTAGTGAGGCCCTTGATGAACTGGATGGCACGTCAGTGCTCTCCAGAGCATGATTTCCTAGACGAAGCTTATATTTGTGTAACCCTAGCTGGGGTCATGCTGTCTGGTTTCATGACTGACCTTATAGGCATCCATGCGATTTTTGGTGCTTTCGTATTCGGGTTGACCATACCCAAAGGAGGGGAATTCGCGACCAGATTGATCAAGAGGATTGAGGATTTCGTGTCCGGGTTGTTGCTTCCGCTCTACTTCGCGTCCAGCGGGCTGAAAACCGACGTGGCGAAAATCCAGGGAATGGAGGCTTGGGGGCTCTTGGCGTTGGTGATATCGACGGCTTGTGCCGGAAAGATCTTGGGGACGTTTGTTGTGGCGATGCTATGTATGATTCCGGTGAGGGATTCGCTTGCGCTTGGTGTTTTGATGAATACTAAAGGGCTTGTGGAGCTTATTGTTCTCAACATTGGCAAGGAAAAGAAGGTGAGTTCTTCTATACTTCATTCTCAAATAAATATGGGCACTGATCCATTTCCTTCCATTCATAGATTTTCCTTATTGCTTCTATGAAAAGGAAGTGGTTAAAGCGTATTCGAAAACAATCTGCTCCGTGAAAATCATCATTAATTTTCACCTTGCTGCATTTTGACTGTACGAATTTATTCTTCCCGTGTCTATGGAATAACATATAACTATCACACGTACTGGGCAAAGGCTAAATGAGCATCAATTGCTGATTATTCCACGCCTATCGATATAATGTTATCCGGAATGGAATTGATACTTGATGGCAAATATTGATAGACGAAAAATAGTTTCTGGCGAATATGGTACTGCTTTAATCACTTAAATTAAAAAGAGAGAGAGAGAGATTATAAATATTTACAACGTGGATTATTATAATTAATTCGCATAATTATTGCTCGTAGAATTTTGGCATATTCCCTTTGGGCCAAAAAGATAAATGATTGTCAACAAATCCCCATAAGCTACTTTTTCCTGTTTTTGGAACATTATTTTATTGGATAAAACTGACATATCTATCATCATCTAAAAAACTGAAAAAAAATTTAAAAAACATTCAAAGAAACTAATATACTTGCCCGAATGAGTAGTTGGCAGGTATCAATATATATATATATATATTTTATTTTAAATAAATATATATCATTTTTATAAAATTATTTATATAAAAATTTTATAATATTATATGTCTTAATTATTGCACTTGGCATATCATATTCAATAAATCCTTTTTCCTTAATACTTCTTTTAATAATCATATATCCTCTATTTTTAAAATCGAGTACTTACATCCCTATACAATAGGCGTAGGAGCGATGCATTCTTATTACTTAATAACTGATGTTGCTTGTAATAAAATGAAACTATTTTAAACTAAAAAATTAATCACGTCATTTAAATTGCTGATGTGGTAAACATTGGATTTAATTATTCAAATTTGAATATGTATTTTACAATATATATTTCCATGTCATTGTCTAAAGTTAATAAATCATATTTCAAAATTAAAAAAAAAAATACCACGTCATTTAAATTTGGTGAAGTGACAAACGTCACTTCCAGCTTGAAGTGCATTGGTATCTATTTTATTCCAATATATTTCTCCAACCGACAGTTTTAAAGGATAAACAGCAGAAATATTGCTCGAGGATATAAAACTAAATATTATTTTACTTGGATGGAGAGCAGATTGCTTCCATAACCATTATATCCTCCAGATTTTCAAGTCAAACTCCTCGTCCTTGCAAACAATTCATTAGAACATGGAGAGCTATTTTTGTTCTGATGGGGGATAATCTTCGTGCTGTTATAAATTATCTTTCTTCTAATTGATGCAAATTAGAAATAGAAAATATTTTTATTTCAAATGCAAAAGAAAAAAAAAACCATAACAAAGAGCGTGAAATCCACCAATTTTTTTTAATATGATTTGACTTTATTAGATTATTTTTCATATGATGTGGAAATATGTTTTATTACATATTAGTGTTTCAATAATTAAATGTAATGTCAGCAATTTATATGATATGATCAATTATTTAGTTTATACACATTACATACCACATAATCTAAAGCTGTGAGCTCCACACCAATTTGAGACAACTAAGTATTAAATTTTTTAAACAGAGGATCTTAACATGATTATAAGAGTTTTAAGGAAGGTTTTTTCAATTTAACCTTTTTTTTTTTTTTTGTTACTATTTATTATACCTTTTTAGAAAATTGAATCAGGTTAATCTATTCAAAAACCGATATTCATTTCACTAGACTAATGAACATATTGTTTACAAAAAAAATATTAATAGAGTGATTTAACTAAATTTATTAAGAAATTCATTAGAAAACTTTTTAAACCATATCATTCTACATCATCATCATCTCTAACAAACATTCACATGATGCGAATAATTTAAAAGTCACAGCACACAATTTTTTATGATATAGAAGATAAAAAGTGGATCCCTTTCGTTATTGATACTTATCGATCACAAGAATATTGGAAAAAGTGCTGATATCGCGTATCGATCACAAGAATATTGGAAAAAGCGCTTGTGTTGCATGATTAGTGGCTGGTTATGCTGGAAGAAAAAGGGTCTCCAAGGCATATAATTTCTGCGCCACGTATTTAGTATGTACCATCGAACAACGAAACCATAAGTGCCTTTTTTATCTTTATCGTTTGGGATATTGTTTGCTTTTTGTAGTGGATCGTGAGCATGTATCCTTTTCGATGTACAGTCTGGTTCGGTACGAACAAGTAACCTCACCTTTTGGAGTTAGTGAAGTCATGGCGTACGCCATACATAATTGGAATTGCTGTGTTGGGTCAACCCTGCCCTTTGCCGTTTATGGTAGGAATTATGTGGCGGCTCTCTCCGACCGAGCTAAGAGGTATAATAGCTAGGTTGAGAGTCGCGGTCAGTTTATTTAGAAACAGTCATTACAAAACTAACATCATATACATGCATATAAAACATACAATTAATTAATTATATTCAAAGTTAGTGATGTTGGAAGATAAGTTGATTCAAAATATTAATATTTTAAGTGATTAAGTAAAAAGAATTCAATACTTCAAAATAATTCATTTAATTAAAAAAATCAACGTTTTGAAAAGTAAGTCGAATAAGATATCTATAATTGACCATTAAAGCAATGAATGAAAATTATTTTAAACGTTAATATTTTAAATGAACTTTGTAAAAACATTGATACATCATCCAATTCATTTTACCTAATACTAATTTCTCTTTTTAACCATTTATAATAACGTTGATATCTTGAATGAACTTATTCTTAAATATTGATATCTTCTTATATTATCTATCCTATAATTATAATATAAACTAATTATTTAAATTTTCTATTTAATATGAGAAGAAACACAAACCCAATTCATCAACTCAAATTGCTATCTCTAGTTGATAGTCACACTTTTGTTGGAGGGAGGGAGGGGGGAGAAGAAAAAGAGAGTAAATGGAAGAGAAGGAAAGCTTAGTACCCAGATAGAATTTAGGATAAAATTATCAGAAAAGAAAACCGAACCACCTAACCTTTTAATAGGGATCCTTTCCCATAAGTTACACCAATAATAGCTTGCTACAAACCCTAGTGTTCTATGTCAATGATAATCCCAGTATTACGTAAGGTAGTGACATAAAAATTAGAAAATAAATAATCTAGGAGAACGATAGTATTTTAGTATTGCATTTTTAATTATATTGGAATATTATTTCGTAACCAGCGGATTGTGCTTCAAAAATTCTTGAACCATGGATCCCCGGGTCCCAAACTGGCCCTTAAATAATTTATTTTTAACTATATTTGAAAATATAAATTTGTAATTTTAAATATAATTTAAAACGCAAAATGAAAATATTGAACTTGAAACTTCCGATTGATGGCCAGTGACCTAAGAAATCGAAAGAATCAACCCTAGACTTGTAGGCTTAAACAGATCCATCGCTAGTTTAGGCTCGACCTCACGGGTCAGGTTCAGGTTCTGAACCCATGACCCCCCATTAAGATACCTACCATACAATTTATGCAAGATTGAAGCTCAAATATACTGTAAATATATATATATATATATATATCATAAGCATAATGCTTGAAGCTTTTATAGACTAGACCAACATATAAGATATGAATAATATACAAAAGTATTAAACCTCGTTTCATATGGTATTATTAATATAATATAATATAAAACCTTTCTTTTTCCCTTTAGGTAGAGGCCCTTATTCTCAGGTCATAGAAAAACGCGTGTTTCGGAATTCTAGACTGTACAACTAATCTTTTTCTTCGCATATTTCCTATGGATAAAATAGCAAGACAAGAAAAGATGTGGGCTTTTCATTGATTTGTTTTTTCATCTTGTTATAGGTCCTGAATGATGAGATTTTTGCAATCTTAGTCCTGATGGCACTATTCACCACCTTCATGACGACACCAGCCGTCATGGCTATATACAAGCCAAGACAAACTGTTCCTCACACTCATCATCGACAACTATCTCCTCCTCAAAACACAAAGGGTGAACTACGAATCCTAGCATGCACCCATGGATCTGTCAATGTCCCTTCATTAATCAAACTCATTGACCTCACAAGAAGCAACACCAGTTCCCCACTAAAACTCTATGTCATGCACCTTGTCGAACTCACATGCCGTTCTTCCTCTATCATGATGGTTCAGCGAGTCCGGAAGAATGGTGTTCCATTTATCAACCGGTTCCATAAGGGATCAATGCACGACCAGGTTGCCGCTGCATTTCAAGCATATAGCCATGTGGGTCAAGTGGCTATTCGGCACTCAACAGCCATCTCAGCTTTGCCAACGATGCATGAGGACATCCAACATGTTGCTAAAGACAAGCGGGTAGGACTCATAGTTCTCCCGTTCCACAAGCAATGGAGAAAAGAAAGTGAAGAGCCCATGGAAAATGTGGGGTATGGCTGGAGAGGGGTGAACCAGAGAGTGCTTAAGAGTGCACCATGCTCAGTGGCAGTATTTCTCGACCGTGGACTGGGTGATGGCTTTGAAGAAGGGGAGGAAGCTATCGCCACTCCAGTAAGAGGAATATGCATTTTATTCTTCGGTGGCCCTGATGATCGCGAGGTGTTAAAAATAGGAAGGAGAATGTCAGCGTATCCAGCAGTTCGCCTCACTGTTGTAAGATTTGTGGAAAAGGTCAAGGAAGATGTCAGCAATGCCATGCCCTCAATATCAGCAGGTACATGTGCACAGAGACAGCACATTGCCACTCACATGGTGAACCATGAAAAGGAAACGGTAAGTTTTTCTTAAGGCAACGCTCTCAAAAACACGCATCCTCAATTCACCCTTTCCACTAAAAACAACCATTTGAGCAGACTTAATCACTGTTGAGATATGAATGCTTTAAGCAGGAGCTAGATGAGGCGGCAATGGCACAATTCAGGAGGTACCATAATTCCTCAGGCTATGTGGAGAAGCACTACACCAGCAACATTGCAGAAGAATTGTTAGAAATCGGCCAGAATAGGGAGCATGAATTAATTATAATTGGAAGGAGTCAGTTTCCACATACAATGATTGGAAGCCTCGCCAATCAAGAGATTGAACACCCTGAACTAGGACTTGTTGGAAATATTTTAGCTCAATCAGACAAAGGCATCGTGTCCTCAGTTCTTGTTATTCAGCACCACGAATCTACTATGACAAATGAGACCATCCCATAAATGTTTAGCGACAAAAATGCAATAATCATTGATGCAGCCATCATCAGTGGAGCACCATGCACCCAAAAATACATACATACATACATACACATATATATATTTATATATATTACTTATATTTGCTTCTCGAACATTCATTTCCTTTCAAATCTGTTTATCTTAGCTATATTTGTATCTGTATTTTATATGTATCTTATTAGTAAGGTTTGTTTATGAGTGAAATCGTCTATTTTTGACAAATCGTCTTATTAAAACAGACATGAAATAGATGTCAAACCGTCAAATCTGTTTATCTTAGCTATATTTGTATCTGTATTTTATATGTATCTTATTAGTAAGGTTTGTTTATGAGTGAAATCGTCTATTTTTGACAAATCGTCTTATTAAAACAGACATGAAATAGATGTCAAACCGACACCAAATCAACGAACCAAATGCATCCGTTATAATGTGTGGATCAGCGGAATGGCATTTAGTGATAGCATAAGAAATAAAGAGCATGCCTCCCAAAGCAGTTTGTAATGAAATCACCCTCAACTGAATAGCATTGGAGTTCTTGGAATGACAATATGTTTGAGGCAAGGATAAAATGTCAAGCAATCATTTATACTCAGCCTTGGTCAATGGCCCCGTAAGAGCACCTCCAGCAGCAAGCAAGATTACCCTCTAAAAGACAAACAAAACCAAAAGCCAACAAGATGGCCTCAATCCCCTGCCTGAGGCCTAACAATTTGCAACAAACTGTAGACAGCTCAGATTTTTACTCCATGTGACAAATAAAAGAAGAAAATCATGACAGGAAAACCTGTTCTCCATTACCTGATTAGTTTACTTGATAAAACCCAGCTGGCAGTCGGCCCCACACAGAAAACAAGATCGTCCTTGTTTTGACTTCCTCCTAAACAAATGACAGTTTTCAAAATAAAGCCAGCATCAAAATGCCCACTGTGAGAAGGAACAAACATAATGGAGCACAAGTCAAGAAAAAAAATTTACTCAGCTAGGGCCATTACAAATGAGAACAGTTAAAAAATTTCCAGGTACAGATAAATGTTTTTTGGTTCACAAATACAACTCTTTAGACAAGGCAATTAGCCCACTTGACCTGTGACACTTGTACAAGCATAGACTAATTTCAAGGTAGCAACACTTCCTTGAAAAATGAAGGAGAATGATTAAAACAAGGGGAAAAAGAAGAGGAAGGAAAAAAGAAGAAAAAGGATCACTAAAAATTGTAGAATTTCAGCCATTCACTACCCACATATTACATTGTGTCCACCTCTGAAGAACTTTCCTGTCAGCTGCATCTTGTTATCCATCTACAATGCAGTTTTGCCAGCCTCATTTCAGCAGCAACAATCACAACAAAAGCTTGTGCACACACACTGCATTCTGAGTAAAAGTTCATACCTGGCCAAGCATTGATTTAAGTCAGGAAATAGCCCAAAAACCGTATAATCACTATAAGAATAAAGCGACAGAAATTCAGGCACAATGTTCAACCCACAAGGTACACTGCTCAGAGGGCCTACTGAGCCTTCACAATGAATTTTAAAACAAAACTAGACCAAAACAAAAGAGACATCTTTATTGCTTAAAAGATACCTTACCTTAAAGGAAGCCTCCTCCAGTCCATGTGGCATCAGACTTCCCATTGTGTTCAACAGCTTTCTTATCAGGAGCACTCTGGTAAAAGTCGTCATATCCGTCATCTTTATCATCCCAGCCAGCCCATCCATCTGAATTAGCAGAGGCTGTTCCTTTTGTGGTATCTGCTTTTCTACCATCTTGCTGGTCCCAATCATCCCAAGAGCCTGATCCAAAGGAATTGTTATGTCCACTTGAAGATTGAGAATTCCACCCTTTGTTATCATGTTTAAACTCCTGGTAGTAACCATTCCTCTCACTGTCATTTCTTTGCCAGTTTTCAGAATTCCAATTCCCACCTTCTTTAGTGAACTCCTCCACTTTTTGAGAAGCCATTGCCATAACGCCTTTCATGATACCCCATGTCCTCTGTCCGATCTCTGTTGTTTTTGCAGTTACCACATTGACAGTTTCATTGACCTTGTAATCATAGCCACCTTCCTTCACCTATCAAACAAAACGTTTCATGATCTGCCTCATACAAATTTCACTCAATAACCATCAAAGCTAGACCATCATTAACAATAACGCTACATGATATCTACACTAGCAAAATCCAAGTTCTCTTATTCAACTACTACCAATAATTTATTTCACCATTGCTCTCTGTCATAAACATAAACCCCACCCCCCCCCCCCCCCAAAACAACATCTGAGATGTTCAATAAAAAAATTATCACCATATCCAATAAACAAATTTAGAGGTTTCACAGTTCCACCCAGTCTTAAAAATTAAAAACTAGTCTGCCAAAGATGTATACAATCTTTTCCTTAAAAGCTAATCCAAACTCAACTCTTTCAAAAGCACTACAAAACAAACAGTGGAAGTTACCAGATAATGTTTGTGATCTTGTTATGGGTCTCCTATGGGGATATTCAATGAAATTTTCTTCTAACATTCTCCTTTCCTAATGTAAATTTATAAATATTAGGCTTCAATTAACGAGAGAACCAAAGACCTCTAAGAAATGGTTCAATTTACAAGAGAATCCTAGTTCTCTAAAATTTGTCTAATTTGTCTTAAAAGACTATAGTAGGACCATGCACCAAGATGCACATGCTTATAATATACAATGAAGCTTTTTAGATTAAGATATACATATTACACAGATTAAGATATTAAGACTTGACAGGTGATTATGACAATAGTACATTGAAGTAATGAGCTAATAATAAGAGGAGTAAGGCTCCCACTCCCACTTCAACTAATTTTGGGAGTTAAATACCTATTGACAAGATAAGGTACCAACCAAACTTCTTATACGAGCCGTTCTGTAAAATATTTAAAGGTAAAAAGAGAGCATATGATAGAGTGAAAAATTCTTTCTTGACAATATTATTTTCATGTCAATGACATTAAATAATGCACCAACCAAATCCTCCCTCAACCCAGTTTCCAACTTCTAGCCAGCCTATATTTAATCCTTAAAAAGATCATTATAACAAGCGTAAACAAAGCATCATCCAATTATTTTTCTATAACAAAAAAATAAACAAAAAAAAATTACGCCAAATCAAAATTTCCAGGATTTTCAGAGATAAGTACAAAAACATGACAGCTTCCCTTCACAAACAACAATGAAGCATAAAAAAGAACCTCCATAATTTCTGAGAGGATCACCATTCAAAATAGAAAGCCTGCAGTACCTCCAAAAAAGCTGCTGAAGGACAAGGTACTTCTTATTCCATCAAAATGGAAAGTACAATTTTTTTGTCCCAGAATATAAGATTGGAATCTGGGTGATGAATACTAAGTGGTCTACAGCCACAGAAAGGATCAAAGGATCCAACTGAATCAGACTTCAAGATAAACAACGCATGGGCCACATGCCCACCAAGCAGTGTTGACAATATGAATCATGTCCCTCCATCAAACTCTATCAGGAACCAAATCGTTATCAATAATTAACTATATCACATACTTTTCATAGCTCTCTCCGAGTCTTTTCAGTCTCTCTCGCCCCAGTTTTCTTTTAGTAGCCTCTGAAATCTTTTGCTGCCTAATTGTTAACCCTATATCACATCCATAAGCATGGCCAACCCATTTTAATCCCGATCCTCAAATCTTCAATCTACCGTGCTAATCCAACTGTAATACATCCACTTCTTATCTTTTCCATTCTCGTATGGCCATATATCCATCTCAGAATTCTCACCGTCACTACTCTTGCTCACATCCATAGTTTACTAACCAGAATTTAGACATATAAAGCACCCTACTCGTGAGCATAATTTTATACTAGAAGTTATGTAGTTCCCAGTATAAAATAAACCACTGTCATCATATCTCTACCATCAACGCCTAAAATGTTTCTTTTGCGTGAGATGCAGGAAACAGCAGCTATGGGAATAGGATCCCATCCTCTCCCATTACAATTGACAGCCTACATAACTACAATGGATGCAACCTAAAGATTTTACCAATGATAACACAATGATGTTGACGAATTAAGATTAGGGTTTAAGCCGTAAACCTATAAATGAGAACGCATGATCTCTACCAACAACCACATGGCTACTGAAAACGACAGAGAGGTGTTGAATATCTTCCATCTTGAATGGAGAAGTTTACAATTGACACATCTAATTGGGATCCACAGGGACAAATTATGCGAATAATTGACTAATCCAAGAAAGTGATGAAGCTTGGTTGCCTCTAGCTAATCTGTCTAGCGAATTTTATCAACTGGTTAGATACCTAGGCTGGCATTGTCTATGCAGACCAATCATGCATTGCAGAATTGAAAGCTCTCATTTGCTGCCATAGCATACCGCTCTAAAAGGAATGAGAAGAAACATATTTGAAATGCCATTCTACTATGCATCTAGGTTTAGCTAGAAGAATTCTTAACAAAGTCCCACTCTTTTGTACATAACTTTCACTATAAACACAATCACTATATTACCATAAAATTTATGCCAACAAAACAACAATAGGCACAGGGTCATGCACACAACTAATCTACCTTCCTCACATTAAGAATTCTGGATAAAACAGTATTTTACCATCTAAAGAGAAGGAAAATATCCAATTAACCTAAGATAAGAAAACAAATAAAAATAATATAGTCAAGACCTTTAAGAGAAAACAATATTCTGACAGCTATAAGGCAGTCTGGATTTTGCATTTCAGTTCTGCGAAGAGGGATGACCCGCCTAAGGTTGTATGCTTTTTGGTTTGCTGTGTGGCGCCCATCATCAGCCCAAAATTAACTGCATTACTATTTCAGTTATAGCTGTGATGCACAGCACACCCAAGTACCTGTTCTTTTACATCTTTGATTTTTCGTCCTTCCTCTGATACAAGAAAAAAATTCTTACAGCATCTTTTGGTTACTAGTTGATGGACCATTAAATACTACAGAAAATATCCACATTCAGATGCGTCGAAGCTTGTTACAATTATGGGAGGTGTCAAACTTTTCTGAGGTTGCCATAGTATAACATAGGAACATAATACCTCTACTTTTCTTAAACTCAAAATCTATCAAGCAATGATCTGCTATAACTCCCTGTTGATTGAGAAAACATGGCACACCAACACAGAGAATAATATCTCACTAGATTTAAAAATCACAAAACAATTATATGTGAATCCTATAAGCTCAGCAACTCCCTATGTTATTGACTGGTAGTTGCAGATATATCATCTTTTCTTGTCCAGTCCAGTCACACTTACAAACCCATTTGAAACATCTTTATCCGTAGTGATATCATACTTGACTTGAACCTTTGTAAGCAACATTTTCCATAGATATGTGGACATCTTTAAAATGATAGTGTGACAATTGATTGCAATAATTTTATCCATATATGTAGCACTGTTTATTGGCTTGACAAGTGTCAGCTTCTGATTACTTTGCAATAATTACTTTAATAAAATAATATTAATAAAACATATTTACATAAATAATATAATTAAAATACAAAGAACATAAATATAATAAAAACAAATGAATAAAAAAATCCCTTGGGGAAACAAGGCCAACCCCCTTGCCTTGGGGCTGGTATAAGTGTGGTGAGTGGGTTTTGACCCACCCAACACCTTCTGGATGGCGTGACCCGAATGCAACCCACCAGTTTTGCAATAATTTTTCTCTTTTTTATTTTCAAGGGTGGTGATTAGCCACCCACTACTCTAATAGAGCCATGGCCAACCCCACTATGGCCAGGTGATGCCCAGCTTATCTTTTGTTTATTTTCCATATTCTTTATGATGTCATTTATTAAATTATTTAATACCATTATTTTATTACACTTTTTTTTAACTAATCAGAAACTGATGCATATATTCGATAATATTATTTTATTAAATCAATTAATAGTCATAGATAAAAATAAAGGACCCGCACACACACCATAAAAAGCAAAGACATGTATGCAATATATCAAATGGTGAAAACTCAAATATCCAAATTTAAATTTCACCCCCGCCCCCCAACCCAAAAAAAAGGGAAAAAAAAAAAGAAAAAGAAAAGAAGTTGGTCAATCCTAAAACATATGAGCCTCTACCCCTCATGTATTGGCCTTAGAAGGTTTCTTTCTACCCTCTATGATATATACAATAGGAATCAAAATTCTTTAAGCTAGTATGATTTTCCAAGCATCAAAGCTCCCCACATTGCTTATTTTGCATCATCCAATCTTGAAAATAAAAAGAAAAATTCCCACCTTCATCTATTGTGCCCTCCTAATCTTTTTCTTTACCTGAAAAACTTGTCCACTGTTGATCACAGGGTTCGTATACTTCAAAATCATGTCACTTTCTCAATTTCAGTGTACACATAACATACCACCAAACCAATGAAGGGATGCAAAAATTATGGGAAATAGAAAAAGAAGCTCATGAAAACTTTTAAATTTTGTCCTTCTAAATTCAGACCCTATTTAAGGCTTCCTACACATTTTAATACTTATAAACAAGAAGGAAATAACATATCTAGTTCAATATAGAGAACAATTATGCAGCAGATGAGAACTCTAGATTACTGGAAATTATAGGAAAATCATATACATAACTTCCTCCCTCCCTATTTCCAAAAAGCAAAAAGTCACATAAATGGACATATAGATGCTTTCCCTCCCCTAATGGACCAATAGGAAAGAATGGAAATCATATCTTTCTACTTGCTATTGACAACTCTGAAGGATATCACCTCTGGTAAAGTAGTTGTAATGTTTACATATTTTCCCAAGAAGAATAGGATGATCATCTAAGCAGACAAAAACTACTAAGATAAACATTTGCCAAAGTGAAAGCCAATCAACTTCAACAGACTAGACAGAATCTAAAGGATAATATCGACAACCTAATGACCTACTGACTCACCCCAGCATATCTGAAGCATCCATCTTATAGATGCAACCACACTACTGGATAATAATTCAATATTATATTTCCTCAGCTCGGTTTTAAGTAATAAACCAGCCACACACGACCCAAAATAAAGAGTTGAGCTGCATACACACCTTAGTAGTGAGCTCACTTGTCCCTGCCTGAATCGCAGTTGCAGCTGATTGCGCTGCAGAAGCAGCAACCAACGACAACTTACCAAACCCCTGCACACACACATTTATCAAATCAACATTACAGCAAAACCAGAACAAGACGAAACCGTGAACAAAGAAAACAGCCAAATTGCGATCAAGCCAATCCAGAACAAACCTGAGAAACAACAGACAGAACATCTCCCTGAGGATCACTAGTATTCCTCCTCACATTAGGGGAGGGGCTCGAACCGAACCCGACATACTTCCCACCCTGCGAGGGAGGGAGCCCCTCAGGGCGTGACTCATTCTCTGCTAATTTCCTTGCGAAAAAACTGTCCTTATTTGCTGCGGACGCCTCCAATTGCGCCCTCGTATAAATATCCTCCGTCGACTTCGACCGCGACGGAGCAACACCTCTCCCTCCGCTACTCCTAAAACTGCTCTCCGACTGATTCCTCCTTATATCACTCCTCGATCCGAATCCACTATCGTCATTATCCCAACTATCCCACCCGCCACTCCCACCGCCGCCGCCCCCGTTCGCCAACGGCGGTTTCGTCCTCCCGGGGGTGGATCCAACGGATTCCTTCACGACGGGAGGATCACGCCACGAGCGGCCCTCTGCGAGGGCCTGGATGCGATCACGATAAACAGCAGCAGCGCGTGAATTGTACTTAGCAACGATGTCAGTCTCCTTAGGAATACCGTATTGAGCGAGGAAGGCATTGAGGTTCTCGTTGCCGCCGGACTCCATCTTCTTGATCTGGATTTCGGACCACGAGTCCATTGTGACGGATCGGACGAATGATATGTGGACGCCGAGGCCGCGGTGCTTACCGGAGCACTCGAGGCACATGAAGACGCCGTAGGAGACGGAAGCCCATTGAGGGTTCTTCTGGGCGCAATCGACGCAGATCTTGTTACTAGGCTGCGCTTGGAGGTCGCGGAGCCGCCGTGATGCCGCCATCAATAGCGTCGGGTTGGGTTAGGGTACGATCTAAATCTGATCGTGCGAATTTTACGGATTCGAGTGGTGGGTTTTGTGGATTAAGAGAGAGAAAGAAGGGGGATTCACCGACACCACGGAGAATTATAGTAATGAAGAGAACGCGGTGCTGTTCGGCGCAGTGTGTTGTTAACTTGTTAAAACGATCCAGTTTTTTTATTGGGTAGTGCAATAGTGAGGGGGTTAATTAAGATCTTGCAAATAAATGTAATCCAACAGACTTTTACCGTCGCGTCACCGCGACAGTTGTTACCGTCAATATTAAAAATTAAATTAATAATAAATAAATTAATATAAAAAATAAAATATTACATCACAATTCAAAAATATATAAATCAAATATAATGAGATTAATCATGTTATAACTGTAACAAAACCATATAATTTTCCTCAAGATAAATAACTTTATATTGTCATACAATAAAAATTAGCATCCTAATAACATATCAATAAATCAAATCGAATCGAAATAATTTTCTTATGTTTATAATTTTTTTTAATCAAAATTGTGTCTAAATCTGTTGCTAACGTGTAAAAAAAAATTGATGTTTTTCACCATGGATCTTTTTATAGATGATTTTTCTTATATGAAGGATATGTTTGAATTGTTTGTTTTAAAATATATCTATATATTATTTGAATATGTTGTATATCAAATTTGCATTTATTTAAAGTAAATTTTCACGTTGGAATACAATCTTATTTGTTTTTATTTCATAATTATAATAATAGCAAAATTGACAATTATGTGTAATAATCGAGTTCTAAAAAAAAGATTTAAAAACATATTTTGTATATTAGAAAACAAAATCTTAGTTGGCATTTGTATGGTAGTGTTACTACAGCTAACAGATCATGTGCAATAAGCGCAGCATCGATCGAAGAGAAGTCTTGAACTGATAACATGTGTACGATGTAGCAAAGAAAAGCATGAGAGGAGGAATAGGCAAACCCAATTTCTTAAGTACATGAATGTAATAGAAGATCAAATCAGATAGATTCGATCGTTCTTGACTCATTCTTCGTGAAGTGGATTTCTTGATCCTTTTGGAGATGTTAAAGCAGAGTTTCTGCATTACTCTAAATTTAGCAATGCGATGCATTTTCCTAAATGAGAGAAGACGCATCTTATTATAGATGTTGGAGGCTAGTAATAGCCGTTGGATGACTTCCAAATAGATGGTTGAGATGAAGCATTACTTGCAACCATGGGATCTCTTCCATGAATCCGATGCCTATAATCCATTCCTTTTTTTATGTATATGGGCATGGGCTTTCGATATGGGCTAGAATAAAATGAGGGCTTTTATAATAAAAAAGAAGCTCAATTGTCTTATTAAAATAACTCATCTTTAATATATAATAGAAATAGACTCATTTTATTTCAAATAAGCCTAATTTTAGCAAAATAAAGCTCAAATTAACCTAGGAAGATATTTTTAGAGTCTACTTTGCATGTGCGAGAAAACCAAATAAGGTTGAAAGAAGAATAAACCGATCAACAATCTCTATTCTGAGTTTACTAAGCCAAGTCTTCCTACAACATCCTTATTAGACTCAGTCTTCTAAGCCTTGTCATTAACCAGAAGACCGGCCTATGGCATTAAATTGGGCCCAAAGCCTAATTACCAAAATATCCCTCTATGATATTTATTGATGAATTATCTATAAGCAAAGTCCTAATCGTATGTAAGAACTTCAAGTATAAGTGTTACACTGGGCATAGTTGGATTGCATAATGTCATCAGTGGTTAGTCAAGTCGATAAAATTTTCTTGTTAAGCTTTGGACAACCATGGCCAACTTATCTAATGACGTCGAGTCGATCGAGGTTCTATTTCCATTTCCCTAAGCCTAGTAATAATTTACTACCCATTTACTTCGCTATTATTGCAATTCCGTTACAGCCTTATTCCTTATGAATAGCTATTACGGCGTTTAATTCACTGAATAGAAATTCCATAATGAATTCCTATTACACAAATATTAAATAATTATTTTTTATTCAAACCTATGAATACCAAATCAATGTTGGAAATGCCTTCTTTTTTTTTTTTTCAAAATACCAATATTAAAATAAAAAATTAATAAATAAAAATCATATTACAGCTCTATTCTATTCCTCCATAATAGGAATATCATTACAGTCTTATTTATCCAACAAAGTGAATGAGCCGTCTAATATTTCCCTGGCATATGAGGGAAAAGATTGTTGGAATGGGAGCAATTCCAGCCAATCACCACAAGGCCAAGTTAAGTTAGTCAATCAACTAATTAGAATAACACTCAATAATGACACAATACATTACGCAATCTAAGTAATCCATAACTCTTCTATCCAAAGTATGCAATAGAGTTTCATGTTAGGGACTTAAAAAATCACCTAGCTACATGTTAGGGATTTGTTGGGCATTTTAAAATCACGTTAGTACTGTGTCAGAGTTGCGTCATATTGCACCAACTATTTTTGTCCGCTAGATTTGGATAGAGATTAATCTTATGACTGTCAATAAATGTTTATTCCACTTCTTGATAACCGTAGTATCGATCTTAGAAACCATAATCTAGTAGACAACGATTTTTTCACATCTGCATCCATTATCGTTGTTATGGTATCCAATATTCTCTAGTTTTTATACTTCTTTTCTGCAATCTTCTACAAAATGTTAGGTGAAAGCAACAACAGTTCACCACGTACTCACTCTAGCCCTGAATGTGTTGCACTCAGAAGAACAAAGACAACAACATTGGATCAAATTATATAAAAGAAAGCTACAAAAAAAGCAAAGTAATATGGCATCCCATGGAAAATTGTTTCTTTGAATTGGAAGATGTTGAAGACATGTACACCACGATAAAGAGCATACCAAGGGACATATATGAAGCTGACTTAATGCACCTTCTACAAATGATAGTGGATGTGGTCTAAACCCTATTGAAAGTGAAGTCCTATAACAAGAGTTGGTGATGATTAAATGGAGTTATTTTGAAAAGACACCGAATGACTATTTCATCACTATGCCATGAAAAAATTAACATATGCTCTTGTTGTACAAGTGAAGATTTTTGCATATATATGAAGTGCCTAGAGTTTAAGTTGCATTTGCTTCTCTTTAAGTTTCAATTGAAATGTCGAATTATTTCTACTGGAGTCTGTTTGTTTGATGCTAAATTCATTATGATTACTTCTTGCCTTTGAAGCACCATGTGAGAGTTTTAGTTGCAAACTAATCTCTAGTTAGTGTGACATTTTTTTCAATATAAAGGAAAAAATGATGATTAGGTCAATTTATTTTAGATAAGGACATCAATTTGTTCAACGATCTTGAATCTTCTATCAAACACTGTACATCATTAGAGCTTCATGCCGAGCACTAGATCAGTTTCCTGGAATGCCCTTAAATGGTGTTAAAGCCTCTATCCTTGTCTTTCCAAGCATGTGATGGTGCTAATTAGAGCCAACAACAACACTTTAGTCAAGTGCTCAACTCTTATATTTGAAGCAACCATGCTTGTGCAAACAAGCCTTAACTGAGCAACCAGACTTGAAGAATAGAGGATCAATAGCTAATAGCCTAGGAGGACCTAGGAACCAAATGAAATCGTCCGAGAATCATAACTCATGGCTGATATTTAAGTGCTTATTCACTATCACTGGGGCACCAAACACCAATTCTGTAGTGCAAATGTCTAAAAAATTGGAGCACCAACTGCTGTTTAACACCAAGCTCATGGCAACAGTGCTAGAGTGCATCACAACTCAAACTGCGAAAATTTATTCACTACTCTTCACAAGTACAATATATTTTGATATTTTGTTTTTACAAGTAAAAACTGTAGCAAAATAAAAAAATGCAAAGCCAAAATGAATCCAAATAGAGTTAAATAGACTAATGTTATAGTAATAAAGTGTAATAGCTAACCCATCTACTACAAATTCCTTATCAAAAGTAACATCTACCAACAAGGAATTATTTGATAGATTTTGTTTACCTAACTAACCGACGGGCTGACTTAAGTCCAAGATTAGAGCATCATGAGGGAGACAAAGCGCCCATAGAGTCATTAACTGATCATTTAAGCTCAATACATAGAGCACCCAACTTTCTTCATCAGAGTGCTCATAAACACCCATTAAAGCTCTAAGGCTTGCAATTCGAGCAACCATTAGAAGCCAGCAATGTCCAATCAACTAAGTGACCATAAGATCTTACCTGAGAGGCCAATATTATAACACTGAGTGCCTATGGCTAGTAAATAGAGTGCTTGCGATCTAATTTTGAGCGCGAAGTATTATCCTTGTCACGCCCCGAGGGGTACCATAAATGTGACAGTCCGCCGTACACAATACTAAAGCCTAGGAATGACTACTTCAGTCACGCAAAGGCTTCTATATCATGTACAAGGCGTACTTTACAACCAAGGGAACGAATCGGAGTAACGCAATTTATATTGATAATAAATAAGTAACAAGAAAAGAATACTTATCATAAAACATAAACATATTAAATTACAATTCTTAGGGCATATCCTTCTATTGTCTTCAAATAAATATACATCTTAGAATCTCCAAAGCACTAACATAGAATTCATTACATATAAAGAACCTTACAAAATTACTTCATCATATGTTTCCATTTCGTTATAGAAGCTTAACATCCTTCCATGACTTCCTTAATGTCATGATCCTCAATTTAAGCCACGGGTATACATGTTTCAACAAAATCTATAGAGATATAAGCTACAACTAGCTTAGTGAGATATTCCTTTTTATTCGCACCATGTTTTCAAACAAGTTCATTTAAATTTTCACACATATGCTATGCGTACAATTCAACAATCACGTGATTACACAAATATATATAGTTATCCGAAAACTATATATAGAACGGATTTACCCCTCCGTGTCGAAGAGTAGAGAATCGGTGATGAAGATCATCGATCTTCTACTGCTAGTCCCTAGGTCCCCACCCAAAGCGTTCGGTTGGCTCAGCTCCGTACCTAGAGTCGCATTTTCTGGGCAATTTAAATTCTCTAGGAAGGAACATAGCCCGTGTCACAACACGATAACAGCCAATCCAACTCTACGTAGGAGTAGCAGCCTTCCGAAAGAGATGTGACTCGATGGATGCTATGCGTGAGCATTTTATTTTTCTTAAGTCAAACCTTATTAATGTTTATTAGGAGGCGATCAATCAATTTAGCAAATAATAAGCAGTCATACAAGTGAGTAAACAAAATTACTTAAACAGGCAGTTTAAAGTTGCGATATTCTTAATTCTCATTTCACGCATAGACATAGAATCACATATATACACATAACCCCGAATTTCCCAAATATATATCCATCTTTATCTTTTCTTAATATACTAATGCTACTACTTTACAAGCACAAGCAAGATAACGAAATTAAGAGAAATAACTCACCAGTCCATTTCGCGATCTTCTTAGTCGTAGTAATCCTCAGAAGGGTAATCTCGTATCTTTCATCATCTAGACAAAAAAAATACCCGGTGAGTATTTCGTAGAAATTCTACTTAAACTTTCTAATTCTATTTCACTATGTTCATCAAATTCGTATAGAATGAAATTCCAATTTAAAATGCATAACTTGCTCATTTTAATTCGGAATTTTGCATATAATATACCGTTTTCTACCTATTCGAAAAAATCTATCCATTTCTAAGGTTATTTTTGTCATATAAGGTCATTTAGGTTCCGAAAATGTTAGGTACAGATTTAAAACGAATATTTCTAGATTTTTGCAAAAACCATTTTCTCACTCAACTTTATTCAAAATCCTTTAGTAAAAATATAGATATATATATATATATATATACATAATTGATAAATCCTTTGAGTATATAAATAAGCTCACTTTATATGAAAAAATTCTAATGATAGTGTCTCAACAATTTATTTCATAAAATAATTCTTTTTAAAGTGTTAAAATCTATCTTGATAAATTTCCTTTTAAGTATTTGGAAGAAACTTTATATTTTTATAGGTTATTATAAATAAGTATATTCTTATTTTATTTTCTTCATTCTTTTTCTAAAAACAAGTAAATTTTCCTTTAACCTTAGTCTTTCATAAAAGATCAAATTTATCAAAAGTGTATTTGTTGAAAACCTATTTATAAATTTGTATTTAAAATGGTTTTAAAAAATTAGTCTTTTCTTCATATATTACTTGTTTAAAATACAAGTTCTTGTTTTTCAAAATTTGATATTCCATTTCCTCTATTTTATTTGGAAAGAATCCTTTTTATTGATAAAAATCCTTTGTTTTTGATCTTATCATACTTTTTATTCTTTGGAAATAAGTTCCTTCCTTAGAAACTTGAAAATCATTATTTTTATAAGTGGGTTTATAACTTTATGAGTTGATTTTATCTTAACTTTGAAAACTAGTTTGTTTCTTGGTTTTGTCATAGAATAGAAAAGAGTTTAATATTTAAGCTAACAAATTATTTTACTAAAACTTAGGTTACCACAATATACAATGAAAATATTTATTTTTTATGTTTCCTTGGTAAGCTATCTTTGTTATTTAAGAAAACGTTGAGAAAACTCTATTTCTATGTTGTTGATAATAACTCCATTATTTTGTGATAAGTCACATAATAGAAAATTTAATTTTAAGTTTCTTTAATAAAGTAAAATTCTACTTTTAAATTAGTTGAGACAATATATTATGTAAATACAAGTATTATGAGTATATAAAATAACAAGAACATGAGAAAATACTAGAAACAAATAATAATAAGCAAAATAATAAAAATATCAAGTATTGGAGCCTTAGTTTTATCAAGATATCCCGGTCAAGTATTGGGAGCCTTAGCTTTATCAAGGCATCCTAGAACTAAGAATAGACTAGTCCCAAAAGAATAAAGAAAATGGAGAAAAGGTTGTTTTGACTTGATATGGACAAGTCTAAGACTAAAAAGACTAGTCTTAAAGAAGTAGCATGAAATAAATAAATTGCAAAGCATGAAACAATAACAAGTGAGCTGATATGCTCTAAAGATTATATATAAATACATAAATATATTTAGTTAGATATGAATAACAAAATCAACATAACAATATAATAAAATAGAAAGTTCATGTGCAAGAACAAAGCATGAACATATTGTTGCTTTTACTACTCATATGAGTTTCAAAACAACACCATAGTCATGTTAAGTTACATGACAAGGATAAACTAAATGGTTGGAAGGAGTTTACCTAAAGTGTTTATATGGTATGAAGATGGTAGATGAAAGGGGGTATTATGTGAATAGTAATATTTAGTAGATAGTTTGTGTATAAGGAATGATTTTTATGAAGAATTGGTTTAAGAGAGTTTTGGTAGAGAGAAATCTTGAAGAGGGATTTGTGGAGAGATTTTGGTAGTGAAATAAATTGTGTAAAAGAATAAAGGAGGAAGGGGGTATTTATAGAATTTTAGAGTGAAAATTAGATGTAATTAAATAAATAAAATAAGAAAATAATTGAAGAGGGAAGAGAGAGAGAGGTGGACGGCATCAAGAGAGAGAAGGAGAGAAATTTGTTTAAAAATTAATTTTAGAAGAAAAGTATAAGAGAAGTTTAGTAATATGTGGTGTAGAATTTTTATGGGAAAAGAAAATTGTAAGAAATAGGTATGTAGGTATAAGAATAGGTAGTAAGAAAAAGTAGAGATAGAGGAATAGTAATGAATAGCAGAAAAGTACTATGAAGAGTAATCTAGACAATTAAAGTACCACTAGTAATAAAAATATGTGTATAAATGCGATATCTACAATTTTTAGCTACTGAAAAATCCTAAAACTGATATTTTTGAAAACCTTATATTTTTACGAGTCTATTGGTATTAACGGAATATTTTTGCTGCCAGGTGTACCAGGCACGATTTTTGAAAACTGATCCCATTTGGATCCGAAGGACACTAAAATTTTGTGAATCTGATATTTTTAGGCTTCCCTATATTATTACGAACAATTATCAATAATTATTTTCATTTCGTTCTTTAGGATTTAAGAGCGCAAGATTGCCGGATCTTAAACATTAGGGTTTGTTTGTAAGCTTTGTTGACTTTTAGGGTTTTAGTTTGACTTCCGGTTTTGTTGAGTTATTCGTAAGATATAATTTTTGGAGTTTTGATGTATTGTATTTTTAGTTTGATATCTATGGTTTATCTCATTTTATTTGTGATTATTTAATAGTTTTCAGTTCTTGGGATCGTTTGACTGAGTCTAAGGTTATGAGTTGACTCAATTTGACTTTTGGTGAAAATTGAAATTTCTGATTCTAAAATTTACCGAAGGATTTAAGATCTTAGCATTTCATTGTCAAGCATTATTTGGATATATTGTCCTGATTTGCGTGTTAGGAATCGGATAGGTGATTTGATTGATGTACGGATGTTGATTCAACCGATAGTTGGATTTTCTATTTTGTTTTTTAGGATTCTCTTTTTCTCAGATTAAGAAATCTCATTTTTTATCTTATTTAGAATTAAATTTTAACTTGGTTCGATTTTTAAGGTTTTGATTCCGGTGTTTGACTCTTAAGATTATTTTCTAAGAATTATGAAATTTTCAGGGGTTTACAATCCTAGTCAAGCATCCACTTGAGTCTATAGCTTAGCACTAGGGATGCAACTGGGCAAGTCATTATAGGGTATCCGACTTATCGAACCAGCTAAAAACCCTATAGAATTATGAGATAGGTTTGGAAAAAAATTTGCAACCCTATAGGGTCACGGGTTGGGTTTGGGTCATAGTTATGACCCTATAAGGTCGACTCAACCCGCTAAGATTACTAAAAATAAAATGTAATTTTACAACATCAAAACTTGAATATATCTATTTTTTATTATTTTTATAACTCTATGATTGTATAATTTATTTTTTTGTCCAATTGAGAATGTCATGCTTTTTTATGATTTTTTTTTTTGCCAAATGTTTTTTATGATTAATAAGACGTAATATTCGTATTTATGTATCTATGTCAGTTCTCAAGTAAAGTAAATTATACTTTGTGGTGTTATAAATTGATTGTAATACATCGAAAATCAATTGTTTAGCTTAGTGACTTTTTTTTTAATGTGTAGTTTTATCATCAAATTAAAAAATTGAAATAAATAAGTAAAATTGAAAATATATCATGAAGACAAGTAGACAAATGACAAATAAAAAGAATGAAAACGGGAAAAAGAAACAAGAAAAGAAAAAGTAAAGAGAAAATCGAGTCAACAAAGTAGGGCAGGTTGGGACTATGACCCTATAGGGGCGGGTTTGAGTGTTACACAAAATCCCTATAGGAACGTGGGTCGGGTTTGGGAGACCCTATAAGCAACCGAGTCAGATTCAGGTTTTATATGACCTATACCAAACCCGCTCTGATTGCATCCCTACTTAGCACCTTAACCAAAGCAACCAAGTGCATCCACAGCAGCCATGCTTGCATAAAGAGCGCCAACAACAGCAACTATACTAAAGCACCCAATATTGTGTTTAAGCATCCAGGCATGCTAAATCGAGCGACCACATATGAATACCAAGTGCTAATGGCAAGTGCAATTGTGCATCCATCAAGAAGAACTTAGAGCTCCCAAATACTACATTGGAGCATCCATCGTTATCTATGCTGAGCCATTGAGCAACATAGCAGAAAATTAAGTGCTAATTAGATGGAAACCGAGCACCCCTAAAACTAACATAGCAACTAAGCTAACACATTTAAACATAGTGAATTGCAACATTTTAATGGGAAATTAAGACAAAATAGGACATGGTTGTTTTATTATGTTTGATCTAAGGCCAAATTCTTTCTTATACTCGTTGTTGTTCTTATTTTACATGCAGAGTGCAATGGCAGCAGCAGCACCGACTTGCTATAGGCTAAACTAAGCTGAAAATTGCCACTAATTCAAGCCTCCAGTTGGTGTCGATCCAAAAAGACTAAGTAGAACAGCCACAACAAAGTAAAGCAAAGCTAAACTCTAAGCATGGACAAATCCAAGCTAAACTTCTACATGAATCCGAATCTTCAAAGTTCAATCAGACCGAGACATATTAGAAGTAGTTGACAATAAGCAACCCAAGTGTCCAAGTAGAATAACTGATCTATCTTGTTGGAGAATTAAGCTTGGGTAGATTCGACCTATCAAGATCGCCTCAATAACTCATTTTTTTCACTTGATTTTCTCTTGTTAATTTTTATTGTTGGGTCAAATTATATCTAAGTCCAATTTGTAATGTTCAGGTGACATTATTATTATTATTATTATTATTATGAAGGTCTACTCTAACTATTCTACACCTACACACGCACTATCAATACCGATATAATTTTTACTCACACACACAGAGACCCATTTTTGGAGGGGATTCCATCAACATATGATTAGAATTTTTCCCAGTAGAACATAACACCCACCACTTATCAATAGAATAGATCATCATCCCACTCGCCTCATTTCTTTCCAATAGCCACTTCACCAATACACACCAATTCACCCTCCTTCATATTACACATTCCACCTCACCTATCCACTCCATTCACCGATACACTTATCCATCCATTTACTAGAGATCTAGACATTATTCATGTCGAATTAGAACAACAGAGCAGGACTTTAGCATCCGATTTAAGTCTTTTCTTCTCCATGTCTTCTAAAATGAATTGTGCTTAAATTACTAACAAAAGGTGGTTTTGTGGTCATTAAAGGATGATAGTTGGACGTAGATTATATTGTAGAAAGAAGGTTTATGGTGATTGCAAGCAGGGGAGGCTACTTAGTTTCAACGGTATATATATATAGACATAGACATATAGTTTATTTGAAGCTTTTTAATGAGTTTCAAATGTGTTCGATGATGGAAATGAAGATTTCAAGGTCATGTTTATAAGATTGAGCTCTCATTGAAACTTAATAAATTATATCAAAAGATATCAGTGCTTAAAGGTAAGTTCATTTAAGATCCTGACATCTCGAGTAGTAAAAAAAGGAATCAACGTTTAGGGATAAATTCATTTAACATATCAACATTTCAAATAGTTAAAAAGAGGAATTAATATTTTGCAAAGTGAGTTAACATAAGATATTAATTATTGACCATTGATAAAAATTAAAGAAATTTAATTGAAAACTAATCCAAACGTTGATACATTGAACGAACTTTATAAAACATTTATTTGATTCACTTTATAAAACGTTGATTAATTTTTCTAACTACTTGAGATATTAATATCTTAAATGAACTCACCCCAAAAAGTTGATACTTTCTAGTGTAATTTATCTAGAGGAATTATCAAGATCAATTTTAAGTTTCATGGGACCCAACCTTTAATCTAATTATACTTGAATATTTGAGCATGGTCCTTAAATTTGTTCTAGAATTCAACTTTTGATCTTCTTTTTCTATGTTTGCATGAAGAAAATCAAATTGCGACACTTGAATGACATCTAGTTGAAGCTTTAACTTTAACTAAACCTTTAATAGTGGATGAATCTAGTTACAAAGATGGTGAATAGTACAAAATGTGTTTCAAAAAACACTTTTTACTCCATGGAAAAATGATATGGGTGCACTTATATGTGCAAGGATCATAATGCAAGATTGAAGGGAAGAAAGGTGGAGGTCATAACCAATTGGCTGGTGATTTTGGCTTTAACAATGCATATATCTTAATTATATTAAAGCTTTAGCTAAAAGAGCTTGGACTAATTAAGCTAAAAAAGAATTTGGCCCAATAATCGGCCTAAGCCCCTTAGTTCTCAAAAAATAGATTTATGTCTTGGGTAAATCTTTGAATCTAATATGCATGTGTAGGGATAAATTTTTAATACTTAACCAACATGACAACAATTAAGGTCCACCCTTGTCTAGCTAGCTTTAAAATTGGTTTCTATTTAAAGGGATGGATTTAAGCCTAAACTAGGTCCCATGTGAAAATATGTTTTCACTTAAATTAATTCATATTATGTTTGTAGAAATAATTGAGTGGTAATGGAGTGGAGAAAAAAAATCACTAGATAAAAAAATGAAACACTTTTTAACCGAATACTTCAATTTTTGTCAAATCAAAATGCATCCTTTAATTCAAACCTTTAACCTTAGAAGACCTAGACTTTTATTTTCCAAATTATCAAAATTTTAATAGCTTTTTTATGGTTTTATAACTTTTTAAGGGTTTTCTTTATTTTCTAAGTTGAAGTTTGAGATTGTCAATATGGTAGAATTGTAACATCATTGCAACCTAGACATAGGAAGGTAATGAAAACTTATCCCAACCATCATTAACTTAATCTAACTATGAGGTTCCCATTAGTCTATAAAAGCCTAAGAGGAAGACATGAAGAGATTTGAGAGAGAGATTGAAGTAGAGAAAAGGCTCCTATTATATATGATGTGCAAGGGTTAAAGTAGAGGAAGCCGACCAAAAAAGTGTAGTTAAGTAATTTTTTTTTATTCCTTGGGCCTTGGAGACATTTTTACCACATTAAGGGATTATTACAAATAAAATACCTAATAGCATTTGTTTTGTAAATAGTTTAGTACTAGACAGAAAGAAAAAGAAATAAAACTTCTTAAAGAAAATGATAAACTTAAAAGTTTGAAAAAATTGCAAATACATTGCCTTTTCGGTCAATTAAAATTAACCATTTAAACTTTTGTATGTGTCTTTACTTTTTCTTTAACTTTTATAAATGCATATATAAATCTCAAACTGTCTTTAAATCCCTAAAACGGTTTTTATAATGAGTTGTTAATTAATATCATATTTTCAAAAGTTATGAAAAAGTAAAACCACACTTGAAAGTTTAAAAACCCACTTACACCTTACCAATAATGCAAGTGTATGTTTGCAAGCTTTCCTACTAATATTATATTATATTATGAGTGACAGGAAAATCATCATATGCCAGAACAAAAGTCTAAAAAAAAACTAAAATAATCCTTTTAACATTTAAAAAGTCATGCATCAAATACAATGTAAAATAATAGTATAATGTCACACACCTAACTTTACACAACAACTTAAACCTAGGTCAAGGGATAGACCTACTCCAACCCAAGAGTCCAACCCATGGCTTGACTTGCCAGGTATTGGAACCCAAAATAAGGACCCAAGCCAAACCCACCTAGGAGCAAGTGGGCTAGATCATGAACCACTAACAAACTTGTTTTACTTTTCTTTTTTTTTTTTTTTAACTTTAAGGTTAGAAGAAAAAAAATTAAACTAGCAATACATTAAACTAAAAACTTAAAACAAAAGTAGAGATCAAGAAGCTTGAAGTTTTTAGCCTATCTCTTATAGATTTGTTAAATATATATACTTATTTATAAACTATCACATTTTTCTTTAGTATAGTATTAGCAATGTAGAACTAGAAGAAGTTTAAAATATATAAAGAAGATTAAAAGATAATACTTAAAAGTTTCTTTTTAATAGAAGTTTGTATAAACCAAACTAGGGATGTGTTTTAAGGTACATATAGGTCTTATATTGCCATTTACAAATTACAATACATCTAGTACTACCAATGGAAAATTATTATATCCAATTCACATGAGAATGTTTTAAATTAGCTAAATTACGTTAGAAGGTATCAACGTTTAAGGATAAGTTCATTCAAAGTATCAACGTTTCAAGTAGTTAAAAAGATAAATCAATGTTTGGCAAAGTAATTCAAATGAGATATCAATGCTTTGCAAAGTTTACTTGAGGTATCAATGTTTGGTTTATTTTCCAATTAAATTTCCTTAATTTTCACTAATAGTCTAAAACCGATACCTTATTTCACTCACTTTACAAAACTCTGATACATTTTTTTAACCACTCAAAATATTGATACATTTAATAGATTTATCTTTAAATGCTGATTTCTCTTTTCAACCACTCAAAATGTTGATTCTTTGAATGAACTAATCCTCAAATGTTGATACATTTCTATGTAATTTACCCATTTTAAATTTTATATCATTTTATAAATTTTTTTGTTTTATTTTTTTTCTAAATTTTCTTTGTTGTCTTGATCTTTTTTTTTTTTTATAATATTTTTGGTAGACATGTTGAACTTGAGGTTGCAAATAAGTTGAACTCAAACTTAAAACAAAACTCATTTATTAAAACAAGTCAAGTTCAAGCTTTATTTTAGGCTCACAAATGAACAAGCTCATTTGGACACATGAACAAGCTTCTCTGTAGGCTCATGAACAAGTTTGTTAGCTTATGAATAAACTCGTTAGCAAATTTATGAGTTGTATATTTATAATATATTTTATATAAATAAATAATTAAAATAATAAAAACAAAATTTTATTTAATATATATACATGTATTAGTTGCTTTTATATATCCTTTTTATGGTTAAAAATAAATAAATAATGAGCTATCTAAAAAAAGTCAAGTTTAATCTTAAATTTTAGCCTCAATAAAAAGTTTAGTTTGATTCAAGCTTGAAATAAAACTTATTTAACTAAACGAACCGTACTGAAAGCTAGAATTCCAAACTTAATAAAAATTTTAACTCAAACTTGAGCTCAATAGTTTTCAAAAGAGCCAAGCCTAACCCTTTGAAAACTTGATTTTATTAACTCAAACTTGAGCTCAATAGTTTTCAAAAGAGTCAAGCCTAAGCCTTTGAAAACTTGACACATTTGCAACCAATTTGAACCACATCTTGGGTCAAGACCCGTCGACAATCCTTGCTTAGGTCCTTGATAATCTCTAACAATATTTGCTATTGCTTTTCATGTCTACAAATATGGATCAAACCGCAAATGATGCTTTAATTTCACCGAAGCCGCTGTGTTTACTCGACATTACTGTTTTGCAATATACGGAAATAGAAGCTTAAGTACGTTATAAGCTTCAACATTGCAGTCATTATTTTTACTCTTTATAGGTTTTATCAGAGGAGAATAATTAAATCATTCTAAATTAATACACCCACATTTGAAGTTAGCAGTTTCGCTCCCATTGAGATAGAACATATATGATTGCGCCTCCTGCCCCCCAACCCAATTTATGTTCAGTAAATATAGTTGAAGGGGGAAGGGGAGAGGAAATCAAAGACAAAAATTAAAGTTAAATTAAAACATATCAGTAATGGTCAGCATACCTATCCTCTCCTGCCCCGTCCAAAGGCCGGTTATGGGGGTACGAATTTATAATCATCTTAAGTTTTCAAACCATAGCATCATTAATATATCTTGATTCATCAGACAGCCATAGATTACAAGAACCACATATGACGACTAAGGAAATCCAGTGCCGAACTTCCTATTGAGTTTCAAGATACTCCTTGCCGTTTCTGACTCATTCCTTTTAACAATGATGGGATACCTCAAATACAATAGGGCAGGATGATTTCAAACATGCAACAAAAAACACTGATGTTGATTAACTTTTCTGATTGAAAACACAAGGAACTATACATCAAGAATTGGAAGAAGAGAATGCTTTCTCTACATGAAGAGTCAGAAATAAAAACGCACAATACGAGAGACAAATAGCACCGAGCATTATTCCTAACATTGCTTGAAGTGTGATATAGGGGCTCAGGAAGAATATAACTGCAATGAATGCGCTCTGCCACACCTTTAGCTGGGCAAATGCTCCTTCCTATCCCCATAATTGAAAAATGAAAATAAAAAGAGCAAATCAGTATTACATTGTGATAAATGATATTATCTACAAGCAGTAGCACACAGCAGCTATAGCCACCTCTAAATTTGAAGACACCAAGCATCAACTTTGGAATAGTCTGACACAAATGGCGGGGAATGAAATTTCACAGGCTATATTTCCCTTCCAATACTTTTAAGAATAAAATAGTGGAGAAAGAAAGAAATCCAGTATTTTATTACCATGTTAGACTGAAACAGCAATCCAAGAAATGCATTAATCTGTGTGTTCAAAACTCCATCACCAACGCCCAAAATGGCTGCCTGGAGAAGTGGACAGATTATTTTAAATACTCCACTATACCTACAAAACAGTTCTTAGAATCAGCACTTCATTACACACTGCAAGTACTCAAATTCCATTCAAATTAATAAAATATTGCAGAAAAACCTGGAATCTATCAGCATCCACAGAAAAATAGAAGCCTGAAGAAGAGCCCCACCAGAGACTATCCAAGTGATTGATTTAAGACCAGAGGTAAGCCGACCAGCAGCCAAAGAACACTGAAAATTGCTTTCATCAGATAAACAATAGAGATTCCAGTAAACAATTGAGAGCTCTAACCCTCAAGGCTTGTCCATATGAGAGTTTTCAATGTTAGCTGCAATATTGAAATTTTGTATGTATGCCCACGTGACTGCCCTATCAGTTTTCTACGAAGTATGTGGGTCCTGATGAGTGATGGTGTCGAAAGATTTGTCAGAAGTTGGACTGCATTCAATTAGGAAATTTATTATTTTGTAAATTAGGAAGTTTATTATTTTGTAATAAATTAGGAAATTTATTATTTTCTAACTTAGGAAGTTTATTATTTCGTAATCCTTAGAAATCCGGAGCAGTTATGGAAATCCTAGGATCATGGGACTTGATTAGAAATAGAATATCCTTTCCTTTTTCCAGAATGTACAGTCTATATATATATACATCCTTCGGGTATAATAAAAAATATATACAAATGGTATTTTCCAAATCACTATTTTTGTCATGGTATCAAAGCTTTAGGATTTCAAAATTCTGGGATTTCTTTTTGACCTTCATTGTCAATCTTGGTGTTTGGCCATCATTGCCAAATTACATCACATCCTTTACTGTTGATCGTCTCACATTATTGATCATGTCTGACATCAAAATAAACAATTCCTCTCAATCTAACGAAGAAACCACAAAACCCCATCCTCCCATTGGTGAATTGCAGAATATACACCAATCCCACAGACTTAATGGCCAAAACTATTTGAAATGATCCCAACTTGTCCAAATGTATTTAAAAGGCAAAGGAAAAATTAGCCATATATCCCTCTCATTATGTTTCTAGGACCAAGCGTCGAGGAAGAGGATTAGAGTTGCAAAGGAAAAGGAAGGTCTCTGCTCTCTTGATACATCTACCCTGCATACACCGACTGTCAAACATGCCTCCTTAGGGTCCTACTTTTCTGCTTCAAATAATGATGTCATTTGACATCAACACTTTCGTTTGGTCATCCTTCATTTACAGTTTTAAAGACAATGTTTCCTTCTTTGGTTAAACATGTTAATGTTGAAAAACTTCCTGTGACGTATGCGAATTTGCCAAACATAAAAGATTCTCTTTTCCAGTAAGTAATTATAGTAGTTCTTCACCTTTTGATCTAATTCACTCTGATATTGGAGGACCATCTAAAATCCTAATATTAGAGGAGCTTATTGGTTTGTGTCTTTCATAGATGATTGTACTAGAGTCTCTTAGATCTTTCTGCTTAAACATAAATCAGATATAGCTACCATCCTCCCCAACTTTATTGCCATGGTAAATAAAGAAATTTAGATCTGACAATGCCAAATATTATTTCAATAAGGTTCTTTCACCATATTTCCAACAAGAAGGAATAATTCATGAGTTATCCTGTGTAGACACTCCCCAACAAAATGGAGTAGCTGAGAGAAAAAGTGGCCATTTACTAACCATGACATGGGCTTTGCTTTTCCAAAACAACATTCCAAAATCACATTAGGAGCAAGCTATTCTCACTGCTACACACATTATAAACCACTTACCCTCCAAAACATTGGGAAACAAAACACCAATACAACTCCTATCCGAGTTTTATCCTAATATTAGAACTACAAATAATCTAAGTCATCGGATTTTTGGGTGCCCAACTTTTGTTTTTGTATCTAGCCAAAGCAGAAGTAAACTTGATCCACGAGAAATCAAATGTGTGTTTGTTGGATATTCTCCAACATAGAAGGGATACAAATGTTATTACCCACCTACACGAAAATTTTATGTTTCTATTGATACCACCTTTGAGGAGGCAATCTTTTTTCTCTCAGCATCACCACTAGGGGGAGTCTAGTTCTATTGGAGAAGATAAGACAGATGAGTTATCGTTTCTAGACCTACCAACATCACACCCTTTTGTGTCTCTTCCTATTTCATCTTCACAGCAGAAAACTAAATCATCCCCACAAGTGCCAAGTCTTGAAACTGCCGAAACTGAACCTACAGTGTCTACAAATGAGGTATGGACAGGTGTACTCAAGAAGAAGAGTACTAGAACCAGACCTGATGCAAAGCCAAAGCTCTGACTCTACTCTGCGAATGAGGTATGCACAAATTCAATTTCCCAGTTATTTCCTCCAATTCTGACTTACTTATTGCTTTGCAAAAGGAAACACGAGTGTACTAAACACCCAAGGTACCCATTGGCCAAATCAATGTCCTTTCATGGCCTCTCCATCTCACAAGAGTTTCATAGCCAACTTAAATACTATCCAAATTCCCAACAGCTTACCTAAAGCACTATTTGATAAGAACTGGAGAGAGGCTATGAGATTAGAAATGAAAGCACTGGAGAAGAATAAAACTTGGGAAGTTGTAGAGCTACCTAAACATAAAAGGACAGTAGGATGTAAGTGGGTTTTTGCTGTAAAATACAAGTCAGATGAGTCTTTAAAAGATACAAGGTGAGGTTGGTTGCTAAGGAATATACACAAACTTATGGAGTAGACTATGAGGAAACTTTCGCACCAATAGCTAAGATGGATACAGTGAGAATTCTTTTGTCACTAGCTGCAAATTTCAATTGGGACCTCCAACAATTTGATGTAAAAAACGTCTTCCTTCATGGGGATCTAGAAGAAGAAATATACATGGATATTCCACCGGCTTTGGAAGAGAGGTGAGAGGAAATAAATATGCAAACTGAAAAAGGCACTACATGGGCTTAAACAATCTCCGAGGGCTTGGTTTGGCCGATTTATTAATGTAATGGTCAATATTGGATATAAGTAAAGTCAGGGAGATCATACTCTTTTCATCAAACATACTACACGAGGAATAACAACACTCTTGGTGTATGTCGACGATATAATTGTCATCGGAAATGATGAGAAAGAAAAGGAGATCTTAAAAAATTGCTTGGCA
Source organism: Combretum micranthum (assembly GCA_024138025.1). NCBI lineage: Eukaryota > Viridiplantae > Streptophyta > Magnoliopsida > Myrtales > Combretaceae > Combretum > Combretum micranthum. The sequence continues at coordinate 303,411 of JAMXBD010000020.1, forward strand.
AGGGAATTTGAAATTAAAACCATAGGAAAATTGAAATATTTTCTTGGGATAGAGGTAACTAGATCTTGACAAGGTATTTTCATCTCTCAACAAAAGTATGTAGTTGATCTACTAAGAGAAATAGGCAAGACAGCTTGCAAACCCGCTTCAAACACCAATAGAGCCCAATCACAAACTACGAGAGGCAAAAGATAATAAAGTTGTGGACAAGGAGAAGTTCCAAAAGTTGGTAGGAAAGCTAATATATTTGGCGCACACACGGCCAGACATTGCATATGCTGTGAGTGTAGCAAGTCAGTTCATGCACAACCCTAAGGACATCCATTTGCAAGTTGTAATTCGTATTTTGCACTATTTGAAAGGCAATCCAGGCAAGGGAATTTTGTTTAAAAAAGGTGAAGGGATGGCCTTTGAAGCTTATACAGATGTGGATTATGCTAGCTCCTCAGTCGATCGCCGGTCTACAATAGGCTACTGCACATTCTTAGGAGGTAATCTAGTCACCTAGAGAAGCAAAAACAGAATGTTGTGGCTAGGTCAAGTGCAAAAGCTGAGTTCAAAGCTATGGCTCAAGGAGTTCGTGAACTCTTGTAGTTAAAGATCATCTTGGAAGATCTTAAGATAAAGTGGGAGGAACCTATGAGACTATATTGTGATAACAAGTTAGCCATCAGCATTGCACACAATCCAGTACAATACAACAGAACAAAACATGTAGAATAGATAGACACTTTATAAAGGAGAAGTTAGACAACAAGCTGATTTGTACTCCCTATGTGTCCACCAAAGAACAATTGGCGGCCATCTTCACAAAAGGGCTACATTCTCCTGATTTCTCAACAATTATTTCCAAGCTGGTGAATGGATATCATACATTCCCAACTTGAGGGGGAGTGTCAAAAGATTTGTCAAAAGTTTAACTGCATTAAACTAGGAAATTTATTATTTTATAAATTTGGAAGTTTATTATTTTGTAATAAACTAGGAAATTTATTATTTTCTAAATTAGGAAGTTTATTATTTCGTAATCCTTAGAAATCGGGAGCGGTTATGGAAATCCTAGGATTATGAGATTTGATTAGAAATAGAATAGCCTTTCCTTTTTCTGAATGTACAGTGTATATATACACATCCTTTGGGTATAATAAAAAATATATACAAGTGGTATTTTCCAAATCACTGTTTTTGTCAGATGGCAAATAGATATAGAATAAAGAAGCTAAGAGAAATGGAACCATATGCATTTGTTTGTACTGTAACTAGATGATAAAGAATAAATTTCCAAAAGGCAATACCCAAAATTAGGCGATGAATGCATGCAGGGATCTTACCCTTGAAAGAAGGTTGACCGATCATCAAGTGATGTAATGAAAACAATCTTCAAAAGAGATATAGAAAATTACTAGGGTACTTAACATGGAGAGAGACACAACCCCCTGCCCCCAACCCCCAAACCATAATACAAAAAAAAAGGGGAAGGGAATCCCCAAGAACTAAAGCAGAGTACAATGTGTTGTGCTGCATATTTATGCTCATGTACTTACTACTGCATCAAAAGCCCCATATACAACCATTGATCCAGCCACACCAGATTCTCCAATAGCAGGCTTCACTATATCCTTTGTAAACTCTGCCCTGGAATTGCCAATAAAAGAAATATTTGTTATTTAAAATGGTTTGTGATGATAGTAAAAAAAAAAAAGATATGTGATATGTTAGTTACTTAATTACCATACAAATGCTTGCTGTAATCCTGAATAAGCCATGAGGGGAATAATCAATAACATGCGAATATCAGCCAGGGGACTAAGTACAATCCTCGACATTGATACAGCTGATGAATAGAAACTAAGAGAAGATTCTTGAGCTTCTGTGCTGTCCCTTTTACTTAAGAAGCATGTCATTATGCTTCCCAAGGTCATGATGCAGACGAATACAACAAACAGTAAAGTTGTCCCACCTGTATCACCACCCTGCAGTGATGGGAAAATTATTGAGGAAAAGAGGGAGATTTTAATCTAAACTAAGATATGTAAATAAATGCGAAATCATCTTATTCAAAGTACAACTCCACTTCATCAACTGTTTTACCATAGAAATCAATCATCATTTGTAATCCCCCTGAAATAAATTCCATGGCCAGCAAAACAAAAGATACTCCTCACCAACTATCAGATAAATAATAAATTGGATCACGTTAAGACTAACAAAAAATTTTAGTTATAATGTGCTTTATTAAAAATGATTTCACAACTGACAAAAATAAAATATCCAGAAGCACAAAGGAAAAAATGATTAAATGAATGACATAAATATAAGGTAGAATCCAGATGTGAAAACCTTTTCCAAAATTCACTACCAATTTTCAGTCTTACCGAAGACTTAAAAAAGAAAAAGATAAATAAGATAATAATACAGTATGCAGTAAAATAGATCCTGCAAAGCCTTAAGATCCAATCAACTAAGTTTTCTACCCATTTTGAGAAAACCATTAGTAGTTAAATTGATACTTGAAATTTACAACGTAAAATAAAATAAAAAGAACAAAAAAAAGGAAAACTAGTCTTCCCTGAATCTCCAATTCAATAAGGTTTAAGCATTTCAAAAATAAAACCCACTTACTTTTTTTGTTGTTACTATCTACAATTGTATAGTTCTTTTTTGGCCAAACACTTCCATATACATAGACAATTAGAATAATTATCATCATCACGAGAAACAAAATCTGGGTTGCTGAATCATCCCTTAGAAGATCAGCATACAATTGATAAGAAAGAACTTACTGAATCATCCCTTAGAAGAGCAAGTGATATAAGGTTTCCAGCAAACTGCAAAAATTAAGAGAAGATCAGCAAAGCAAATAATAAAGATAGAAGATCAATAAAGCATATCTCAAAGATAACATTAAGGAAAAACTACTTATCTTCGATTAGCCCTGTAAAAGTATATGGAAGCTAATCAGACTTAATACCTGATGAGCGGCAAACATTGCCCAGAAGACTCCATTGAAGCTACCAATAACTGTTCCTTCATGTAGATGGAAAGCTTTCGCATGACTATGGGCCATTGAGGTGAGATATGTGCCCTAATATCAAGAATAGGTGAGGAGGGACAGATGTAGCTTTACCAAATCACTGGCTCCACATTTATGATGCCTTTACTTCAAGGAAAATAATAATAGCTAATTCCAAGATACTTTTATGGGAAAAACTTCTACCTAAAAGATAACATCCTAAAATCATCTTCAATAACAGTGGTCTTATCAGATTATTGGACACATACGTGCTTGACTGGGCTCATAATAAGTTGACGGTCAATGTTAGTAATAAGAATTAGCTCTATGAGCTGATCAGTAAATGAATGGCAAAAACAAGAGCTTGTTTTTAAAAGAAATTTTAAAAGAAACTAAACAACATTTTCCATTGATTGAAAAGTTTTCAAATCAAACTCAGTAATGTCCTGACCCAAAAAATAAATTTCAGTAAAGGCCTAAAAAGTACAAATTTCCTTCAAAAAAAGCCTTAAAAAAAAAAAAAAGACACCATTTACATAGATTGATAGAAAGAGTTTCAAGCAGGCAATCCACCTCTCCAACCCATATTATTGAAGCAGCAAAGCCAAGAAACAAAGAAGCAGGAACCATCGTGTACCTGTTCCAAGAAGCAACAATTAACTCAAGCACTTGACGCCTTGTAAAAAGCAATCCGTCTTTGCAAATATTGCTAAATAATTTATAGGTGCTTCAATCTGGCAAACCTTTTTTTCTTGGCCGCACAATTTAGCAAACTAAAGTTGTTTATTCAAAATCGATGATCTAATTTTGATAATAAACATGGCCCAAAAAATAATTTACCATCAATGCAAGAAAAGAATTACCATGTTGGCTTTAAATTTGCAGCTACGAATAGCCAATAACCAGTAGACCCAAGGATAATAGAATTCTTAGATCCAAGTGCACGAACCACCAAAGAGGCAATTAAAGAGAAAAACGTGAAAGATACATACAATATTCCCAACGAAATGGTGCCCAAGTTACCTACCTGCAGCAATGTCAATTCAGAAGAACATTAAACACCAAAAAGATTGATTCATTTGCATTGCACCATAGAAATGTTTCCAGTTGTGAAGTTTTGACCAAACAAGCACAAGGAATTTCCACCTAACAATAAATTTTTATGCATTAGTTTGATCAAATCTTTAGATCTTCCCTGACAATTCATAGCAATGAAGTTGCACCCAGTGCAGAAGCACAGACACCTTCCTATGCTCATGACACTAAATTTAAAATTACTTATCAATCACAATATAATGGTTATTCTAATGGTATCAGAACCCTTTAAGTTACTTATATCAGCTTATCATCAGTTTAATTCAATTAGCTTTTTAATTACTTTTTATGAAAGGAGGATTTATGATAGCAGACCAATCCACTGAGCCAATGCTAATTCTAGAAAAGCTAAATGAAAAAAGTTTCTTGATATAACCAAATATTTTTATGATCAATAGCGCGTTTAGGGTGCTTCATCTGGCAGAAAATAATGCCCTTAATTTTACATGTCATTTTTGCTAACTAGTGGCCACTTGTCTAGCATGCTTGATAAGGAAATTTGTGATTGTCAAAGCACCTGTCTAGTTCATAAAATGTGTAATGGGTTTGTTGACTCTGTAATAAAGCATGCTGAACAACTGGCAAGCTTTCTCAACAAAAGCATTCATATGGCTATTACAGTTAAATTATCAGAGAGATAGCAACAATACTGACTGAAACCATTGTGCTAACAAGCAACTGCTAATGACAGGGATATTAGAAATATAGATATAGTGTATGGTTTCCAATATACGACAGGATAGGAAAAACAGCACAGCACAAGAAAAACAGTACATGCAGGTTATTTGTACCGTATATGGGGTGCTAAAACAGCACAGTTCATGATGTACAAGTATATGTCAGAATAGCAATTTATTATATATAATATGTATATATTTTTTATGTATATATTTTTCCATTTCATCACGATCCATCGCAGACATCGCCACCACTGCCAACACCACCACCACTGTTACAACACCGTTGCCACCATAATAGCACAACACTGTTGATGATGATGGCAGCTTGATGCTAGTGCTGTATTGATGGTGGTGCCATGGCGGCGACCAGAGTCTTACAAACCTGGTGCTAGTTCTATATTGATTGTGGTGTTAACACGGTGGAGGTGGCAGCAATGGTGGTGGCAGTAGCCATGATGTTGGGTTCTAAGGTGTGGATGGGATGATATTGTTGATGTAAATTGGGGTTACTGTTAAGAAATATTACTTTTTTCTGTTGCTCTAGATTTTTCCATACCATCATAAAAAATTTGAGTTTTGCTTTAGTTTTGTCCACCCATTTTGCAAATGTGTTTTTTCCTGTCCTGCCAAAAGCAAGTTAACAGGTAAATGTCAAATTTGATGACTGAATTTTACATAAAATTTCAATTTCATATCTAAACTATAAACTCTGAATTAAACTTTTTGTTACTATTTTTAGTCAGCTCCCCATACTGTTTACTATAGCTCACAAAAGGCAGCCTGCCTATTAAGCTCTGTTTGCATGGTCTATTTTTCGATATTATATCTTTTTAAAATGATACCAGTAAATAACTAAATATATTCAGTTTATATTTATATTTTATCTATATTTAATCTATTTGATCTTTTAATAAAAATTACTATTTAATTATATATAAATAATTTATTAAAAAAAATTTAAATAAAAAGTGTATCGATAACATTTCAACAAACAAACAGACCACTGTAAGCTACCGCTTTTTTCTACGCCGAGAATCAGAGAATGAAATAGTTAAAAAAAAAAAAAAAGTAAAAAAGTTTGATCACACTTTCCCAAAATTATTTTGTCCATAGTAAGATCATGAAACGTATTGCATAAATAACTGCAAAATGCAATTTCTCCAAATTAAGCATCTACCACCACAAATTTTATAAGCAGGATCCGAATAATATCAACAAAGCAGTAGCAATTGAAAATCAAAATAACGAAACAATAAACCCTGAACTTACAGTGTTGACAGTGCTCTCGAGATTCTGAGTAGCTCCATAAGCTACAAAGATGAGCAGAAACGCCGTGCTCATTATATATAGATCTCTCGTGTGTGCTTTCGTTTTTGGTAAGGAATTATCATCAACAATAAAAGCAGCAGTCTCTTCGTCACGAGAATTAACCGACTCCATTGCTTCCGAATTCGAATTCTAAAATTATGCGCAAATTAATCTTAAAAAGGATCTGTATAAAAACCCTAGAGGGGCCGTGCTAGTGTCCATACGAGTAAAGTCAAGAGATCCAAAATGCCGGCATGAAGAGTAGAGAGCTGACAGAGGCGTTTGGAGGATGAAGAAATGTCAAGTGGATAATAAATGAAAAAAGTTTTGTAGAAATATTTTGGAATCTTACGAGAATCGGCAATTTTCCTTCCAGAGTAACGAAAAAGAATCTGTGAATGGGAGGATACCTGGTCCAAGAAGAAGACGAAAAGGACATTGACGTTTTGCTTGCTTGTCGCTACTGTAAGCCTTTCTATTTTATATATCGTCGTGAATCATGGAAAGCGGCAGCCACGGCCTACACCGCGACCCCAATTATTATCATAAGCATTTGTTTTCTTTCATAATGGAGAAAACGAAAAATTACGAGAAAAAAAATTTATATAAATATTAATTAAACTAGCAGACCACGTACCACAATGTATATGTAAAAATTGAAAAAAAAAAAGTTATAACAAAAGTAAATTTTTATATAATATTTTTTTAAATAAAAAATATATATAAAGAAAACTAGTAGTTAGTTTTAATGGAAAAAAACTATTAATTAATTATACTCATGCAAATAATATAAAATTGTAAAGCTATAGGAAATAATATTAAAAATTATGATGGACGCATATAATGCAAAATACATTAAATTCAATTATTCATAAAGGGATCAAATTTTAAGTATAATTTTGATATTCATGTATAACTATAACACCCTATAAAAAGTTTAAAAAAAAAAATATTATACGGTAATGATATCTAAAATTCCCCTTATAGATGTGTAGTACATAAATAAACTTTTGAATCAAAATAAAATTTTTATTTATTTATATTTTTTATTCAGTCATTACAAATTGTGTCAACTTTATTTATTTATATTTATAAATATCCTCCATATTTTTGTTAAAATTTTAATTATTATCGAGCTAAGCCACTAAGTCATTCTTTATTAGTTTTGAGCTATCAAATAAAATTTTTTCTTTCATTAAATGGGGAAAAAAAAAAACAAAAGCAGACATAAACTTATAAAATGAAAGCTTATAACTTATACCATTTACTGAAAAAAAAAAAGAAAAGAAAAAAAAAATTTCACATAGTAAGACATCACTGAAATATCAAAAAGCAAGGATTACATAATGCAATTTTTCAATTTTATAAATTCATGCCTAACAAAGTTTCTCTTTCTTTAATCAAATAATAGTTTTTTTTTCCTCCTTAAATCTTTAAATCTTCTCAATCAATGTTCCATTGGACAAACTTTTATAACATCATCTTGGTTAGGGCATCTTATATTTCTTGATAGCAAGCATTGACACAATGTAAAAGGAAAATAGATATTGATTTAATATGACTTTTAATTAAAATTAATTAGGATGTTACAATTCTCTCATAACAATCTCCAAAATCAACAAATAACCAAATAATTTCTTTTAGCATCCAAGAGATTCCTGCATTGATCCCGTTGAAGGAGCATTGCAATGGTGAAATCTTTCTTCTCAATTTTTCAACTGCAAGAGGTCAAAAATAGAAAGAAAATAACAAAAACTACCATTGATAATGTGCTACAAAAGCTACTACCAAATATAATATTAAAAAAAATTCTAACCTTACAAAAATAAAACATCTTTCATAATAATGGAGCAGTACAAAAATATGGATAAAATAAAATCTTGATAGTCTTACCCCAAAATTTTAACAAAGTGTATTTATATTAAAATATTGCAAAATAAAGTACAATATCACATTTAACTCATGCATTAGTCTGTTTGGATTGTCTGTCTTTCATCTGTATCTGTATCTTTTTTAAAATGATATATATAAATATATCTGATTTGCATCTAAATTTTATCTATATTTATTCTATTTGATCTTTTGATGAGAACTATCAACTTTTTTTATCTATATTTATTTCTTGATAAATAATTTGTTAGAAAAAAGTTTGAAAAAGTGTCTGTATCTGCCGGAAAAAAAACCAAAACAAACAGGTCCTATATATATACCCACAAAGTGAAGAAAAAAATTGATCCAGTCACTTTTTAGCCCATAAAACCTGAACTCAATATTACAAAACTCTAAAAATAGAAACTTATGTAAACTAAGCAATCGAAAATTACTGGTGCAATGTTCATCAAACGAAGAGCAGTTGGTTGTTGCGGGCGAAACACGTCTAATCCTGTCACTAAAAGTAATTATTAACATATAGTTGATATGAAAAAATTATTAAATTACCATACTTAAATCATATTTATAGATTAGGATAAATGAGATTTATACATAAATCGCTATTCTAAAACGCGATATAAAGACTAGCTACCGTACCTAAATCGCTTTTCAAATACTCAACATATGATTTTAGGCTTAAATTGCATTTTATTATCCCGATATTGCAACAAACAATTCTTCTATTTGATTGCTTTTTCACAGTAGAATAAAATGAGCACAACTATCCATGTACAGTCGCATCATCTTTTTGTTGAAAGTGATCTTTTGATATTGTTTATTATCACTACTTTGAATGCCCTCAGATAACTTTTCCTAGGAATTGATCTTTTGATACGATTCATTTGCAGAGTGATTTTGTCACATCAAAATAAAAGGATCTACCACTTTTAATGTAATCCCGACGCCATCACTTTGAAAAATGATATTTTGGCAGATCTAAAGTGAAGATCATCCAAACATGGTTATATGTATATCAGTATATAACGCAATAATTATATGAAAAAATTTAAATTATGTTTATTAAGCGTGATATATGTATGGTATATAACTTTTTATATATCTCATATGTAGATCACGATTTTAAAATTGTAATGATAATTATTTTTATTTTGATCTTATATAAATAATTATTATTATTGTTGACCCTAATCTGAAAATTATTTCTGGTTGTTACCATGGGATGTAAAAGTAAAATTTAAAAAAAATGAAAGAAAGAAAATGTGCTTGGGAAAGTGTGTATGGGAAAATAAGGAATAAGAGAGGAAAATGGATAAATCGATGGTTATTAGTGTCACGGTCCGAGAGTTGAGGACTTTTATGGGAGGGTTTAGCTTGGACATGTTGAGTTACGAGTAGCATCAGTAGAAGGTTTGTTCGTAGTGTGGGTTGTCTCTGAAGGCGGGTCTAACCTCTCATGGACAAACTGGTTAGGAGTTGATGCCGCTCTCCTAATGAGGCCATTTGTCAAGGGACGGGAGTTTCACTCCTCAAAGAGTTTCCATGCGGCGCTCAACCATCCCTCCAAGCATCGTTTGTTGTTAATCTGGATGGCGAGCCAGCCTAATCTTCCTTGACTTCTCAGGTCAGTTCCAAGCCCTACATTCTCATAATGAGCACCATCTCTACATTGACACAATCCCTCATACGTTTGGGAGGTTCAACTATACAAACTAGTTTCGGCCTGCCTTGGCCTCATCAGGAGAGCGACATCAACTCCCAACTAGTTTGTCCACGGGAGGCTAGACCCGCCTTCAGAGACAACCCACACCACGAACAAACCTTCCGCTGATGCCATTCATAATTCAGCATGCCCAAGCTAAACACCCCCATAAAAAGTCTTCAAATCTCTCGGACCGTGACACTCTCCCCCACTTAAATTCATGACGTCCTCATCATGAGGCAAATTTGCTGCAGCCACTACCCACTCTCAAGCTCTCACTCCTTCTCCACACCAGTTGTCAACACACCCAAGATCATCTCACCAAGACTTCTGGTTTCCATAAGCTTCCTCTCGCCCTTACCCATTCATCCATCCTCCAAGATCGCCTCTTATTGAGTTGCCTAACAATAAGGTTTGAGCACAAGATCTTGCTTCAACCCCAACTCACGACAAAGCTGCCCTCTAGCAACGATGTCCTCTCTCTGGTGGCCGCTCTTCTTAAGTTTCAGCTACACGAGCTAAATTGACAACAAGATTAGGAAAATCCTTGTCTCCACGACTCACGACACGACTGCCCTCTGGCAATAATGTCCTCTCTCTGGTGATCGCTCCTCTTGAGCTTCGCCTACACGAACCGCATCCATAACAAGAATTACCCACTCACCAAGAACTATGGGTAGCATCTAAGTGGTCCGATGGAGCTGGGAACTTTGGCTCTGATACCATTTATCACTGGATGGGATTTTCAATCCTCAAAGAGTTTTCGTGCATCGCTCGACCATCCTTCCAAGCATCGTTTGTTGTTAATCCGGATGGCGAGCCAGCCTAATCTTTCTTAACTTCCCAGGTCAGTTCCGAGCCCCACATTCTCATAAGGAGCACCATCTCAACATTGCCACGATCCCTCATACATCTTGGAGATTCAACCATACAAACTGGTTTCGGCCTGCCTTGGCCTCATCAGGAGAGCGGCATCAACTCCCAACCAGTTTGTCAACGAGAGGCTAGACCCGCCTTCAGAGACAACCCACACCACGAACAAACCTTTCGCTAATGCCACTCATAACTCAACATGCCCAAGCTAAACATCGCCATAAAATCCTCAACTCTCGGACCGTGACAATTAGAATGTGAAATAAAATCGGAGAGAAACTAGGAGAGACAAAAATGGAAAATGTAGGAGAGGTAGTTATTGAATGTGGAGAGATAAAGGAGATAGCTGTTAAAAATTATTTAAATAATTTAGTTGACGTGGATAAATGATTATGTTTTATATGATTGTTGCAATTTGCATATGATTTTTTGAAAAATAGTAAAATTTTACATTTATAGTGAATTGCACGTGCAATTTCTTTATTAAAACCAAAATTGCAATACTTGATGAGATTTCATATTGATATTTTAATAATTAAAATTATGTGATTTATATTTTAGTAATTTATATTTGTGGAATGATATATGTGTTACATCCAAAAAATTTATAGGTAAGCTAATAATAAAAAATGTGTCACTATTTTTCTTTAAGAAACTCGCGCATACAGTATTATTTTTTATATTTAGCTATTTAATATTTAAAATTTTCAATTTAATATGTATAAGCCTTTTGTGATTTTATATATTATCTAAACTAACTTTATTTAATTAATTATTATAAAAATATATATAGTTTAGATAGTTTATTACCCAAATAGATAAAATTCAAGTAATTAATTATAAAAATAAATAAATGCACATATCAAACAAATATTTTTAAATTTTAGATAGTTAAAAAATTAGTAAAATTATTCTATTGTATAATATATGTATTTAATCTTATATACATATGTTATTTATATAGCATATATGATAGAGGCATATTTTCTATCACACATTATTCATGTAAAAAAAAAGTATCTATTAATCTTTGGTATCTTTAGTGTAAATGTATTTGATATTTCAATTTATCTATTAATCATCCTTATTTATTAAGTCAATTCTCTATTATTCACTCTAATAATCATATTATATGATATTGAAATTATTCAAAACCCAAAATATATGGAACGTAGATTTACATATAAAGATATAGTTGTTATATAGAAGTTGTTGCTCGACTTTTGTGCATTTCCATCCACGTGTTAACCAAATGAAGTGGAGTAGTTTTTATGGCAGTTTTACTTACTTTTTATATAGTTTTCAAATTTTTAAAGTCCATATAATAGAGAACTTGACCTATAGACAGTTTCATTTCTAATTTCCATGGGCTTTATTTGCAAATGTGTCCATCAACATTGAAGAGAGTGGTTTTAATGGACAAATGTGGCATGGTAATAGTAACGTAGATATCTTTTCTCTTCTTTTTTTATTAAATTTACTTATGGTCTTCCAAATTTCCTTCGACAATGTATTCATATTAATTTTACATTTACTTCCTATGAACTTACAAATAGAAAATAGGAACAAAATAATGCAACTATAGCTTAAGAGACATAGAAAGTTGGCAAAAACCAAAAAACTTCAAGTGATGAGGGAAAAAATGATATCTAAGGAGGGGGTTTGCAAGTCAACTATATGAGGAGAACATGAGTATAGTTTATATTCACAACTATATTATATTTGCTAATTGCTTAATTTCTCCTTTCACAACTGAAAAATCACTTTCCAAGACATGAAAATTCTCTCTATAAACAATCTTTTTTTTTTTTATATCAATTCAACTTTTCTCAATTTTTTAAAGTTGTTCATGATAACATATTTTGAAACTTTCAAATCTTTCAAAAATATGAACTAATAGCAAAATCAATTTTTTAGCAATGAATGAAGCATGTCTGTGACATTGGATAATGCATATGTTGACATTGGAACACTGGTTACATATAACTTGGATTTGTTGGACTCTTTAAAAAATATGCTTTCTTTCTTTCTTTTTTATGTCTTTTTTTCATTTAAAATAGAAACCTTAATTTAGATTTTATTTTTGTGCTTTTAGACAATCATGATATTCGGTGATTTATTAAATTGAAAACCTTTAAGTATATTTAGTTAATAACTATTTTACATATATTACTACTCCTATAAGAGTTTTTATGTTTTTGCTAAAGCTATATAAAAGTTTTCGTTTTCTACAATAAAAATAGTATCCTTTTTATGCATGACTAGATTTTTTAGAATGCATTTCAATGTATATAATTGTAAATATGTTATATTTTCACAATGAATTTTGTCGTTTTAGCTTTACTTTCATCTATGTGAAAAAGAATCAAATTACATATTTGAGAAGTACTTTTTTTTTTTTTTTTGCATATTTAGAATCATCAGAAATAAAAAGGAATGAACTTGTTAAGTTCTCTATGAAGTAATTTTAATCATAACAAAAGAGTAAAGGAATCACTAATGAATATATTAAGTGTGCAATGAATTGAAAAATAAAGGACTATGTAAGTATCAAGTTTATCCAAGAGATTGTCTGAAACGTTTAACAATAAGTATGTTAAAAGAAAAAGACAACCCAAAAGAAACCCCAGAGAGTATAATGGAAGAACAACTAAAGATAAAACTCTACTAAAAAGAACTCCAAAGAATATTAGTATATCAAGAAAAGTTAACAAAGTTATCACATATTGATTATACCTTACTTCAAATCAAATCTTAACAAGTTTTCAAGGCCCAACTCCAAAAGATAAATACATTAGGATAATGTATTCATATATTCCACTAAGTAGAAATATAATCCACAAGAATTTTAGTCAAACATCAAGTTCTTTAAAGTTCACATGTTCAATAAGGTCCTATATAGAACTGAGAAGGATATGTTTACATGAAGCTACTACAATTTTATAGAAATTAATTTATGTTATGATTTTCTATGAACAGACTTGAAGATTGGAGATAATAATTTTCAATATAATCAAGTTAATGTTTTAAATTTTTAAGATATCATCCAAGAGGAACATTCTAATTTTTAAGGGATACTAAATGGACTATTGAAGATTATTTGCTGGGGATGTAAACAGGATAGGTCTGGGATGAGTCATTCAAAACCTAAACCCAACCCGATTATATAAAGGGTGTCCTAGAACCTGACCGACCCAACTTTAGAGAACCCGAAACTCGATCCAACCCGACTCGATTATAGGAAACCCGATACTAGTAATTGTACATGCTAGGAAAATTAATTTTTTTGAAAAAAAAAAAGAAAAATCAATCAATTATCCTTGCTCATGAGAGTAAGTAGACTTATTTATATCCTATCGTGTGATTTAATACATGAATAACAAAATGATTATACAAAAAACATCATTCAATTAATGAACAAACAAATTCTTTAAACTAAAATTTTTAATTATACCGGATTGGGTTACCCCATCGGGTTATGAGTACAACTCAAAACCCAACCCTAAACCCTATAGGGTTTTTAACGTGGCGGGTAGACAAGTACCCTATAAAGACCCACCTCGGTTGCATCTCTATTATTTGCGATTGATTTACTTGAGTTCTTCAAGATAAACAAGGAATGGTATTAGAGATGAATATTAAAATCAATTTTTAATGTTCAGATTTGAATTTCAACTTCAAATATCAACTATAAGATAACGAGATGCAAGATATCATATGAGAATATCTTAGGAAACTTATCTCAATTTTTCAATAACCAAAGCTTATGACTATAAGGGACAAAAAAACATAAATACACGAAGGTTCGAATCAACAAGACCCAACATCTACACGTTGCTAAAAACTCCTATTGTGAGCACTTTGATATGATCTTGTGCTCATATAACATTGTTGCAATTATCTTGAATTTTGCTAATTCTATTGTTTAGAAAAGGAACCGTAGTGTGTCCTTTATTTGAGTTGTATTACAAATAGACTTTATAGTCAATAATAGCTTAAAGCCAAACTAAGGAGGTTGAGTAGAGTGAATTGTGAATTATTTATAATCAAGCTTTGATTAGATTAATAGAACATACCCGTGTGGATTACGGGATCCCCGACTTAGAGCTGGAAGAGTACATGTAGGCACAAGGCCGAACGACTTTATATTACTTGTCTTAACTTTTCTTCCCTCTCTTTATTTAATTTTGCACATTTATTTTTTGTTGCATAAAGATCTATATCACATACATCTTTTTCACACCAAGTTAATATAAGTAATCAAGGGGCTTTTAGGAATTGACATAAAAGTTTTAATTTTGAAAGTAACCAATTCAGCGCCTCCTATTGGTTACATAATTGGACCAACAAAACTGTATACATGTATTTATATATATATGGACCACTATATAATTTATCTAGAACTTTGATGTATTTATATATATATGGACCACTATATAATTTATCTAGAACTTTGATCCTCATATTTCTTTTAATTCGATTCTCTGAATATATATCGCACAATTATAACATATTTCATTGTTCATGATTTAAATATATTAAAGTATTTAATTGATTGCACAATTTCTTCATGTTTTAACACTTTATCATAGCAAATATTCGATGACTCTTAAGATAACCACACTATAGTTTTATTTTGATTGCTAACATCTGTAATTTCTCTTATGGGACTTACACTCTAAATTAACCACTATATTTAACAAGATAAATTGAATGTTCTATTTAAGTTTATTTTAATTTATGTTTTTATTGTAAATATGCTTCCATGAACAATAATTTCATTTTTTTTTCCTTTCATACCTAAATGGTAAAAATAATAGTTTTAACTGCTAGTATTATGTTAAGCAAAACATGCTATTTTGACTCCACTCATTAAAGATTTATTGATAATAATTAAATTATCATAAGCCATTCCTATTTCACTAAAAAGTAATTTTCCAATTGCTCTCATACTTAATCACATAAGCCTTACAATCATTTGTTTTGTGGAGTGGCGACAACCAAAAACTACCCTCCGTATCTTTTAAATTCAAATTCCACTTCTACTTCCATTTCCACTTCCATATTCCTTATTATCTTAACTACATTTGAACCATCACAACTTTAATTTGTTCTCTAAATATCATTAGGTTATTATTTCTATTTCTAAAAGTGCATGTACTTTCCGCTATTAAATATGATCTAGAAATATGTTTGTTGTCTTATAAAAATTGGTTTTTGTTTTTTTACACATGTATTACGTGTATATTATTTGTTACCATATATTATGTTGGACTTAGGGGTTCAATTATAATTTTGATAAGAGAAAACAAATTGTTCAATATAAGCACTTGTAATCTATTATTTAAAAATTAAATTAAGGTTATGATAATTAAGCTTTGATGTCAATGCTATTATATATTTTTCATTGGTTATCTTCTTATATTGGCTTAATGAATCATTTAACACTATGGGTAGAGTATAGTTTGTAAAAATAACAAACAAGCTAAAAGGCACTGGGAGTAGCTTTGATGCGGACATTTTAGTGCTCAAGTTAGTAGAGAATAAAGGCGCTATCTAAGAGGAAGAAGCTATGGCAACACAGAGTTATTTTAGTTACTCAAACTAAGAGTTTGGTAAATAGCTTAATGAAATTAATAATGGAGATTGAATATAGGTGAAGAGTCTAGGTTTCCTTTATGGTGTAGAGAGTTTCTAAGGGGGCTCCTTCTTCTTGTATGGAGAGTAGAGTTGCAATCAAATTGAATCGAGACAGTATAGTCCTGAGCTCGTTCAAAACTCGAGCTTGATTGAGCTTAAGATTTTAAGCTCAAGGTTGGCTCAAAGTAATACTACATAAGTTCAACTTTGACTCAATTAAGTTTATTTAGGCTCAATTTATTAAAAAATATTTTTAATTATAATTTAAATAATATTAATATCCAAAGTTGATTTGAATTTGACTAATATTTATATTCAATTGGAGCTCGGTTAGACTCACAAGCTAATCAAGCTAAACATACGAAGCTCAAGCTCAGCTTGATAAACTACTTGAGTAACACAAGCTTGAGTTGGCTATTCTTGAATCGAATTTGAGTAAACATCGAGTCAAGTTTGAGTAGTTTGTGAACTGACTTAGTCCATTTGCACCCCTTTTGTGAGGGAGTGTATATAGTAAAATTGGTTAACTTGAGAAGAGCACATTCTTTATTCTTCTACCCACTGTTAGATGATGGTTGCTATATGCTAAAGCATGGGAAAAACAATGTTTATAGGTAGGAAAATGGTTTTTTTTCCCTTAAATGGAAGAAGGTCAATGGATCAGTTTTGAGTTTGAAGGACCACAAACAACAGTGAATATACTCTCAAAGTAACAATGTGTACTTTCTTATCCTGAAGTTCTTATAACTTTGGAAAAAAATTTAAAGGGTATTTATATTTTTCCTCTTAAATAAACTACCCATGTTAAGAAGGTCAGAGAGTTACTGAATAAGTATTTATTTGAATTGTTTAATTTTTATCTATATCATATTTATATTATATTTATATCCGTAACTTATTTGTATCATATCTGTATCATATCTATTTGGTTTGTTTATAAGTAAAACTGTTAGTTTTTTATGGCTATTTGTTTATTGATAAACATTTATTTGAAAACAATAAAAATATGATACTGAAATTACTAAAATATGATGAAACAAACATATCATCTTTTGCATGAATTAACTAATATGATTCCAAGCTTAAGATTATATGATGCGACCTTATAAGCTAACAGTGTAGAGAGAAAACTTTCTTCCGGGGCTAGATAAACTCCAAAGTATGCGATGTAAGCATAGGAGCTAGAATTATCAAACTTGTTGCCTCCTTATCAAGTTAAGACGAGCTTTGAAGGAAGTGGAGAGGCTAGTACAAGTGATACTAAGTTAGCCGATCCGTGGATTTTACTTTTAGAGATTATAAGAAGAAAACGAAAAAAAAGGAGGAACAACTATTTTACTTAGAGATTTACGTAACATCTCAAGGGAAGATTATTAAATAAAATAAGAGAGAAAAGCAATTGTCTTATCTACTTTTATTTTGATTATTTTCTTAATTGTAAATTTACTTAACTTTTAGAGCTAGAAAATATAGTGCTAGGCTGCTAACAAATTATTGTTTACATTTTATGAGAGCACTATACTTCAGATCTTGTAATTTGTCAATCCAGCCTTTCATGATCAATAATAATGAAGAGGTTAAGAAATCTTCTTGGGAAGGTATTTTGTGATATGGACAGCAGAAAATCATTCGAACTTCATCTCAAACCTTGAACTCACTTTTTTTTTTTTTTTATTGCATTTTTATGGCAACTGCTTGTTTTAATTGATTTATATGAAAACCGTTAATCAAGCATAGCCTGTACAAGTATAACAATTGGTATTAGAATTTGGACACTGGTTTGTTAGTCGCTTAACCACATCAAAAATAAAACATAGTAGTTTTAAATGGACTAGTTTCTTAAATCAAACATGCTAATAATAAAACTTCATGAACTTGATATAGGCTTAAAGCCAATAACTCACATTATTAAGCGTGTGAGCTTGCCTGAGGGTTAAAAATTGATAGATTGATCCAACGATTCTTATTTAAACCTACCAAACCAAATCTTCTTAATTCCATTCAATTACATACCAAATTAAAGGATATTGTCACTCAATCCAAGAGTTAAGTCTAAATAAACAATAGATTTAGACCAATTAAAACTATAAAAATGCCTATATCATGCAAGGAGAAGAGCGGAAGCAGAAAAAAGGAAAAAAAGGCATAACTATTATGTGAACTATAGAGGTAAAAGCTTAATTAATGTGCCTTGGCATGTTCTAGCCTTGCAATTTTTGTAAAGTTTCATCAAAAAGATTAATTAGACCATTCTGCAAAATTAATGCATGCACGATTCAAAGTCCAATAGATATATACATTTTTTTTAAAACTTTTTTCTAATAAATTATTTATTAATAAATAAATACAAATAAAAAAATTAACAATTCTCATGAAAAGATCAAAATAGATAAAATATAGATAAAATATAGATACAAATTGGATAAATTTACACATATCGTTTAGATACATATAAATAAAAAAAAACAGACTATCCAAACAGACCCATAGATGCTTGATTAATTGCCACATGGAATATTTTCAATTAATTCTTTTTTATATTATGTAGCTTATATATATAGTTGGGAGGGAAAACATTACAGATAAAAATAAAAAATAAAAAAAATAAATAATAATAACATCTTTAATGGTCAGCTTACCTATCAAAACCATCTAAAAGGCGATTTTAAGTGCTAAGTAAAGCTGTGTGCACATATAAAATCATCTCAAATTTTCAAACAGTAGCATCTTTACTCTTAATATATTTTTATTCATCAGCCAAAGCCAGAGATTACAAGGACCATATAAGGAAATCCATCGCTGAACTATCTATTCTGTTTGAGGATACTCCCATTTCTAACTCACTATTTACCTTTAACAATAGTGAGTAATTCCACAACAGGTTGTCATCACAGATCCACAGGAGTACTTTGACTAAGGTAGGTTGACTTTAAATTTGCAGTAAGAAGTTGGTGCTGATTAACTATTTTGAATGAAAACGAGCTATACGTTAAGATCTGGATGTAGAGAATGCTTTCTCTACATGAAAAACCAGAAATAGAAACCCAGAAAGTGAGATACAAACAGTACCGAGCACCATCCCTAACATTGCTTGAAGCGAGATATAAGGGCTTAAGAAGAATACAACTGCAACGAATGCGCTGTGCCATAACTTTAGCTGTGCAAATGCTCCTTCCTGTCAGATTTATAGGGGAAAAAAAAGAGAGCAGACTTATCAGTATTGCAATGCTTTTAATGATATCCGGTACATTTTTCAGGCCAACATCGAAAACTTTTAATATGGGGCAAAGATAGATAGCTCATTAGCCCTAGATGTCTTAATAACACCCTCTACCTCCATCTTATTAACACTATCTATTGAAAGTGTACACTTAAAAAGGAGGTCTTACAATTCCATTTTTATGAGCTAGACCCTCAATAAAAAGTATTGTTAAAAATAGGTAGATCAAGCATCTATCCTTCAAATCTCAATGCAGACGGCTTTTCTTTTAAACATGACAGCGGCAAACTTCAGTTTTTGGAATTAAGCACCTACACTCGTGTAGAGACCTACTTCTTAATTTATGCGGCCTTTTTTTTATTTTGCTAACTACAATTTTTATAACTTTTTTAGAAGGAGGATTCTAACCTAGACATCGGCACGGTTCAGATTGGTTCCGGACCCGAACCGGAACCGCCGATTCACGGTTCCACATTTGGTGGAACCGGAACTGGAACCGGCAGAGCCGGGGCGGTTCACGGTTCCAAGGAACCGCCGGTTCTGGCGGTTCCGGTTCCGGTTCACGTGAACCTTTTTCTTTTTTTTTTTTTTTTTTGGGAAAAAATGAAATAAACAAAAACCCTACCTCCCCTACCCTACCCCCCATGGTTAAATGAAACAACATAAATAATTAATCAGGAATAGGAGCAACAAGATCTAAGTATATGTATAGAACCATAAAACGGACACGATCTTTTAGCAAGCCTAAGGTATATTTTTTTTTTTCCTCAAATATAGTCAATGAACTAGTGCTCATTCATTATTTTGCCACTTAAAAGAATTTAACACCAATGGATATAGATCACTTGTAGATTCCGACGAGCCAGTCCAGGGTGCATCGCTTTGACTTTGCGCAGGTTTTTTTTCTTCAAATTCAAATTTTTGGCGAGTTCGGATCCGGTTGGAACCGCCGGTTCCACCACGCTAACCGAATCGGCGGGTCCTTGGACGGTTCGGAACCGTCACCGACGGGGCGGTTCCAGGGTCAGGAACCGCCGGTGACGGTTCGGGCGGTTCCGAACCGCCCCGTGATGATGTCTAAATTCTAACCTAAATCCATTAACATTTAAATGCCGGACGTGGCAAAATATCATGCTGAATTAATTAATTAGTATTTGACCAACCCAAAGGCCAACCCACCTGCACGACCCAATGACCCAAACATCCCCACCCCGCGCCAACCCCCCACAACAACAACACCCCCCCCCCCCCCCTCTCTTCTCCGCCCCTCTTTACACAGCTGAAGATGACTCAACTTAGGAAAGGAAATCAGACTCAAAAGCTTTGATTACGCAAACCCATTGTCTCTCTTCATCATTTCCAATCTAGCTGCGCATCTTTGGAGCCTTGAAAAAGGTCCAAACCTTTTTCATGTTAGTCACCTATGATGCTAAAAACGAACAAACTTCAGATACATTGGAACCAAAAGACAAGACTTTTTCTTTATTATTGTTGTTGTTGTTTTTATTGTCATTATTTCACATGTTACCTAACAATTACAGCAGATGCAGTGCAGTGGAAGACATGACTTCAAAAGCAATAGTGTGCCAGTAAAGGAAGGGCAAGTTTTGATAGGGAATGTAATTATAAGTGAGTTTTTTTTTTTTTTTTTTTCTTTTTCCCATTGGGTTGGGTTCCTATTCCTGTGCTAGTGGGTTTTATGTCGAACCGTAAGAAGATGAAAGAAGATTTTCATGGAAGATGAGTGTCCTAGCGAATCGAATTTGCCTTGGCGCAAGTGCATGTTATGGTCACTAACTTGGATGAAGAGAATTAGAAGAGAAAACATCAATTATCTTATTCATTGCAATTGAGGGGTTAGAGTTCACCAGACGGAAATCATATAAATCAAAATATTTTGCTAGCAGCAAAAAAATTATTAATAAAAATAAAAAGCTCACACCTGTTGTAGTGGTGTAACCCGTAAATACTTGATTTTATAAATTAAGGGTCTTCATGCAATTATGAGAGTTTTAAGGGTAGCCACAGCAGCTAGCTACCTCAAATTGGAGTACAAGAAGCATCAACATTTGAAACTATCCATGCAAGTAGTGAGGAAATATTATTTCACGGGCTATAAATTCCTCTGATACTCTTATGAATATAAGTGGATGAAAGAAAGAGATCTAGTATTTTTATTACCGTGTTAGACTTAAACAGCAGTCCAAGAAATGCATTGAGCTCTGCATTCATAACTGCATCACCAATGCCCAAAACGGCTGCCTGAAGAAGAGGGCATATTACTTTAAATACCCCACTATACCTGCAAAAAAGTTCTTAGGATCAGCACTTGATTACACACTGCAAGCAACCAAATTCCATTAACGTGCAAAAAAAAAAGAAAATATTGCAGAAAAACCTGTAATCTATCAGCATCCAGAGGAAAATAGAAGCCTGAAGAAGAGCACCACCAGAGATTATCCAAGTGATCGATTTAAGACCAGAGGTAAGCTGGCCAGCTGCCAAAGAGCACTGAAAAATTGCTTTCATCAGAAAATGGGTTATATTGGCAATCCAGCAAAAGCAATTAATAAGCCTGCATAAAAACGAGAGCTCTAACTCTCAAGGCTTGTCCATATGAGAGTTTTCGTGTTAGTTGCATTGACATGACATACATATATGCCCTTCTAGAAGTGACTGTTCTATCAGTGATCTCCTAAGTGTGGCTCCTCAAGACAAAAAGATCCTGAATAAGATGCTAAGAGAATGGAACTTTTTTTGCATTAGTTTGCAATGCAACTAGATTATAAAGAATGAGTTGCCACAGGCAAAACCCTGAAATTCGGCCCCTTCGCCTATGTTTTGCTTGCAGGGATCTTACCCTTGAAAGAAGATTGACCAATCGCCAAGTGATATAATGAGAATAATCTTCATAAGAGCTATAGAAAAGTTAATGGAGCTACTTAGCATGAACAGAGATAATTGGTTCTTGCAATTGGAAGGAAACAAACCACCCATATAAATAGACAAAAGTATCCAAGACCAAAAGCAAAATACAATCACCCGCACATTTATGCTTGTATACTTACTATTGCATCAGAAGCCCCATACAGAGCCATTGATCCAGCCACACCAGATACTCCCAGAGAAGGCTTCACTATATCCTTTGTAAACTCTCCCCTGAAATTGCCAATAAAGAAGAATTTCCAGGTATAATGGCTTGAAAGAATGGTATATAAAGATATACAAAGTGCTAGTTACCCAATTACCATACAAAGGCTTGCTGTAATCCTGAATAAGCCATGAGGGGAATTACTAACAACATGCGAATATCAGCCAAGGGACTAGATACAATCCTCAACATTGATATTACCGAAGAATAGAAACTAATGGAAGATTCTCCCACTGGTTTCTCTTCTATGCTATCCCTTTTTGTTAAGAAGCATGTCATTATGGTTCCTAAGGTCGTGCTGCAGAGGAATACAGCAAACAGTAAAGTTGTCCCCCTTGTATTTCCATCCTGCAGTAATGTATACAGGAATTAAGGAAAAGCAATAGATTGTACGATCTAAATTACAAAATCCGCACAAAATCCGCATTTATGCAAAATAAGTCACTTCCAATTTATTGTTCTACTTGATATACTCTAAAGGGATAGCATAGAAAATTATCATGATTTGTAATCTGCCTAATATGCCAAGGCAAGTAAAACATCACCAGCTTTTTTTTTTTTTCTAAAAATTACATTAAATCACCTGAAGACTAACCAAAAACTCTAGTCAACATGTGAATTATAATGATACATAAGCTCCCGAAAATTTAAAACAATAAAAGCCATAAATATTCGGTGGACTGCAAATATGAAGATCTTTTCAAAGCTTCACTAATAATTTTTGGTCTTACTGGATAGTACAACAACAACAACAATAATAATGTGCAGTCAAATCCATCCTTAAAAACCCTACAACCCAAACACCTAAGTCTTTTACATTCTGAGAAGTATTAGTAGTTAAAATGATGCTAAAAATTAGAGAGAGATAAGAATAAGAAAAGGAAAACTAGTCTTCAGTATATCTAGGATCACAAAATTGCAAGTATCACAAAAATCTCCAATTCAACTAGGTTTGAAGCATTCCAAAATTACGATCCACTTGGTCATTCTATTGTTGTCTTCTACAGTGGCATATTCCTCTTTTAGCCAAACACTTCCATGTACATAGATAATTTATAATTATCATCATTACAAAAAATAAATATCTTGGTTGTCATTACAGTAGCAGAATATAACATTCAATTGATAGGAAAGAACTTACCGAATTATCCCTCAGAAGAGCAAGTGATACAAGGTTTCCGACAAACTGTAAAAGTTAAGAGAAGAGATCAGTAAAGCAAATAACAGGGAGAGAAGGTCAATAAAGCATATCTAAAAAATAACATTATCGCTAAACTGCTTATTTTAAAAGCAGCTCTGCAAAAGCTTATGGAAGTATAATCTTACATAATACCTGATGACTGGCAAACACTGCCCAGAAGACTCCATTGACGCGACCAATAGCTGTTCCTTCATGTAGATGGAAATCTTTTGCATGACTATGTGCAGCTGAGGTAAGATATGTGCCCTGGAATTAAGAATAAGTGACATGGGACACTTGTCGCTTAACCGAATCACTCGCTCCACATTTATGATGTATTTATTTCAAGGAAAAAAAATGTAATTTGAAGATACGTCTGAAGATAAGTTCCAAAAATCATCTTCAATATCAATGGCTTCATTGGATTATTGGAACAAGCAAGAAAAATTTACTCTCATAAAGAAAGAGACAACGGTAGGTGGAATTTACAGACTTTTTTTTATGGTAGTTAGTAACATCATCTTCCCATCGACTACATAGTATGCGTTTACCTACTTAAAGCATTAAAGATCAACAGGTCCCAATACATCCCTTAAGCTAATATCTACTTTCCTAACACTCCCCCTCAAACTTAGGAATAGATATTCATATTCCAAGCTTCCAAAATAAAGACTCAAATTTAGGTTAATGAACAGCCTCCACTAAGACCCAAAAAAAAAAAAAAAAAAGAACAGCCTCCACAAACGGACTAACTTCCCAGATTTGTCCAGCAATTTATCGTTAACCGATGACTCTTTTTTTAATTTCAAGCTTGAATGTTGGTTGATTGTTACACTTCATTCTATCATGCAGCACTGTGATCTTTACAATACTAATAGCGAACTTACTATTGCTACATAATTTCATAAGGCACATTTAATTTTTATATTTTCCACCATCTTAGTAATTGCATCACTTCACATATCACTTGTATAAGCCTCAACACTACTTTTTACCATCAGTGATTGCTTCTTGCTCCTCCAAATAACCAAGCCGATGCTTTAGTGCAATAATTAGTTATCAAGTTGCTATTTTCAGGATCGCCTGTCCAATCAGCATCTACATCCCAACACCCTAATCTAGTTAAATAACTTCAGTATATATTTTTGTTGAGATATGAAGATTCCTTAAGAACTTCTCACCATCTCAATTCCCAGAAAGCTTTTTAAATTTCTCAACTCTTAAACCATAAATTCAAATCTTATTGCCTCCCCCATAGCATCTATCTGTGCTTCACCATCACCTATTATTATTACTTTGTCATCCACATATATGATTAAAATCGCCTTCTTGCTTCCTATGTCTTCTTCTACAAACAAGATATTTTAGTTTCACTTCGTACATATTCTAAACATTGTGAACCAAGCCGTTGGAGGCTGCTTTAGACCATAAAAAGAGTTTTTAACTTGCATACTTACCTACCAAATCTGAAACTTCTGTGTATATATCCCCTTCAAGTTCCCCATTTGAGAATGCATTATTCATATCTAGTTGATATAAAAGCCAATCTATATATTGCTAAAGAAAGAAGCACTCTAATTAAGTTTAGCTTGGCAACAGATACAGATGTTTGTTCCTAATCAATCCTACGTGTTCAAGTGTATCCCTGAGCTACCAAAAGTACTTTAAATCTCTTAACACTATCATCTTCCCTATGTTTCATTAAGAAAAACTATTCTTGAGGTCCCTTGTCCAGAAATGCTTCTACTTTTCCCATGATAGCATTTTTCCACTCCTCATTTTTCAATACCTCAACAATATTATGAGGCATTTCAAATTTATTCACTTGTACAAATAAAGCCATGAACTTTAGAGAAAAATTTGAGTATGCAACATAATCTGAAATAGGGTATTTGGTATAGAGTCTTTTACCTTTTTTTTTTTTTGTTAATTCAAAATATTCAATTAACTAGAGAAAGGATATACAACTGCAATATGGGAGATAGAGCAAAGCTCAATATTTACAAGCCTCAAAACGAGGATAAAACCACTAAGTTGATTACAATCAAGCAACACGTACAAATAGAAGACAACCCCAGGAACTATTTATGACCAAAACATAATTCAAAATTTGTCTTGCTAGATAACAAGAGTTGAGGAAGGTCTGCCTAAGTCTGGCAAAATTGCGAGCTCGCCCAACGCAATAGACTGTAGCGGATAAGGTAGCACATCTTCTACTAGTAATCGGATTTTTAAGCGCTGCTATGAGACCATCCACAATACCTTGCCATGACAAGAAAGTTACAGGACAGTTAAGGGAGCAAGCTGCATCCATCCAAACCGACTACGAATAAAGGCATGAGAAGAAAAGGTGCTCATGGGTTTCAAAACCAATGGAACAAAAATAGCATGAAGTAGTTAAGGTCATACCCCATTGAAACAATTTATAAAGGGTGTAAAGCTTCTTATTGATAGCAAGTCTTTTACCTTTACAAAGTACAATTAACAATTTATTATCGGCATCATTCAGATCAACATCATCAACCTTAGGCTTCACCCTTTTTTGTTACTTTTACCATCCATACCTCCTCCTTACCCATTAAATTCCCAATTCCCTTCTCCAAGTAGTCTGACTACAATGCTCGACCATATGTCCTTTCTTTTGATTCTTCAAACTCAAGAACAACAACATGACAAATATAAGACTAAGACTTTGACTTTGTACAAGATGTAGAAGATGTATGATAGGGAATGACTTGAGACTCACATATTGGCAAGGAAATAGAAGGATCCCAACTTACATCCACCGATGTTTTCCACGAAATAGTGTTGCTTGAGTACCAAAATTAATGTTCAAAAAATAAGATATCACAAGACACGTAGAATTTATTTATCAAAGGGATCACTTGTATCACCTTTGACTAGGAGACCTAACACATGAATACACATTTTAGTGTACTTTCATCAAACTTGGACTTATTTGGAGAGGAAGTATACAAATACACAACAAACAAAAGAATCCTTAATGGTAAAAGTTTAGCAACCAAACAAGGGGAAAAGACTCTGACAATGCATTCAATGAGATTTGAACCATGAACGGCTTTTATGCAGGTCACTTAATGAGATGAATTACCAGTAATATGGCTTCCCACCAAAATAAGTCAGTTGTTAAACCACAAAGCATCTAAGAGTGACTAACTTCAAGCAAAAGTCTATTTTTCACTTCTACTAATCCATTTTGTTGTGGAGTATAAACACAAGAACTCTAGTGAGGTATCCCTTGTTTGTGTAACATGTTGCACTCATTTGAGAAGTAACACCTCCCATTATTTGTTCTTAGAAAGTGTAATGAACTTTAAAGAATATTATTATCAATTTATAAAAGATCTTAATTAACCAAAAAATTTATAAAAGATCTTAAAAAGCTTGAAGTTTTAAACTTTTCTTCCATGAGATGGACACAAGCGACACTAGTATGATCATCATTGAAAGTAATGAACTACTTTGCTCTTAATAGATTTAAAAATCTGATAGGACCCTATATATAACTGAGAATAATATGAAAGGGCCTGGAAGCTTTGTAGAATTGCAAAGAATACTGACTACTAGGAAGTTTAGGAATATACAAGATTCACAATGCAAGAAACTCATCTTTTTTTTTTTTTTTTTTTTTTTTTTGTCATTGTAAACAATTTCGAGCATAAAGCCTTTAATTAAGAAAAATTAGGATACTCGAACCTTTTTCATACCACAACATAATGTTAGAATTAAAAAAAAACAAACAGAGAAGACATATTATATTCAAAGTCCACTGACTCTTATATTCTTACGATGTAGTACGAGGCATAACATTTCTTAACAGTGCAAATCATCTTGTCAAAGAAATACCCTAAAATATCATATGATTTAGAAAAAATTATAATGCAATTCATAAGTTTAATTAATCTACTATCCAATTATACCTCAATTAAGGCGCATAAAGGGTATATTTTAGGCACAAGTTAGATAAACAATTTGTCCTTTTTCCTTGAGGGAAAAAAAAGCACTACTATTAGCTATCCATACTTTAGTTTTTGAGTCACCAAAGTCACAACTTTCAAACTCTACCATACAACTCTTGAAATATGTCATGTGATTTATAGGCCAATATCAACAATCCATTAATGAATAACTACAATTTTCCTTAATATATCTTTACAAGAATATTAAAATATTTAATAACACTCAAATTTACTTGGTTGGTCATCCAAATTCTGGATCTAATCTCAAATCATTGAGATGTAATCTCTTGGTTATAACACAAGTCTTGTGAGGAATCCCAAAATTCCTTAAGCTGTATTATAGAAGAGACATATGCGACCAGTTCTTAAATTGATAAGTCATCTTAACAATTCAATTTTCGGCTCTTACGTCACATAAGAGTCCAAATTTGGACCAAAAATTGCATAAAATCAAAGAGATATCCTAATGTTCCCCTTCCTCAAACAACTAATTTTAACGACTCTAAAATTTGCCCTATTGGGCCTGTGTTGGGTCATTTGAAGAGAGTGGTGGTCACTTAATGTAGCTTACGTCCCACTAACTTGTAAAACACTAGAGGATTAGTACCCAAGTGATTCAAAGACAAGCCTTTAGCTTTCAACATATTGTGTTTTACCGAAAAGGTCGCCCATTTGTATGTGATGTGTTGGTGATCAACCTATATCTGATACCAGAAGCAAAAAAATATCTACTCAAAGAAAACTACAATAGGAAGTACAAATTTTAGACACATTTCGCGGCAGGTAGTAGCAACATCATATTACTACATAATAAAATGTGTTATCTGCTCTAAACATCAACAAACAGAAACATTTGTGGTTGAGTGGGGGATTCATAGTAAGTTGATGGTCCAATGTTAGTGACAAGAAATAGCTGAATAAGCTCATCACTAAAAAAATGTGCAAAAACAAGAGCTTGTCTTTGAAAACTTCTACAACACTTTTTTTCCATAGATCAAAATGTTATAGAGGATATATATATACACAGAAAATGAACAAAAAAAATTTCTTGGTTTAGACATTGAATACGCATGCTTTAGGTTGTTTTAACAAAAACTTCAAGTAGGCAATCTACCTCTCCAACCCATATTATTGAAGCAGCAAAGCCAAGAAACAAAGAAGCAGGATACAGCGTGTACCTGTACCAACAATTAACTCAAACATTTGAGGCCTTGCAAAAAGCAATTTGTCCTTGCAAATATTTCTAAATAATTTACATATGCTGCAATCTAGCAAACTTTCTTTTTTTTTGGCAGTAAAATTAGCTAACTAAAGCGTTCATTTTAAATGGATGATCTGATTATGATTATGACATGGCCCAAAAAATAATTGACAAAAAATAATTGACAATAAACACAAGAAAAGTTACCATGTTGGCCATAAGTTTGCAGCTATGAATAGCCAATAACCAGTACTCCCAAGGATGATAGCATTCTTAGATCCCAATGCACAAACCACCAAAGAGGAAATTATAGAAAACAACGTAAAAGATACATATAATATTCCCAATGAAATGGTGCCCAAGTTACCAGCCTGCAATGAAGTCAACCAGGAAAACATTAAACCACCAAAATTATTGAATCATTTGCATCACACCACAGAAATGTCAGAAATTGTACACCACTAAAAATTTTGCCCAAATAAAAACAAGAATCCCACTTAACCATCAGCACTTTGATGCAATAGTTTGATGAGTTTTTTGAATCTTCCCTGAAAATTCATGGCAATGAAGATGCATACTTATGCAAAAGCATGGACACCTATCCTTCCTATGCTTATGATACTAAATTTAGAATTATTTATCAATCACAATACATTGGCAAGTGTAGGAGTGTCAAAATCCTCTCAGTTGTTGGTATCAGCTTATCATCAATTTAGATCAATCAGCTTTTTCATCAATTTTATGATGGAGGATTTAGATTAGCAGACCAACCCATTGAACCTGGCAAATAAATTTTCTTGATAAAACCAAGTATACATATCAATGGTGCTAACCAGTGGACTGGGACACTTGTTTAGCATGCTCAATAAGGAAATTTGCAATTTCTATTGCAGTTGTATTGCTGGTGGAATGTGTAATGGATGTGCAAAAAATAGTAAATTATCCCATTAAGAATGCTAAACAAGTGCCATCAATTTTCAACAAAATCAGAACATCATTATTACATTTCAATCATAACAAAAAATAAAAAAATAATCATCAGAAAGATGCTGGCAATTGAAACCAGTGTGCTAAGTAACAGCTATTAGCGACAACTGACAAGAGATATTAGCTGTCTGTCTACTTGACATGAATAATTCATTCCGTCCTCGTTCGACATAAAGCTGCTATTATAGTATTCACTTAAGAGAATGACAATTCGTAATGAATTGCTATTATTTAAAATAATAAATAGCAATTCATGTCCCCACCCATGAATTATCATTCAATGTTTTATTTTTCAATTTATCATAAATATTCCGATCTTGAAAATATTACATATATAATTATTGCTTTTTTGTAATAAATATAAAGGTTTTAACTTTTACTTCAATAATTACTTAATTTACTTTTTATAGCATCCAATTACATTTAAATTAGAATTCCATTCAATAATAATTTATTTTATTTTTTATACAAATCTATTACATTTAAATTAGAATTCCATCCCTGTTTACTCTAGACAACAAAATAAACAAGCCATAAAAGTCGAAACATTAAAATAATTCCTCAATGCATTTCTCTCCATCTACGAAACAGCCTATTAGTTACAGTATATATTATGTCGTTCATCCTAAAACCATAAAACACGTTCCATAAACTAAATGCAACCTGAATTCATGCAAGTTCTCCAAATTAAGCATCTAATAACACAAAAGCAGAATTAGACTAATAACAATAAAACCTAAGCTTACAGTATTAACGGTGCTCTGGAGAATCTGAACAGCTCCATAAGCTAAAAAGATGAGCAAAAATGCAGTGCTTAATACGTAAACATCTCTCCTGTGTGCTTTCGTTATCGGCAAGGAATCATCATCACCAGCAACGACAGAAGCAGTAGTTTCAGTCTCTTCATCACGAGAATTAACCAACTCCATTGCTCTTTTTAGTATTGATCTCTACTATCAATTATTGTGCCCTAATTAATCAAAGGGATCGATATAAAACCCTAACGCAAAGTGCAAGTGTCCATACGAGTGAATTAAAAAGATCCGAAATGCCGGCATGGAGAGTAGAGAGCTAATAGACACGTCCAGGGTAGTTGGATGAAGACAATGTCGAGTGGGAAACAAATGGAAATATCGGTGAGAATGTACTTGGATTCTGATTATACTCTGCATTTGTTCGAGGGGAACAAGAACCTGCGAATGAGATGTTAATGTTGGTGGCAACGAATACGACGACAGGAAAGGAACATTGTCGAGATTCTGCAGAATGAGATACTTGGGTGGAGAAGAAGTTTTCTATCGCTTACCGTTAATTGTATGCCCATCTAAAGATTACTTGTATTTTGACAATTAAATATTTAAAATTTAAAAAGATTAGGAGAAAGAAATTAATATTATTAATTTTTAAAAAAAAATACAAAAGTACAAAAATAACCTTAATTTTAAGTAGATTAATCATTCTATTCAAAAGAAGGTCAAATATATGTAATGATCTCATCTCTTAAAATACGGGTTTGATATAAAAAAATTTGCAACTATACTCATTTTTTTCATTCCAAATCCTAATACAACATTTCATTTACACAATACTCACTTGTCAGAATCATTTATAATCACCTGTAATAACTCAAACAATTCCAACTCAATTAATCATCCACCACCAAAAAACAATAACTTCAACCTATAACAATTTAACCAAAATGACGACACCCAATCATTCACCAACAACATAGTAAAAAACAATGAAACACAATATAAGAAATGTTTGCATTACTATTCAAGTCATAATATGACAAGTATAAACATGGTACAAACAACCATCATCAAACACTAACATAAAAATGGTAACATCTATTGTTGCTACTCTACGCGCTCCTCCTCTGTAGAGCAAATGTATGCATTTTCAAGCCTAGGCTAATCTATATGCTGCTGGGGGATGCTCCATAGATGGATCAACCTCAGTGAATATGCCATCCCTGTCTCCACCATGTAGAGCTGTGTGTTGGTAAACTGAGATGGGATCTAGATCACCTAAGTGAAACCTTCCCCCACATCATCTAATGGTGCTGGACGCCTCTTTCGTGGAGTCAGGAGGATATGAACCATTGCACCTAAGCTCTTAGGCATATAAGTATCCAGTTGATGCAAATATGAGGATGATGAAGGTCTAGGCTCATCAAGTTAAATATGTGGGGGTAAAGGCTCTTCTCTTATATCTCCAGCTCTATCTCAACCTTGCCTTTGCTCCTAATCCCGACCTTGACCTCAACCCTGACCCTGCCCCCGTCTCTCTCTATGAAGCTTACGTCTTTGTGCCAGCTGAGACTATGAGGCATCTTACCATCATTGTGATCAGCGTAAACTAGTGCTAGTAGTGGTGACAGATCATTAAGATTAGCCCCCACGAACTCATCTACTACACGAATAACCTCTCGTGCAGTAGCTGAAGTGTCATCTGACGTGTCATTATATGAAATTTTCCTACAATTAACAATAAACATCAAGATCAGGATGTAACGAATAAAAAGCGTATCAATCGATATCACATATAAACATTAAATCTAACATATATTGTATCATGGCTTGTACGACTAATCCAACACCTGGTGATCTCATGATACCAATCTATATAATCTACAAAAGTATTGATAGGCATATCTGGCAGGTCTACAATGTAATTATCGATCATCTCACTCTGTGATCCATCTGCTATGCCCTGATGCCTAAGGATCCAAGGGGCGGGTCGTTATAGGATACCCGACCGCCCAACCCGCTAAAAACTCTATAGTCAAACCCATATGGTTTTGGGATTAAAAAAAAAAACCGATAAGTTATCGGTCGGATTTTGAATTTATTATGTAACCCGTTGGGAAAACCCGACCTGGCATAAATTTAAAATATTAAAAAAATTAAAAATATTAAGTTATTAAAGCAAATATCCCATTTATATTCTATGTATGTAAAAGTAAGCGGAAATAAAGTGTTTGCATCATTTTAATGATATTATTGTCTAAAATTCATTTTTCAATATAAGTGTTTGTATCATTAATAACTTAAAACAAATTCTTTCTTTTGCTTTTTTTTTTTAAGAAAAAAATTGAAAATCTTGGAAACGTGTCGGATCCGGTCGGGTTTTGGGAATGATAAAGAAAATCCGATAGGATTTTTCTCGGGTTCTGAGACACCCATTAAGACTCGGGTCGAGTTGGGTTTCAAAAGACTCATCCCAAACCTGCCCGGTTGCATCCCTACCAATGCCAAGTTCCACTCCGTGTCCCTGCAAGTCTAGGTCCCACATTTAAAATAAAATTTTTATGAACAATGCAATCAAAATATGGTAAGTAAAAAAAGAAACAAAATATATTACTTGACCCTCCTATGCTGGCATCGATCTATAAACAAGTTGGCTTATAAATATAGAGTCATCTAGCGATCTCGAATCCATCTGAAAAAAAAAAAAAAATGTGTGTATTTACACAATGTAAGCAAAGTCATAAGGCATTAAAAAACAACAAGCAATAGATATCATAATCAAGTGTCACTATAATATGACAAGTCAAACTAACATGTCTACACCACTACAATTCAATTGGTTTCTAATTGCCCTCTTAATCGCCCTCCTAATTTGACAACTTCCGATATTGTGCCCTTACTAGTCACAAGAGTCTCATGAGTAACCTCATGAGCCCTCTCTAATATCCATCTCATTATAGAATCGTTTCTCCCTCAACTTGCCCCTTTTCCTTACATAGTAAGGAAAAGGATGTCATGTTAGAATGTCAAGGTGGGGCTACTATCTATCGTCTGAGTAGGATTAGAGATCTAATATGCCAGCCTTGGCTTCCAACATTTACTTGAATGTCAATATCTCCCTCAGGTGCATGTGGCAACTCCTTTTCAAATATTTGAACATATACTGCTACTAAACCTTCTATGTACATTGTATCTCCTTAGTAGCATCATTATCAATCACTGAAATCATATCATAACACAATATTGTATCTCCAATGGCAACCCCATAGTATAGGTCAACTCAATGTGTTGTCTTATTTATCTTAAGTTGATTACATATTGTGGCCAAATTTGCTTATAAATAAAGTTCATACACACATTAACCAAAGCAACCAGCTGCCTATCATAACCAAAACCATTATTCCTTCAACAATGTTGCCATGAACATATAGCACAAAATTGGCCTTATCCATTTCCACCGTTATCCTGCCAGTTTAGAAAAATAAGGTTGGATGCATGAAATGTGATCATAAGTTATGAATTGTGCTTCCCTATTATTGACTACATTTACTATTACTGGTTTATTAATCTCATTCTTATAAAAAAAATTACATTGATGTGGCTTCTAACAATACAACATCATATAGATGAATATTGGAAATTATCAATGAAAATATCATAAATGAGAACTTGAACATCAAAGAATGAGGACAAGTTAACATAATATAACATCATATTGCAACGAATTCCACACATTGAAACATCATAAAGGGAATTTTATTGAATTTAAAAACAATACAGCTTGAACAAACGATTTTTGTCAAGATTAAGACATGTAAATTTTCTTCAAAAATTATCAACGTTGCCTCCAAATCAATAATGTAGCTTCAACATATGAATTTTAATACAATGAAGCATCAAAAAACATGAAAAAAAATCAAATGATCAGTTGGAGCAACTTATTGGAAACTAAGCGTAATAAATGGAAATTGGCTCGTCAAGGTTAGTTGTTGCAATTAGCACAAATTGATGCTTGGGTGATCAATATGATAGAAATTAACTAAGAAGTCGCTCTAATTTGATAAAAAAAATCGTTGGGTTTTATTGATTTTAGGGTTAGGGTTTGGAGCCCAAGAGGTTTGGGAATTTTTAGGAGTTCGAATGAGAAAAAAGAAAGAAGGAGGCAATATTAGTCTCGCCAACCTCGTCTCTTGAAGTGAAGAGGTTATTAGTAGAGAGACAAGGTTTATGAGGTCATTGTAGCTGTGAATCTCGTCTCTTGAAGAAATGAGATCATCTACTTATGACCAAGAGAGACGAAATCAACTTGCCTAAAACTATGGTTATATTTCATCCTAGTGGTATTTTTGTAATTTTTTAATTAATAATTTTCCCCTTAATTTTATTTATTTTTACTTTAATTATTTGAAATTTATTAAATCTTCTAAATTAGCTATATTAATAGGCGATTCACCACTGCTACGTGCGTAAGAAAAAAAAGTTAAGTTTAGACAACATTTGTTGTTAGAGAGAGAGAGAGAGAGAAAGAGAGGAGTTGAGTTTTGCCATGGTAAGGAGAGAGAAGAGAAAGAGAGAGAGTGGCGTATAAGATAAAGAAACTGTCATGGTATTTTTTAATATGAATAAAGTAACTGTCATATTCTACATTCATGTAATATTCAAGGATAAATTTTATTAATTTTTCCAATTAACTACCTCACTTGGATGCTATAGCTACTATAAGCGACTTTAAAATAATTTTAGATAAGAAATCAATTGTCTTTAAATTTTAAATAGTTAGTTATATAAATACATAAAGTTTAGGAGCCAAATATAATATTTACCCATTTAAATCCATAATTGACACTTATTTGGTAACTTCATTCTTTATAATTATTATAACTTTTCTAAGTATTTTATACATAAAACTGATTCAATATTCCTTCATATAAGCAATGACAAAAAGAATTCCACAACCACAGGTATTTCTTAAAAGTAAACGAAGTTGCTTATTTAAAATATCTTGATTAGAGCTTTCCTTTGATATTTTATTCACTTTATCATATATTTTTGAGAATTATGGTATTGTAGAGACTTGCAATGGCAATTTGTGGTGGATTTGCATACTCAGTTTTTTTCAGTATATTTATTCATAGTAAGATATTATGGAATTTTAAGTAGAGATTTGCTCAGAGTACAAATTAAAGTAGCATCCTAAACATCTCAATAAAGTTACTTAGAATAAAAGATAGTCTAAGACCAACTAAACATGTCACATTACTATTCACCCATGTATCAATATAAAATTACCAATTGTCATGTTGCTATTTCATAAACTTCAATTTATGAAAATTGACTATTGCAAGTGCTAATCCATCTATAGAGAGAGTGTGAGTGCACTGTAGACCTTTAAGCACAGAATACGATTAGTGAAGTGTCGAGGGTTATTTGATGTTGCCACTTCAATACTTAAGTTAGTTGTGGGTTTGATAGAGTAAAAAGCAAAGCGATTGAGTTAAGAGTGAGATCAAATACCCATACATTTGAAGTTGAGGGTTTATTTATAACTTTTGATCATATCGCGATTGAGAGCCCATGGAATTTTGTTTCTTATAGGCTTAAGCGTATATAAAGGTAGATAATCTTGGACCCGAGGTGGACGTATCCGAGCTCATAGTTGTTTCCCTGAGGAGATAGAAGCGATAAGTGGCGATGTGGTCTTCAATACATAGAGCCACGATAAGAATAGTAAGGAGCCAAGGTCCTCATAGACCCACATAGAGCTTCATTATGAGGCCGAGGTCCCCATGGGATAAAAGGTCTTTATGGATACTCATGTTAAGGTTGGGGTCGTTATGGGATTAAGGCTATACGGATTTGCTTGACCAAAATGCTTGATAAGGCCTTTCATAGGCATGCTAGCCCATCAAGTCAATGTTAGGTTTGTGAGGCTATAGCCAATATTCTTGATCAACTTCTCCACTCACTCCCATTTATATCAGTGAGGAGAGTATGAGCCTCGAATATAACATCAGGCACTAATAGTTGACCTATTTGGGTAGTATAGAATGTTGTAAGGTTATCTTTAACTATTTGAGTTGCATCCCTAATAAGCATTACCCGTCAAGGACCATGGGGTATGCTACTTTAATCGTCCAGCTTAAGAGGTAGAGCTTAAGGAGCTCTCAAGACCTTTATTGGCCTCATTGATCGAGAACACTAAGGAGTTACCCATGTAAAGGGCTACTCGAGGTGGTAGGAGTCTCCTACTAAGGATCATGTGGGGCCTGGTAGGATTCAAGGTAGAAAAGTTCACGAATTAGAGTTATAACACTCTGCCTTTGTAC
Organism: Combretum micranthum; assembly: GCA_024138025.1. Taxonomy (NCBI): domain Eukaryota; kingdom Viridiplantae; phylum Streptophyta; class Magnoliopsida; order Myrtales; family Combretaceae; genus Combretum; species Combretum micranthum. The sequence goes on from JAMXBD010000020.1 coordinate 340,409, forward strand.
CCTCGAATTGGTGCTTTAAGCAAGGTAGTGCAAGAAGTTGTGTCATTGTATAGGATGGTTAAGGTTATGGCCTCAAGACAAGGTAGCTGGTTTGAGAAGTTTTCTGAATGATTTGATCGATAAGTGTTCAAATCTCGAAAAGGCACATGTGCATTAGGGTTCTAACATTTGATGACAGACGTGGTGCGTATCTTGAATCCGAAAATGTGTTGCACTTCCCAAGAAGATGTTTTGCATGCTATATATAGTTTCAAAATTCCACTTTGGATCACTTTCTTTTTCCACTCTTTGTTTCTCTTTCAAGCTTCTTCCTTCTTAAACTCGATGTTTGTAACCATTCTCCAAGCTCTTAAGGTTACTTCTTTTCAAACTAAAGCATTTTCTTTTGTAACTTTACTCAATGAAATCCCCAACCTGCTCAGAAATCATGGTAGGAAACGTTGGACATTTGGGTAAGTCTTTAGAGTCCTACTCTTATGATTTAGATAGTAGCGGTACAGAAGAACTAGTTAGGAGACTTAAAAGGTAATGCAACTAAGTCCTCCCTAGGCATAGATCATTTTGGTGAAGAGGGCAGGGATTCTAACGAAGAGATGCTGTCTAATACTAACCCCCATATAAAGCCATGAGGTAGTAGGGAAGATGACAACTCTTCATCCCTAGGGATAGTGTAGATGAGGAGCACACTAGGAAAGTATATAGGATGCCATTAGATGAATATTCCGACAATGATGAAGATAAGGATGCTCATACTCCACTTTTTGAGAAGGTTGCTGAGGGTGAAGACCCTAATGGAGTCAAGAGTAATGTTTTCAAGGATGAAACTCAGAACTTTGTAAACAAGTTTATGTTGGGCTACCTTAGAACATAGAGGATCTCGATCCCTTTTGAAGTTGATAGGGTCTTTTGCTGGGCAAGAAGAGATTCGTCTTTTATCAAAAGCACTTCAAGTTTGGGTCGACAATATGCTTCTCAGATTTTCTAGAATAGGGTATTCTCCTACTTTAGGTTAGCCTTAAGTCAAATCTTATCGAATTAATGGAGGTTGCTCCCAACTTTCAAGGCCCCATGTAAGACCCTAGTCATGAGGCCTACTTCGGCCCTAATTTGAAGATACTGTACTACGAAGTGTCACCCAGAAGGTGGTGGTACCTCAACAAATAGCCTCAGTTTACTGAAGTGCTCTTTAACGAGCTTGACATCTTGATTGGCCATGCTTGGAAGAGTAAGTATTGGTTCATAAGCATCAATGAGAAGGCTTAATATCGATTTAACTTATGGGTGTTGTGGTGTCAACCCAAAAAACGGTAAGATCGATAGACGAGGTGTCCCTAACTTTAAAGCTACTAAGAAAATCAATGCATATATATGAAGAGTCAAGGTGGAAGGCTGTGCACACGATCAAAGTTATGGAGAATTATTTTTTAAAGGCTTACCAATCACACATGGAGAAGATTCCTACAAGATCGAAGGTGATGGAGGTACGGCCTCAACCTCCTATAATAATCTGCCCCTCTCCCCTCCCTAACTCCCTATGTCGCTTTGTCGAGGCAAGTCATCTTTGTGGGTCAATGCTCAATGAGGCATGTCTTGTATTTATGTACTTTTTTGTGTCTTTACAGGTGGAGACATTCCAGTTCTTAATATAGCCGACTTATTGCCTAGGCAAGGTGGAAACTAGAAGAAAAAACAAGGCGAGGCCATTGAAGAGGCCTACTATGGAGGCTCATCCTAAGGCCACACCTATTTAAGGCTAGTAAGGGGCATCTCTTCCCAATAAAGGTAGGGGCACCTCAATAGTATTGCCTTCTGTGAAGAAGTAGAAGAAATATTAATTTAGTATATAAAATTTATTTATTTTAATTAATTACATGAATTTTATCTTTTTTATTTTTTATAATTAACTAAGTGATATTGTACTATAAGTGACTCAAAAATGTTGTAAGTAGTTAATTAAACTATATAAATGCATGTCTTTTTTTTTTAAATTTTTTTGCCATTATATAAATGCATGTCAAATATAATATTTACCCTATCCAATTGACAATTGAAACTTATATGGCAACTTCACTCTTTATAATTATTATTTTTACTTTTCTACATATTTAATCCATAAAATTGGTGCAATGTTCCTTAACATAAGCACCAAGTACAGGAATTCCATGCAACATGTCTTAGAAGTAAACAAATTGCTTAAAATACCATTGCCATGGAAGGGATAGGAGTTTTCTTATATTTACTTTTGAGAAAATTACATCAAAGGTGCTAACATTTAAAGATAAATTTATTTAAGAAATTAGCTTTTGAGTAGTTCAAAAGAGAAATCAATATGTGAGGTAAACCTATAATGTTTTAAGAAATTAAAAAGGAATCAACATTTCGTAATAGAAGTCAAACTAGGTATTCATAATTGACTGTTAAGGAAAATTAGGAAAACTTAATTGGAAACTAATGATTGTTAATTGAACTTCATGAAATGTTAATATATCATTTGATTACTTTATATTGATTCTTTTTTTTTTTATCACATGAAATATTGATATTTCAAATAAACTTATGAAAAGTTGATCTCTTTTGGTATAACTTATCCATTTACTTTTTCAAACATTGTTTACAATTATGGTATGGTGGAGAATTGCAATGCAAATTTATTTTTTATTTGCACCATCTTTTCTTCTAGTATATTTATTGAATAATAAAATAAAAATTATTTTTTTACAATCTTAATTAATGCAATCTTACAATAAAATTAATAAATTACTATGGAATTTATCAAAGAAACTACAAATAAAAGGAAGATTTGCTTAGAGTAAATTAAAGTTGCTTGAAGCAATAATATAGCATCCTAAACACCTTTAAAAGTTTATAAGATAAAAGATGGTGTAAGAGCAACTAAACAATACATATTATTATTCACCCACATATCAATATATATATATATATAATATTTGTTTTTTTCCCCTTTAATAAATTACCAATATTCATGTTGCTAAATATATATAGGTTGATAAATTTTCTTAATAAGGTAGGTTATTATTTACATGAAGTATTAATTGGTTTTTCTATATCTACATGAAATCGTGGTAAGGAGAATTCGATCATAGTGGTTATATATATATGGCATATATCTTGTATTTCATATGGCCTTAAAGGAGTAGTAGAAATACATACAGGAAACAGTAAGAGTTCCTTAAAGGAGTAGCGAAAATACATACAAGAAATGACTAAGAGTATAGCAGATAATCTTAGGAAACTCAAATGCATTAGTAATAGGTGCAGCAAATGGGCATTTCTTTCAATTTCCAAATTCCCCTAAATGAGGAGAAGCTTTGGATATTTATAAAGTTTGGCTCTCAAAAACGTTCTTCAGATCATATTGACTTTCAATCGGTGGAACGAGTCCTTCTATATATGCATTTTTTTCATGGGCTCTCCGACCTATAAAAAGCCTTTTTAAGTGTATGAGCTTCTTGAGAAAAGGTAAGAGTAAACGTATCAGCAACGTATCAAGCAAGTTTAACAGTCTATACTCTAAGCCAACTATATCAAATCTCCTTTACTCATTCCAATTTCATAAGTAACTTTTTAGATCATGTCACTAGTACTCTAGCCTAAGTCATTGTTGTATTTTAAGACCTAACAATCTAAATTTAGCACTCTATAGAAATTACATTATTATAATTTATTAGAGATAGTGGGGAGTTGCAGTTTTATGACTACGTAATTGAAAATAACAGCCATTATTAATGAAAAGAAAATAGTAAAAAAACGAAAATCTTAAACAATAAAAGGTACTATAAATTGGTATTACTATTTAAGAGTATTATAGAAAAGTACTATAAATTGATTTGTATTACTTGTATTTTTATGTGACATAATTAGAGAACCACATAAATTTTGTTTTTAATCTCTCATGTGAAATGTGTTATATTTGAATTCCCTTTTCCATTATAATAACTCAAAAATAAAAAGAAAAGAAAAAACCTTGCTAGGGCACACTACAAACATCCTCATCTCTAAGATCTCCTTTTTTCTTTTTTCTTTTTTTTTTTTCCTTTCAATGGCCTTACTATAAGTTGTTTACATCTTTTTTAAGTTTTATTGATCCATATATTTATATAGGATAAATTACATTAAAAGGTATCAATGTTTGAGTTAAATTCATTTAAAGTATTAATGTTTAAAAAAGAGGTATCTACATTTAGGGGTGAGTTAACATTTTGAATGGTTAAAAAGAGACATCAATTGTTGTCAAAGTAAGTCAAACGAGGTATTAATAATAACTTGATGGAAAATTAAAGAGATTCAATTCTAAACTAATCCAAATATTGATACTCAAATGAACTTTACAAAATGTTGATATCTCATTTAATACACTTTGTTAAAGGTTGATACCATTTTTTTATCACTTAAAGTATTGATACCTTAAATTAATTTACTTATAAATGTTGATATTTCTCACATCTCATTAGCTTAATCAAGATAGTCCCACCATACATTCTAAATGAAAATGATAGTTAATGGCCTTTACTATCATTTGCAGTAGAATATACAAAGCTTATCTCATTAAACAATCCATTGACAGTTGTCAAGTGATGACCAACAAACAAAAATACAAATAATCTAAAGAATTTAGTACAATTTCAAGTTTCCTTACATAACCCTTGATCTTCTCATCTTCTATTCTATTGAAACCAATCTTGATACTTCCTAAGGAGTCTTTAATCTCTACAAAAAGTCTATAGGGTATGAGCATGTAACTACAACTCAGGAAGTGGATATAAAAAGGGTGATTATAAACATTATAGGACAAATCACAATCATTGTCATCAATCGGGATGCCATCCGCATGATGTTGACTGGTACATCATGGGACTAGAGATATTAACCCCACTCTAATATGGGTTTTAACGAGTTTGGCACTGAAACGTTTTCCATCAAATCCAACAATGTATAATGAACCGTTGTCCTCCCAAAAACCATCTCAAACTATCCTTTGATATCTCTTAACCCATATTACAACCTTCTTCCCTGTCATTTAATTCAATACAGGTTAAAAGAAGAAACATCCCCTTGGTTTCTCATGTTGATGGTCGGTATCTAATGCAAGCAAGGATGAAAAATGAGATATGTTGTGTGTGATCAGTTATTATTTATTATATTCTTATAACGTATTTTTACTTAGGCGATCAAAGGGATAGTTCACACCAATATAAGGTAAGTAAGTATCAAATATCAAACAAAGTTATTCAACTACGCACATTTTATAACTAACCTACAAGCATAAGCAATTATAATGTAAATAGTATCCACTTTTACAATTACCATATAAATGAACCACTTATAAAATTGCGATTTATCAGCGCTTCCTACAAATACCTATAATATCAAATAAGGAATATTTATAAGTATCTATAGTTTCATATGTGGGTCGGTTGGTTTATTTTATCATTCTCCTCCTTTTCCTTGATGTATTTAGCAAGGTCATTAATTCCTAATTTAGCTAATTAGGAATATACAATTATTGTGTGTTTTGAGATATATTATAGTTTAAAAATATAATCTAAGTACTAATTACAGTTTTATTATTGGCTTTTATGGAATAATTATCTTATAATTGAGAGTCATTATAGAAGAAATAGTAAGATAAGTTATAAAATAGTAAGGTTGATACCTGAACCTTTTTTAGCCACATTAGTAATTTTGATAAAGAGTTCGAAGTAACATAAAGGAAAGTAGCTATTTTATATTAATTTAACTTTACAATAGTTATTTTATTAAGTCTGGAATCTTAGAAAATTTATTAAAAATTGTGAACATATTGATGGGAATTTTAGGAAAAATTATCGAATCTTGATAAAATTATCTAGAATTTCCTCTTCTCATTATATCCCTGAAAATTACTAAAGATGAAGAGTAAGTAAATATATGTTAACTACGTCGTATAATTTTAAATGCGAACTTCTTTTACGTTATTGTAGGTTCTAATTATTGAGTATAAGTGTCCCTATAATATATACTATAGGAGTAGTAGTTAAAAATTAAGTATAGTTAAGGTTAATTTAAGCTCTATAATGGTTATTTAAGGTAATTAGCTTATAGTTAATTGAGTATTTATAGGAAAAATAGTGACCTATGTTATAAATTAATAAAGTCAATATCTAAACTTTATATTAAATATTTAGAATATGATTAAATATTATCAAGCATAAAAGGAGCCTTTTTTAACTATATAAATTACATCAATTACTACTTTATTAAACTAGCAGAATTTTAGATTAAATTTGAAAAAATAGTAAACGACTAAGAAAAATTCTAAAATTTTAACGAGAGTCATCTAATATTATGTTGAGTTTAGCTATGAAAGGGCTTTTGCCAAAGAAGTTGAAATGACTTTGTGATAATTCCCTCAACTTCCACCATCCACCACCAAAACCACCACTTTGGCTACCTTCTACCACTATGGCCTTGTCGAGCTAAAAGGAGGAAATTTTCTACACCAAACTACAAAGTTTGGCAAATTTTATAGGTATTAAAGGATCCTATAAAAATGACAAGTGTCATCCTTTTTACGTGAAAATTTATGAGCATCTTTCTAATATTAAGCCATGTGGCTCAAAAATTTGTGGCTATTTTTGTGCCCCTTGTGATTTTTTTTAATGAATTTTTCATAGATTTCATCTTATTCTACAGTAGTAAAAATGACAAGTGTCCTCTTTTGCATGAAAAAGTGGTGAGTAACTTTATTCCAGTGTGACACGTGTCTCTAAATTTTGTGGCAATTTTTTAGCCACTTTTCTTTTTTTTTTAATGAATTTTCCTTAGTTTTTGACATATTTTATAATAATGATTAATTCTTTATTTGTTGAAATTTGTGAAATTTATTATTTTTACATGTTTTTGCCAGTATATAAATGAATGGTGTTGGATATTTAATGATTTTTATCCAATCTCTATATAATTTTAGCTTATGTAAACTTATTTTAAGGATAGATTATATGTTTTTATTTAATAAGATATTATTATTTTATTATTTATTTAAATTTTCTACAATATAAAGGTGACATGTCATCAATTGATATCATATTATGTTCTAATATGTTTTACTTTATTTCTTAGGTGTGATTTAACTCTTTTGTCCTTTAAAAACTAAATTAATTACATATAGGGGTAAAATAGTATCTATATAGTATTGTTTACATTTTTACTCAATACAAGCCTAAATAATGTGAAATTCTAAATCTATTCGATTATCGATTAGCAATTTCTAATTTTGGCTCCTAATCGTGTACATAAGTATCCATTGTTTAATGTAATTACTTTAATCATAGCCTAATTTGTACCACTTCTTTGATTGATCTATTTGATTGGTTCTTATTAGATCTCACAATACCTTCTGATATAATTACCATATTTCTAGAGAATACATTTAGCAAAATTAAAAAAAAAAAAATTCTTAAAAGCATAAGGGGCCTTACCTTTTAGGGTTTTCGGTAGAGGATCTTTTAAGTTTTATCCATCCCATATATTTCTAGATAATATATTTAAAAAATTAAAAAAAAAAAGTGAAGGTCTCATATTTTAGAATTCTTGATAGATGAACTAAAAAAAAATTAAAGAACATGTTACCATTATTAAAGAACAAAAAAAAAAAAAAAGTTAGCACTGGACAAGAATCAAAACTCAAAAACCTCCTAATAGCCAATGAGAATGCCTACATCATTGATATCGTTCCTCTCTTAGTTAATAACGTGCTACAAGCATCTCTTCATTATATAAAGGATGAGATTTAGCTTGGTTAATGCATTATCGTATACTTTATGTAGTTAAGATTCCTTGGAATTTTAAGATGGTTGTGTTTATAGTTTGATAGACACCTTATATTATTACCACACTTGTGCAATAGATAGGCAATAAAGATTCGGTGGTCATAATCAATATTATCAGAGCCACTTCCATGTTATTATTATATAAAGTAAAATGTATAATCATCATTTTAAAGGAAAAAAAAATTGCCGAAGTCTAACTCATCACTCTTTCATGTCATAAACTCATCTATGATTGAATCTGTATCGATCATTTTTGCAATACTTCTCTCTATGTAAAGCAAAAACAATATGTAAGAAATTTATCATCCATCTTATTTCTTAATCTATTCTTCACTATCTTCATGGAAAAAAAAAAAAGGATTGTTCCATTATTACAGTCGAAATTGATAGAGTTAAGATTTGTTAGTTTTTGTAATTTTAGAAAACATAGCAAAACTTTTCTTTTAATCACAAAACCTATCTTGTAGGATCCATGTGTAACATGTAAAATAATACATATAACAAATGACATAATTTACATCAATTATACCTTTTCTTGCAAAAGATATACCTTTTCCTCCTAGGGATAGAGCTCACATGAGATATAAAACTCATAGAGCTTATTATAAATCTCTGTTTTGTTCACCAAAAGACACCAAGTGTTCCTCTAGCATATCATATACACAATAATAAGAACCAATTTAATCCCTATATTGCTAGATGACTTGGATTAGAATTTCTAATGAAGAGAATTATCTTTTTAGCAGCCTTTTTCTTTCCTATCTCTTCTCTCATATTTACACACACACACACACATACATCTATGTATAGATGAGAAGGAATCTTTTCTTTGTACGAAAAATAGATTTGAAATCAAATCTTTCAAAATAGTAAGTAATATCTTAATAAAAGATATTATTTAGATTACATAATATTCACTTGACAATAAAATATTCCTCATATTATTTAATTTATGCCATAATAAATAATCTAATCTATTTAATTTTGAAAAAAATGTTTTTCTTATACCCTCTAAGTTTCTATACATATAGGTAATGTATTTTATATATAAACTAAAATAACTATCTAGCAATAGTTATTGGTTATCTTATGTGATAAAATGGCCGTGAACCTTAACCACGATAAACCAATTGCTGCATAATTAAATCTCTTTGTCAAAATATCTTAATTAAACCATTACATGTAATGTCACCAATGTTTAATCATTTTACTTAGTTCTTAAGATAAATTAGACTCAATAAAACTTGCCGTGGCCAATAGCTACAAGTCATGCTTATCCCAACCAAGCGACTAATGGATAGTATCTCTCTAATCCAAGAGAGTGATAAATTTGCTTAACTCATTAGTATCCTCTCTATATTTCATATTGCACCAATAATCGTATTATTTACGGTTTATATTAAGATAACGTTTAACAGTATCGAAGTGCAACATTTTATATATGATATATAAAGGTCTCAAGTCTAGAGATTATTTACCCTCATCATATAGAGAAGGGACAAATGACATTAAACAACGATATCCTCTATTAATGGGTCATATCCAGTGTACTCATTTAACCTATAAGCATCCACTTATATAGCTTGGATATATTTCCCTTGGTCTAGTGAAAATGACCTTTATCTATACAATGTGTTGGTCTAAATATCTATATCCCTTCTAGATATTTATATGGCCATTGACAAATTTTAGATGATATCATGTCTTAGAGTTCCCACTAAGATATACTTTATTACTATTCCAAACATTTTCTAATTATCTATGGAACTTTATTGTAAAATATATATGGCAAAAAAGTATATAAACACAACAAATACTTGCCTTTTATTAATAATATTCATAAATACATTGAAAATGTGTCTTGGCACATTGTACACAATTACAACAAGATTTATTGAATCAAATTGTCATTAGAGGATAAAACCTTTAGTATCCACCAATTTGAGACATAAATAAGAAACGGTAGATAAGCTCTTAAATTTTAGATTATGAGGAATGTTGGCTTCATAATGCCATGCTTGTATTTCAAGATGAATATTTTCTTACTTAATGAAATCCTCAGGGTAAAACTTGTAAGCTAGTTGGCAAATCCAATCAACATTCAACTTCTTGAAATTATACTTGAATCAAGAGATGAACTAAGAATAAGAAGATCTATCATGTTGTCATTAAACTCGTGATTAATCTCTTGCTAGTGTGTGTCAATAGTAACATAAAACACATTGATTCGATAGTATTCATGTATATATATCATTCCATTGACGTGGTTGACCTCCATGAGAAATAAATTAAGAATTCAATTCAGGATCAATGATATCATGCTTCTCACAAAATGTTATAACTTCTTTAGTAAGATGATTCCATCCTGTTTGTCTCATTTCTTCAAGTGAAGTTTTCATTATTGATACTAAAGATACTAAATTCAATATATCCTGAGATTTTTACTGTAAGGCTTGACAAAGGTCATGAGTGATTCCCATAATCTACCCATCATATGCAAAATAAGTACAAACTTGAAGCACATCATAACATCAAGAGCAACATGTGCTTCACCTTGTTGAAAGCAATTCCCTTCTTTAGCAGCTTTTTCAAGAACGTATAAGTAACATCAAGCATATTCAACAAACTTTTAATGGAAGAAAAGTGAGAACCCCAATGAATGTCTCTAGCACACTATCACATACCAACTTGATTGAGTCCCCCATTTCTAACTCATCATTTGCAATTTGGTTGATTAGCTTAGAAGTAAAAGCTTCTCGTAACTGATCTTTTCACTTAGGAGAGGAACATACGACATTGATGATGTAATTCAACATGAAAAAGAATTGAAAAATGGGATTAATTTCTCTCGTTACTCCAACTAAGGCTAATCGAAGATGGTGAGCAAGATTTAAAATAAGTTCACATAATTAAACGAGTTGAGCTCGAATTTTGATTTAAGCTCTCGAATAGACTAGTGAATAAACTCATTTATTCCTGTAAATAGACTGCTAATAGGCTCATAAATAAGCTCGTTAGCATATTTATAAGTTTTACTTTTATGATATATTATATATAGATATATAGCTTGAAAAAAACAAAAACTAATTTTTATTGGAATAATGTCAAAAATTGTACCTAAATTTTGATAAAATATGCAAATAGGTACTTGAATTTCGAAATCGATCAATTCAATACTTAAACATTGAAATTAATCAATTCAGTGTCTGAAAAACTTTGAAATTGATTAATTTATTACCTGAAAGAACTTGATGGAGCTACCATTGGCATGCTAAAAAGTTTTTTCAGGTATTAAATTAATTAATTTCAAAGTTTAGGTACTAAATTGATTAATTTTGAAGTTCAAGTATTTAATTGTATATTTTATCAAAATTCGGGTATCATTTGTGATATTAATCCATTTTTAATTTAATATATACGTATATACATTTAGTAGGTCTTATATATTTTTGGGTTAATGTCATAAATGGTACCTAAACTTTAACAAAATATGCAATTAGGTACTTGAACTTTGAAATGAATCAATTTAGCACCTGAGTTTTGAAATCGATCAATTTAGTACCTAAAAGAAGATTTTGTACACACCAACAATATCCATCAAATCTTTTTAGGTTCTAAATTAATCAATTTTAAAATTTTTTATGTAATAAATTGATTAATTTCAAAGTTCATATACTAAATTGATCGATTTCAAAATTTAGGTACTTAATTGTATTTTTTTGGCAAAATTCAGATATCATTAGTGACATTATCCCTATTTTTTTTTTAGGCTAAGAAAATGAAAACAATCTATTTAAATGAGTTGAGTTCGAACTTAAATTTTAAGATTGATAAAAGGTCAATTACACTTGATTAAAAGCTCGATTCAATTCAAACTTAATCTGTAAACGATTCAACTCAAATTCAAAATAAAGCTTATTTAGTTAGACGAGCTAAACTGAAGCCTAGATTTCAAGCTCAATAAAAAGCCGAGATGGAGTTTAAGCTTGATATTTTTTTAAGCGAGCGGAGATATGAAGGCTTGAGATGCACGCAGCCCACTTTGCAACCATCACCTTGAAGAATATTGGGATCAAATCAATAGAGACCTAGTTATTGGGATCATTCACTAGAGTTGGCTAGATGTCTGCGAGCAACTTATCATAAGTCATGCCTTGCCTCCTATGTTAATGCGGGCTGAATTGGTGGGCTTCCGCTTCTCATCCTAACATCAGTATATGTATAAGACTGGTTAATCCATATTGCCGCACCATGGCGAGCTACTATTTTGGATAAGAGAAGTATGCTCGACAGCAATAAAGTTAAAACATCAATCAAGGAAGAATTAACAAGATTTGGTGGAAGGAAATAAACATGGATTTTGGTGTTTGAATTTGGTTTTTACATGGTTCCTATACTTGAATAGATATGAATGTATTACTTTTGGTTGAAATCTGTTGAAATGCAATTAAACCTGAAATCATGAGTTCGATTCATAGTTTTAACCAAAATGAAGAGAATTCCTGGAACTCACAGTTGCATTCGCATTCATTTTAGTATACTCTGGTTTTCTATAATGATATACTTATTATTAGGATATACTCCAATTTGTCTTCTTTCTCCTAGAACAATTCTTTAATACTCTTGTTTCAATTAATAAACTTTCTAAGTTAAAGTTAATTATGGAAGAATAATTTAACAATAGAGAAACATTTCTTCAAAAATGAGATAAAGTATATATAGGTTAAGCAACAAACTCAAGGCTTTAGTTTAAAAACTTTATTTGGTAACTTTAGTTTAAATTTTAACGTTCTTCAACCCTTATTTTCTCGGTTTTTTGGCGCAACAAACTCAAGAATTTAGATTAAAAACTTTATTTAATGCCCTTCAACCCTTATTTTTTGGTTTTTGAACTATCAATATCCCAATTAAAATTGATTTGCCTACTCTATTTTAACCATTTTATTTTTCCAACTTAAATGGGTAGCGATTCCAAAACAATTTTTCGAAAATGCTTTTTGAAAAATCTAATTTTCTCTTAATTAACTTTGGTCAAGCATTTTATACTGGACAGGTCGGGTCTAATATAAGCTAAAATTGAAGGGAAAAAAAAAGAAAGAATTTTAAGATTGATAATAAAGTTGATTGTGGGTCTCAAAATGACATGGGATAATGACTTAGATGATCCAGTAGGGAGTAGGGAGACTAGGAACCGAGTTCCAATACGGCCATGACAAAGAACTTGAACTGGTGTTAAACTATTTGTAGAGTCTAAAGACACAAAAAGTGCACAAGCATCCAATCTCATCTTCTTCTTCTTTTTTAATTTTTTTTCCTTTTCATTACAACGAGAAAAAGGTGTTTGAATTTAGTATCTTTTACTTGAGAGACTAAGATGATACTACTAAACTATAGAGTCATTAGCCAATCTCATCCTTCTTAATAAAGAATAAATTATATGCCACTCCAACTAGATATGTCGCCTAAAAAAGCATATACATCCATAAAAAACTCTATGAGGTCTTTAACATGTCACATTAGTTTTTATGTATCTTATTTACTTTTATACAACACCGATAGTTATATAAAAATAAAATAAAATATTCCAAAGATCACAGAAAATTCTAAAAAGTTAAAAAACCCCGGCACATCTTAAAGACCTTAAAAAAAAAAAAAGATTCTTAACTTAAAAACTGTGTCAAGACCTTGTGTCACAACCTGCCACCCTAGGCCCCACCGTAGCAGAGGAGGCGCCCCTAGACCCTCAAGCTATCCTAAGCAAGGATCGTGATGCCAGGTATACTGGCTCTTCCAGCACACCCTCAGGCACAATAAAGACACCAGAGACACTGTGTAACAACTCAAAACTCTACCCACCGAGGTATTGTCCGCTTTGACCATACGCCGCACGATTTTATCCTTTTGGTGCCAGCGCTTATCAGGAGGTCACCCATCTTGGGATTACTCTATTCAGAGCACACTTAACTTTGGAGTTCTGACAAACTCCAAGCCATTACACCGAAAAGGCATCTTTGTGATTAGAATTCCATAACCTATATTTGAGGGGTATCACTTACTCCTCCACTTATAGAACTGAGACGTCCCGTTAGTTTCGTTACACAGATCAAGAACCACTGCCTGATACCATTTTTTTTAGGGGTCTTTTGCCCTTAGGCAATTTCACAAGATGGCCTTTCTCCCTCTACAATCTCTTTCTAGGATCCGAGATAGCCCTCGTGTGTCTCTTTATGTATTCTCTCCTTTCTATGTTGTTGTATTCTAGATACACTAGCGTTGTCTAGTGTTAAATAGTTGTAATTTCCATTGTTGATTATAGTGGAAGGTTTTATGTGTGGCGGTCCCGTGGTTTTTTCCTAGTTTGGGTTTCCACGTTAAATCCTGATGTTGTTTATATTTTCGCATTCTGATTTTATATTTGTTGTTTGTTTGTGATTTATTTTTTTTCACGCTTCCGCAAAGAAAAAGATTGGATCTTTTTCCCCAACACCTTGGTTGTAGGTACTTTAGGCGAGTATATTACCGTTAATGAAAAGCTACCTAAGTATCATCACGTTAAGAATGAGCATTTGCTGCGAAAGAGTCCCCGGAAAATCCTGCACAACCTCCGCACTAACCTTGATTATGTACGAGCTTGATATGATGGGAACAATGCAGCAAGGGCTACTCCTTTTTTATTCCGTTTTGTTGAGTCGCTCCTATATCTTTGAATTTAGTATGTGGATCATGTTGTTATTCCTTTCTTTCAATGATTCTTGGACTTATTAAAACGGTTCTTTTTTTACAAGAGAAAAAAGAAATTAAAACAGGTTTTCAATTCATGGATTGGCAGCTTTGATTTGGCAATGTCACGATCACTTCAAACATATGATCTTAAAGAGTATAGGCAACCAGATATCTGTGCTTCTTGTTAATGTTTGAATTCTTGAAATCCCATTAATTTTACAAAATTAATTTTCATTTTTCATTTCTGCTTTATATAACTATTCGCATTTATGATTTATATAGACTTGTCACACCACCTCAGATGAACAAATTTTAATCTCATAATAAATGCATTGATTTTCCCAATTTGGTTTATGACATAAGTCCTTGGTATCGATTTTTTTCCTTTTTTATTTTTTCTTTTTCTTATAATTAAAATTTCTTATAAGGGACCCCAAAATGGAAATGTATAATAAATATATGTGCTAATAATAGGAATGCTAACACATACTCTTAATCATATAAGCCTATATATAATTAACACAATAATAGTTGTGGCTGTCAAATAATATTATTAATCAAGGGTAATAAGTTTCATGTTTTCCTCAATCCATTTTTTAAAAAACAGCCTAAACACCAAACAAATATAAAAAATATTGGGAAAAAAAAAACAAACAAATGCAACCTAATTTAGGAATAATAATTTTACACAACTATATTGAATGACGAACGTTTAGACAAATGCAAAAGAAGAAATTGAGAAATTAGGATCAATGATAAGAAATACATATGAATAATGAATTCTAAAAATAGTCACAAAATGGAGTCCATGTAAAGCTCATCCTAGAAGCTATAAATATAACTTTAGGGCATATTGAAAGTTAAGCATTCAAGATGAAGTGGCTAGTAGACCAAGCACTAAACTGCCGCATGCATGTTTGCAGGTTATCAATATGGCTAATTAATTACTTAGACAAACAAGGAGTTCTAGAGAGAAGTCTTACTGATTATATTGATGGTATGAAACACTACTACAGATGCTTACCATAGACTGATTTACTAGTAGCTGATATAAATGATGAACTTAAACCTTAGTATGAGATGACTGGGTCCTAGATTATGAGAACCTGAGAATCCAATTTGATTGAACCCCCAGAAGTCAACTTTGCTAGTCTTGCTATCCTCATAAGTAACCCACTAATCCTTACTATGTATGATAGGTGCATTAATTGTTAAATTTGAAAAATTAACTTGTGTGTAAATTAGTAGAAATATCTACTCATCCCTTTATTAGCGACTTGATTTTCTAGTAACTCAGAAGATTTTAAGCATACAAGTACTAGGTAATTAGCAGAACAAATTAAGTACTTTTCTTTATGTTCAAGTGTAAAAATATAAATGAAATTATTGAAAACCTTTACATTTATTCTTTCTTCTAAGACAAACTACAAATTCATCCTAAAAAAGAAAAAACTTAGCTAGGGGTAGATTGTCCCGTATACTCTTAGCAGCATACTTCACCTCCCAACAACCATTTAGAATATAACTATTGAATATATGCCTTTACCTATGAAACCTAAATCTCTCAAAACTACCGCTATTTATGGCTTTTGGATACATTTAATGACTATTGAGGAATGTATTGCATATATTCAAAGGTTACAAAGGGGAAGTCACAAAATTCAGTGGAAATTTTGCATTTTTCAAACATTTTTGGGGATAAGTTGTATTTTCCCCCCTCTATTTTCAAGGTTTTGCATAGGTTTTGATTTGCTCTTATACTCTAGTAATAATGACCTATTATGAACACCATACCATGACATCACTTATCCACTTAACTAATATCATAGTGATGACATACATATGGTGTTTAACAAATAGACCAATCTAAGGTGTTTTGGTAGGATAAAAAAAATATATACAATGGATAGATAACATTCATTTAAATGAATATAATACATAATCAAAGACTTCATTACTTGCAATAAAACCTAAGTCGTTTAAGTTGACCTACCAAACTGAAAAGAGCTACATCTGTCTACAATCTTCAACTATGAGCACAACTATTATATCACTACTCTAGTTACTCTCACTCACAAGTCTTATACTTCCCTCTATATACATAGAGATGAATCCTCAACATTTTAGTGATACAATTAGGAAAAGAGGCTATTGAAGAATTAAGAAATCATGTGTTTAATAAGGAAACTCATGTTATACAACCAAATATCATTAATGGGATTGATATTAAATTAAAAGTGCAATGCAAGTCAATTATATGCCATCCACACATAGTTATCCCATCCGATATAAGACTGATAATTTTTTTCCCTTGTAATCTAGGTTTCAAGAAGTTTCACAATTTATAAATGCAAGATTCCACGTTAAAAACAAGTAGTGCAAGATGACACATTAGTCACACATACACATAGGGATCTATTCGAGCATTCCCCAACCCATCATAATCTCTTCTCCTCTAACTTAATATGATTATGATATTTCTACGATCTGATCATTATTTGATCATATCAAATGCCAAGAGCCTGGGAAGAATTTTTTTATTGAGATTGTGTTTCAAAGGTCAATGGTTTTAGAAGAATTGTATGTCTATAATGGCTATTAAGCATTGAGTTTTAAAATTTAGTCGGTTGTTGACTAATCTTCTTGGTTGGTTATACGTGGTAATCTAGAAAAAAAGTGGTGAGTATGGTTTTAGTTGTCACATAGAAGGCAACTATGTATAAAGTAGTGGTTGAATGATTCATGGCTCGATATAAAAAAAATGTGAGAGGATTTTAGGAATTTTATTATAGAGAATATAAATAAAAGTTTTTAGTAAATGACTTACATGTTACACTTGTGGCATGGATGTGGAGCAAATGTTAATATCTAGTTAGTGGTTACACAGCTTCATTATTTATGGGATTTACTGTAACTCATTCTTTATGGGACTTATTGTTAATCGCATTTAAGATGTGGATAATTATATAGATGATTAGGATGACTAGTGTAGAATGGACTATCATACTTGGTTCAAGGGTAGAAGTGGCATTAACAGTACATCAACTTATGATCATTTGGATTAGAGAAAATTCTTATTATTGATTCTATTAGTATTAGCCATTAAGAATGGTGGACTAGTGGTGTACTAATACACTCTAATTGATTGCCTTTTGCATCTTTGTGTGTTTATTTTGGCTCTCACTGTAGTGGTACACTCAAATTGACACCCTATAATATCTTTTTCAAGTTTATATGGATCCGTGGTATGCTAGTATGCTCTATTTAGTTTTGAGGAGTGACAAGATATTTATATAAAATTGATAGAAGTGAAAGTTGATTGCTTGTATAATTATTAGCTTCTTTTTGCTCTTGATAAAATAAAGATATGCTTATACTCTTCATTAGTGTCTCACTCTTTGTTTAGGATTTTGGCTTTTCAAAGTTTCCAAAGTGCACAAAATTTTAATACAAACACTTAGTTTATGATATAATTACTTGTAAAAATAATATATGGTAATATCAAAATCCCATATACGAACCTTAATCGTGGTTGCTCCCAAACAAAATGGCCTTCTTTGTCTTTTAGTTCATAAGCGATTGAAACCCTAAAGAAGATGATTATCATGAATAAATAGTAAAGAGATGACAAAATTTTGATATATCATGTAGAAATCATATGATTCCCATTAGTTTGTGGTAACTCATTCTCTTAGTATATATAATGAGAATAAAGCTACTAGTCAAGATATTCCCATTTATATTGTAATTAGTTAAATTATTAAATAATGCTACTCCATATAAATGAAAACTAAGTAATTAAACATGATATGATATTAACTCTTTTAATATGACGCAGTGTGAAAGCGTTAAAAACCAAAATCAATATCACCGGATGATTTCTAAAATACACAATTGCAAAACTTGCAATTTCCTAAGAGAAAAATCTCTCAAATGTATTTCAAAATATATAAAATATCATGTAAATATAAAGACAAGCCTAAAGGCCTATTTATACTATTACATAAGGAATTCTAAAAGACAAATCTAAAAAGGCAAATAATAAATACAAATAAATTATGTAACATAAGTTGAATGGTAATAAAAGCTGGCAGCCTATAATTAATATTGGTGGTTTCAAACTCACAAGTCGAAACCATCAGCAATAAAGGTGGATTTCAATGCCGAAAGCATAATGTCCAAGGCCGATGGCTTATGGTTTAAAGCTGGCAGCGTAAGTCGCTGTTCGTCATCTGCATTATTCTCTCCCACCTATGAAAAACTCATCCTCGAGTTGATGATTGAATCTAGGTTATAGGAGTTCTTCCACTTGGGACGACGAAGATACACCTAGAATCATAAATATCCTCTAGGATCAAATATGAATCTCCTTTGCAGCCACTCTTGTACTTTCTCACACAAAATTGCGCTCTCCTTCAACTCTACCATCTTCTTCTTTACTGAGTTATCTTCTTTCCATTCAACAATAGCCCTTCATATCTCCTGGGCAATATTAGTGTTTTCAATAAAATTTTTGTTAGAACTTTCACACCATAACGCCTATTACGATCAGAACAACTACTCTTTTCATGCAACATCAGCTCCACTTTAATGGACGTGTTCTTAGCTTCGTTCAAATTACATAGAACAAGAACCCTAACTTTATCACAAATTTGTGGCTTTAACCCCTCCAAGATTTCTCTCTCCTTTATCCTTGATTTTACCTTTAACTGCCTCACTAATAGCTTCCTCCTTTGGTTTAGTTTCAACTACTTCCACTTTCAGTCTCTCCTCTTGCAATGGTGTTTCCACAGGTTTGCATTCAACAATTTCAGGAGTCTCTTCAGTGTGTTCTTTCCCTTTTTCTTTTTGGAATAGGAACTTCTCTACCCCTTTCAATTCATTACTTTGCACCGACTTCATAAACTCTGCAAGATATTCATGTATCACTTTCTTTTCTTAATTATGTCTTTGGTCCTATTGAAATAGGATTTCATCATAATCAAGAGGATGAAATTTATCTTCCATTAATAGTTTCATCCTATACTAGGTTTCAATAGGTGTTTTTCTTTCAAGACTTAATTTTTTTTATAATCTCTCCCACCATGTAGAAGCATAACCTTTCAATCGGCATGCTACCAACTTTGCCCTCTTTTCCCCAAGGATCTCTATATATTTAAAGATCCGCTCAATCTTAGAAATCCAATTAATAAAATTCTAAATCCCTAGATTTTCACTAAAATACGGAATATCTATCTTTTGGTAGAAATTATCACCATCTCTTTGATCGTACCCATAATAGCCCATTCGGTATCCGCCAACGCCATCACCGCGTCACCTTCGCAATTGTTTTTCTTCACATAACTCAACTTCTTCCTTAGAATAATATTCACAATAATCATCAAAATTATGACACCTACTTCTATATTGACACCTATGATTTGCAAGAATCACCATGAGCATACTCTGTCCTTGGTGGTCTCCCATAACCATTCATGTTCCTATTGACATTGGATCAATTTTCAGGTCATCAAAATACTGTTCAATGCGTCAGAATCTCTTATCCATGCTATCCAACAATGCCCTTCAAACTGTGACTTGGTTCGCTAGACTCTCGCATCCTAATCACGTCAAGAACGCAACCGCCATCAACACTATCTTTGGTTGCCATATTCCCAAGAATTCACTTTACCAATCTGACGCAGTGTGAAAGTGTTGAAAAATAGAAATCAATCTCACTGGATGATTTCTAAAAACACAATTGCAAAAATTCCAATTTCCCAAGAGAAAATTGTTTTAATTATATTTTAAAATGTATAAAATATCATATATGAATACAAAGATAAGCATAAAGCTATACGAGAAATTCTAAAAGATAAGATCTAAAAAGGCAAATAATAAATACAAATAAATAATTTAACATAAGTTGAATAGTAATAAAAGCTGACGGCCTATAATTAATGTTGACGGTTTCAAACTTCAAAAGTTGAAACCATCAGCAATAAAGACCGATTTCAATACTGACGACGTAATATCCATAGCTTACGACTGAAGCTAGTGACGTATGTCGCTATTCATAGTGTGAAATTAAGTTCGCGTTGTTCTTTCGTACAATCATCACCATTCATTTGGTTATAAATAAAAATCGGCGAAGAATTGCCCTTTGCCTTCCATCCCAAGTTGGCAAGCAAATATGGGCATAAATTTTTCCATTCACGTATAACAAATGAAAATCCTATGGTGCAGGTCCCATCATGTGCTTTTTTAATAGAAGTTCCTTTTCCTTGTAACAAATTACCTCATAACAGGTTAGGTTTTCAGTTTTGAAATTAATGAAAGAGGACCTTAGGATTTTACAAAATGGTATATTTGTTGGTTATATATCATATGTAAAACTCAATCATATCACCAACAATTATACAGAATTTACTAAAATATATCTCATCTGACCATATAAATAAATAATCATATGTTGAATATACATATATGTATATATGACAAGCTATTTGGTTTTTTTTTTTTTTTTTTTGCCCTTTTAAATCTATGCAATTGACTCAAATTAGTACATTATTGGATATTCATGTGAAATGAAAATAATTCAACAGAATCAGGTTAAAATAACATCTTGTTGATTAAATAAAAATGATCATCTTGCTTATAGGAACTTTTGAGGGATTCAATTGACAAGGATCATTATATCCATCATCTACCTATTGGTCGGACACAGAATTTTGTGTAAAAAGAAATTTAGTGATAGATTGAATGATCTCTTGAATCATAACCTTTAGTTTGAGGGATCAATTGAATTCGAAGGGAGGGAGCAATACTTGTATTTCGATAATGTTAGCAACTTTGATTTCATTTTTTTTATTTTATTTTATTCTGATTGAATCTGAAAGAAATATGCAAACTAGGTTTTTTAAAACAAGATTATACCGGAATAAGGGGACAAAAGCACTGAATAGTACTGAATAGACCCAGATCTGACATTTTGATTTATATTATATTATATTGTATTCAACAACAGAACACACAACATAACCATTGACTTCATACTTTTATGGGAACTAAAAGGACACTGTGCCCTATAAGGTTCTACCTCAACAGTAAGCAGACAGACCAGAACCTTAGGAGTTAGGACACAAACGAAAAGGACTCTACTAATACCTAAACTGGGACCTAATTGAAAAAGACAACATTTGACTCTATTCTCCGGGTTTGCCATCCTCTTTTGGAGCAGCACCTTCTGGTTCTTGAGCCACCACCAAGTTGGGATCTGCCTGGGTAGGACGGGGAACCGGTACTGTCGCTTCAGGAGCGCTTGTTGGATTCCCAGCTGGTGTTGGTGGTGGTGGAGGCATGGCAGTTCCTCCGCCGTCATCCTTCATTGGTGGGAAGGGGGCAGTGATGTCTTCAAGGGACATGAAAACACTTTGGGATTGGCTCCTGCTGTGGCGCCTTCCTCGTTGAGACATTTCTCACAAACGGGAGATTAGGAGGGGGGAAAATGTAGTAAGGTCTAGGCCTCAAGGGAGGTATAAAGATGGGGAGGGGGGAGGGGGGGGGGGAGGGGATTGTAGAAGTGTGTGCATTTACAAAGGGTGATGGCTTGTTTATATATAGTAGGCAACGGGCCCTTTGCCTCTTTTGTAAATTCTCTTTTAAATCCTCGGCACTTAGAGAAAGGTTCATCAATTTAATCTTATCAAAATTTATATGGATATAGATATTATTGTGCTCTTTTATGAAACCTACGCAATATACTACGTCCCAAAATATTGATTTCAAAAAAAGAAAGAATGAAACATTTTTGTTAATTATCATTGATTGCTATTAAATATGAGAGATTTCACCTATCAAGCCTAGGGAGGAGAAAAAAACGGATAAAATCAAAAATTTGAATTAAAATCGGAAAACCAATTCGAAAAATATGGTTAACTAGTTTATAGGTTTTGGTTTAGGATTATAATTCTGGTTTTCAATTTCGATTTGTAACAAAACTTGACGGTTAACGGCTAACTAGTTTGATATCTATAAATGTATATATATAATATATAATTAATTGATAAAAATATAAATAGATAAAGTTGAAACTCTAAAATCTAACTTTAGTCACTTTTCTCTCGTTAGTCTTTCCCATATGATCTTCTATGTTTATAAGTTAGTTCTAAAACATTTGATATGTATATACATGTATATATAAATCATTCATATTCCACTTGTTCATTTTGCATGATTTTGGTGTTCTTCTTCTGATAGGACACTCAATATTTTGACCTTGAATATTTATATTTTAATTATTATGTTGTTGTGTTTTAATTTGAAAAAAGAAGAAGATTATAGAGTTTTAATTTGTGTAATGTTGGATTAGAGCTATATTCCTAATTTATTGTTGGTTTTATAGTTATTTAACCTATTGATTTACAATTTTTGAATGTAATTGTGATATTTAACTTGTCAATTTACAATTTTTGAATGTAATTGTGATATTTAACTTGTTAATTTACAATTTTTAAATGTAATAATAAAACAAAGGTTTTAACTTTTTATGGATCCACTAAAAATATGGTAACATCAACTTTTGATTAAGTCTTATGTTAAATGATTAAAAACTTAAAACAAAAAATATTAACCCAAAAAATGGTTAATCATTAAGAAAATTAATCATTAATAATGAACTGGTTTAGGTTTGAGATTTTAAAAAACCGATTATTTTGATTCAGTTAAAAAAATATGGTGACGGACTAGTTAACCGAACCATGCCCATCCTTAACCAGGCCAGAAGCTATAATCTATCGTTAGTGTCTATAATAGGAGCTTATCATTGATTATATAAGATAAAAGATTTCAATTACCATAATAAGATGCTACAAAACTCGGCTTTAATAAAAGCTTCTTCTAGTTTTTGCTAGATCTACATATGAAAGTAAGAGGGATGAGCATGTTTTCTCAAGATCTACCTACTATTTTATTCAAGTTATTAACCTCTTTTTATTCCTACCATTTAAGTCCTTAATATTTTCTACTCTAGCATAAATAGGACTCACATTAACTTATCAAATTTTCATCCAAACCTAATGCTTATTATTTTCAAATCCACCACTACGATTAATTTAAGATAATGATATGAAATATATTTAATTATATGATATAATAACAAGAATATTAATATGCCTAATGACATAATATAATAAAAATAAAAATAATAAATGAAATAAGGGGGAAAAAAAGAGAACATGGTTGAAAATTTTGTATAAACCTTAATCATCTTAATTAACATCTCAAGGTTGATGAGAGGCTATCAAATGCCAAAGATGAACGCTAGATTAAGTAAATTTGATGGAAACCTATTTTCTTATGAAGTTTAGAAATTATTGGAGATTTAAATAAAACAAATACTCATATAGAAAAATAAGTATATATTGAGATCAAATTTATAGATACCTAGCGACTAATGATTTAACACCTTATAAGAGTACAGATACAACTTGCTACTTGTCATGTGATATCCCTCAAATATAAGATGGTAGAACTCTGATTATCGATGTGTCTTTTGGTTTAGTATTAGAGTTCACAAGATACTTATTGGAGAGTATTCCTAGGATGGGTAGCTTCCTGGAAAACAACTAGCACTAAGAATAAAACCATGCAAGATCTTGACAAGCAAACAATAACTTGATAGGCAGAGTTCTAGGTCATTATTGATGGTATTGGAGTAGTTCACCAACTAGAAGTGAGGGATTTAATTGTTATACAGGGCAAAGTACCTCAAAGTAGGGGCACTTCTTAAGCCTATATAGAAGTACTTCTAGAATCCCCTTTACCCGATGTGGTGTTGTATATGTGATGAAACTAATAAAGATGTCAACTTTATTAGTGGGGGAGAATGTAATATCCTACAAATATATAATGTGAAAATTTAATCATTGAGGTGTCTTTTACTGTAACGGCTTAGAGTTCATTAAAACTCGAAAGTTAAGCGTGTTCAATGGATAGCACTCTTAAAATGGGTAACTTCCCGATAAATAGTTTGCATCAAGGACAAAATTATGCAACATTTCACTAAAGTGAATAATCCATCAATAAGCAGAGTTTTGGATCGTTACATATTGTGTAAAAGTAAAAATGTATAAAAATTATGAAAGTTAGCATAAACAAAATTACCTTGAAAAGTCTCACAACAAAATTATGATGTGTTAGATCTTAGGATTTTGTCTAATTAAGTTTCCATAAAAATCCATGGAGGTGGAGAGGGGTTATAGAAGTGTACATTTTCATGAAGTGATGGCTTGTCAATTAACCCTAAAGCCATGCTAGCAACCCAACCCGCCCTACTATACTTTAGCCTTTGGGGTTTGCAGGCTAACTTACTTTAGCCCGCATAATAGATTAAGCAAAAAATTTTGGCTTATCCTGCCTACTTGAGTTGGTGGATTATGCAAGCCAGTCCACCAACCTGCTAATTTTTTTACATAACTAAATATTACAATGTAATCATACTAAAAGTAAATGTTATTTTCAAAAAAAAAAAAAAAAATTACATGTAGGACAAAAGATAGATAATGATTAAAGAAGCGTATAAGATTAACATAAAAAATTCTCATTTCATTTATGTTTCGATTTCTTATTCTTTTAATTTATTTGAAATTTTCTTTCCCTTAGGTTAATATCGTGAAGGACAATTGAACTTTAACAAAATATGTATGTAGGTACGTGAATTTAAAAATTAATTAATTTAGTATCTAAAATGACTTTACATGTATGTCAATAGTACTTCCGTCATATTGGTTAAAAATACTACGTTAGATGATGGCGTTGGTCAATTTAATGAGGTACTATTAGTGACGCAGAGAGTTCTTTCATGTACTAAATTGATCAATTTCAAAATTAAGGTACTTAATTGCATTTTTTGCCATAGTTCATGTACCATTTGTGACATTAACCCTTTTTTTTCAATACAATAAATATAGTTATTTGCTATTCCTAGCTTTTTTTTTTTTTTAAACTTTCATGAGTTTTCTCATATTTAAAAATAAATAAATATAAATATTGTGGGTTTGCAAGCCAATATGTTGGGCAGGCAATGCAAAAATGGCCCACACTGTAAAGCAGGTTAAACTTTTTAGCCCAACTTATTTTTTGCGAGTTAAATAGGTTAACTCGCATAATCCGCCATGTTGCTTAGTTATAATCAACCCTAAAAAAAGAAAATTACATAAATACATATCACATAAATTTAATTATCAAAATATCAATAGAAAATCATATTAAAGACATATGATTTGATTTTAACAAAGAAATTGAACGTCTAATATGCGGTTTTAAAATTTTAGTTCATTGCAAAATCGCATGTAAAATTGCATGTCAACATGTAACTTGCTGCAAATGGAAAGTAAAATCGTATCTTTAACATGTGACTTATGATAAATTAAAATTTTTACAATTTTTGCAAAAATCACATGTAAGGCTAAGGCATGTGACATTTGTAGAAGAGATAAAATTGCATCTTATGCATGTGATTTTGCATCAATATTTGGTAATTATTTTATAATTGATATATTTTTATATAATTTTCTACTAAATCCGTAAATCAACAATTTTCTTTGTATTTTAGACTAGCTATTGGGTCCTAAGCCCAAGCAAGAAGATGGCAACATCTTTGACACTTCCTAAAAGCAATCTCAAGTAATGTTGACATCCTAGCAATTGATTCTAGGTAGCTTTATCAAGATCTGAAGAAAGAAAGTTTTCACTTTCTAATTGACAAAAACTTACCTTTTATAAATTATCACCTAAATCAAAGACACAAAGAAAATTGTATCAATTTAATCTTATCTAAGAAATCTATATTTATAGATTTTAATTGATTTTAATGTGGTACTTTTTATTAATTTTGATGTGGATACACACAAAGTTCCCTCTCCTACTTGGTAGTAAGAGAAAATCTTCTCTTTTTCATAAAATGGTCCCTACATTCTTTGTGGTTGTTACATCTGTTTCATCATGCTTCTTCATGTTTTATTCATATCAATATTCCGTTTTATTCATTTGAATCTTCACTAAATCAAAATATTTTGTTACATTCCATATCATTGTTCATTCAATAATTACATCTTTCTTAGCTCGATACTCTATTATGTTTTACTTGCATCATATTACTAAACCTTTGGCACTCTTTTCCAATATGTGTTCCTTTTTGCCTTCATTTGTGTGGTGGTCCTATTTTTATGTTAATCTGATGTTGAGTTTTCTTTTGTTTTCTTGTTTGTTTATGCTCTTTTTTCTATGTTGTGTCAATTTTGCTTGGCTCCTTGTGCTAGTTTCTCTATCCTTTTATGCTCTTTTCTTTGCTTTACGTCTTTGTGTCCTTCTATTAGTTCTTCATTTATCTCTTTTCTATTCTAATCTTTCCTGCTTGCCTTATTCAAATATATGGAATCAATGGTTGGTAGCATCAAAAAGGTGCTGAGGAATTCCAATATGTTTGATGAATCTTCCACTGTGGGTCTAGATTTGGAAGAAAACATTGAAGGTTTAGTTAGCAATGAATTTCTAATGCTCGACAAGGTCATTTATGATAAATCTCTAAATAAAATTGGTGTTGTTAACATCCTTAAGCATGCATGCTTGGTGAAGTGAGTATCTCTGCAGTGGGTGTGAATTTGTTCGATATGGGATTTTCTTCTACAGTAACTGTGGAGTCCATTATAAGAGAGGGGTCATAGGCAATGATGGATAATTTGTTGATTCTAGAAGAATGGAAGTCAAATATGATAATTGAGAAGCTCGATTGATTTATGAGTATAATTTCATGGTCTCCAACAAGATCATAAGTCAATTTCTAATGTCAACAAATTAGGTGTTATGATTGGGATGGTATTGGAAGTGGAAACTATTTGTTTGAATTTGGGTTTGAGAAGAAGTTTTCTAAGGGTTAAAGTCAAATTTTATATTAGCTTGCCATTAAAGAGTGGTACTTGGGTAAATAGAAAAGATGGTAGCAGGTATTGGGTTAAGTTTAAATATGAAAGGATCTCCAACTTTTGCTTTGATTATGGTAGATTAGGCATGTGAGCTAACAATGTGTATATGGCAAGAATGGTGATGGACGTTTTGATAAGTCGTTGTGGGCTAATATCTATTTCAAGTTTAAAAGAGGAGGAAAGGCGCCCTATGGGGTTTGGTCATAAGGAGATGGAAGACGATAAAGAGAATAGAAGGTTCAGGCACTCTAATGTGAAGGTTCCTGTTAACCTAAACATTAACTAAACATTAACCTAAACACTTAAACATAACCCCTCTGTCCTTCAATCCACATCACTAATAATTTACCAAACAACCTTTCTCCCTTAGAACAAATTAACCTAAATACCAAACTAAATACTAAACCAAACACTCAAACATAGACAAATAACTAAATAGCCTTTCCCAGAAACCCTTTTCTTCCTAAAACAAGCCTATAACTCAAGCTCCTCTTGTTTCTCCTACCAAATCAACAATTATTCACGTCTTTAGCCACTCAATTCTGTTTGATGAAGAAATAAGCGTGGAACATGTGGTTGTTAAACCTCAATTCAAACCAAAATCAACAAAGTTGAGATGTCAAATGATAAAAAAACTTAGTATTTCGTTACTGTACTAGAGAGACAGCCCATACCTTTTGTGCAAGATGTTAGCGTTGTGCAAAAGTCTTTGAATGGAAAGCAAGACAATGATGTCTTTGCACTTGTCCCTGTGCTATCCAATTTGAGTTTGAAGAGAGCAAACCATTTTGAACTTAGAAGCATAGGGAAGAAATTTAAAGCCAGTTGAAAGTTCATATAGTAGTTCACAATGAAGAGGATGTTGTTGAAATTAAAACAATTAAGAAAGTAACCAGAAAAAAAAAGTGGTGAGAAAACAACAATTAAAAGGAGCAAGAAAATGGTAGGGAGTGTTTGCTTTAGTTCTTTGGATTTCCTGTTTGATGTTTGTATTTCTAAAGTTGATAACAATGGCGATTGTGGCTAACCCGTAATAGCGACACAGGGGGCCATGATTCACCTTTTATGAAAATTTGTCAAAGATTTAGGTTAGCCTTGATGATTTGTCAACTCAATGACCTAATTCATAAGTATAATCCAAGTTTAATTTTCAATATGGAAATTAAAAATAAAAATTCCAAGCTTGAAAGAGTAGGAATCATTTGAGATATCTGGGATGTTTTTATGTCCCTCTAAAGGGGTTATGTGGGGGTTCTATTCCTTTAGTGGAGTGCTAATATCAAAGTAAAGATCATTGATAGTTGTGATTGGTTTATTCATTGTAAAGTATGTTGGCTGGATGATTCTTTAGCTTTCTATTACACTTGGTGCAATGTGCCCAATGATTTCAAGTGTCGACTTCAATTATGGAACTGTTTAACTGATATCTCTAAAATAGTATAGGGTACTTAGCTTAGATTGGTGATTTTAATGAAATTTCATATGACTCAGAACAGGAAAGGGGGATAATTCGGGATGGACACCAAATGACAACTTTTAACGCTATGATCCATAATGCGGGCTTAATTGATTTAAGATTTGTTGGTTCTATGTTCACATCGACTAATTATAGATAAAGTGAAAATGTTGTGAAGGAAAGGATTGGTAAAGGCTTATTACTAGCCCAATGGCTGGAAAGTATCCTAAAACACAAGCTATCCATGAACATATTTCAGGCTCTAACCATGCATCATTGGCTTTACGGCGTCACGAGGAGATATATTGGCATCAACAGTCTTGAGTCAATTGGCGGCTCTATAGAGATAAAAGCACCTCTTTTTTCCACCAATCTATGATTAGTAGAAGACAAAGTAATAAAATTTTTAAATCGGAAAGATGAGATGGTGTGATAATAGATTCTAATAAGGAAATTAGTCGCTTGTTCACTACTATTTTCAAAACTTGTTTAAAGATGAGTTGCCCGGCTGGTGGGAAACTTGTCTAGATTAGGTAAAGAAGTGTTCCCAATGGATATGAATAACACATTGTGCATACATGTTTCTGAGGTTGAGATTAAGGCGACAATGTTCCAACTTGGAGGACTTAAAGTACTCGATCCAATGGCCATCTTGGAGTATTTTATCAAACTTATTGGAATTTTATCAGACCCTCTATAGTTGCAAAAGTCCACAGCTTCTTTATGAATGGTAAACCTCCTCTTTCCCTCAATCATACTGATATGATCTTGATTCCTAAAACCCAAAATCCATTGTTAGTTTCTTAATGTAGACCCATTAGTTAATGCAACAATCTGTGCAAAATTGTGTCTAGAATCCTTACTAATAAACTTAAGGTATCTCTTAATGTCATCATATCGGAAAATAAAGTGCCTTTGTTTTAGGACATATGATTCAAAATAATATAGTTATAGCACATGAACTCTTTCATTTTTTAAAATTAAAAAATAACGCAAAAAAACATTATTGTGCTATTAAAATGGATATAAGTAAGACTTTATGATCAAGTTGAATGGGACTTTTTGTGCAAGAAGGGGTTTGCTCCAAAACGGATTAAATAGATTGTGGAGTGCATTTTCTAGTGTGTCATTTGATGTAATAGTGAATGGGAAACTAGTAGGGTATATTCTCCCAAGTAAGGGTATTAGACAAATGGATCCTTTGTCCCCTTATCTCTTCATTTTGGTGGTTGATGTGCTTTCTAAAGGTCTTTCTACGGCTGCTAGGTTGGGTTTAATTCATGGGATTAGAGTTAAAATTTCTTTTCTTGTCTTAACACATCTACTTTTTGCATATTTTTCATGGAGACAAGTTCTCAAATTCTATATAATTTTAGAAGGATCTTTTTCGATTATTACCAATCCTCTGGACAGGAAGTTAATTTAGCAAATCTATTGTTTTCTATAGTTCTAATACACTTGATGACTGGAAGATAGAGGTGGCAGAGGTTCTGATGATTCCTAACACATTGGATCTCATACACTACTTGGGCTTGCCTATAATACGCGGGAACCTAAATTTGAGGTCTTGAATTTTGTTAAGAAGAAAGTGTTTAAAAAACGTCAAAATTGAAAGTAAAGCTCTTAAATGAAGCTAGCAAGTAAATTTTGATTAAGGCTGTTACATATGCTATTCCCACATATTTGATGAGTATTTTTAAATTTCCTATTAAGTGGTGTAACCAAGTCAACCCTCCTACAACTAACTTTTGGTAGGAACAAAAAGAAAAGGAGAGGAAGGAGAATTGGATTGGTTGAGAAAACATGACTATCGGTGAATGGTATGAGGGTATAGGATTTAGAGAACTTCATATCTATAACTTGGCCCCTTTAACAAAGCTTGTCTGGAGGGTTCCATCTAACAAAGAAGCTCTTTGGATTAGATTTCTAGAAGGGCCATACTTTCCGACTCAAGATTTTAGATTTGCTAGAAAAGGTGATTATGCTTCATGGACGTAGGGTAGTATTTTAGAAGGTCATGGCATTCTTTTTAAAGGAGCAATTTAGAAGGTGAACTCAGGTTCCAAGATCAATGTTTATAAAGAGAAATGGATTTTGAGTTTGAAAGAGGGAACACTATCAAAAGGGAACGATGTTGATCATAACTTTAAAGGTTTCTAGCCTTAGGAATAAAGAAACTTTGGTTTGGGATCTGCATCAAATACAACACTATCTAGGCAAAGAGGAAATAAGAGCTATTAAGGCTATACCTATTTCACCAGCAGTGGGTGACAATTGTCTTCTTTGGCCTTTTGATCGCCAAGGTTTGTGCATGACCAAGTCAGTATGTCACTTCTTACGAAATGTGAAACCGATAATAGTTAGCAAACCCTCCTCATCAAAATGGGTATCAAAAGCTAACTAGAAGAAGTTGTGGCATTTATAGACCCCACATAAGGTGGTACATTTTCTTTGGAAAGCAACCACTAACTCCATTCCTACGCTTCGGAATTTGGCCATGCATCAAGTGGTAATCTCATATATTTGTCCATTTTATCTTATCCGTAAGACTATTGAACATTTGTGCTTAGCTATTAATGAGAATAGTGTGTTTGGTTGAAAGCCTTAGGCATAAACATTGATAAAAAAAAAGTGCACATGTCACGTCCCAAAATAGGGTTTAGGCGTGTCCAATTGCCATGTATCATACTTGTATATTATACGCTCAGGCTATCTTAGAAAGAAACTATTTATATCATACAATTGCTAGCTACTTTTAAATTCCGAAATCATTTAGTTAGATTCTAAAAACAATTGGATTTAACAGTGATAAAAATAAACTTTGCAAAATAAATATTTGAAATAACATATTCCCCTTAATATTTATGGTTTAACCTAAAACATTAATCTAAGCCAATTACAAATTATTAAGCATGTATTAACTTAATCTTAGCCAAGATGATTAGAATTAATCAATTTATCAATTTACTAAGTCATATTCAACTATTACGCTAAGGTAAGGCCATATACCCTATAGAATCTTAATTAACCTAATTCATTTTGGCTCATCTAGATTCATTAAATGAAGTTGAACTTAGGTTGATTAACTAAGTTCATTTTATATCTAATCTAATTAGTTATTAAATCTATAAATTCTCTTAACTCACTCTTAATCATATAAATTAATTAACATATCAAATTAACAGTCATTCACCTATTTCATTTTATCTTTATTTATTTCTTTCTCTTTTGCCCTTTTTTCATGACACAGGTGGATATGTCTAGCTATGTTTCCCTCATGTTCTTTCGGGTAAGAAACACGACTAAATACATCCAACCGTGTTCCTATTGTGTTTTTCTAGGTTTAAAGAATAGAGAAAAGCACAGCAAGATAGGAGGTATTGTGTTAAAGTCGTGCTTTTCCTTGGGTTGGAAACAGGTGAGAAACACGACGAGGTAGGATGAGTCATGTTCCTCCTGTGTTTTTTTAAACTCCAAGTACTCAAAGGTTAGAGAGAAACATAGTTGGATAGAGTAAGCCATATTGCAACCGTGTTGTTCCAAAATTGCTTTTGTTGAATAAAACAGAGAGAAGCATAGTTGGATAGGGTAGCCGTATACTAGTCGTGTTCCTTTGTAAGTGTGTTAAAATTCATATGTTTTAAAAATCTAAAAGGAGCATGACTAATTAGGGTTCCTCATGTTCCCCTCATGCTCTTTCATGAAAACAAAGCATGTTTACATTTACCTATTTAATTACTTGTTTTACACAATACTTCAATATACAATATCTTATTAAATAACACACAAACTTATAATCATAACTAAACACTTTTAACATATATTTCTATTATCATGCATCGTTAAAATTATTCCGCCAACTTTTAACCTATATATACATAATATAACCTAGATTTTAGTTTACATGCTCAGATATCCATTCTTTACAAACTTTGTCATAAATTCTACTTATATCTAATACTAATTCATCATATACATGCTTAGACAGCAATCAAAATAAGGAAAAACAACAACTTGCTTGTTTGGCAAATCTAAGTTACTTGATCTTCTTTACTACCCTTCTTTTATTGTTGTTGCAGCTACTCTAAGCTTATTTCCCATCTCCTATATTCTTTTCTAACTTCAACTTCTCCTTTGATTTTCTTAAAATTGAGATTTTAGGCTTAAGTTTTGAGAAAAGAAAGAAGAAGAAGAAGAAGAAGAAGACAGATGCATAGGGAGAAAAAGAAAGGAAAAGGAAAGGCAAGGTGAAAAGAAAAGAAAAGGAAGGGAAAAGGATAAAATTATAAAGATTTTAATAAATAGAGGCTTTGGGTTTAATCTTTCATATATTTATTTCAAATATCATAAATAATTAGAAAATAATTTGAAAATCTATTTAATAGAAATCAATAGTTTGAATAAAAAATCTAACTTAAGAGTTTGATTTATAAAACATTTAATATTTAGTTTGTGTTTGGGCTTAATTTTTTATATTTATAAACTAGCAATTGAACTCAAAACGTATGGAGATTATAAAAATGAAATTTTAGACTAAAGTGGCTAAGTTGGGCCTTTAAAAAAATTTAGGTAATTTAACTTAAGAAGTTTAACTCATTTGAAAGTTAAAAGAAAAAGGATTTAAAATTGATATTTGGAAAGGATAATTGGTTAATTTGACACTTGAAATGGTTTATGGAAGCAAATAGACAATTTGAAACCTTAAATTTCAATTTAATCTATTTACTAATTGATCATGTCAAATTTATCTACTCTTACCTTGTTGTTTGCTTGCTATATTTAATTAAACTATCTAAATTCGATTTCTAAACTAAGTTCAAATCAAAGTTCAGTATTAGCTACCTATTATACTATTCATTAATTTGAGATTTTAACTTAGCTAAGAATAAGTTTGGGGTATTTCAACATACCTTTTTAGAGTGGTTGAAAGACGTAATAGATATGAATGATGCAGTGAAGTGCAATCATGGTTGGTGAAATTCCAATGTGGTCGAAGTAGCTTGGTATATACGGAAGGATAGATGCAATTCTCTATGTGTAACCACAAAAACCCTAACCTAGTTATTGTATTCAAAATTCAATCTGGGTTGATAGAGAAAGAGATGTTAATCAAAACATCCTTACCAAATCTCAAAGCTAGGGTCCTTTTTAGTGAAAATCTATTAGGAGATCCGAGCTTAGATAATGATGTTTCAAGGAAGAAGGAAGGTACGTTTGACTTTCTGTTGGTTGATGATAGAACAGTTAATGAACAGCAAGTACAGAGGAAAATGGTTTGCTCAAATGGAGAAGGTACTTCCTCTGTTCCTTCAGTTGTGGGTAAGAAAATTTAGATTTATGTGGATGAATCATGGGTTGAGCTAACCTAGGATACTGTAGTTGCTGCTATGGCCCACGATGAGGTTAGGCTCTTAGTTTGGGGTACGTCCAAGTTAGTCTTGCCTCTATTGGCAAAAATTTGTGAGGTGTTGGCTGTTCTTCTTGGATTGGAAATGGCTTTTAACATGGGTTTGGCTTCTTTTCATGTTGTTTCGGGTTGTCAAGTTGTACAAGCCTTTGATGGTAGAAGACAAGGTCTTCATTGGCAATTTGTTTCTGCTTTTAAACAGGCTTCTTTGTTTTAAAAATCTTTCAATAATGTTGAATTGTTGTTTATGTTTGCTAGGAAAAATGAAAACAAGATAGTTGATTGGATAGCTTCTTTTTTTTAAGGAGGATGTATCTTTTTTATTAGTGGTTACCCACACCATTCTCTCTCCTAAAGCTCCTTCGTTTGGATATGTGTTTATTATTTAAGAACTCTTGTAATTTTCTTGTTTGTGGCTGATGAATGAATTACATATTTTGACCAGCCAGAGAGAGAGAGATTAGTTTCTATGCTTTTATCGAACTAAGTATTGATTTTAAAAAATCATTGGATTTTGTTAGTTATGATTGACTGTTGTTTGAAGTAGAGGATTTCAATTTTCACTTATAATGCGTAATATGACTTGTTTCTTATTATTCATGAACAATTATATTGTTCCTTTGTTTTTCTATACCAAATTAGTTACATCGTTTAAATCTACGAATGTAAGGGTAGGTCTAGGGGCAAATAGAGGTTGCAGCCTCTTATGCTTTAAAAAAAATAATTATATGAATAAAAAAAATTTATACGTTATATGTATATTACAAAAAGTAAATAATAATATAATAATAAATTTAGTTTTGTTGTTAAATGCTACAACATCCTTGATTTAAATGATAAAATCTCATGGCTGTAGTTTTATATTTTTAATATGCATTTATTATGTTAGCATTCACCTTTTTTTTTTTTTTTTACTTTTTTATAACAATAACTAATACCATTAGATTAATTTATTAAAAAGTTATATTTAACCAAATAATTTCTTGTCAACAACTTTTTTTTATTCAAAGTACATAAACAATAATTACATTGTTCATAGATCTTATGCTTAATGTTATGAAAATGAACATGAATAATTAAGTAGTTGTGTCCTATTTACATTTTTTTTACCTATTTATGTAGAAAACAAAAATTATAAAAATTTCATGTTTTATTTTTTTTTTAAATTAATAATTAACTTACTAGTAATACACACACACACACACACAACTCTTATGAAATGTACAAATACCCTTAATTATTTTTTGAAAGAATTTTTTCATACTTTTGGAGTTTTAAAAAATGCCATGGTGAAAATCTTTAAAAAATTGTAATTTATATTTGATGCAATATAATTGTAATAGAAAACAATATATAGAGTAATTCTAATATTAACTTAATTTAAAACTTGGCTCCTTAGCTATACAATTTTGCGTCTAATACCTGGCGGATGTATACATTTCTATCTATTTCTACATCAATTTTTTTGTTTATTCTTTCAAGATCTATTACATAATTTTGATTTAGAACTTGGAAAAAATTCTCTACCCCTTTTCTCCAAGATTGGTACTATAAAATATTAGATGGCTCCAGCTATATTCAATCATGATCAAACCATTAAAATATTTTTTATATTATTTTCTATGATCAGATTAATAATTATATACAAAACTAGATAATGCTATGATAATATCATAGAAGTTCCCTTAGAACTTAGCTACAAAGAAAGTCCTTTGTAGTTTAATTTTTTGCTAAACCTACTATTTTTATTTAAGTCACTAACGTTTTTCCTTCCATTTAAATTCTCAATGTTTCTAAACTCCAGCAAAAGTAATACTTCTATGAAATTTACAAAATTTTCTTTTTGTTCATGATAACTGTTAGTTTCAGATTGGTTATAACAATTAACTGAATAAAATAAATGATATAAAATATACTAAATCATATAATGTAATAAAAAATATTATTCAATATATCTGCTTGTATAAGACAATAAATCTTAATAATAAACACATAAAGTAAAAAAAAAAATGAAAAATTGAACAAATCTTAGCCGCTTTGGTTGACTCTTCAACCCAACCGAAAGTTACCAAACGCCAAAGACAAAATTAATAGAAAATCTATTTTAATGAAAATTTAAAAAATATTAAGGACTTAAATAATATGAAAAAAAATGGAGAACTCAAATTCAAATAAATAAATAATATAAAGGACTAAATATATATTTTTAGGTTAATGACACAAATAATATTTAAATTTTGATAAAATATATAACTAGATATCTGAAATTTAAAATTAATCAATTTAAAACTTAAACTTTGAAATTGATAAATTTAGTTATTGAAATAACTTTTCGTGCATACTAACCATGCCTTTATTTAGTTTTTTTCATCTATTAAATTGATCAATTTTAAAGTTTTTCAGTTATCAAATTGATCAATTTGAAAATACAAGTATTAAATTGATTATTTTTAAAATTTAGATATTTAATTATATATTTTATCAAAATTCAAATATTATTTATTACATTATTCATATATTTTTCCAAGAGAAAGGTCGTGCCAACTATTGGGGCCACGGGAATTAAGGTGCAGTTACAATTTGCTTTTCTGTGTAAAATCAAAGCACAATATACATTCCATACTTTTAATAGACTTACTTGTCTTTCCATTCTATGTGATTTCAACTGTGTTTTTAACTTTTTATGACTTTTCCATATGTCGAATAGCATTGTTTTGCACGATCTTTTGTCCTTTTCACAAAGTTTTACCGTGTGATTGGAAAAAGATTAAAAATCTAAACAAAAATCACTTGGAAATATGGCAGAAATCATATTTTTATAAATATTGAGAATTCAAATTATAGAAAAATAAACAGACAGAAGACTCAAATTTTAAAAAAATAATAATTATTAACTAAATATGTACCTTTCAAGTGAGAGGAAAAAAGTAAAATTAAAGGTGGGGAAAAAAAGCTTATGATAAGCCATTAGGGCCTCAGGATTAATCGTGCGTGTGGTTACAATTTGCTTTTTTATAGGTGATTAAATTAAAATGGTATAATGCATCATAAATTTCATACTTTCTATCTATACTTGTTTATTTGCTTTTTATATCATGTCAACCAATTTTTTAGCGACTTTTCATATACCGAATATTATTGTTTTTAGAAATTCTTTAATCTTTTTTCAGTAAGTAACATTGTATGAAATGGGGAAAAAAAGATAAAGTAACCTGAAAATATTAGTTTAAACAATAATGACCTACAAAGTCTCATATATATATATATACACACACACTAGCGGATGTTGTACCCGTCTTGCGTGTACAAATTTTAATAATATTATTTTAACACTTTCTTTTTATTTTTACAAATATTTTGAGAACCTTGCACCGTCTCTAGTTCTTAAATAGATAATACACATTCCCATAATTGCAAGTTCCACCCTATAACTTCCCGGTGAATACCCCTACCCCCACGAGGACACCAGGTCATAATTTATGGCGCACGTACATAAGCTTCCTTTTGCAAATTTAATTTGGATATAAAATAATTATAAAAAAATAACCACCGTATTTTATATTCACTTGATTTAATACTAGCGTACGATGAATCCGCGTTGTGTGTGCTAAAAATAGAAAGAAAAAAATGAAAAAAAAAAGAGCGTCAATTGTTGAAAAAGTGGTTTTTAATCTAGAATGAGGAGAAGAGAGATTGAGAGAGGATGGGGTGAGAGGAGCGGTGACCGCCACATATAACCATCTTAGGATGAAAAAATCAAATAAATATTTTTTTAACACCATTACAATTCATGATTTGCTTAATAATAGTATTAGAGTTGTGTGTGTGTATGGCAATAAAATCAGAGTGTGTTGGCTCCGGTTTTGTTTAATTAAGTGTCCTTAATTATCCTTGGATTCGTAATTAATGAACAGATATACTGAAAGCATGATGTTGTAATAAGGATTATCAACTAGCACCAGCATAGAATTAAGGAGACTCCATTCCTTGCACAATATGGAGATGTAAAAAGAGGAGAAAGATGAAATTATCCAATATTATTTGGATATTATTTCTCACCGCAATATGATTATATCTCTAAACTTTCAAAAATTGTAAATAGCTTGTTAAATTTAAATAATGGAATCCTTAATCCTCATTGTTTACTTCTTTTCTTTTTTTTTTTTAATTTAAATCTTCAACTTTTTGTTTTTCCTATGAAAGTTATCAACTTTTTCAAACTCTAAGAAAAATAACAGTTATGTCAAATATGTATAGGAGCAGGTGTGAATTAACTTCAAATTGGTTCATCATAGAAACTTTAATAAAATGATAATATCAAATATGTTTATTTATGTAATATACTAAAACCAATATTAATATGTTTGCCACTATAATAAAAATTAATAAAAGCATAAAATATTAAAATTAAGAAAAGATGTTGAAATAAATCGGGTCTACTCTAGCCACGTTTACTCATTAGTCCAAGGCCAAAAAGAAACTAACACTAGTCTAAGACAAATTAAAAAATTATGTATTTAGTAAAGTCTTACTTTAATCAATAAAGTTTTGAAAGCCTTAAATATTAGGAAAACTATATAGTTCGTCATTCTTTTAATGCGATCGGTTCCATCACTATCCAATGGCTCACACCATACCTAATCATAGTTGAACCATTAAAATAGTTAATATTTCAATTATTATATTTATTTAACGGTTAAATGATTGACTATACAGTCCTGTCGACAGGACCATATAAGCTCCCTAAATATTGATATAGAAGAGGAAAAAAAAAAAACTCGTGGCCTTAAATAGAAAATATGTAAAAATTGAAATGTGCTATTTTTTTTTTAATAAATTGGCAATATTAAGCACAAATGTTCAATTAAGAACACATAAGAATTAAAGTTTAGGAGAACTTCTACAATCCTATGGACAAGACCACTCGGTTAATCATATAACCTTTAAAATAAAATAATAATTGATATATTACTTATTTTAATGGTATTATCATGATTGGATATAAAGCGAAGTTGCTATGAGACCTGTCTAGTAAAATCAATAATGATCATAGAATTTTCCAAAGGTATTGAAGTAGGCTCTAATAAGCTCTTGAACAGATAGTTGCTAATATTAAAGTTTAGGGATTATTTATAACTTCTAGAGTTATTTGTTAGTAAATTAAAATTTAAGGATAATTTATAACTTTTAAGAAATTTAAAGGTGTAGGCACGTTTGAGACACATTTGGTATGCAGGAATGGGCCGAAATAGAATCACGATTCCAGTTTTTATTCTCTTTCCCAATGTTTGGAAGTGTTTTTAGAAATCAAAATCATGATTCCTTGGTATCAAAGATTCCGGCTTCTAACGGGAATTCGATTCCGCTTTCTTAAAGGTGGAATTACAATTTTATTTCAGTTATATATATGATTATTTTTAATTATTTTATCATATATTTATTTATTGTCTATTTTAATATGAATGGTATTTTAGATAAATCTTATTAAATAATTATTTTATTCCATTCCATTTTGTTTATAAATATATCGAAGTATAAAAATGAATTTATCAATTTTTCATTCAATTTCATTCCTATAATTTTCGTCATTCCATTTCAGACTATTTTAATGTATAAATGTTGGACTTTAATTTTTTTACCCTCCCATTTCTTTTCTCCAACAAAAGTACAATATTTGCTTCAAATTTCTAGATGCAAATGCTTTGACTCTTTTCAATGTTGTCGCTCACTTGCTCTTCTCTATTGGATACATAATTTTCATTAATTTTGTCCTCACTTTAGTTGGTAAGTAGATCCTTGACCAAGTCAATGAAATGCATAAAGCTGACAGCAGTACAGACAGTGTAGGACTGGTGGCTGGGTAGCACTTTTGTCCTTCGTATAGCCCACAAAAACGTTTAAATTAATGAAAGAGATTGCGAAATCAAGAGCATGCAGCGTCTGATTTTTTTATTGCATTTATATTATATATATATATATATATATCTAATTTATATTTAATTTGTTTCATTAGTTTATAAATAAAAATATTACTTTATTATTTATATTTATTTTTAATAAATAATCTATTTAAAACAATAAAAATGACATTCTAAAATAACCCAAAAATGATTCACGACTTGTTCACTTCGCTGAATGAATAAGGCTGTAATGAAATTCCTATTACAGAGGAATGGAATAGAGCTGTAACATGATTTTTTATTTTTATTTAAATGGTGGTATTTTAAAAAAAAGACAGTTTTAGCATTGAATTGGTATTCATAGGTTTAAATAAAGAATGGTTATTCATTATTTTGTGTAATAGGAATTCATTATGGAATCATTATTCGATGAATTAAACGGCATAATAGGTATTTATAAAGAATAAGATTATAATGAAATTACAATTACAGCAAAATAAACGAGCAATCAGTCTTTTAATCCATACGGATGCTGCTGTGTAGCATAAGCATCCGATAAATTACCAAAAATATAAACTAAACGTGTTCTTGCGTTGTTTTCATGATTTGTCCGCATTTGAAGGATTAGACTTTTTTAGATTTGGCAAACGGTACTATAAACACGATCTTCCATGGCCCTTTTTTTACCATGAAAAAGATCTCTTCCACTGTATTAGGTGCATGAGAAAGAAATCGACAGAAAAGAAAGTAAACAGTAAATAATCAAAATAAAATAAAAAATTATATGGATAGGAGGAATGATTGTAGTCGCCATCATAATATTTTTATTAATAAATAAACATTTGATGAAACATATAATGCAACGTGCTAAACCAAACTTCTTCAAATGAATTTGGCTCAAGCATAATCATTCATCTTTAATGGGCAACCAAGCTTGGGTTTTGATTTGGAGCATGTATCAAGCTAAAATTATATTTTATTATGTTCGATATAGGAAGAATACATGGTATTTTAGAATTTATAGCCTACATAACTTAGAGTGTATAATCCGGGATAAGTATGGATAAGAAGATTTTATGTCCTATACCTTATCTTGGGGGAACTGTATTCAAAAGGGCAATTATTATATTTACAGTCAATTCACTTGACACAAATAACTATTCATTCTTTTCTTACTCTACGTAAAACTGTTGTTACAATATTTACTTAAAGAGAATAATACTTCATGATTAATTGTTATTACATAAAATGATGTATAACAATTTATGTCTCTACACGTATGAATTGGCATTCAATTGTTTTTTTTTTTCCAACTTTATCATAAATACACCTATATTGAAAATATCATCTATACAATTATCCTTTTTCTGTAATAAAGATAATGGAAATTATAGGTATTTTGCTTTACTCTAATATTTTACTTTTTACACCAAGTGAATAATGTAATAATTATTACAACCCTATTATATTCCTATTGAATTGGAATTTTATTCTTCCTTATTCCATATAGTAAAGTGAACAAGGCGTTAGTATCTAATATTTGTCTATTTTTATAATTAACTTCCTAAAATTTTAAAAAAATCTCAATTTAATACCTAAATTGACAACTTTCTAATTAACTACTCGAACTTGTCCATTCTTACAATTAAGTACCTCACCTAGGTATTATAAGTGACTTAAAAAAAAAGTAAGTAGTAAATTAACACTTTTAAACTTTAAGTATTCAATTGCACAAATGGGCAAAGTTTAGACACCGAATGTGACATTTACCCCTTCTTAAAAATGGAAATTGAGATCTACTCTATAACCTTTAATACCCACCAAGAGACCCAACTATTGTGTGAGAGTCCACTTAGGGCTGCAATTGAATCAAGTTGAGATGATACAGTATTGAGTTCAAATTAGAGTTCAATTCGAAATTTGGAAGCTCTAGTTCAATTCGAGTCGATCGAGCATAATATTTTAAACTCAAGTTTAGCTCGAAATAAAATGATATAATTTCGAGTTCGACTAGATTAAGCTCTTTTAGGTTCGATTTATTAAAAAATATATATATATTAAATTCTAATTAAGATAATTATATCTAAACTTAATTCAAATTCAATTAACATTTATGCTCGATAAAGCTCGATTAGACTCGCGAACTAATCGAACCAAACATATAAAATTTGAGTTCGGTTCGATAAACTATTCGAATAGTTTGAATCTGACTTTAATTCGACTATTTTCGAATCAAATTCGAATAAACATCGAGCTAAACTTGAGTAATTTGTAAACCGATTTAATTCATTTACACCTCTAAATCCACCTACACCTACCAACATAATCAATTAACAAAAAGAAAAAGGACTCGAACTAGACAGTGAAATCAAACATCTACATTCACTTTAAATATGGCTCATAAAGCTATTTAGTGCGTAAAATCATCACAGCTATTATTTTACAACCATGAGAAACACATAAAGTAGTTAAAAGAGGGAGAAATGACAAAAGGAAAGTGAAGTTGAAGAGATGTGGTTCAATTTTCAATTTTTTCTCTCAATAAATTGATTGTTCGCATGTTTCTGTGTGTGTATTTTTTTATTTGCTTTATTTTTCTAACGCCTCAAGAGTCAAATCAACATGATAGATGTTTTTCAATCACTTCAACTAAAAATTTTTAATTTGTATTAATTTGGCATTCGCTACCATAGCTTTACAAATTAATATTTTCTCTTGCCCACAATTTATGTGGTACACAGACACAAGAAGTTTTACAATCTCTTCCCTCAAAACACGTAACAACCTCGTCATGGCACTTAATGACTGCCATCCAACCCTCCCTCCCTCATCTTAAGTGTGTGATTCGGTTATTTCCACCACCATTAACCAATTATTTCATCCTAAAATTACGCTAAAGGTCGCACCCTAGCATCACCTTCCTCTCCTTGAACCTCTTCTCTAAATCAAAAGAAAATGAGCCCATCAGCTCTTGCCGCGGTTTGTCCTTGAACCATCCACCTATTAATAAGGGATCATTTATGATGCTATTTGCGACAATGGTGTCGTTTGTATGCACCATTATCTTGTGATAGTGTAAAGCCACAAGATGTCTCATGATGATTGGAAAATTATTCATACCAAAACTAGTAGTTATATTCAGTAATGAATTAGTGACTACGTGTATCATCGTTTTGCTCAAGATACCCAAGCAAAAAAATTGTGCAAAAAATTAGAGTCAGATTCATAATAGGCAAACCATATTAAGCAAGTTTTCTTTAGTAAAAGAGCTTATGAACCTAAGATATAGAGAAGTTTCTAACATGACAAAGCGCTCGAGCATCTTTTATGGCTAAATAAATCAGGTGACTAAAATGAAATTGGTACTCGATAATGAAGTGTAAGCTTTAATGTTATCAAGCTTTTGCGAGAAAGCTAAGAGACACCCGTGATATCTATTGCAATTCAACTCTATTGAATTTTTTCTATTAAATTGATTAATTTCAAAATCCAGATACTAAATTGATCATTTTCAAAGTTTAGATATCTAATTGTATATTTTGCTAAAATTTAAATACCACTTGTGACATTATTCCTATTAGAATTGTCACATTTTTTTTCCCATTTTGGATTTTTCATGTAAAATCTTGACATTGTATTATTTTTATAACTTGCACTTATTGTTTTTAGTACTTGTAGTTTTTCAGATAAGGAAAGAAGTTAAAATGGGTTTCAAACTTTGATCTGATAAAAACACAATTAGCATGGAGGATGTGCCTACTT
Organism: Combretum micranthum; assembly: GCA_024138025.1. Classification (NCBI taxonomy): domain Eukaryota; kingdom Viridiplantae; phylum Streptophyta; class Magnoliopsida; order Myrtales; family Combretaceae; genus Combretum; species Combretum micranthum. The sequence goes on from JAMXBD010000020.1 coordinate 384,448, forward strand.
GTGCAAAGACAACAAAGACCATAAAAGAGATGGGTATTAACATCCTCATAATGACGTCCATCCCCCTTTTGCCTTGACTTATAATCTGATCAGCAGATGCATTAGATTTATTATTCACTAGAGAGAACAAACAAGATTCACAAATAGCCGAGAGACCCTTGGAAAACTAAGGGCCAAGGTTTTCAATTGCAGCGAGTTGGTGAAGAAAAGCTTCAAAAAGTCAGCCCTCGGACAATTCTAACAATTCAAGCCTTCAACTCTATATTTCCGGTTCTTCCATCATGATAGATATGGATTCCACTATAATATATATTCATTTCCAAATTTTTATATCTTTTCTTTTGTAAATTTGTATTAATTAAAAACATATTTTACAATGTTCGCATATCCATATCACTTTCCTCTGAAAATCATATCGATTTTCTAAATTTTCATCACCAAATAGATACTACCAATGATTGTCATCGTAAAAATTTTCACCATCTCAAACTCATGCGACATGTGAACACAATTTCATAAGGTTTTGCTAATTTTAACGGCATTACATTTCAATCTATTATTATTATTATTATGAAGCATGTGGTATTACAATGAAAAATAATATTTAATTTTCTTGTGTTAAGGTTGTGAAATTCTCATTCTAACAGGTATATAAAGCAAATAAATATATGTAAAACTCACTTTTTTTCATAAGTTTATACCTAAATGATTTTATATATGTTTTATTGTTAGGAAAAAAAATTATAAGATTGTACAATTTAACTTGTAATTTTAACTACTATTCAGAATTACACGTATCTGTAAGTTGTAAGCCAAGTTAACTTTAACACATGAGGCATCATCCAAAACAACCAATTAATTAAGTAGGTTCTAATCGTATGCTTTTCATATCATATAAGCCATTAGGTCTATTTGTTTCATCATATATTAGTCATTTTTATATCATATTTTTTATCTTTTTTAAATGGATGTTTCTTAAGAAATAAATACTGATGAAAAACTTATAGTTTTACTCATAAATATACCAAACAGATACGATATAGATAAAAATTCAACAATCCAAATAGATGATTAATTTGTATAAAATTTTTGCTTTATCAGTCTGCCTTTGATGATATTACATAATAGAGAACCATTATAGTTTAACTATTCAACTTATCATAATATATATACATATATCTCGTTATGATCAAATACAGTGACATTAATAATGAAATAATACGCTCACGGCTACTACTGAAAACCTTCAAATTATAGAGGAGAGTCCTCCCGTGTGAAGCTATTTAAATTACTGACGTGGGACTTTAAAGACCTCCATCTATTCTAACGGATATAACGAAGGAATGAAATCATGAAGGAATAAATAAGTAACCATCTATTCCAACGGATATAATGAAGGAATGAAATTATGAAGGAATGATAATAAATAAGTAACCATCTATTCTAACGTGTATCATCATTTAAAGAGCCCAATAATAAATAAGTAAGAAGATAAAAAGGTAATTTAAAAGTAACCATTTATAATAAAGGAATGAAATTGTGGTTCTGCATTCTTAAGGTGGAATTGGATTCTTTCTCAAAGCTGGAATCACCGATTCCTAGTAATCATAATTCTAACTTTTAAAAATATAATCAAATATAAGAATGAGAATGGAATCCGGAATTACAATTCCATTCCAAGTTCATTTCTATATATCAAACGTGACTGGGATTTTGACATTATATTATTAAGATCCTTAAAAGGTGTTCTTCATATTTTCTGATCTCTCATTTTTCCCCCTAATATGAGTCATTATTCCATCCAGTGACTGTTTTTGCATTACTTTATTATTTTTTACAAGATGATAAATGGTAATAATAGTAAAAAACAAAGTAAACAAATCAAATAACAAAATTTAAGGCTGCAAATGAGTCGAGTCAAGCTGAGCTTTTAAAGGCTCGGACTCAACTCGCTTAAAATTTAGCGAGGTCAAGCTCAAGCTGAGCTTTTCAATGACCTTGAAATTGACGCTCGAGCTTGGTTAATTTAGTTAAATGAGCTTAAGTTTGAGCTTGAGCTCGGCTCATTTATGAAAGAGCTCAAGCCAAGTCAAGCTTTTTATCGAGCTTAACGAATTTTTATCGAGCATAAAATTTAAGTCCAAGCTCGACTCATTTAGATAACCTGTTTTTCTTTTTAAAACCTAAAATATAATATATAAATGTTGCTACAATATATATACATAATTATTAAATAGAAATTAATTTTTTTTTTATTATATAACTATAGATAATATATCAAGCATAAAAAAATTCAGAAATCTGTTCATAAACTTATTAGTAAGCTTGATAACGAGACTAGTCATGAGTTTGCTCACAAACCAGTTCGCTAGCTTAAATCAAAGCTCGAGCCGGGAGGAGCCTAAAGCTAGCCAAGCTCGAGTAGCTTGCGAATATCTCGGCTCGTTTGCAGCTCTAACAAGATTAGTGGAGTTGTTCATAATACTATTTAAATTTTTAGTTTATTAATATTGCTTATGTAATAAAAGTTTGAAACATTTATTATTCAATGTAATAAAATTATAGGAATTAGTAACATCTTGTGATTGGAGAGGTAGTTATATATTTTGCAAACTCTTAAAAGAGGAAAGTTTTAGCCATTATTAGGATCCACTAATAATCAACGTTCTGTAATGGGAGAGGTCATCCGAAACAAAGCAATTTGCAAATATAATTATGGTGACATGTGTTTTCAATTTAGTACATATTTATTAAAACTAAAAATCTTATCGCTGCGAAGAAATTGCTCAAAATCAATTCTATGCTCGACGCATGCAAGCTGCTTCTACAGCGTTTTGCAATAAAAAGAAACTAATTACCTCCTATCTCCAATGTTTGTGGAAATATTATATATTAATACTAAAAAATTATTGTTAAATTTATTGAGTAAGTACTACAATATATGGAGTGGATATTCATGAATGATTATGAGTTCAATACACCTTAGCAAAGGGTGGAAAGATAGATATCCTTACTTGTTATTAGACAATTACTCGTTTCCAGACCACGTATGGCCCTATGAAGAACCCTTCTTTTCTCCCATCTCCCCCATCGCTGCATTTTAGTAATGTATATGAACAGAACGAAGCTATTTGGTTATATACCAAGCAATGAACTAATATATTTGTAAGGCCTGAATAAATTAAGGCGTAAAATACTTAGGTGTTATACGCTAGTCACTCCAAATTATTTATATGCCGTGCTTGTTTGTTAACTAATTTTAGATTTTAAAATTATTTAATTAGGTTTTGAAATCAGTGTAGCAGAAAAGTAATAGCAATACCAAAGATGTATAATTGTCAATATAAGATATCCGATATGGGACTATACAACCATGGGCTCAAACCAAGTTCTAAAAAAATACAAGTTTGAAAATATAATAACATCTTTTATTTTGAATTTCACGATCCTACTCGCCTCATCAATAAGCTTGACTAAGCTTGTCTTATACCCGAGTTAAACACGAGCATCATACTGTAACGATCAACACCTAAAAAAGAAAACAAATGATTTGAAACTCATTACATAGTAACACAAGTACACATGAGATGATCATATGCACGCAGTCTAAATGTAATGCAATAACCAACAATTTATATCTTTAATTTAAGTATATCAAATAATAGTAGAGCACTCACTTTCTGATAGCACGCTATGGGAATTTTAAAGTTCTAAGTAGTAGTAATTGCTTAAGGGGTCGATATATAGGCAGTTTAAATTCCTATACCTTTTATGGGAATCATTATAGTAATAACCTTGTCTAGAGTTTACAGCCGTTACACATCTCTATTTATTTTAGTCCATAATGTAAATGCAACTCAGCTTATCCCATAAACGTGAGCTAGATTATATTACTTTTCACCAAATTTAAATGGATATTAACCCGATACCATTCTCCTTATTAGTTACCTAGTGAGCCACCAAGGTTGACCTAAGTACCTAACTACTAAGTTGATATCGTGTAGCAAGGTTGTCATTCCTCGTACTAGATTAAACGATACAAGTACAAGCAACAATCAATTATTAGTCATCTTTAAGTTTGAGTTCATTCAAGATGGTTATCTTAATAAGCAACATGCACTTGATGCCATGTTGATATACAAGCTAATGATGATGGTCATGTTAATTAATGTGACGTCTTATACAATATAAGACCTTAATTAATATTTTGAATTGAATCCATTTAGGGCATTGTGCTTAAGTGATTTGAACTAAGCTTATTGATTAAGAGATTAAATTTTTTCATTTACATGTATTGGGCCTTTAAGGATCCTAGATTAAATCCAATAAGAATAATTTTTAAGTGTTATATCATTTAAGGTAATGGGCTTCAAGGATTTAATAATTGAGTCCATTAAGGAATATAAGTGAAAAGTTAGAAAGAATTAGGCTTTGATTTTGAAATTAGGTTCAAATAGAATAATATTGGTTATTAGACCTAATAATTGAGTTCAAGCCAAATTAAATCAAATTTGGATTATAATTAGACTATTGAGCCTTCTAATTTCCTATATAGGCCCATTTAGAATATTTTTGGACATTTAGCCTCATGGAAACGAATTTAAGCCCAATAGATAATCCAATATCTACGATTGATAATGGACTTAAATATTTTAAAATTATGCCTTAATAAAATAAGCAAAGGTATTGAGCCCATATTTTGGAATCTTAGTCCATAAGGCGTAAATTTTGGTAAATACTTTATTTTGAGTACTCAAGTCCTAATTAGCTAAGGAAAGGCTAATAAGATTTAGAATGGGCTCATTTGGTGCAAATAGGTCTAGTTGGCTAGAAACCATGTTATTGGGCCTAAGGCAACCTAAGAGCGCTTTAGCTATTTAAGCCCACTTTCAATTATAGTGTCAAATTGGACCTTGTATTACTTATTGAGCCCAAATTCAATTATAAAAGCCTACCTTTATATTATTGGCCAATTTGACCTGAAATCACATACTAAGTCCATTATTTGTTATGAAAGTCTAATTTAATTTGTTTCAGCGAAGTTGAACCTAATATTGTTAGTTTAGGCCTAAAATTAGCTAATGAGTCTAATTTAAGGTCTATATAAATTATTTAAGTCAAATTGAACCTATATTTATCAACTATGCTTATTTTAGTTATGGAAGTCCAATTTAAGTTCAATTACTTGATTAGCCTTAAGGTAGCTAGTGGACCCTAAAAATGTTATTAAGTCCATTTTAACCAATAAGGTCCATTTTTAAGTTATTAGCCATATTAAACCTAAAGTCACCAATTTAAACTCATTTTAATTCACAATTAACAAAGTAGACATTATTCTACACCTAAACATGGCCAAACATAACATATAAGTCATATTATGTTTTTTAAATATGCACTTTCTACAATTAATTAGGCATTTAAACATGTTTGTATGATACATTCATTATTCATATTTCCATTTTATTCATAATGTCCCATCATGTTAATAATTCAATTACACAAGTCATTATTTCTCACACAAAATGTTATTGCTATAGTTTTACACAATATAAATGTATATCAAGTAAAACATATTATAGGATATTAATTTAATATGAAATTATTTATTTTTAGGAGGTCTTTAGATGTACATTAAATATGGAAAATTTCATAATTTATCTCACTAATCTCATTTTTATTTATGATCAACAAGAATTAGATTGTTTGTCGAGTATGCATATAACAATTTGATACTTGTAAGCATTCTAGGCATTTTATGACCAAAATTAAATCTTTTACCAAGTTTGTACCATTAGGAAGGCATATGTATACCATATTTGAAATCCATTCCTACATTTTGCCAAGAGGAAATTCAAATTTGGAAATATATTCAAGATTAAACATTATGTAATTCACTAACTTTATAACATGTCTAAATCCAAGCAACATTTACACTATTGGCATACTCATCTCCTAGCTAACAAATCACCAACAAAGCATCCCTAAAAACTTACAAAAATATCCAAATTGTCCAACCATAAAATCATTAAGTCTAAACCATCATATTCCATAGAGAAAACGTCACAAATGATACCTGAACTTTAGTAAAATATAAAATTAAGTACATGAATTTTAAAATTGATCAATTTAATACCTACAAGAACATGACATAAGTATCATTAACATGCACGAAAATTTCTTTCAGGTATTAAATTGATCAATTTCAAAGTTTAAGTATCTAGTTGCATATTTTATCAAAATTCAGATACCATTCGCGATATTAACCTTATTCCATATTATTCTCAAATCACCACATTTATGCTCAATTTTATTATGCTTATTCAAATTCATCAATTTACTAATGACATAGTATAAGCCTAAAATTCCACATATTGATTCATATGCCCATTTGATTCCTCCTCAACATATTTCATTACTAATCGTCTATTTACCATTTTACATCAAACAACCTATGATTAACTCTTTTCAAACAAGACTTCTAAATCCCCCAATTAAGTTAATTACGGGTCAATACTATTTTTCAATTGTATGCCTAAGAGGAGAATTTTCCATCTTATTATATTGTAATCTACAAAAACCAAGATTAATTAGGCTCTTAAACCATCCCATTCAAGTCAAGAATTTCTTATAAGCCTCTCAATTTAACATAATTCATCAAGGAAAGCCATCTCCACTTATCCAATCATTTAAACACCAGTCCTATTAATTCATATCCTTATAATTGATCACCTATATTTTTAAATTCCTTCATAAACCATATTGTTTGGATTTTAAGCATTCATTCCCATCCATAAGAGGCTTTCACAACAAGCATAAACACGTTACATTACATCGTTTCCATCGATCTTCCACTTCCAATCATCAACTAACAACATAATCCCATCACATATCCGTATATGCTTCAAGAATTCATACATATGATGAGTCAAACATCAATTTTGCTAAGAGAACTTAAATTTCCACTAGCTCATAACACTAAATTCTTAACCCACATGTGACATTCACAAACTTAGCAACCCACATCAACCAACATCAAATTCCAATAGTATTAACTAGTTTAGCAACTTACCTTGCTCGATTTTGTATCATATCTGTTTGTTCCAGCTTTAACTCCAAATAAACACTCCCAACATTCTTCCAAAACCTAAAATTTAGCTACTCCAAACATATACTTAAGTAGCCAAGTCAATTTTTACACTTAAAAGCTTAGGAAACTCCCAAAAACACCCTTAAAATTTAAGGTCTCATCTTAGCATGAGATTGAATGAGATTGTTGGAATTCCTCCACTTTTATGTATTTTTAGTGTGAAATATATATCAAAAGCTAAATAGTGCTAATCTATCATTAATGTAACTTAATTAGTATTGAAAGTAAGTTTAGCGTTTCGAGACTAACAAAGGGTAGTACATGAATATTCACCTATTGTCCATCCATTGCGCCTTTTGGAACCTCAATGTCCACGAACTTAGTAGTTAAATGGCAATTTTGGATATTTGTGATTATTTTTAATGGTGGTTTCTTAATATCAAAAACCCCTTTGAGAACCTTGAGAGTTCTTTATAAAAGAAGAGAAACGTGTGCATAATAAAGTGGAGAGAGAGGTGACAACTAAAAATAAAAGGGTAAAGCTAGAGTTTTACATGGATAAGATGGTGCTTTTATAATATTGTGCCACATGGCTCAATTTTAGGCATCCATCTTTTATATGTGTAGAATTCTTAGCTAGTTTTAACTATTTTAGTACTTTTAATTAATCTTATAGGATAGTAATAATTTAAATAGTTCAAATAAGTCTAATTTGTTTATTTTAACTAAACTCTTAATTTTAATTTATGTAAGTTCCCAGTTAAGGATAGGACCATAATTTTGTATAAACAATGCCACATATCAAGGACAGATGCAGAACTATATGACTAGGGAAGCTAAATTAGTTTTTCCTATTAACAAATAGATTATAACATATTTTTTTCTATCTAAATATATTATAATAATTAATTTTTTTTTTTTTTTTGTATTTGGAGGGGTCAGGCATTGTTGCCCCCCATCCCTAACTCATATTGCATTATTTTGGTTTTCTTGTAAAACTTTCATCCAAAAACATTTTTAATTATAATTAATTGTTTTTTATATTTTTAAATTATTTTTGAAGTTATTGATAATGAGAAAAATGATTTGTTATGGTTGAAACTTTAATTTCAATTTAATTCAATTACTAGTTCAATTATTTCAAAGCACCTAACTATATATTATAGTTCACTTAAATTAATTATCTAAGTTACCCATGCTCAATTACTACACCAATTTTAATTTAAGAATTCAAAAATATCAGTATTTTTATACTATTTAATTCATACTTTCTTGAATTAGCTTTATAAAATTTAGGGTATTTCAATATTCTTTTCATCGATAATTAAAAATAAGTTCTCGATACAACACAAAAGGATTTTTTTCAATGATATTGATATTGATGATAGTGACAATATTGATGGTGACCTTCATACAAAGTTAGAGTTTGTAACTATGATGGATGCGCTAATTATGAATATGATGATGAAGATAAATCGATTCATCACCTTTCAGTTTGAATCAAGATAAGGCAATGTTACTTTACATAATATGGGTTCCAAACATTCATAATTAGGATGTGATGGGTACCCCTCATTCTATTAGTGAACCATCTCTCTTTATGAATTATGAAAGAGGTTCCTCTAAAAATATTCTTGTTATTACTTCTACTCATATACCCAAAAATAATGGAAGTGGTAGGAAGAATTAAGGGTAAGACATGATAAAAAAGTATGATATTAGAGTAGTTATGGTGAGTAATGTTTTGTGCAAGTTCTAATAATATAATCACATTAGATTAAATATATAAATGTTATAATTATATAGACACCAAAGATACGTTCCTAACTTCATGTTATTAATAAATCTTTACCATAATCCTTGCCAAATATTGTCGCCCTAACAATAAACTCTAATAGGCGAACCCTACCGATGCTTACAGAGTTTTTAGGTAACACAACAACATTTAAATAGCTCTCTTCTTTAAGAATCTTAATATTTTACTCCTATAATTAGTAGGATAACTTCCTAAAAATTCTTTTACATTGAACACAGGTCCTATTTTATATATTATAAACACATGTAATAATAAAAAAAGGGGTTTTATTTTCTCTCACAACGTCAATCATAACTTGAATTACATTTTGCAAACTTTTCAGAAGAGGAAAAATTAAATAAATAAATAAAGAGCACGAAGTCTTTGCTAGAGGACCCAATCCTCCTTGAAGAAACTTGATGTAATGCTAAGAACCTCGCCACTTTTTACATCGGAAACTCCTACGCGGAGCTTGGCTAATGTTGTTTAAAGGATTAAGGATAATATTGAATTACTATTTAAAAACTGATCTTATACTTAATCAAAATTTTACTTAATTATCAAATTTTATATTCCTTTCTCTCTCTTTTACTCACAAAAACTCTTAATAAACCCTAGTATGATCATCGGTTCTTTCTGAACCTCTTCCTTTTCATTCTTCACCATAAATCTACCAATCTGTCATTATTGGTCTTCATATCACCAAATCTATTACTTCTAATCTCAAATCTGGGACTTTTTTAGTGTTTCGACACTGATTATGGTTTCATATTGCAAATTTATATTTGTAGATTTGGTTACTTGGAAGTTGCGGTGATCAACCTGATATTAATTTGTCATTGGTATTGGAATAATTAGGTTTATTTATTTGTATATCTTATTTTTCTGTTGTTTGTCTTTATCCTATTTATTTTATGAAATTTTCTTTAGTTAAAGTATTGATTCTTCACTCTTCTTATTGAATTAATATGTTGTCAAACATGTTTCAACCCGAGTTGTAAAATAACTATACCCGTTTTGAATTGGATGAGTGCTCGTTTATTTTTAAAAGGATGACAAGATAATAAATTTAATAAGTAAAATTTTTAATTATTCAAGAAAATAGAAATCCATTCTATATTATAGAATATAGGAATAAACGATGAAATATGGTAATGAATTTGATGAACAAAAATTCAATTGAGTTTTATATTTGATACTTTCAAACTTCATTGCATAATAATAAAAAAAAATCAAAATTTTTAATTGTGATTTTCACATAATACCAACAAACCATATTTACATATCTAATATCCAACAACCAAGAGAAAAGCATATTGGATATAGAAACAAGTGTACAGATATGACACTCCATTATTAAAAAAAAACATGTTTCAAAGTATTAATTAAACATTTAATGTAAAATATACATATGCAATCTTATTTGAGATAACTATTTAATTCATCATCAGACAATTAAAATTAGGAAAATTACAAATATACTCTCTTATATTTGCTTTATATATATTCATTATCTTTGAAATTATATTAGGCTCTCAAATACTCAAATAAAAAAGAAAATGAAAAAAGGAAAGAAAAATTAAATCCCATGTGATTTTTTTATCCTTTAAGAACAATTATAATAGGGTCATTAGATGGCCCCAAAAATGTATTTAAAATTCACCTGTAAATTTTATATGGAGTTAACAGTACGTCCACTGGAACTGGAATACAAAAGTCAAATGTAATGCACCAGATAAATGAAGAAGCGCAGGTGTTTCGTTGTGTTGAGCAGGAAGGATGTGTTTCCGAAAGTCAACCCGTTACCTAACATCGTAAAATCGGTCTTTGGTTCCATCCATGTCTATGAAACTTCGTATTTTCACACATGGAAAATGATGGAAACCCGCTTTCCCATGCCTCGGCAAATCAAAACCCTAAGCAAACTTTAGTAATTGCTGTCTTATTATGGAGGCAAGGCTAATGGGATAGATCCACCGAAAGTTACAAATGATTGATTGATATAACATTCATATATTGGTAACAGACGATTTTAGTTATTTAAATAAGGGATAATCGTTTTGAGAGTATATCAAACAAAGGACGACAGTTATTTAATCTTTAAGACATTGTTTGATTTTTCGTCATCCGGGTCCATCCCTATAATTTGGTTCCTAGGAATTTGATTGTCAATCTGCTTTTTGGTAAAAAGAAAATAGAGTTTAAAGAAAGTGTGAAGTGATATTATATAAGAAGAGATGATGTAAGATGTAATCTGCATATTGTAACAGTTACAAAACAATAGAGAAAAAGAATAAGTCGGTTTGCTTAGTTTTTCTGAACAAATTTAGACATTTTTTTAAATTTATTTCTAACAAATTATTTATTAAGAAATAAATATTGATAAAAAAAAAGTTGACAGTTCTCATCAAAAGATCAAATATAAATAAAATATAAATACAAATCGAATATATTTACACATATCATTTCAATACATATACAAATACAAATAAAAAACAAACCATCCAAACAGACTTTAAGATTAAGGTTTCATGACGTACACCCCAAATAGGGTGACATGTTTAATTTTGCCACATATAACACTTAGGCATTATATGTTAAGGCTACCCCAACTTTTTGTTTATCATAATCATTTGCTATCAAATTTTATATTCCAAAATTAGATAATTAGGTTTTGAAAATATTTGACTAAGTAGTGGAAAAGATTAAAGTATTAATGGTAGACATATACTAATACTAGGTATCTTATAAATGTTTTTACAACCATGGGCACAAATCAAACCCTTAAAAGAAAAATATCAGTTTGAAAAAATAATCACTACTTTTATTAAGGAAAAACACATAATCCCGCATTCTTGGCCACTCCACTCGTCAAGCTCTTATCGATCTGTCTTAAACTTGAGATACGTATAAGCATCAAAGTCAAAATCACCAAGAAAGGAATGAGCTAAAGCCTAATACACATCAATGCAATCACACACAATATGACATGCGTATCTAGACTATAGACAATGATCAACAAATAGTTTATATCTTTTTAATTTAAGCAAGACAAGCAATAATAAAAGCACTCACACTCTGGCAACACACTGGGAACCTAAGGATCTTGAGTAGCAATAACTACTTAGGAGGTTGATATAAGCAGCTCAAATACCCATATCTCTTATAAGAAATCATCTAGTAATAGCTTCGTTTATGGTTTACAATCGTTACACATCTCTACTTATCTCGGTCCATGCTACAATTCGTTTCAATCGGTTCCATAAACATGAACCAAATTGCATTACTTCTTCCCGAGTTTAAGTAGACGTTATCCCAATACCATTTGTCCTATTAGCTACTTGCCGAGCCACCAACAATGGCATAAGTGCCTAAATAACATGCTGGTATCACCTAACAGGGTTGTCACTCCTCAGACTGGATTAAACAACGAAAGTACACTCAAGCAATTAATTAGGTTATCTTCAAGTATTAGTTCACTTTAGGATGCCCACCCTAAATAGCAACACACAAATCACTGTGTACCTAACAATAAATCAATAGATGATGATGGATTACACGTAAGACAATAGGTTAATCGAATATTTATTCAAAGAAGATTAATTTGTATAAAAATTGACTATACGAACCAATGATTTACATCATATTGATTAATTAAATAACGTAAGGCCTTATGTAGTTAAGACCTTTGAGTTATAATTGAGTTAAGTCCATTTAAGGTAGTTGGACTTAGATGATTTGGACTAAGCCTATGAAAATTAGGAATTGAATTATTATTTATATGTATTATGCCTTTCAGGATCTTAGGTTAGGCTCAATAAGAAATTATCTAAGTATTGCATTTTTTAGGGTAATGGGCTTAGGATTGGTAATTGAGCCCATTAAGAAATATAGATATTAAGTTATGAGGAATTGGACTTTGTGTTGAAATTAGGTCCACCTAGAGTAATATTTGGTTACTGGAACTAAGGATTGAGTTTAAGCTAAATGGAAAAGAGTTTAGACCCTATAAAGCTATTGGGCCCTATTCCTATTTAGGCCCATTAAAGATTTTCAAGGGCTTTTAGGCCCATGGAATAGATTTTAACTCAATTAGGTAATTCAATACTTGGAGTTGATAATTGACTTGAATATTTTAGAATTATGCCCAATTAGAGTAGGTAAAAGGTTTTAGGCCTGTATTATGAAATTTAAGCCCATAAAATAAAAGTTAGATATTTGTTATTTTTGTAAGTTTAGGCCCAAACTTGCTAAGAAAGGCTTGGTAGAATATGGTTTTGGCCCATTTGATGTAAACAGGCCTTATTGGTTAGAAAGCATATTATTGAGCATAAGGTTGTGTTTCTAAACCAATTTTACCTAATTTAACCAATTTGTGGTTATCTTGTCAAATTAGATCCCATTTTATTATTTAGGCCTAAAACTAATTATTAAATCCCAAAATGATTAAAATTAGCCAAATTAAACCTAATTAAATTTTTAAGTCCATTTTAGGTTATTTAGGTCAAATTGAACCTACTCTTACTTCATTGGCCCATTTTGGATTATTTAAGTTATATTAAACTTGTTTTTACTACTTTGATCCATTTAGGTATAATCCATTTAAACCTAAGATTATCTACCGATTAAATTTTAAAAATTTTAAATTCCTTTAAGCCCAAAAAATATTTGTCAAAGCCCGTTGCCTCGAATTATTTATTTAAGCCCAAGATTATCAAATTTTTATCCTAAAATACACTTAGCTAATACTTATATTCGACACTTTTAAATTATTTACGTTTACCGTGGTCCATATTCGTGGCATCCTCCTTAGCAACGGAAAGCTCGGAGAGGAAAACCCACTATGGGCTTCGGAGGTACGTAAATATAATGGAAATGAGCAAAACTACAAAAGTGAGTATGAATGTGGTGAGAATTACATAGTTTAGTAGCATTTAAAATTATAAAAATAATAGATTACGAGGAAATGAGAATGGCCTTAAAGTTTGGATCGCCGCAGTGAACAGTGAAGAAACAAATACATACATTTCCGGGGATAAAGGCATGGTAAGTGCTTATAGTATTAAGTTTTGGCAAAAAAGTGTCTGATATTTGAAATGAGGCATATTAGTGCATCTGATTTTAATATACAACACTTTTAATATCTCCGTTAATGAAGGAATAAGCAGAAGTTTCTTTTATGGCATTTAATATCCCCGTTGGGTCTGTTTGGATTGTCTATTTTTCATCTGTATCTTTATCTTTTTTAAAATGATATGTGTAAATATATCCGATTTGCATCTAAATTTTATCTATATTTGTTCTATTTGATCTTTTGATGAGAACTGTCAACTTTTTTTTATCTATATCTATTTTTTGATAAATAATTTGTTAGCAAAAAGTTTGAAAAAGTGTCTGTATCTGCTGAAAAAAAGCTAAAACAAACAGACCCAACAATTGACCCTGCAATTGCTTTTTGACCCAAAATGAATATGCACACTAATACATTTGCTCCTGTCAATCAATGTTTGCTTGTGAGGCATTTAATAAGCAACTGTATTGTAGCCATGTAAAAAGAAAATGCACGTAGTGACATACGTTTGGTCCACATGACAAGTGCTTATAATATTCAATTTTGGCAAAAATTTGTCTATCATTTATAATAGGGCATATTGGTGTATCTGACTTGAAAGTACAACACTTTCAATCTTTAAACCAAATAAACGGATGTTTCTTCTATTGCCTTAAAAATAATTTTTTTCTCAAAGACAAGTCAACATCACAGTGTATTTATTTGCCATTCATGTAGTACGTTATCATCCTGACGTGCATTCTTGGGGAAGCCAATGTTACATTCCATAAAGACAACATCTAATACAATAACCTTCCTACCTTTTCTTTTTTTTTTTTTTTTTTACCAAATACAGTAACCTCCTTCACCTATGCATTAAAAAACCCATTTTCATTTGCAGATCCTAATTCAGTGTATATCTACAATGTACCGTGTAGCTACCATATTTATCTCCAAACACACCCAAAAAAGTGATGATTGGATTAAAGGAGAACGACGGGTTTTAATTTTTTTTTTTTTTTGGTAAATGAAGGGGAACAAGTTGAACAAGAAAGATAGGGAAAATCCTAGTAAAGGCAGCATCCGATTAATTTTTTATGCACAATGTGTTGATCTTTATAAAAGAAGTTATTCCTTTGATATGTGAAATTGTAGGGCTACTTGTTTTTTGCATGTGGTCCATAGTGGATTACAACATACGTGTGGTTTGGTCCCATCTATGCATGGTTGTATAATCTATTCCATATTATGCTATGTTGGATTTTTTCGTGTTTGTTGCTTCTTTAGTCTTTCAACTCAATGTAAACGTTGATTCTTCATTATGTATGTATGTTATAAATACCGTTAGATGTGTGGATTTCCTATTAATGGTTTTTGACTCATCAATAAATTTACCTATTATGTATGTGCTTGTATTGTCACGTAGTGCTATTAGATGGAGTTGTTTCAACAGGATGTTAGACAAGTTTTTGCTTTTATAGTGACATACGTTTTTGGTTATATGGTTTTTTAGATATACACATGGTCCTACTCTAATGCATTATTTTATTGCATGTGTAGATCACTTAAAGATGACAGAGAGGACCATTTATGTTAACCATGGGGGCAGATTTGTGAAGGATAACCTTGATGTGTTATATGTTGGTGGGAAGCATGAAGTTATTTGGATTGATATGTGCCACTTTTCTTTTAATTTATTGATGGCAAAGTTGGTTACAGAGCTTGGTTGCTATAACATTGAAGTTGTGAGATTTTGTGCTCCAAACCTAAGCCTTGTTGATGGGCTGAGAGTCATAAATAATGAGTTTGGTGTTCCAGATATGTTGAATTTATTGAGGATCTTTACAAGCATTGAGATATATGTGCAACATGCTGATCATATTAAGTCATCTACTACAAAGATGCTTGACTACAAGGTGGAAGTAGATCTAGTTGTTGACAACACTACTTTAAGGGAACCAAATGATAAAGACGAAGAGTATGATTGTTCTGACATGGAAGGTAGTTTGAGTGATGATGCTTCGAACAACGAATTGATTGAGGCTAGGAAAATTGTTAAGGAGTTTAAATTGGGCCTGTGGCTGAAGAGGGTTCAAGACAACACTTTGTCTAGTAGGGTTGAGCATGAGACAACTAAGCTATTGGATGATGATTCAGACACAGACTATGGGAAGGATCCATTGGAAGACGATTTCATTTCAGATAAGGAGGATGGTGATGAATATGAATATATGAGGAAGAGGAATGACTTCAAAGTGTTTGATCCAAATGCCAAAGAGGTGCATTTTGTTGTTGGTATGTTGTTTGAAAGTCCACGGGATTTTAAGGATGCAATTATAAGACATACCATCGCTAAACAAAAGGAGTTCACATACGTTAGGAATACTAAGCAGCAAGTACGAGTGAAATGTGTCAGGGATGGTTGCCCGTTGGTTGTGTATGCATCCTTTGACAAACAAACACATTCCTTTCGACTAAAGACATATATTAGCGAGCACACATGTGGAGTTTCCTTCATCAACAAGCGTGTGAAGAATGCCTTGATAGCTAAAATTTTCTTCCCCCTTGTACGGGTGTTGCCGAACATAAAGCTTCTACAATTCAAGGACTTTGTGAGAACACAAATGGGTGTAAATGAAAGTGTTCACCAATGTCGTTATGCAAGGGAAAAAGTGCATGGAATCCTAATGGGTTCATATAAAAAAGAGTATGCCATGCTTTGGGACTATTTGGAGGAACTACGCCATATGAATCCCGGTTCGACAATCCAAATGAAAGTACATAGGGATCCTGACTTTGGAAAACCTTAATTTGACCGTTATATATATATATATATATATATATATATGTTTCAAGGGTCTCAAAGATGGGTTTCTAGCTGGGTGTAGGCTGGTGATTGGTTTGGATGGTTATTTTCTAAAAGGTGTGTGCAAGGGGGAGTTGTTGTCAACTATGAGTCGAGATGCTAATAATCAAATGTATCCAATAGCAAGGGCTGTTGTAAAATCTGAGAGTAAGGATACTTGGACATGGTTTCTAAACGCACTCATCACAGATCTTGACATAGATGAACAAGATGGGAGAGAGTGGAAATTTATCACAGATCAACAAAAGGTATGAAAACTTTAGCCCTCCATATTGATTTGAATTTTACAATATCCTTATATATTGTGTGTGATTTGTAGGGACTTCTACTGCCATTGCTGATCTATTACCCAACGCAGAGCATAGGATGTGTGCTCGGCACATTTATGCTAACTGGGGCAAGAAGCATCGTGGTGCTTTCTATAAGAAGCTCTTTTGGTCAATGGCCAAGGCAACCATTGTACCAGATTTTGAGTTAGTTTCACAACGTTTGTTTGGTGTAAACAAAGACACTTGGAAGGATTTAATGAGGACAGAGCCAAAGCATTGAAGTAAAGCATTCTTTAGGACAAACGTATGTTGTAATATAGTTGATAACAATCTGTGTGAGGCTTTCAATGGAAAAATCTTAGAGGCCAGATGTAAATCTATTGTCTCAATGCTTGATGAGATACACATTTATATCAAGGGAAGAATCCACAAACAACGGGAGGAATATAGGAAGTAGAATGGTAAGCTTTGTCTAAGAATTGCAAAAAACTTGAGGAGAACATGGAAAAATCACAGTGGTATGAAATATTTTGGGGGAGAATCTGAGTTTTAGATCTAACACGATGGACATCGATACACCGTTGACCTTGATAAGTAAATGTGTATATGTAGAGAATGGGACTTGACTGGGATTCCTTGTTGCCATGCTATTTCTACTATAGTTAATTTGGCTCGTGATCCTGCAGATTATGTCGATGGTGGTTACATAAAGGAAATGTTTAGAAGCACCTACTTGCACACAATTGCATCCATTAGAGGTGAGAAATTTTGGACAAAAACATATATCGAGGGGCCACAACCACTTCCTAAACGAAGCAAGAGGGGTAGAATTCAGCGGAATAGAAGGAAGGAAGAGTTAGAGCAATTATGTTCAGACAAAATGTCCAGGAAAGGTAGGCTAATGAGTTGCACCATTTGCAAGAAAGTAGGACATAATCGTAGGAGATGTCAACTACGTGAAGCTTCCAATCAATGCCAATATGAGCAGGTTGGAGCATTAAACATTTTTATTGTTTGATTTTCCCATTCTTTTATTTGTAACTATGTTAATGTGTTTATGTTACTTATAGCAATCAACGCCATCAACAGATTCATACAAACAGATTGGTCCGCATAAAAAACAAGTAGAGGTATTCACCTAGACTATTACAATATCTCAACTTACTATTCCATACTATCCCTTTACCCTCTCTTTGTTATGTGGTTCTTGTAAGGTGAAAGGGAAGAAATACCACTTCTTAGAAAGTGGATTAGATAGAGAAGAAGCTTCGGATGTCTACAATACAATTCAGTCATATTTTGAGAGCACTCCCTTCCCAATCCCAGAAGAAGCAGCATTAACACAACAACAACCGCATGAAAAAGGAATGACTAGAGATAGAGAACATGAAGTGGAAAATAGAGCTATCGGTTATGCGGAAAGGGAGATTGGCCTTGAGAAACATGAGATTGAGAAATGGGATGATGTGGTCAAAGCAGTCCCCAAGTTGGAGAAGTCTTCCATAAAGACCAAAATTATGTCAATCCTCCAGGGAAAGAATTCAAAAGATGTTGTCTTTATTGACTAACAGGTTCATAATTGTCATTTTGTGCAAGGGATGATAGGTGTGCTTTATGTATGTTTCGAATAGTGATACTATTAGAGCACTGTTGTATGTGCTTTGGATGCTATGTGTGATTTTTGTGTTTTGGGAAGTAGTACTATCAGGCTCCTGTAGATTGTTAGTCCATATATTTTGTGTTTTGGGAAGTAGTGTTATGAGACTAATGTAGAATGGATGACATTATTTGTGAATTGGAGTTGCTCACTATGCTTGGTAGAGCAATGAGCATGGAGCTGCTATTTTTGAATCCCTATATCTCTCTCAGTTCTTGTACAGCTGCATTCAGATTTTCCATGCAATAATGGTTGTTGATAATCTGAGCCTTACATATCTTTTAAATTCGAAAATGATTTTGAAAAATCGTTTCGTTTTTTCTTGTTGCATGTCGTCGTGTGTCAATTGTTTCCTTAGGTTTTATCGGATTAATATTTGTTTAGTTCATGATACGTGCGGCATGTTTCTATCCCCATTATTTTACCTCTGCACATTTTCAATAACTAATTGTTGATCTAAGATTATTTTCTTTCTTTATTATTTTTAATCGTTAATTCCAATAATGTAAGGTTGTTTTTCCGGGAGTGCAAGTCCATTACGGTATTCAATCAAGAGAGCTTCGACTATTATCATACTGTTGTCATCATACTCAGCATATGGTAAGAATGTTAATACATTGCATGAACCATACTGTGATCTATCAAAGATTTTCATAATAGAATGTTCATGTATGTAGGTTTCCTTTGTCTACCCAGTAGGAAACTTAGTTTTGGCATTTAAATTCTTAAAACAAATAATTGTTATTTGTTACCTTTTGCTTTCATATCACGTGTAAGAGCAGAATATTAATTCAAATTGCCAGCTGAGAAGTTTGGCTTAGCGTTAATTCAAATTGCATTAAAGCTAGTTATCTTTCAAGCTTCTTTGGGTAACCTCTTTAAATGTGTGCTAACAGATTCACATCTCTGGTCGTGATATAGGTAACTTAACAAGTTGATATTTCGGGTTGTTCTTGAGAAGGATAAGAAACAGTCACATGACTGGACGAAGAATTTTCTTTAACAGGGTGATGTCTTTCTCGCTTTAGCCCCAGTGCAGTAGTGGTTGGACATGCAATGTGAAAGGAAAACAATAGTGATCGTTTTACAAACTTGGGAAGAATATTACTCATTAGAAAACAAGAAAAAATGAATGTATTGACTAAATGAATCTTTTGTCTTACAGCATGACAGAGCCACAACTACACTACTTAGCTTATCACGAAGCCAGTTTTGGTCATGCAATTTTCGACATCAAGAATCGTGCACGTACATATTTCAAATGAGATAAACCCATAACACGATAAAAAAAGTTAGGAAAAAAGAAACATAGAGCTCTCAAATTCAACTAAGACAATTCATTACATAAACTATATGCTAAACAAAACAACACAGAAACACTTGATCGAATATATCACAATACTGAACAGCGTCTACATCCAAAATCCCCTTCTTTTACTACAAAAGATGGAAAAAAAAAAAAAAAAAACCTAACCAAGACTAAAACACAAATTTAAAGGGACTTCCAGAGAAACTTCACTATAACTATCAGTACAGCAACCAACATAACCCACATTATTTTTTCTAACCCAACAACACCCACTTTACCCTGGATTTCATTAGAGCTACGTTTGAAATTTCGCACCGACGGTGGCCTACTTTCAAGGAGGTCATTGATTATCTCTTTTGCTCGATCGAGAAAAACCAGATCGTGCCATTTAAAGAATCCACACCAACCTTCCCTATACAATGGACATCTAAAGAAATGCCTTCCTAGATTATCATGTGTCCACGACGTCAAAAGCACAGTTGCTCGACCACAGCCATACCATGGATTTTCTCCTCTATCAATGTTATTGTTGCTTAACGCAGAGGACATCGATGATGTCGAGCGACTCTCATGTTGAGTGCTCCATGACCGATTCTACTTGCCATGGTTTTCTTTCGTTGCAAAAGTTTGGGTTGAAATTTTGGGAAGACTGACGGAGAAATCAAGGAGTTCGCAGTGTGTATTTTCTTTTCAATCACTTCTTGTATTTTCTTTTTACATGGCTACAATATAATTACTTATTAAATGCCTCACAAGCAAACATTGATTGACAGGAGCAAATGTGTCAATGTGCGTATTTATTTTGGGTCAAAAAGCAACCGCAGGGTCAATTGTTATTAAATGCCATAAAAGAAACTTCCGTTTATTCCTTCATTAACAGAGATATTAAAAGTGTTGTATATTAAAATCAGATGCATTAATATGCCCCATTTCAAATAACAGACACTTTTTTGCCAAAACTAAATACTATAAGCACTTACTATGCCTTTATCCCCATTTCCGCATTTGAATTTAATTCATACAATACTACTTAATTTAATTGTATTTAAATATTATATATATACCTCCCGATACATACATCATGCCAACAATGTTTATATCGATATGCGCGTGATAATTTCATCAAATTACACAAATCCATTTTCATACGTATATATGTATTTTTACATAGCTAGACTAAAATACTCAAAATTCAATCTATACTTCAAGATTATTCACGATATATTCCTACAAGATATGCATTCTAACACAATCCTTACTCAGTTAATGTCAATTATCAATATTAAACTCTAGCAACGTAACATTTGTTCATTTCTCTGCAATTTGGTTTTACTACATGCATTATATTTATTTATTTTTTTGTTTTGTTTGGAAAAAAAAATAGTAGCAAAATTAGGTGTGCACTTTACATTTTTCCTCCGTCACATTCATTGCACAGGAACCATGAATCATCTATTTAATTGACAAAAAAAAAAAAAATAACGTACTGCACAAACACAATATCACACATGCGCCGATTTCAATATAATATTATTAAACCAGGTTTATATTTATATTCAACCCCATTTAGTAAAAATCTAGCTTTTAATATATAAAACAAGCAACTATCAAAAGGTTTAGTTAACTTACTTATTTTCACAACTAGTTAATTATCCCTTTACTATCCTACTCTCAAGAATTTTTTATGAAGCTCCTTTTTGTCTCTAATCTTCCAAATCTTCTTGAGAAACCTACATTTGAAAAGGAAATAGAGCATATTAGTGAAGTTTTTAGCTGGTTTAAGTATAGGCAAAATATAGAAAGTTTAATACCTAGTAAAGTTTTGATGAGGAAATGGCTCTTGTAGTGTTTTAGTGTGCGTTTTCAGGGTGGGAGAATGAAAATGTTTCTGCTGCAAATGGAGGCTTTAGGGGTGCCTCTTTAGAATAAATTTGGGGTTTCTTTTCAAAATAGAAGTGGGAAAATGAAAGGGTACAATAGGCAGCAATAATGAGAAGGTTCTAAACTTTCTAGGTGGCAAAAATGGATAACTATTGAAAAAAAAAATGCTGAAAAAATACGAGGATAATATTGATGATGTGTGGGGTTTTAGAATATTTTTAAGTGAGTTTAGGGTTAGGTTAATTAGTCGGTTGGGTTGGTAATTGGGTTAGGGTCTTAGGATGTAATTAGATGTTAAATGAGTTAAGGAAATAGGTAAATTAGTTTAGGAATTTTAATTTATCAAAATTGAATATAGTGAAATTAATATAGTAACTTAAGTAAATGAACTGGATGTTTGATAAAAATTTAGGGTGTTGAGAAATTTAGATATTGAATTTGTAGAAAATTATCAAAATTTGGAAAAAAAAAGTAGGAAAAATTGAGAAATTGTAATTTAGGTGGATGACTAAATTGGTATTTGCGTTTCATTTAATTTTTTTGTTATGATGAAATAGGAAATTGATGTGATTTAATCTTTATTTTTGTTTGAAATTAATAACTAGTTTGAATTTGCTAATTTACCTAACCATATTATATAATTTACTTAATTAACTTAGTTAAATTATCCAACTCAAATTTCTAGTTTGAGTTTTAATTTGATTCAAATTTTCTCTATATTTTATACTATTTAATTCACACTTTTTTAATCAAGCCTAGTAGAATTTGGGATATTTCATCGAAGATTTAAATAACTCATTTAATTTCATTTGTAAATGGTGAGAGAGATCAATTTAGTAATGGAACAAGTGGACTTTTAAAAAATAAAGTAGGAAGTAATAACTGTTAGTTTATTTGGTAACATTCAAAATGACATTAATAATGAATCAATGCTATATCCAAAAACATGCAACATATGTTTACCTCAATTCATGGCTTGACAATTAGGTCATCGTCTTATAATAGATTTAGAAATATATTGGGAAAAATTATGGAATAACTATTTATTTAATCCTTTAAAGAAATTGCAGTTTCTTATTTCTCAATATTAGTAATAGCAATTTCCTAAAGTAGCACTAATCAAATGCAGAAATAAATTAATATAGGAAAATAGCTAATATATTTTACTCTTATAAATTAATCAAACACATTATTAGAAAGAGATATTCTTAATAAATATAACAGGGCAAATGGCCAACCTGATTAAAAAGGAAATAATAAATAAATAATTGCCACTTTGCATCTCTGGCAGGCATAACAGCGCATTTCCATTAGCATTAGATATAATGTTTTCCTTGATTATAGCACCCTCAAAACATTACTTATAAAACAAATTGATAAGGGAACGTGAAACTAATATGTTTTGAGTCTAGAGAAAGGATTGGGGCAATGAAATCGGTGAAGTGGCTGGGTTTGGCGAGTTGTTTCAACAATACGATAGGATGTAGGTAATATAAGGGACGAATTTGAGTCACGAAAGACGTTTATTGCCTATTCAAATATAACTTTAAACATTGATCGCTTTTAAAAAATTCATCCCTAAACTAAGAATGATCATGCAAGCACAATCATCACATGGAAATTCCTATGCTTTCGTTATGAGATCATCTTACCAATAATGCTACCACTAATTTGATTATAGAAAAATTAATATAAAATAAATATTAGGTTCGATTATAGTAGAATCAATATGAGTTGTTTAATAATTATATAGGATCGGTCCTGTTTAAAAAAAAAAAACTTGGGACCGTTGAATTTTTCAAATATTTATTTAGGGTTTGATAGTTATTTGCCCTCAATATATAATCATGAATTATTAAATGTATATCCAGTGGAAAATATTAATTTTCTTATTTTAGAATGAAGTGATATCTAAAGTACTCATAAATAATTGAAAATCACTTTACATTTTACATAGATATTTGAAATCCCATTACTTGTATTTGCATTCAAGTATCTTCCATCTTGGTTTGCAAGTATAAGTTTGTAAAATTTACAGTTTAACACAAATTACCCATTCACTTCAATATAATAGTAATTTCATTCCTTCTTATTTCTTATGGAATTACTATTGGAACATTTAGTTGATGAATAAATTACATTAGAATAAATCAACGTCTTATAACAAGTTTATTTAAGGTATCACATTTAAAGTCTCGGAAAAAAAAAAAAAACTTTTCACAAGAGTATGAAAGCATTTAAGGTAACAACCTTTGGTTGTAAAAATTAACAAGGGATTACTGCATAAATGATATTTGCTTATGACAATTATTAATGTTGGCAATCATAATTAAATTTTATGTCTAACAACTTAGGCTATCTTCTAAGTGGAATGTGCAAGATTCAAATCCCTCCTTCCTTATTGTAATTAAAATACAAAAAGATTGGTATATAAACTTTAAAGTTTAAAATTAATTACTCAATTAAACTCTTCGTAATCATTTTATATCCCCTTAATACTGATTACTTTATTTTATAAAATAAATTTTATAAAACAGACAAAATTAGCTACAAAATAACAACAAACTGGAACCCAACATAGGGTTTTGTTTGAGATGTGAATTAGAGTTATATTCTTAATCTAGTATAATTTGGTTGCGAAAAATATCATGCATCTAGAAATATATATTATATATTTAGGGAACATAGTTGGAATTTATCGTATTTTCTAAATGGGTCTAATATTATATTTCTGAGAGATATCTAAGAAAATCGGTTAATAATATAATACCAACCTAGCTATAAAGTATTCTTGAACTTAAATTCGTTGACATTGTAAAATGAAATTTGGTAAGGATTAAGAATAATCCAATTGAATCTGCACCTTACCCTACCGTATTTGATTGATATTGAAGACCAAAGGAAGGGTTTTAGAGGCAATATTTTCGAACTTGCCCTGCACGAAAGGGTATGGGTAAAGGTCTCTATAAAGCTCTCAATATCTACACACCTTAAAAATGGAATAAAGAGTACAAGTTTTAGAATATAATGTGGCCATCCTTTATTATTAGATATAATACTTTTATATTTTCATCCCGCTTTATCATATAGGTTCCATATCAAAACTGAATAAAGTATTGCTTATTTTGTTGCATTCTTTTTATGCTTTTTGTAGATCTTTTTTTTTTTTCATTGTAAAATTTGTAATGGATTTAGTGTTATCATATATAAGCAACTTGACAAATTGATCGATTTTTTTAATAATTATATATTACTACAAAGTTTTGACCAAGAAACCAAATTGAAAAGCAAATCCAAACTGGCTAGAGACCTATAGTTCTAGCTAATTCTAAACTTTTGAACCACATAGACCTGTCGGGTCATGACCCACCAATTCAAGAACCAGTTCGAGAACTAGTTGAATTAGGGTTCTAACCAATTTTATACCAATTTTATTTTTGTTTTTGTGAGACTTGGTTGCATTTAGAGTATTTTGTAATCTCACAATTCTAATGTTACAACTAAAGATAGATGTACTTACGTATAAATAAATGCATAGCTTAAATGAAAAAAAAAACTAAAGATAATTATTTTTAGATTCAATGTTATTCTTAGTGAAAATTCTGATTTGGTTTTTTCGTACTTAAATAAAATAAAAATATTTATTTTTGTCATTTTTTTTTAATTATCACGTTTTACCCGTTGCTCGTTTTTGGAACTCCAAAACAAGCGGTTCTGGTTTGATTGCGGACCTATACCAGGTAGTGGGATCCGCTACCGATAATATTGGAAGATAAGTTGATAGACATACTAATTATAAAATCGTAGATATATGGATAAGCTATTAGAAAGTTTAGCTTAAGAATTTGACGCCATAAAAATGTAATTGGAATTTTTACTGATTCTCATATTATATAGATCTTATAGATTTTACGTATCATGAAAGAGATTTTGGGTCTATTTGGATAGCTTTTTTCGATATATACTGATATTTTTTAAAACTTTTTTTAATAAATTGTTTATTAAAAAATAGAGTTAAATAAAAAAAAGTTGACCATTTTCATGAAAATATCGAATAAATCAAATATAAATAAAAATATATGCAAATCAAACATATTTACATATATCGTTTCGATGCAAATAAATATATAGATGAGAAATAGACAATCCAAATAGACTTGTTTACAAAATTAAAAAATAGATAATCTGTGGGAGACAGATAGCATGTGGTAGTATGTCGCTTAGATGGTCTATTTTTTTATTAGTATCCATATCCGTATCGTATCTATATCATATCTATTTTATATCAATATTTAATTCGTTTAATTGGTTTATAAGTAAAAATTATCTATTTTTCATATATATTTATTTTTGATAAACTTTCTATTTAAATATAATAAAAAGATAAAATTAAAACAATAGAAAAACGACGGAACAAATAGATATATATTTGACAGTGATACATGAATATTCGTGGAAACAGTCAAACTGTAATTTAACAGTAATTTTTTAATCGCAAATTCCCATCTATGTGTCACTATTCACTCCTAGAATTTAGGATGGCTGTGGATTGAATGAATGGTCATACAATACAAGGTAGCCAAGCAGGGTTGGCAACTACAGAAAAAACCCTGGCTGTGTCCCACCACCATTTATCATCCTCCCTCCTTCACTTTCATCGATTCAAGTCAAGGGAATCTCATTTTCCTTGGCATATTGCTCGGATACCACCATGAATCATGCACTTAGAGCCAAGCAGCATCATGTTTACTTTGTCTCCTATTATTATAAAAGACGATGGAGCGAAAATTCATGTAAGAGATAATATATGGAACATTGAATTGATGACCTCCCTAGCATCAGTGTCCATGATTCTCTCGTACGTGCAACGCTTACTACTGGCTATGTTTCCTATAACAAACAGTATTCAGTCAAACATATTGGAATTCTTTAATCTCTTAAGGCGCTATCCTTATCCAAACCTTAAAAACCTCTTTATCTTTTATTTCATATATGTTTTAAGGAAATTTGCAAATAAATAGGACCAACTTTTATTAAAATGCAGACTCACCACTTAACTTTTAAAGCAAACTTTTTAACTTCTTGAACTTCTAAAAATTACTATAATTAACAATATTTAATATTATTCAAAAATTTAGAAGAATAAATTCTTACAATACAAAAGGTCAATTCGTAATAGATAAAAGTCTGATGGGATATTTTGCAACTTCTTCTATTTTGTTTTAACAAATTTTTTTTCAACAAATTTTTTTTCTTATTTACCATTACAATACTAAGTGAGGAATCAAAGTTGGTACCTCTTACTCAAAAGACCCAGAGAGATGTCTTTAAAAGTTCAAAAGATGAATCCACGCTTAATTAAAAGTTTAGAACTTGCGAATATAGACTATATTATCATTCAAAAAGTGATTCCATGTAAGCATATTTTTCTAATATGAAAGGTTCATTATTTATTACGATTAAAATGCCAAGCAAATGGAAGCCGTCGCGTTGAATGATATGATCATCATTGGATACTAAAAAGAATCAATAAAAGCTTTATATAATGCCCTTTCATAATATTCATCTAAACATACCTAATGAAAAAAGGGACTTAATTAATATTGAATATAATATAATTGTCAGGAATTTCCTTGCAAGTATGTCATCTGTCGAGCCTGGTTTTTCGATTTCCTTTAATCCGATTCGTACTAAACCCTAACCCATTTAATAAAAATCCTCGACTAAGAATTAAATGAAATTTTGAATTTTTAAAATATTTTGGAGTCGCCACTCTACTAAAGTCGAGAAAAAAAAAAACCAAAACCAAGGGGTTAGTTGATTTTGGCTTTGCTACTGATCTGTAAAAAAAATCATTTTTTGAAAACAAGAACCAGAAATTAACTTGAGTTCGAGGGCTAACCTATTAAAACCTAGACGGTTACCACTTTAACTTTTCAAATTTAAAATGCTTTCTTTTAAACCCTAATTTCAAAATCTAAACTATTTGCCAAGATCTAACATATGTCTAATATGCACAAAAATACTAATCAAATTCCATCAATAATTATATATAATCTAAAAAACTCGAAATATTCAAATTAATCAAATCTTATCAAATTTTACCAATATTCATGTATTCTAAACTCAACTAACAAATCAAACTAATTCACAAAAAAATAATTTTTTTACATATTTTAAGTCGCCCATTTAAGTTCCTACGTACCCGCTAATCGGGATCAGACCACACGTAGTTCTTTTAGAAAAATTTAGTTTGTTGGTTAATTTTAAAATTTTTCGAAATCTTTTCGCTTTAAGTTCATTAAGTTTGTTAATTTTATGAAAAATATATATATGTATATTTTTAACATGAACCCTAAATCTATTAAGTTAGGTTTTAGCAATTTTATGGAAAATCGAATTTTTTCTAGGTGACAAAAATTTTGAACAAGAAATCATAACCACATATCATGCATATCAATTGATCATACATATCATCAAGAATAAAAAAATTATAAAGAACATCAATATTTAACAAGCTAATTTCAACAAAACAATATCATGGTATAATCAAGATTTATATATCATTGAAATTATATTATGAAGGGCAAGATTTCAAAGTGGTTTCATATATGGTGAAATCATAAAATTCAATATTATTACAATCAAGGTCATCACTATATTATGGCATAAAAGGAATATTAATGACTATCATCATACATGATCACACAATTTCAAATATTGTAAACCTAAAACTCTAAAAAATTTCATATATTCCTCATGATTAGGGCATGATTATAGTTATATTATCCATAACAAGATCTTAATGTAATTCTATGAACACATACCTAACATGATATATATATAAAAAAAAATCAATTTTATCACAAGAAAACAAAATCATTACTATATTAATACAAAAAGGACTATCGATTTATGTTTTAACAATTTTATAAAAATTGACTTTTCTAAGTGATAAAGAGATTTTTAATAATGGATTTAAAATTATATATCATGGCAATTGTCAAGCACATTAATTAATTCAATATATCACTATATATAAAATTAATAAAAGATATCAATGTTAACAAGATGAACTCATATTCAATAACGTAGGTAAACTTCATACATGATATTAACATTATATCAAAGTTTCTAATTACATTGCATATTGATAACCAAATCAGGTTCTTTTAATAATTTCAAAATCATGGTATAAACAAACTTTAGCAAATCAAGATTTTCATCATGTTATCAATACAATTTTTATGTCAAATATTTGCAAGATCTCATTATTCAAAATCATAATATTACAAAACGATATCACAAGAAAAGGTGCAAGGATTATACACTATCATAGCAAGATCGATCATGGCAAAAAAAAAAAAAAATAACCCTAAATTTCAATTCAATATTTTTTAGAACAAGACAATTTCATTTATTGACAAGAAAAGAAAAAAATTAATTATAATGACTATACTATCATGATTCAAACTAATACTAACACAATATTATTCATAACAGATTTTGAAAATATAATTATATACTAATTATTTTCATTTTTCTCATTTTTTTTAATTTCTTATTTTTAATATCATAATATAGTTATTATTATTATTATTATTATTATTATTAAAAGAGGAATACGGATTGAGAACAGGAGATATACCTACAGTAGACGCGCGCTGGGGAAGGATGAATGCGCGTGAATTAGGTTCGAGCGGCAAAGGGCTTGCGTTGAAGAAGCCGAAATTGACCTTCAGTGTCCTGATGGATTTCGTGCAGGCACTGGGACGCACGCTGGAAATTGGCCGACGATCCGCAACGGCGAAGGATCGGCTAGAATGAAACGCGGAGGAAAACCGATGGAGCTCCGCAAAGATTTGGCCGACAAGTAAGAACTCCGGTGAACTCCAATTTAGCTGATAACGTCAGTAACAATGGGTTTTGGCAAAATTGATTTGTGGGAATGGAAGTTCTCGACTTCCTGAATATCAAATGCTTTTTTTATTTTTCTTTTCTTTGCTTTCTCTCCTCTATTTTCGTTTTTTCTTATTCTATTTATAGAGCTAGGGTTTCATATCTTATTTTGATTTTTATCTGAAAAAATCGGACTAAAACGGTTGTAAATTGCATTAGTTGTCAATTAACGTTATAATGTTAACGTTCAAACACGTTTTGAGCAAAAAAATCGGAGATTTGAGCTTTTTTCGAAAATGTAAAAACGATTTTTTTCAAACTTCAAGTCCGGATTTGAAATAGTTATGGTTTATGAAAATATGCAAATTTATATCAAAATGAAGTACTCCATGTCTAGTTTCAAAATATGTATTTGCTTTGTAAAAAAAGGTATGAAAACGGGTCAAAAATGGACTTGAAAATACCCCATCGGGCGGCCGGAGGTAGGAGATGATGAACAGTAATTTTTTTCTTTTTTTTACGAATTTTGAAATTACATTATACTATATTAATTATCCATATTACATCCATTGTATTTATTTCTATTGATTTATTTTTCTAATTTTCATTCCTAATTTTAACATTTATAATTTGCAAAAATTCAATTGATTTAATTATGTGTATGTTAAGCTTAGTATTTATTTTGACAAAAAGAAATGTCAAAATGAGGTTTCTACATCATTAAATTTCCTGTGTTGTTTCTTCTGCTAGCATGCTTACTATTTGCAACAGAATGTTACGGTTGTCAAATAACATTTATATATGAATTAATAGGTAGCCCTTCGTATGAATCTGCCTTAGGTTTCCATTATCGCTTTCTTGCTTTATATATATATATATATATATATATATATTTTAGGCGTTACTTACTTTGCTAACCCATAGCTATTTTATTGCAAAATCCGTCATATTTTTTATTTTTTTAATGATAAAATCATATTTTTTATTTTTTTTTATCAATCAAGATGGATTCTTTTCCATCATAAATGTTGAAAAATTTTGTTGTTTGTAGTTTTTAAATGTGAATAGTCACGTTAGTTATTGCATATTTAAAATACTTAGTGTATTTTTATTATATTTATTTTAATAATTAGATTATTAATTAACAATACGGTAGAAGTTACCATAAATGTTATGTTAAAAGCTTTTATGATGCATGATAAGAGGGGAATAGACCTAAAACTGAATGACAATGCTAGGTTTTGTTCCTCTTTTATGTTTGCAAGCATTTTCATAAGAGAAATTTAAGTTCACTTTTTCTTATTTATTATTCTATTTCACCCTCATTAATGTATATATGTTTAATCCACTACATATTTAGTATATTAACAAATTAATACCCTTTTGACAAATACAACCATGTACATACTTATATCATCCTGAATTGTTGGTCCCACTTTTATAATAAAAAATGGGGTTGAATTGTCACACCCCAAAGAGTACCCTAGACGTGGCAGTTCGTTACATACTGTATTAAAACTTAAAAATGACTTCCTGACGTCATGTGAAAGCTTCAACACCATATGTAAACATTTATCACAACAATAGGAGACTCCGGTAAGATGTGTAGTTCAAGATAGTAAATATAGCATATAAAAAATTTAGATAGCTATCTAACTTCAACATTAAGAATACGGTCATTACATCATCTTGGGGCATTCCCTCGATAAATCTCCAAAGATCATAATAACATCTTAGTCTTTCACATAAAGGAACAATACTAGAATCAAAAGATATTAAAGGAAATCTATTCTAATATCTTCAAAAGAATTTCCAAAAGCTTCCCAAAAACATACATCCACTCGAGCATATAAAGTCCTCGAGCAAAAAAGATATTGATCTTGTTTCAACAAAAGTCTATGGGGATGTAAGCTCAACTAGCCTAACGAGAATATTCCTAGATTAACGTACTTATATCAATAAATTCAAACAAGTTATTAAACAAGCATATGAATACATCAAGCAAGTGAGCAAGCAATACATATGATCTACCGGAAATCATATGTTTGAATGGATTTACCCGTCCATTCGGTGGTTAGGTGTTTTAGGCTCTTTAAAACCCATCTTTGAAATCCAATTTATGTAGTTTATTTCTGGCTCCTACTCGTCCATCCTGAAATAGTTATTTCGGCTCCTATTCGCCCATCCTTAAATAGTTCTTTCCAGCTCCTATTCGCTCATCTTGCAGACTTACGGGATTCTGCAAATCCCACTATTACACTCTTGTCCTATCGAGCATAGTAGCAAATGAATGAGGCTAACTACGTGATATGCATGATTTAATTAATATAACTCATAATATATGATTAAAGTAATTTAAAGGCGATCATATAATTTACACACCTCCAGCATAATAATAATAATAATACAATTTAATTGACAACAAATCATGTATTGGTATGCTTAGCATTCTTTCAACCAATATTATCATGCATAATCCATTTTTATATTTTCCTACTTCTAGTGTCTCTAGCTATAAGCACAAACAAGTAAGTAAAGATAGGAGATAAACTCACTTAGCCATCCTTGCTAAAAACTATTTACTCGTAATAGCCCTCCAAGTGCGGATCCTCCTAAGCTCCGTTACCTAAACGAAAGAAATACCCATAATGAGTATATCGTGAAAATTCTACTTGAACTTTCTAACTCTATTATAGTATTTGTCAAAATTTGGATAGAACGAAACTTCAATTTAAAATGGCCATAACTTGCTCATTTTAACTTAGATTTCTCATATTATATATCGTTTTCTACCTATTCGAAAAAATATATCAATTTCTAAGGTTATTTTTATCAGAATGGGTCATTTTGGTCCCGAAACGGGAGGGGACAGAATAGTGACAAAATTCCTAGCTTTTAAAAAATACAATTTTTTCAACTTTTCTTTATCCAAAAACCCTTAAACAAATACATAAATACTTGTATAGTTGAAAAATCCTTGAACATATATATATATATATATATATATATACTTATATTGTATGCATTATTTTTGTAGTATTGTCTCAACATTAATTTTTCACAGAATAATTTATCCTTAAGAGTTTTAAAAGATGAAACTTTGAAAATCTTTCCTTTTTAAATTGCTATAAGGAAACTTAAAATTCTTGGGTTGTTATAAGTGAGTGTTTTCCTATTATAATTTCATTTCTAACTTTTCAAAGATAAATCAATTTCCAAAAATTTAGTCCTTTAAGTCATCTATCAATTTTATTTATAATGATTGAAAAATAAGTTTTTCAAAATTTTTCTTAAGTTGTTGGTGTGGTATAATATTTGGAGTTGTGTTAAATGTATGTTTTCCTTATATTATTTTTCTTCTTTAGAAAATAAGTTTACCTTTTTAAAACTTCGCTTTCTCGGCAAATTTTATTTCTCTAAGTTGGTTTCTAAAATAGTGAGTTGATTTTACCTTGATTTGAAAAACTTGTTTTATTTCTAATATTTATTAAGTGGTGGAATAATCCTTTTGAATAAGTTTATAAGAAAGTTTTCATAATAAAGAATTATTAACATTAGAACTTAGCAAAATTTTCATTTTAACTTTGAAAGAAGAATAACAATATTAAAACTGAGTCTTGTATGAGCTTACTCTAGTAAGTGAGTTTTAAAGTCTATAATGAACCTATTCAAGTTTTATAAAAGATATGGTTGAGTCAAAATCTTAAGTTTAATGCTAAAAATTCTATCTTTATGGAGTATCTAGTTTTGATTTATAAAAAAAAATGAGTTCCTTTTATTGTTTAAAGAAATCTTCAACACTAATACTTTAAAATTTATGATTAGCTTGTCTAAGCTTTTGAAAAGAATTTATTAAAAACAATACTTAGACCTTTTGTTGAAAAATCATTTGTTAAGAACTTTAGTTTACTTTTCTTTGTTTAAGAAAGAACCCATTTTTATTTTTATTAAGACAAAAATATTCTAATCATGCATGAATATGATTATATAACAATGAAAAAAGTAAAAATAATACATAATAAGATAGAAAGAAATATACATAAGTAAATAAACATAATAATATGGTCAAGTATTGAGAATCTTAGCTTCATCAAAGTATCATGGTCTAGTATTGGGAGCCTTAGCTTTATAAAGGCTTCCTAAGACTAAGAAATAGACTAGTCCCAAAAGAAAAGAAAAAGTAATAATAAGAGCAATAATAATAAAAGCATATTAATGAGAGGTTAGTGAGCAATTTAGACTCTAAGAAATATATAAATATACATATATTTAATAATATATAAATAGAGTTAGGTTAGGAGCATAATAACAACATAATAATCATAATAACAATAATATAACAAAACAATATAATCGGTATTCTTGGCATGTGCAAGAGCAAAGCATGAACATGTTGTTGCTTTTACAACTCATGTGAGTCTATGAGAAACAACACCATGGTCATGCTAAGTTACATGACATGGGAAAAATAAAAGTAAGATATTTTTACCTAAAAGTATGTATTTGATGAAAAAAGAAAGTAATGGTTGTAAGAATATGTGGGTAGTGATATGTAGAAGATGGTATTTGTATAGAGGAAAGAAAGTTAGGAAGAGAATTTTGGGAGAGAAAAATTGGAGAGAGAAGTTAAGAAATGATTTTGGTAAAGTTTTGTTATGTGTATGAGATGTATGTGAAGAATGAAGGAGGGAGGGGGTATTTATAGGAAAAGTTGGAGGAAAATTGTAGTTAATTAAATAAATGAAAAAGAAAAGAAAATTGATGGCATGAAAGAAAAAGTAATTAAAAATTAATTTTAGAAGAAAAGTGTAAGAGAAGTTTAATAATATATGGTGTAGAATTTTTATGGAAAAAGAAAATTTGAAGAAATAGGTATATAAGTTGTAAAATAGGTCGTACAAAAAAATAGAGATAGATGAATAGTTATGAATAGTGTAGCATAGGGCACTGAATAGTAAACAAGACTAGTAAATTACCTGTAGTAAAGAAAATAAGCGTAAAAATGCGATATCTGATTTTTTTTATCTAAAAATTATAAAATTGATATTTTTAAAATCCTTGTATTATTATGAATCTAATAGAGTCATCGGAATATTTTTACTATTCCAAACCTCGAGACACACTTTTCGAGAACTGATCTTCTTCGGGTTCGAAACACACTAAAATTTAATGAATCTAATATTTTTAAGCTTTCCTATATTATTACGAACTATTATCCACAATTATCTCAATTTCATTACTTAGGGTTTAAGAGCGCGAGATTACCGGACCTAACACTAAGGTTTGTTGTAGATTTTATTAATTTTTGGGTTCCGATTTAACTTTCGGCTTTTTGATTTATTCGTATGGTCATAGAATTTTTGGGTTTTTGACCGTATTATATTTTTTATTCAAAATTTACTTTTTATTTTATTTTATTTTTTATGACTTGTTTAATATTTGTCAATTTCCGGGCTTGTTTAACCAAGTCTAGGGTTATGGGTTGACTTTATTTGACTTTTATTGGTAATTAAAATTTTTTATTTTAAAATTTACTGAAGGATTTAAGGTTTTAGTATGTTGTTATCGAGTGTTATTTAGATATATCATCTTGATTTGCGTGTTTAGGATCAGATGGATTATTTGGTTGGCATACGAATGTTGAATCAAACGATTATTAGATTTTTCGTTTTGTTTTAAGGGTCTTCTTTTTCTCAAGGTTAAGAATTTTCGTATTTAATCTTATTTAGAGTTCGATTTTAACTTGGGTTGGCTTTTAGGGTTTCGATTCGGTATTTTAATTCCAAAACTATTTTCCAAGAATTGCGATAAATCGGGGGTTTACATGAATTGATAATAACTAAAAATACAAATTTTTAAACCTTTAAGGTCCTATTTGGATTGTTAGTTTTTTTATTTGTATCAGATCGATATTGGTTTGGTATTGGTTCAGCATCAGTATCGGTTCGGTATCATTTGGTTTGATTAGTTTATGAGTAAAACTATTGATTCATTTGTATCATATCTATATTGATTTTGTATTAGTTCAGTTTGAAAACAATGCCAAAACGATAATCCAAAATAGCCCTAAAAATTAAATCCCCTTTAAGTTAAAAACGTGAGAACAAAATAAACAATCAAATGAAATAAAATGTGTAAGAAATTAAAAGAGTAGACAAGAATAGCTAAGTCAATGATATAGAGTGATTCCGTCTTGTGCATTAGTCTACTCTTCCAGCTCTGAGCCTAGGATCCCGTAATCTATACGGGTATGTTTCACTAATCTAATCAAAAACTAGTTACAAGTAGTTCATAATTCTACTCTACTTAGTCTTTCTAGCTTCACCTTAGCTAACATTGACTATAGAGTTTCTACTTGCTAAACAAATCAAGTGAAGGACACATTATAGTTCGTCTACTAATCAAGAAAGAAAGAAATTTTAAAGAAGTTTCAACGAGGAAATGAATTGCACAAAATTAGTCCAAAGAATTCCTATGAGGGAGCTGGTGTATATTGCAATTGTAGCGTGTTCTATCTTTTTCTTTTTTAAATGCTATTAATATATAATCTTATGTATCCAACATTAAAAAAAATCTGTTGTAAGATGTTGGATTAGCTTCTCCTTGAATATCGTGGTTTGATATCTTGAGTATCTTATATTGAAAATTTGAATTCAATATGATCGTAATAAACTGATGCTTTATTATTGATATTTATCTTCAGACATCATCCTTCATTTATCCTTAAAAAGATCGTCCAGGCCTCAACTTTAATAGACTCCATTGTATCCCATAAAATAGGAAAGTTCAAGTCATGTTTATCTTCAAGCTTTCGAATGTTAACTTGATCCAAATTTCTAATTCTTTCGTGCATTTTTTATCTGAACATCTAAGAAAGTTGTTGTCTTCATAAAAACTTATATAATGTTACAGTAGTAATCAAATTTATAAAACTCAATATTACACCATTCATTGATCGGATTTGTTCAACACGATATTATGAATTCCTTGCAAACTTTAATAATCTTGATTTAATCCCCATAGATTATGATCATTCTTAGTGGAACATATGGATACATTATCCAAATGTATTCATCTTTTGGAAATGGATCTTGAAAATCCATTAAAACTTAATTTAAATAAAGCTATGGTTATTCTATGCTTGAAATCGTAATTGTCACTAATGAATACTTCTACCTTCTGGAGTACCCTTTAGGTTATATTAAACTTGTTTTGTTCTTCCAACATAGTCTCTGAAGTTCCTTATAGGTTGTACATTTTAGATTAAACTCGCTAAACATTGAACATTCTAGATAAGCTTCTAGGTAGTTTCTTTTTCATTTAAACTGTTCACACTTAATAATTTAATTAGTTCTTTCTTTACTGATTTTTTATCATCAAGACTTTCTTTAGAGAATAACATTCTCCCCTTTTTTGACAATAACAAAACCTTTCTAAAAAAAAAAAAAAAAACCATTGATAATCAATAGTATCATTATATTGTTGTCATTCGAAATGTATAATTTTTATACTACAATCAAAGATACTATAAGAAAAATAGATAATTTCATGGATGTTTGCAATTATAGGAATGGAATTTGTCATTCCATTGCCAGTTATAATCAATTCTATTTCAATCTATTTCATTTAGACAATTCATATATTTCAAGTATGACATTGTGGTGTTAGCCAAGTAAAATGATTGTGGATAAATTGATTATTAACTATATCTGAGAAGTTTATTCATGTTGTATGAGTAAAGCATCATCACTTTTAGTCTTCGCATAAGTTTTTAGGCTCCTCAATAAATAAAGTGCACGCTTTAGTTAAGGGCTAGGCAACCGTCGTTAGTACTTATGTACTCCAACTTGTATTGGTGGTAAAAGTAAGATAAATAGACTCAAAAACTTGAAAAAAGAAAGAAAATGTTAACAATTTTGTCTTTTAAGATTTTATGAAAAAAAATCCTAAAATATTAATGCAACACTCAAATAGCTTCTCTATTAAAAAGGACCTTAGTATGTTGGCATATGTGTGTGTGTGGATATTATTATTATTACTATTAGGGTTAATTGCAAAAACATGACATGTGTTTTGGTTAATTTGCAAATACATAATCTGTGTTAATTTTTTTGACAACTAGATTGTCATGCCCCAAATGGTACCCTAAATGTGGCAGTCCACCACATACAATATTAAGACTTAAAAA
The DNA here is from genome assembly GCA_024138025.1 of Combretum micranthum. Taxonomy (NCBI): domain Eukaryota; kingdom Viridiplantae; phylum Streptophyta; class Magnoliopsida; order Myrtales; family Combretaceae; genus Combretum; species Combretum micranthum. The sequence continues at coordinate 422,449 of JAMXBD010000020.1, forward strand.
TGACCACCTTAGTTACGTGAAAGTATCGATATTATATGTAAGGTATACAACACAACAATAGGAGACACCAATGAGATGTGTAGTTCGAGAAAGTAATGTAAAGCATATAAGAATCTAAATAAACATTTACCTACATAATATAAAGATATAAATTCTTTACATAAATTTATGGGCATTCCCTCTCTAAAATCTCCAAGGATCTTAATACAACTAAGTCTTACATAAATAAATTAACTATTACCAAAAGATTTTAAAGGAATTCCAATCTAAGGTCCATGATTAGATTTTCCTCAAAAGCTTCAAAAGCAATCTTATTCGGATGTATGGAGACCTTGGATAGAGAAGTAAATGTTCCTATAAGAGTGAAAACCTATAGGAGTGTAAGCTTAACAAGCTTAGTAAGTATATTCCCGAGTTAGCATACTCAAAACAAAATATCAAATAAGTTATAATTAATCAAGCATATGTTATGCATCAAACGCGTGAGCAAACAAGACATATAGTTTTCTATGAACTATATGTTGAATGAATTTACACCATTTATTTGGAGTTAGGTGTTTCCGACTAATTACGAACAAAGTTTGACAAATAAATTTTATAGTCCTTATCAGCTACTACTCACCATAAAAAAAATGTAGGTCTTACCAACTACTTCTCGCAACATTGTAAGCTTCGCCAGGTACTACTCGCCACATATAGATACTATCAGTTATGCCAAACACCACTATTATACACTTGTCCCACCAAATGTATAATAGCGAATGCAGTTAGACTCGCTACATGATATATAAGAATCAATTTATTAAGATCTTGGCATGGAATTAAAATATCTTAGAGATGATTATATAAATTGCAGACACTTCAACATGGTAATAGATCATTCACTTGATTATCATCAATTCAAGTTTCGATATGCTTAGCATTCTTTCGACCAATGTTATCATGTATATTCATTTTATCTTTCCTTATCTCTAGTGCTACTAATTTACAAGCACAAGCATAATCATAAGTACGAAAATTTAAGTAAGTAAACTCACTCGACCATGTCTTGGTGAAGCACTGCTAATCAAAGTAGCCCTCCGGATAGCAAATATCATCTCCCGAGTCACCTAAACAAGAGAAATACCCAAAATAAGTATTCCATAGATTTCTACTCAAATTTTCTAATTCTATCTTCTAATTTGCAGTAAAATTCGGATTGCAGAAATTCCAACCTAAAATGACCATAACTTACTCATTTTAACTCGGAATTTCATATATAAATAGTTGTTTTCTACCTACTCAAAAAGATTTATCTATTTATAAGGTTAATTTTAATACTCAAGGTCGTTTGGGTCTTAGAATAAGGCCTTACATATTTGGATTTTAAAGCTCCAGCCCACAAAATTGCATATTTCTAAAGTTTCACATCATCCAAAAATTCTATAGCAAGCACAAAGCATTTATTCACTTGAAAATCATTTTATACTTATATTAACATCTCACATCATATGCATGATTTTAGTAATGTTGCTTCAAGAGTGATTTCTCATGAAACAATTTGATTTAGAAGTTTGAAAAGTTAAGTTTGTGAGAAAAACTTCTTTACTCAAGGAAAGATAGTTACAAATTTTAGTTTATAGTGAATGTAAATATATAACTGCTAAGATTACTATTTCTATACTTTCTTAACCTCATAAAATATTTTCATATTCTATAAACTTGATTTATTTTATGCTGAGCAATTGCTTTATCTTAAGTTGAATGATTCTAAACTTGCTTAAGAAAAATTAACTTGTTCTTGGTTCTTAACATATCCTTAATATGCCTATATATATTTGAAGAAAAATTTGCATAGCAAAGCCTAGCCAACATTTAATTTTAAAGAAAAGTGACTAGCTATTTATTTTTATCTTTAAGGAAAATCCGCTTTAAGTATGGCAAACTTATTTCGAAAACCTTTAATCTCATTTTATTAAAATGGAACATAATGCCTATTTTTATTTTGAAAATCTTTACTATGGCAACAACATTACTTGATGATCATGCATGCAAGTGAACATATTATTTATGTTAAGAATCAAATTATGTAACAAAATAGCAAAAATAGAAAATCAAAGTGCCAAAAATAAGAATAAGAATAAGAATATGAAAGTCTTAGTTTGTTATCAAGACTTTCCGGGACTGAATAAATTCTAGTCGCCCTCAAAAGAAAAAGATAAAAACAAAAAAAAAAGGAAAAGAAAAAGAAGAAAGAAAAATATAGAAGTCTTAGATTCATTTCAAGACATCTTAGATTCATTTAAGGCTTCTCGAGACTTGAATATTTCTAGTCTCTAAATATAGCAAATAAGAAAGGGAAAGAAAAGAAAAAGAAAAAATTTGGAGTCTTATATAAATTTCAAGGCTCTTGGGACTTAGATTATGGACTATCCCATTTTATATTTTGAATTGATACTTGATAAGTCTAAGACTAGAAGATGACTAGTTTTGTTTATTGTAAGCAATATGTAAGAAGCAATATAAGAGCATAATAAGATGTTATGTTAGTGAGCTTTAGGCTCTAAAAATATATAGATACATATACTTTACATATTACCTATAGAAGGTTAGATTGGAAGCATGAACATAATAAGAATATGACAAGAACATAAATGAACATGGTGTTGAACAAAGACATGAATAAGTTGTTGTTTCCATGATTTCTTCTATAGCATAATGCTCATGGGGTTTACAAATCATAACATACAAAGTGTTTATATTATGTTAACATAAAAGAAATGAGAGAGTTTAGTGTTTACCTAAACTTGAGATGAGTTTGTCATAAATTAATGAAAGAAGAAAAATTTGTGAAAACACAAATGGAAGGGAATGGGAGGCTCACGGTTTAGCAAGCCATCAAACAAGCAACAAGAAATTAGCAAGCAATCAAACAAATAACAAGCATATGAAGCAAGCAAGAAGGCAAATATACACAACTATTCGAAATAAACTTAACTCTTTTCTATACTATCTATTTGTGTCTAAGTCAAGTCTCAAACAAACTATTACAATTAGACAAACAATTAATCAAAGGACTCGGTTGTGTTCTCATGTAAGATGGAAAAGTTATAGCTTATGCATCAAGGCGACTAAAACCCCATGAGAAGAATTATCTAGTGCATGATCTTGAGTTGGCAGCAGTAATTCTCGCACTGAAACTTTGGAGACACTATTTGCTTGGAGAGAAGTGTAAGATTTACACGGACCACAAAAGCTTGAAATACATATTCACACAGAAAGAGCTTAATACGAGGCAAAGAAGATGGCTTGAATTGATTAAAGATTATGATGTGGAAATTTTTTACCATCTTGGCAAAGCTAATGTGGTAGCAGATGCACTCAGTAGGAAGAAGCAAGTGAGTGATGCAACTTTGATTTCTAATCAGAAAGAGATTCAATGGACTTCATGAAGTTAGAATTTGAAGTTACATTGGAGTAAGTTGATGTGATATTGGCTCAATTATCCTTGTAACCGAAAATTTTGGAAAAGATTAAACAAGCCTAAAAGGAAGACAATGAAGTTAAAAGAATGAAGATTGCTATAAGTGAAGGAAAAGAAAAGAATTGAGAATCGATGGGGATGAAGTTATTAGATATGGGAATCGACTCTTTGTGCCATATAGGCTGAGAGAAGAAATCATGAAGGAAGCTCATTCATCTTCATATTCAATCCATTCGGGAACCACCAAAATGTATAGAGATTTGAAGAAAAATTTATGGTGGGAAGGTTTGAAGAAAGATATTGCTCAATATGTTTCTAAGTGTTTGACTTGTCAACAAATAAAAATCGAGCATCAAAGACCCAGAGGAGAACTTCAACCTTTATCTATACCCGAATGGAAATGGGATGATATCACTATGGATTTTATATCGCCTTACCCTGGACTATCGCCAAATATGAAGTTATTTAGGTGATCGTAGAAGATTAACAAAATTGGCTCATTTCATACCTTTGAGGGTTAGAGATTCCTTAGAGAAGATGGTACATCTATATTAACGAGATAGTGAGACTACATGGGATTCCCAAGACGATTACTTCTAATCGAGATTCTCGCTTTGTCAGCCGGTTTTGGAAAAGTTTACATACTGCTTTAGGTACTCAACTTTAGTTTAGCACTACATTTCATTTACAGACAGATGGGCAATCAGAAAAAATAATTCAGATAGTGGAAGATATGCTTAGAGCATGTGTTTTAGCTTTTGGCAATAGGTGGGACATTTATTTGCCACTTGTTGAATTTGCCTACAACAATAGCTTCCAAGCAACGATTCAAATGGCACCCTATGAAGCTCTTTATGGTAGGAAGTGCAGATCTCCACTTATTGGGATGAAGTTGGTGAAAGAGTTATTTTGGGTCCTGAATTGATACAACAAGCAGTAGATAAGATTCAAGTGATAAAACAAAGAATAAAAACAGCTCAAGATCAGTATAAAAGCTATGCGGACACAAGGAGAAGACCGTTGGAGTTTGAAGTTGGTGATCATGTGTTTCTCAAAATCTCTCCAACAAAAGGAGTAATTAGATTTGGGGTTAAAGGCAAGTTGAATCCAAGATACATTGATCCATATGAGAATTTAGAGAGAATTGGTCCATTAGCCTATCTATTGGCTCTACTACCACGAATTTGTCGGAGTGCATGATGTATTCTATGTATCACAGCTCCGAAAATGTGTATCAGATCTCGAAGCCATCATCTTTACGCATCAACCGGAGGTTTAATCGAATTTGAGCACAATTAAAAAGCCGATCAAGATTTTGGATAGGATTGACAAGGTATTAAGGAGGAAAGTAATTTTGTTTGTGAAAGTTTTGTGGACGGACAAACCGACAAAGAAGCAACGTGGGAGCCTGAAAATGAGATGAGACATAAGCATCCAGAGATATTCGATCGATGAAGGTAAGCTAAGTTCGTGGACGAAACTTTTGAAAGGAAGGGAGAATGAAATAGCCATGAATTTCCTAATTTATACTTTAATGTGTTATTGAAATTATATATGATTTTGAAATGAGATATATGTGCACGAACAATATAATTAGTACATGTGTGAATATGTCATTTTATATATGTGTATGTGCAATGAAATTAATATTATTATTTTATGTGTATTAATGTGTGCATAGTGTAATAAATGTTTGTGTCTTTTGTGAATTAATATGTGTGTGTTATGCTTAGAATTTGTCAAAACAACCTTTGAATTTTCTAAGAAAATTGTTGATAGAATTTTACAAAGTTTAAGCCTAATTTCTAAGCACAAATTAAACTCAAATGCATTCCAAATTAAACCTAAGTCAAACATACCTCTAAAGTTAAACTTTGGATAATTATTGACCTCAAATTTGATTAATTAGAGACTCTTTTTGGCAGCCTATTTTTCCATACGAATTTCTTTCTTTCCTTTTCCTTCTCTTTTCCTATTTCATCAAACAATAAGCCCTAAACCAAAAACCAAAAACCAAAAACCAAAATCAAGCTCTTGGAATCAACAATTTCACCAAGCCAAAGCCTATTCATGTAAGTTAATGAAAGCATAATCTTTTGTTTTATTTCCTATCTGAGTTTTGAATGTAAAATTTATGGTAGGATGAGTAAATACTATTTGAGTTAATTGATTTATGCATTGATATATGTTAGGTTGTGCTTTGTTATTATGTGAGCTTAGTTAAGTGTTAGGGAAGTTGTAAGAGTGTTGATGAGTAGTGAAGCTAAATTGAGTAGTTGAAGTGTGGAATTGAAGTGTGATTGGTGTTTGAATGTTGTAGTTGAGTGTTTGATGATTAGAAGTAGGGTTTGTGTTGTTTGGATGGTGTTTAGAACATATAAAAACTTTTGGGAAGCTTAGAATAAGTTTGAAAAATTCTTGAAATGAGTTGATGTTGTAAAGAAAACAAGGAAGTAAAACATTTTCGAAAAGGCTTGTTTTTGAGCGTATACCAGCATCTGGTACTTCAACGTCGTCAGCATAGAGGCGGTGTTGAAGGTAATAAGAACCTATTTTCTTAAAACCATTTAAAACGCTGCCGGCTTTAGTAAGAAAATTGGCCAGCGTTGATTTTTCAAATCGTACGCTGGCTATTAGGGTTCCAACTTCGCCGGCTTAGAGGTAGTGTGGAATGCTAATATAATCAAAATATTTAACGCCAGACTTAAAGCTGCCGACGTAGTATCCCATACTGTCGACGTACATGGATACGCTACTGGTGTTAAGGGTATCCATGGGTGTGGATCAATCGTGGAACTCTCGAAAATTTTCGAAAATTTGGAGTTGTAGTCTACACCGGCTGAACACCGCCGGCGTAGACTAAAAGCTGTCGGCATATCCTTGAACGCTGCCAGTGTTGGCAAGTGTTGAGTTTTAATGCATTGTGCACCGGTTCAACACCGCCGGCATTGAAGGCGGCGTGTTCCCTACAGTTTTTATTTTCAAAAACTTTCTTCAATATTTCCCAAAGCTTGATATATGATCAATTAAATATTTGTTGTATATTTATGATATAACATGATGTTTAAATGCTCTGTTATGATTTTGTAATAATTTATTTGAATTTATTTGATTAATTATATTTAAAACTAGTTAATTAGTACTTGAACTAAGTGTGAAATTCAATATTATCTTAAACAGTGATAGATCCTCGCTCGACTAACTCCATTAGTTCTGAGCTATTTCAGATACGTGGTAACTTGCTTGTTTCTTTGCTAGGATAAGCATCATTCAAAGTAACTCTAAATTAAGAAATTTAATAATTGATTATTGAGTATCTTTTATACCGTTGAATCTGGTTCGAAGAGCGGTAACCCTGCTCAGATTAAGGGTATGGTAATTTTAGGCGCTTAGACCACCCCTGTTATTTTGATATGACTTTCATAAGTGGTTTAGTGAGTAATCGATAGGGAATTTGATATCGGTATAACATTTGCTTATTCTTAAAAGGATATAATATAATTTAATTCGATGTTTATGGGAACACTTGAATTAAGTGATATTATCGATCAAGTTAAGTGAAGTCGAGAAACGCTAGAAACCCTAAATGAGATTACTTAATCGTTATGGATAAATTTATCTAGGATGTATGAGTATTCGTGCTACTTATATCAATCCTCTGAGCGTCGTGATGCGTTACTCAGGATCCCTAGTATTACGGGTTATGCCAAAATGTGGGGCTGCATAGTTTGTATGAACAGTAGGAACCACTTAGGGAGGCGAACGTGATACTAGATTCTTGATGTCCGGGGTTTGAATACTCTCATGATGTATAACTAACTAAAGATTGAATAATAAATTATTGGTTGTTGCATTTTGCATTGAGCTTAAGTATGTGTGAATCACTTTGCATTTGTATTCGTTACTTGCTTACTGGGCTTTGGCTTATATTTTAACCATTTCAGGTGATGAATCCAACGAGTTTTACACGAGTATGGATATGGAACCGATTTCGATGATTTTCTTGACGATTTGGAGAACTAGAGATGGCCTTAAACTTGATGGAATCCAAATTTTGTAATAGACTAGTTATGATAGCCTTGTAGTTGTATTTAAAGTACTAGTTGGATTATATGTATAATTTTGTTAAGACTTGTAAGAAGCCTTTGGTTGCAATGTATATATAGATATGCTATGTATGACTTTAGTTTATTTCTTTTGTGAAATATGTTAATGGTGTAATATGTTTTGTTAAAAGTTTTGAAAAACTATGATTTCTATTATATTAACTATGTGGAATTAGACAAACAATTCATCAAACACTTTTTTTAGACAACCTTACATGTAATCCTACAAGTTATATGTGGTTGGGGAACTGTTATCACCTATTTTAATTATAACGGTGATAGTGGTCCTTACATTATGCATAAAATTTATCCTAAAATTCAAGAGTTTACCTAAATGATAAGAGTTTTATACAAAAGCATTAATATAATTAAATACTTGCTAAAAAGATACATGTGAGAGTCTTATTGGACTAGGAAAAATTAATTTAATAAAAAATAACTAAATAAAATAAAATAAAAATATTAATAATTATTTTTCAAAAATAAGAAAATATAAAAATATAAAATTAATTTTTATGACTAATAAAATAATATAACATGTATCATTCTAAAATTATTAAATAATATTAATATTTTTATATAAAAATCAGGTCACTAATTTATCAAAAAAATTAACACAAATCATATCATATATTTACCGATTGATGAAAACAAAAATCACGTTTTTGCAATTAACCTCTATCCTTATTATTATTATTATGCACATTGACTCCTACTATTTTGGATATCTGACACTTCTACAGAGCTGCAAATTATATAACAAGGTGACAGGGTCCATCGTACCTATCCTGTTTCTGGTGTTCTCTGTGACGGGAAATGGGTACCAGAGGGAAACGAGACAAGGACAGCTTTAGCTTTTTATATGTTACGAGATCTCGGGCAATGAATTGTCCCTGTAAGGTCTGTTTTTTGGCTTTCGTGCATTATTGTTTTGGCTACATTTGAGACCGAGAGGTTAAAGTTTGACGATCAAATTCATGCTTTCCATGCAGTGTAATCGGTTGTGTTGTATGGTACGGTTTTATTTACTATGAGTGCATGTCTGTTAATATATATATATATATATATAGCTATTATATTATAAACATAAAAGTAAATGATTATGCTTGTTATCATTCTCATTAGAATTTTGGGTTTTGAACTTTTATAAGCAATAGATAAGAGATGATTAACGGTCTAATGCGAATGTGTAATGCCATTAATTAACAAATACACGTCAAACATAAAGATTTTTTGGTAAATGCCATAGAATAATATAGGAAATTATGATAAAAATTCTTTTTATGATATAAAATCAAGCAAGTTTGTTATATTTTAATTGAGCCATTCAACATTTGTAAGTCTATGTACCGAAATTCAAACAAGTCATTTATATCTAAATGGGTTGTTTAAATCTTTTTTTTTTTTAAATTTAAGAATAAGCAAGACTCATGTCATACTTATCATGAATGAGCTTCTCATAGACCAAGCATAATACCCATCCTCATATATGCATGAACTTGCTTGAGAAAGATTGAAAAGATTGGATGTGACATAACAATTCAACGAGCCCTCTTCTAAGTCCATCAAACCAGATATCCTTAAGCCATGGTTGGAGTCACTAGACCTTACACCTAGCCTAGAAGTCAAGCAAAAATAAATAAATAACACTAATTATAAATTTAAGTCCATTTACACCTAGATGGTATGGTAATCTAAAAATAAACATAGCCAACATATTTTGCAACTTTCGAAGTCTTTATCTTTTTCTTTTCTTTTTTTATCAATAATCTTATTGCTTAATGACATTAAAAGTAGTTTACTAAATAAGATGTATCAGATTTAAATATTCAAAAACAAAAAAAAGGGTGCTCATTGCCCAAAAAGAAGAGAAAATTAAAAAGTGAAAGTCCTCATTCCATGGGTTGGGGGTATCCCCAAAATAAATGTCATTGACGGGACTAATTACCTTTTCAGCCTAATGAGTTCACCGATAAATGGTCGAGCTCGAAAAATTAGCGAGGCATAACGTATGGGCTTGGACAACAAAACTAGACCCATGATAATTTTCATCCTGACTAGACAAGAAGAGAGAAAAGCCGCATTGGGCTTTATCTAAAATAAAATTTTATTAACATTTGTTTTGGAAGATGTGTACTTTTTCTCTAGAGTTAAAAAAAGAAAAAGAAAGAAAGAAAAATTTACTTTTAGTGCTTAAATTTACCTATTACTTCATTTGAATTCACGTCTTTTTATTCTTCAGTTTAAATCCATAATAATTTTAAAACTTTCCAAAAATAATATTTGTGTTAAATTCATTCATTTTTCTATTTATTTTAGGTATCTATTAGCTTCTTATTAGCCTTATAGTTGACAACCAAGATGATGTTAAATCTATTTTTTGGTCCATTTTAGGTATGTTAGCTTCTAATTAGTCTTCTAGTTGTACCAAGATGACTGAGGTTTACACAATTTTTCCAAACACCTTCTACTTACTTTAAATTAATTTTTGAAATTTTATTATTTTTATTATATTACATAATTGAACATATCTAATATTATCATTTTATTAAATTAATTATTATAAATTAATTTAAATCTAGCATGTGTTACTCCTAGCAAAGGATCCTACAAGACACTTGGTTAGAGTTTGGCATCAATCACTGCAGTTAACTGACCATGGATTTCGTCTATAAAAAACAACATGTTTCATTGGAGCTGGGTAGGGAATTAAGAAGGGACTCTTACAGCAAAATATTAGCTTAATGGTTTGAATTTTTAGCTTAGGAACTTAAATTTGACGGCGTAAAGCCTATATATCTAACAATGCAGGTGGAGGACATTCATTAGGTGTTATATGGTCATCTTTGCTGTGTACAGGGAATTTTCACAGACATAAAGGGCATAAATATTACATGACTTGTTTTAATCAACAATTACACGACAAATGCTTAAAATTCATGAACACCAAATTTATTTATTTATTTATTTATTCATAAAGGATGTATTTCTTCTTTAACCTTACAGATAAGGCTTTTGTGAAGGAGGGAAGAAAATGTTACAGTTCAAGAGAAAATGGCAATGAAATAAGCTAACATGTCCATGACATTAAGAAACCACATAATACGTCGGATTCTATTGAGAAATAGATAGTATATGTACAAATCACAATTATAAGTACTTAAATAGATATAAAAATAGTAAGCTATGGTAGACAACAACTACATTTTAAGCGAATATTCACAAAAAAATATAAATGAAAGAGAAAAGTAAAGTTGATATTACATAGAATTCCTTGAAATCGGTGTCTTGTAAACATTGAAGAGAGTGGCTTTCTCAAATTGGGTTGTAATTCTTTTGTTACTTTGCAAAACATTAAAGAAAATAAAATAAAAGTAATAAATCCTAACTTCTATTCAAAAGAGTAAGATACAAAAGAGTTAGAGAGGAAACTACCTACATGAGCTTGAAGAGAAAGAAGAAAAGAAACTTTTATAACTGCTTCTCAATCATTTCACTTTAGAGAGACTAAAAGTAGGGCCATTTAGCATTATATGTTTCATCATTCAATAATTTCACCATGCAAGCAACAAGCGCATCATCCTTAGGATTTGTCCACTTTGTCTTATTTCCCTTATTAGTTGCTCTATGATCCATTTGTGAGAAATGCATGTTTTCCATGCAAATGATCCTATGAGGGTGAAAAGGTTGATATCCATATGAAAAACCAAAATTATAATGACTGGAGAAAAGATTAGAATAAAACTTTTACATACATAACAACATAAGAAATTGTAATCATCTCTATATACATTTAAACATCAATATACACTTTAGAAAAACAACGAATTAAATTGAATTACATTACATGTAAATCCAATCATATTACAAGAAGAAAATGTAAATTGTCAATTGTTGCTTTACCTTACTTTTCTCCCCTCGTTGATCATTTTATTTGCTAACTCCAACCTCCAATTAGCCCATGTATCGTTATTTTCCAATGTCATTAGGAAATCGTCCTCATTTTCTACATTATCACCCTCTGCTACATCCAAATCATCCTCTAGGTATCATGGGATATTTCTTTCCTAATAAAATTGTGGAGTGTTTAAACAATTGAGTATAACATAATAAAAAGATGGGTTTCACAACATACTTCATCCCATCTTGAGTAATACAAAGCACCTCTTTATCAAATTTTGAGTGGAGGCATATTTCAAGTTAAAATATTATTCGAGAGATCTTGGAGGATAACCTTGACACCACTCATTTAATTAATATCTTTAGCCTTTAAAAGATGCAAGTAAACCCTCGTGATGAGGATACCTCCATCTACTAAAATTTGTAGTGTTGCATTTGGTCTCTAAACTTTAATGGATTTAATTGAGTACTTATACCTTTATCGATTAGCTACCCCTTTAGACTTTTCAAGATAATTTACATTACCTGCGTTAACTCTGTATTAAATTATCCATCAAAATAGTTTTTTTCTCTTTTCTTTTGTCTTACTAATTAATTATAGATAATCATATATTCCAAGCAATTTTGATAGGGGAGCGACGAACCTTTCCACAATTAATTTAATTGTTAAAATATATATAGTTGTGACACCCCATTTTTACCCTTGAAATAATAATAATAATAATATGATTATATATATATATACACATAAACCCTTGGCCATTTTGGCCTCGGTCCAAGTCAACATGATCGAGGCATAAGCCAATGGCCTGATGGAAGAACACATGCACATGCATAAAGGCGATCGGGGTTTGATTCCATGTAAGTGTGTAGGAATTTTTTTCCTACTAAGCACCTGCATTGCACGTGCCAATGCATTAGCATGCATATGATGTGTGTGTCCATACACACTCGTCTTCATCACTGAAGCCCAGTCATTACTTGCGCGATTAAGCTATTTTAAGCTCATTTTTAACCCATTTGCCCTTCGTTTTTAACCAAACTGAGGGAGGGGAATTGAGGTGGACATAAGATACTACAAACTCGAGTAAAAAACTAGTCTTAAAACTCGTGATTTGGTATTCAATTTTTTATCCAAAGTTTGTAAAAAAAAAAAAAAAAAAGCTGTTTTCATGTGCAAAGTAAAATTTGAATTTTAGGATTGATCTTCCATTTTAGCTTCTGAAAACACATGTTTAGCTCAATTTAAGCACGTTGTATCCTTTCTCAATGTTTATTAAGCTTTCAAGCTTCAAAACATGCTCAATCAAGCTTAAGAAACTCAAACTCGTGTGTGCTCTGTCTTCACCATTTATGGCCATATCTCACTTAACTTGACCCATAACTAGTATAAACAGGGTCTAATCCTTCATCCATAGCATTAGAAACATAAAAAATCACAAGAAAATCCATTCAAAAAGCTCAAAATTGAAGTTTATAAGAAACTAGGGTTTTCGAATATGTCGAATTTGAAGCTTTCAAAGTGTTTTGATTGTTTTAGGGAGAAAGCTTCAGGTAAGCCTAAGCTTTGATTTGATAGCTTCAAATCAACCCTAGAACACAACCACCATATCCAATGAAGTTCAGCTGCAAGCCACCACCAGCTGGAATTGAAACCACCATCTATATTGGTTTTTGAGCAAAGTTTAGGCTATAAGAGTTTTCAGCTTGTCCAATGGCCCTTGTCCAATAGCCCCATTAGTGTTGAACACCACCAGATCAACAGCTTTGCTTTCTGCCAGCTGATTGCAATAGTCGGATCAGTTGACCCGAAATCCAACCCCTGCGTGCTTCATGTAAGTTCATTTCCCTTTTTCTTTCTTCTAATTTACTATTTTTAAATATATATATATATATATAATAAGTAAAAATAAAAAAAGGTATATGGTTGATAAATAAATTTTTTCACTTAAGAAATTTTATTTTCTCAAAAATATACATATTATATAGCACTAGGAACATCAAGGATTTTATATAATAAAGAAATAATAAATTAGTATATATATAATATTTATATAATTCTATTACATAGAAAATCCTTATTTTTCCTAAATAAAAAATGAAATCAGTAGCTTTTAGGATTTCATTTTTTAAAATGCGAATTTTGCCAAAATATCAAGACTTGATACACTTAAATTGAAAGAGTTTGAAATATAAAAAAAAAAAAAAAAAAAAAAAAACCAACCCACTAATGTTTTCTTAAAAAGAACTACATTCCATCTGATCCCGACTAACAGCTACATAGGCTCCAACGGGACGACATAAAAACTGAAAATGTTAAATTGACTCATTATAAATATTATAATTATATTGTCTCAATTTGTAAATTGTGATGATAATAATAAATATCACATTTTGTAATTATGATAAATTTTGAGCATTAAATAAAATGGACTTTAGTTTTAGTACTTTAAAGTGGTAACCACATGATTTTAATATAATAGTCCCCAGATCCAAAAATCTATGGTTTATCAAAGTTGGTTCTAAATTAGTTTTTTTACAGATTAGTGGTTAAGTTTGGATAAACCAACCCATTGATCCCAACTTACAAAATTTTTCCAATTTCAAATAGGCGGCGACTCCTAAAATTATTTTTAAAAATCAAATTTCTTTCAATTCCTAATAGAGAGTTTATATCAAATGGGTTAAGGTTTGATAAAGATCATATTAAAAAGAAACTAAACCAGAAAATGAAAAATCCAGCTTAACAATAGTTAATATTAACTATTTTAGTGATTCGATCATGATTGGATATGGTGTAAGCCATTGGATAGTGATGGGATCAATCCCTCAAAATTAATGGCGATACCATAGAATTTTCCTTTTGATGAAGATGTTCCAATTTTTTTTTTTTTTTTTTGGATAATTTTATACCACCACATCTTTAACTCCATCAGGAGGAGATTTTTATTCACTACTTACATATACATTAATTACAATCGTTCCAAAGTGAGACAAAGTTAATATAAGTGGAATTGCTTCTAAAATTAATAATTAAAAATTCAAGTAGCTTTAAAAAACTAACTAGAGTGTAATATTATTTAAAGGAAAAAGAAAAAAAGCTAAAGAAACAAATCATCGAGATCATCTAAACATAAGCTTCTAATCATTTCACATATATGAACTCCAAAATGTTTCTAGTATCTCACCCTCAATCTTTAATTTATCTTTATTATTATTTATATGTTTTAGACACATAAAATCAAAATCATATATATTTACAATTATTTATATTTAATTTAGGGTTAAGATAATGTTTAGTATCTGAACTTTTTTAAATATACGAGTAACTACCTAAAACTTAAAGTAATTAATTTATCAGCTAATTAAAGTCTAGATTAATGTCAGAAATAGTACCTGAACTTTTACAAAAAATTCATTCAGGTATCTAAAGTTTGGTTTTGAATAATTTAGTACATGAATTTTTGCAAAAAAATCCAATCAAGTATCTAAAATTTGATTTTAAACAATTTAGTACATAAATCAAGTTTTTGTGTACATTATTCTTACCCAATTGAACATGCTTTAAGTAGGAAAAATGTAAGCAAAAATTAATCAAGGTAACAAATTGTTTAAAACCAAACTTCTGGTCCTAATTGAACTTTTTTTTTTTTTTAAAAGTCCATGCTCTATTTTTGGCATTATCTCTTAAAGTTTTTATATTTGTTGACACTACCTCAAATAACAAATTCAACTTCGTATGTTTTGATGACACTCTTGGTGAATCAGGAAGTGACACATGTCAAGTAGTTAAAAACTAGAAAATTGAATAATTGCGTTGGAAGATTAAAACATAAATAATAATTGTCGAAATTTGATCTATCTACTTAATTATTCAATTAAACAATATGTGTATTGATTTACTTGTTTAATTGTGTGAATTTTTTATTTTTATTGGTTATTCTTACTTGACATGTATGCTGAAACCACATGTGAAGTGTATGGGGTTTTGTCCTAGACAATCTACCATCGAGCAGCAAAGGGTGCCCCTCATTCAAGGGTGGCCCAAAAAGAGCACAAGGAGCAATAATAGGAAATTAATCCCATGCTCAACCTATAATAACACGAATGTTCCATCAATGTTGGTTGCATTTTCAAAAGAAGCTCGACATAACTAGCAATACAATAGGCCAAGGCATGCTGCCCCCCAACTATACCGACTATGCGAAGTTCTCTAGAAAAGGGTAAAAACATAGTATGGACTATCGATCCTAACTAGTTAGTAAAAACACATCTACCCATAAGCTGGAGTATATATGCATACGGATGCCTCATGATCTTCTCCTCCAGTGCATCATCAAGTCGATAAGCAAAATTGTCACGCAGCCAAGTAAGGCTTAGATGGCCTCCACGCGATGGAACCCTTAAGAATAGCTCCTTAGCGACCTTATACATACTGACCTCTACCCTATGGAGGTGGTACCAACAACTGGCAAGCTATCAAATAGTAGTCCTAACTGAACCTCCATATCCTGTAAGATGATAGTCATCTCTCCCTGTGGCATGTGAAATGTAAGTGTCTCTAGCCTCCATCGCTCTATTAGTGCAGTGATGAGATGACAGTCGAACTAAATGCATGGGAGATGTGCAAGACTTTTGAATCCAGCCTGCTCTAAGTAAGGGACAAGGAACATCAATGGGTCTTCCGACCTGCACCTGCCTCGATGTCGATTCTTTATGTATAACGACAAAGGTAGTAACTAAAGCCTAGAAAAGAAGAGTAAGTACAATTAGGGATGTGAATATGGTGCATACGAAAGCTTAAAGGCTATGTCATGCATGAATTTCTTTCTCATCCATCCAAACAGCTGATGAACTGTACCTCTCCTGTAGGGAAAGCAACGAAGGATCAATGAAGCCTGGCTTCATCTAGTCTACATAAATGTAGGAAAATATTAAAAGAAAGATCAACTGCATGATCGAAGAGAATAAAACATGGGTTTATACACCATTTCACAAATGTTATTAAGAATATATGTCAAACCTGTCCACACCCTATCTCGGCTTGTTTAGGCAACTCCTTTTATTATGGCCCTCCTGCCTAGATAGACCACACAATACTTTCTCAAGTTGCTCTCTATGGTTCATTTCCATTTTATATCGCTTTGTTCTTGGCTTGGCCTTTGGGCATGCAGTCCCTGGATTAGGGATTAAACAAAGGAAGTTATCTGGGATAGGCCAATCAAGCTTGTAACCAAGTGGGAAGAAGTGAGATCGATAGCACTGGACCTAGTTTGTCCATCTATACCATGGCCCGGCAAAGAAAGTCCAATCCACATTAGAATATCTTGCAACTGCCATTGCATGTGAACATGGCAATCGACATGTTTGTCATTTGTTGCATGTGCAAGTATGTTCTAAAAAGTCTACCTCTTGTGTGTGACCTCCTCGTTTAAGGTAACCTTTCTCTTGCCGGGTGCTAGTTCATATACTTTGAAATTCTCTCCATCATTTGTGGAATTCATTGCAGCATCGAGTCTCTTTTCCCAATACATGATACAATTATAAAAAATTTTCTTAACTAAGCGCACTACTAGTAAGCCCCTTATACCCTTAGGAACAAAGTTATATGTTTCTGCCATATTGCTTATCATGTATCTAAGATGGTAGAATCCATCAAATGTTAGGGTCCACACATCCTTGCATAAGACCAGATCCCCATTTGAGTTAGTCTTATTGAAACATTCAATTACTTCTTTCTCAATGTTTTTCATAAGCTCCATATACTTTTCAAACTTACAGGATTGTGCTTGAATTGCTATCAAGTCATCAAGTTCTTATACCTTTGATTCTTATATACTTTGTTGAAATTACTAGCAATGTGTCGTACACAAAATCAATGAACTGCAAAAGGTGGTTACCAACTGTTTGATGCATCATCAATTGCTCCGATGATACTGGCTCCCCTATCTAAAATAAGACATATGGTCTCCGCCCCTCTATGTCCTATAACTCCTCATTTCGGTTTCTTAAAATCCAGGACTATGCTGCCATAGACTCGGATGGTGCAAGACAAAAGGCAAGGGATAAGATGTGATTATCCCCATCCGCACCACATGCCACGAGCAAGACATGCTTGTATTTACCATATAGAAAGGTACCATCAACACAAATAATTAGCCTATAATGCTTAAATGCCTAAACACAAGGGCCAACAGTCTAGAAAACCCACTTGAAATATGTCTCATCCTATTAAGGCAATCTCATCCAGCCCCATTCTGCTAACAATCCAGAATTGGTAGTTTTGATTGCATAGAATAGCTTTGAGAGTTCATTATATGATCCCACCCAATCCCCATACCTTTCCATATTCTTCTACGGGAGACCATATACCCATATACATTCAAACATTGAGACTCAAGCTTCTACACTTTGAAATTAAGAATTTTCCAAATGAAGCTAATAAATTCTCATGCCAAGATATTGGAGTATGTTTGGGAGTGGTCTTGTCCAAGTATTGGACCAGTACATGAATGAGGGCTATCAAAACTTGCGATTACAAAAAGACCTTCTATTTTTTTCAAACAAGCCCTTATCCTCCTTGATCAACCTTGATCACTTCTCATGCAATGAGCTATCCACAAAATTTTCTTTGAATCTTCAACATGGAAATTGCAATGTGTTTTTATGAGGAATGCTTTAACAGCCTGAATTAGATCATCTTTTATCTTGAGCATCATTCCCTTGGCTAATTCTTAGCTATCACAAATATTACTACATATAGCATTCACTTCATCTTCCAATGTCACATGACCGTCACCACTTCCACCCGCGTTAAAATAAGGAATTGAGTCTCTCATCATTGCCTGGCTTGACATTGCTTCGTGTGGTATTGAACACTGAGGGACAGCTCAGTTTGCTATTTTGCACCCCTGGACCTTTTCTTCCACTTCATCCTCCTCCTATGTGTCTCCTTTGTCTTTTACAATATCCCATTTTCATCAACATGATAACAAACATTGAAATGATCATCTTCTACCCTAGAGTTAAACATCAGTGCCACTTCCTCCTTAACTCTATTCTCGAAGTTAGACATTGACTCATCCATTGGCGTAAAATCATATTCTTCACAACACATGGGGGGAATTGACACCACCCCTTGCTTATGTGGAGGTACATATGTAGGTTGACAATGCTGAACTCCTAACATGTCGGTCTATTGCTCATACACATTGTCTCCACCATGAGTGAAATCATGGGTACTGTCAGATTGAGAAGTGGTTTTCTCAAATATTTCTTGAACTAACCTAGCTCCCAACTCAACAACCATTGAAATCAGATCCTTAAGACCATCATCATCCACAAGTGGCATTAACATGTACACAATCTCATGGCTCATATAATGAGTGTAACTGTGTATTATCTCGACATCACTACTATTTTGATCCACACCAATCTTCCCACAAATCACTTCCTTAAAATTGTTAAAAATCCACATTCGTTCTAACCTTGACTTTCGCAGTGGTAGGCCTGTCATATTGTGATCTATGACTTCTATCCACAATATTCTCATTCATATAGAGAATAAACCTTACACAGTTGACCATTTCAAACCTACTAATATCAAACTACAATGTTAGATTGTACTTCTCATATATTAAATTATGAGGAACATCTTCAACAACTTAAACTTCGATAAAGCACACATTATAAACTTTAATTTTCTTAAGCAGAATAATTTTAACCCATGGGGGTATTTCATTGAATATCTTCTAAGCATCCATATTTATTGATTCTAAACAACATAAATCGACCAATGCAAGTATGAAAATCTCACCAACACTACATTACTATTTCTATTATACTTCACATTTCAAAATCCACATCTAAATCATACTTAGTCTGACAAAATTACTAATCACATACTTGTGATATTTCACATGTTTTTGGATGAAATAGAATGGAAACTGAAAAAAAAAAAATCAAGGGAATAAGATGTTTTCTGACTTTGGGAACTAGATTAAAGTTTATCTAGCCAATCTAGCGTAGAAAATGTTGGAGATGGAGTGGAAAGCCGATGGGGACCGCTTGGAGAGGAAGATGTGGTGATGAACGGGTGAAGTGAAAATGTTAGGCTGGAAAAATTCGTATATCATAAAGATCTGTGTTCAAAGCACTGACCTATATGGTGCTTTTAGTATTTGTATTAAAGGCACCACCTCTTATAATACAAATATGAAGGGGCTGTAGCGCTTCACTAGCCTACTTTTGGACACACACACAAACATACTTTGAAGGACGTTAAGTTCAAAAAAAAAAGGACGGAAAACGCCCCAGAAACCGTTCTAAACCCCCGTTTTAATTTCTCTGTTAAACCCTTGTCGTACATATCTCGACTTCACGGGCAACATCGCTTCAACTTACATAACATACCACTGTCCTTCAACATCAGTTGAAAATGCATCATCTGTCATCTTCTTCTTATTCTTTCGTCTCCTCCAAATTCCCTGTTGTCGTCAATACACCAAAGGTAAGGTCCACTCTGCTTACTAGTTTTTCCAAAATCAAACGCTTGTCGAAAGATTAAGTTTTCTCCTTCTTCTTCTTCTTCTTCTTTTCTTTTAGGGTTCTTGCAGATGTTTTCGAGTATTTTGTGTTTCGGCTCAGCCGAAAAACGCTTCGAATTACATACCAGCAGCTCCGATTTTTCTTCCAGAAGGACCTTGGAAGCAGGTGAGCTTTGGCCTTAGAGTCACATTCCTCGGCACTCTTTTTTTCCTCTCTCTCTCTCTCTCAAAGTGTGTAACTTTAATGGCATTGTTTCATTAGGTCGTATTTCGATAAATATAGCATGACATTGTATCTGAAATTTTGATGAGATGGCTTCGATTTTGAACGTATAATTAATATATGAATGTGTGAGATAGTATTGGTTTGGATTGGATTCTGCATATCCGAGGTTCAACATCAAAGCAGATTGACAATTAAAATTGGGATTTTGATCTTGTAATTCATATTTAGTTGCTCAACCCAGGACCTCCGAATCTCCAACTGCCAATGAAGAATATATAATGATTGTTTACAGCTCTATGTTTTGATTTACATACTTCTGCAGGGGACCAAATGTCTGATCTTTATAGTATTTTATGCCCTATTCTCTTTGGTTTTGCCTTTAGACAGAAGGCATCACAAGCAAGTCTCTATACCCCTTGGAGAATATACAGGATAGAGATAATTGTTTCTATGTGTTAGAAGCACAAATGCTCATCTGAGCGGGCATCTGCACATATGCCCTAACAAGTCACTCAGGAAAATAGTTCTGCATCATTATATTGCTGAGAATCATGATGAAATTGGAGAGTTTTTTCCACAGAGTCACTCACTTTTTGAATTAATGAATATGCACATATCCCATGACGATGGTTTTTCCTCACAATGGAGGTTGTGTAAGGATGTAGATCCCTGGTGGAGTGACTGCTGCTGAGGGATTCAGAGCTACTGGAATATATGGTGGTTTGCGAGCCCAAGGACAAAAGCCTGATCTAGCACTTGTTCTCTGTGATGTTGACGCCGTATCTGCAGGTTATTCGATGTCTATTATAATTACTTCAAAGAAAAGTTTAATGAATTTACCTGATAAACTAATTTCATGCATCCTTCTATTCGGTCATTTTACTGATGGGTTGATGGAAATCAATTTAGGGGCATTTACTAAAAATGTTGTTGCTGCTGCACCTGTAATGTACTGCAGAAATATCTTGGAGATGTCAGATACAGTAAGCAAATTGCAGCTACTTTCACATCATATATGAAAAATTGAGTGGGTGTCAAATCTAAAATTACTCATACATTGTCAATGTGATTGTTAATTTCAAAATACAGCAGCTGCTGGACTATATAATTATGACACTTGGGTCATTTTTTGATGGCTGTGCAGCATCTAATTGTCATGTCAAGGAAACAATAATTAGTTGTGAAGTTTTAATATGAGTAGTGATATTATTAATTGGGGAAAATATCAAAATTGGTAAATGAACTTTAAATAAAAATTCAGTTAATACCTTTTAAAGTGGTCAATTTAATACCCAATCTACCTCATTAATACCATTTACTTTGTTTTTTGACATGGAAAAGTAGCCTATTGGTGATAGACGGTGTTAAGAGTATTAGTAAAAAATCAATGATATGTTGTCTTTTTTACGTCTACAAATAGAACAAACTTTGTTAAGGAAGTAGCAAAAATAGCTACAAAAAGTTTGATTGTGTGTTAAATTGACCAGTTTAGATACTAAATTAAATTTTCATACAAAATTCAAGTATCAAATTCGACACACTATTAACTTTGAATAAATATTTGTATAATGAAGCCCTTGATTCCAAATCCAAGAATTTTTCCTCATTATTATTATTATTTTTGAGAAAATAAGTCGATTGGAAGAATAATGTTTCCAAGATAGATGACAACGTGAGGCTAGATATGACTTGGCAGTTCCCCCTTCACGCCATTGCAGCATAGTACACACACATTAAAACTTAGCCATATTGATGAAAAATGCAGCTTGTTTCTTTCTATTTCCTTATCCAAGAATAGATTTATGTGTTGACATCTTTGGTCTGTAATGCCTTCTTTAATTTTTTATATTGCTCAGGCACGTGCAGTTTTGGTTAATGCTGGTCAAGCAAATGCAGCAACTGTAAGCCATTTGTTTACCTATCTGTAAAGCTACTACCCTATCCCCAGGATACACTTGTGGAAAGAACTCTCTTGTTACTCTCAACTTAAAGGAAGAGGTTTATGTATTTCTTGTACCTTGGATTTCTTCCTCAAAAATTAGTGAATGATGTTTTTCTCTCTAGGGCGATGAAGGTCTTCAAGACATGATTGAATGTGTCAACTCACTAGCGGAGGTATGTTGCAAAACTTCTCCGAACCACCTTACAATCAAATTAAAAATTTTAAAATGTGGATATGTATATATATGGATATAGTAAGAATCCTACTTTCTCGAGACAAGTTTTTCGCTAAAAAATTCCATGATATCATCACTTTCAGCAACTTAAGATAAAGCCTGAGAGCGTGTTGGTTGAATCCACTGGTGTAATTGGACATCGTATTAAAAAGGTATCTACATTCTTTTTTCGTTTCTTTGTTGTCTCTTAATTCTGCATTATTCATCACATCAATTGCAGGGATATTTGGCTTATTGCACAAACAAATGCCTTTTTGCCCAGATTTAGAATGCTTTTTTCCTTGTACTCATACAATTTTAAAAGGATTCTTGATTTATTGCCAATTCCAATGCAGGACGCTCTTCTCAATTCACTCCCTCGACTAATCAACTCACTTTCATCAACTGCTGATGGGTGTTTGTCTCATCCTATTTCTCATTCTATCACATTAGCTGTTGTTCCTTGATGAAGAACCTATTAGTATGACTATTTGCTACCACTTTACACCCATTCCATTTTTTGGGAAAAATACACTTGATTGGCTTTGGTTTCTCTACCTTTTCATTTTAGGACTTATGTTTCAATGGTTGCCTCATTTGAAGACTAAGTTTTCAAAAATGGGTCAAAATAGGGTCTTCTTTTTCCTCAGCTACAAGTGTCATTAAAAGCAAACTCCTGAAAAGGAAAAAGCTTAAAAAATAAAAATAAAAACATAAGTTCTGGTATGAAAAATATAAATTTGGGTCCTGTGAAAAGAAAGATGGTTGTTTTTTTTTTTTTTTTTTTGAGGAGGAGGAGGAGGGAGAGGGGGGTGGGGGGTGGGTGGGGGGTGGGGGTGTGTTTCTACAGGAAACTAAGGGTTTTTTTTTTTGTTGCTATTAATTCTCAGACTTATGTTTTCTTCTTGTTCTTCTCATCCCCTCAATGCTAGACCTGGTTTTAACAAACTCGTAATATAGAATAACAAAGATCCTATTTTGACCCGTATTATGATACCTAGGCCCTGAATCAAAAATTTCGAAAAGATATGTCCTCAAACAGAAATAAAGGCAAAACTTAGGATCTTTCTAGTGCATCTTTCCCATGTTACTAATACAAAATACAGGACTTCAGTTCTTGGTAAGCAATAGTTACCTCTGGAATATATATCCTGGCGTATGTATAATAGCATTCAGTTGCTTTTACATTTAATTTCTTGTTAAAAAGTCAATTTCAGAGATGAAGTATAAGAAAATTAATTCATCATGGCAAACAAGACAAAGTTCTTATGATTTAGAATTTTTTGTTCACATTAAAAGGCAATGAATGTTTTATGACTTTGGATATCCTCCATCAGGATTTATTTTTCGGAAGCATTATCTCTGTGAATTGTCAGAATTACTGCTATGCTCAAAAGCTGATAGATAACTGCTGTTGTGCAGAGGAGATTCTGCAGCAGTTGCTATTACTACAACTGACCTTGTTAGCAAGAGTGTAGCAGTAGAGACTAAGGTAAGCAGGATCTGTTCTGTACATTTCATCAGCTAATAGCTTTGTATTGCATTCTAATCTTAATATTTCTTCTTTAGGGTAATTTTTCTAATACAAATATTGATATACTATCAATGCACATACAAAGAACACATTGAACTTTGACTAGATGACCATATTTTCAGCTGGTGGTGGTCCATGCAAAATGTCATATCAAATGAATGCAGCATCTAACCACTTTTCATTAGTTAAAACCAGCATTTTTGCAGGCTATAATTAGGGAAGGAATTTTGTAAAATATTATTCTTTTCTACTAAGTTTTCTGTGACTTAAGTATCTACTCTGGTTAGCATAATTTTAGTTTTGTAAACATCAGGTTGGAGGGACAAATGTGAGAGTTGGAGGAATGGCAAAAGGTTCTGGGATGATCCATCCAAATATGGCTACAATGTTGGGTGTATGTATCCTTCAATCCATTTTCCAATTTATTCTCCTAAACTGCCAGTTTGCACTCATTGGTTGGAATGGTCTTTTAGGTAGTAACAACTGATGCGGTAGTTACAAGTGATGTTTGGAGAAGGATGGTGCAGCTTGCTGTTAACCGGAGTTTTAACCAGATTACTGTATGGTATCAGTTCTCATAAGCTCAAGTCATTTATGATCTTTCCAACGTGATATTATGCTTTTGGTTTCCTACTTGAATCTGCAGTGGTGCATCTCAAATTAGGACAGAAATTCTATGTTGTTATTTCCAAGTTCACTGGTTCGTCTGCCATTGTTTTAGCTTTCTTTTATCACCTTTCTTACCTAAGAATTGTAACATTATCTATTGAGGCAGTGTACATGACTTTGTATGTTGTATTTAGCTAGGAGGGGTACCTGCATTATTATTTCATAGATAGATTCACCATCAGTGGTCAACCATCAACTCTGAATATATAAGCTATATGTTCTTTCCTTGTACTCTTGTTCACCACAGGTGGCTCACTTTGTCTGTTTTCTTATCTGGAAAAAGATTGTAGGTGAAGCTTATGTAGAACTAATTCGAGGCATACCCTCTTACTGAAGCTCGTTTCCAAGTTGTTTTGGTGAAATCATGCAGCTACTAATGCTTAATTTTATTCTCCAATATACAGCCAATTTCTTTCTACTTTCTTGGCTAATTAATATAACCCAAATAAAATCATAACAGAGCAATTGTTGTAGACTGACAACTCAAGCATAAGCAGGTAGGTCCATATCTGCTCAAGTCTGGAATAGAATAAAATTCCAGCTTATTGATTAGACGAGGCATCAGTAATTGCATTTGACTAACCCAAATAATAATAAAAAAATAATAATAATAAGAATGACCATTTCCCCCCTCAAGTTCTTGTTTTTTGATGTTTAATATTCCACATGCAGCTTGATGCAGCAATATCTTCTAGAAATTGCTAATGTTTAAGAAGCTGCTCCATCAGCAATGCATGATCAAGGCAGAAATTATCAAAAGAAAACAATGTATGGTCAAGTGGATGAGGTGGAGATATTCAGTCTCTTGACCATATCTTAATTTGGATGTCTCAAAAACCTTCAGACCTTACTGTTTAATCTCCGCAATTTTTACCCACTCTGTATGTTTGAACAAGTTTCAGACATTCTCAAGAAAATGGCAATATATTTAAATTTTAGGCCTTAATGTAGCTTAATCTCTCTTATGTCAAGCTAGACATATTGCATTGAGTCCTGCAATCGAAAAATATTATTGAGTATTCAGCTTTCTCAATCTTTTGAGATGCTTCCCAGGGTAGTTTGTTAATATGGTTTTAGAATGCTAGCAGAATTGAGGTTTTGTGTTCACTTGAATGAATCTAAAATTTGATGTAGAAATCCTTACATGTAAAGAAGATTTAAAAGGTGACCTTTGTCTTTGAATTCTGTAGGTTGATGGGGATACAAGCACTAATGACACTGTCATTGCTTTGGCGAGCAGTCTTCTGGATCAAGCAAGATTTCTTCTTTAGACACTAATGAGGCAAGACAACTTCAAGCATGTCTAGATGGAGTAAGTTAACAACTCATCTGAGAATTTGAAATGCAGCTTGACGTCATGGCTGTATAACTATTTGCTTATATGATCAATTTTTTTCCTTCAAATTTGAAAGGCAAGATTTTTTCTTTTTTATATTACTTGTTGTGAACTTTTACAGTCAATTATCTGATTATTAAAATAAATATATTAATCGATATATTAACTATTGCGGTGATGCAATCATGGTTGGGTATAAAATTTAGCCGTTAAATAACCGACACGATTGTTCACGTTAAAAAAATTACAAGACCATAAAATTTTTCTTACTTTCTGGTTAGTATGAAATCATGTTATTGATAATGACATGGTTCCGTGTCTTACCATATATACTGTAATACCAATCAGCAACTTCCTAGTCCTCCCTCTTGAAAAGAAACGGCAACAATATTATAAAAGGGTTAGTGTCAGCACCTAAACTTTCCCCAAGTGTATAGTTAACTGTCTAAACTTTTAGATAGTCAATTTAATGCCTAAACAAAATTTTCGTATTTATTAATTCTACATCAGCTCATAAAGTTAATTGCATTTGTTAAGTAGGTACTCCCAGTGAATGAGTGTTAAGTAGCCAGTAAAAAAAAACTATAAAATTACAAAATTAAGTAAACAAATTAACACTTACATTAAAGTTATTGAGAGTTAATTTCCCTACTTAATTGTTTAATTAAACAAAGTGTGTCAATCCACTTGTTTAATCATCTAATTTTCTAGTTTTTTATTAATTACTCAATACATGTCACTTTCTCATTTATTGAAAGTACTAGCTCAGGTAATAGAGTTAAATAGGTGGTATTAATAAATACAAAAATTTTGATTGGATATAAATTTGGGGAAAGTTCAAGTACCAAATGCAATATTAACCCATTATAAAATAATGCTTTTGTATTCTTATCAATTTAATATGCAGGGCTATACTAACAAGTTCATTTTGTAGGTGATGCAAGGTCTTGCAAAATCAATTGCATGGGATGGAGAAGGAGCAACCTGCTTGATTGAGGTTCGGATCATGCATTCATGTTGACTTGCTGAGGGGTCTGGATGAAGTTTTCTTACCTAGTATTGATGGTTTTACCGTGTTTGACAATTCTGAATCACCTTTACGTTTGGGTCTAAGTTGCGGAATTATAAGAGTTTGACTTGTTTAGGGATGCTGCATGGACTTTAAGGGACTGCATTGTCTTCCCTGTTTATAGTATTTGGAGGATATAACTTTGGATTTAATTTGAAAAGAATGGATAATGTATGTAAAGCTCATGAAGGCATGCTGTGGTTGCAAATATTGTGCTTTGTTAAACAAAAAATTTGGATACATGCTCTATAAGCATGTTTGTGCATTTGATGCTTGTAAATTCTGTTAACATAGTTTCTTTTTCTTTAAGATTTCACACCTTTGGCCATTTCCTTATTTATGTCCTTTAGAATACTTTTTGTTGACCTACCATTCAAAGTCCCATGTTGCATTGAGTTTCATTATGTTGAATTGGAGTGAGAGTGACATTCTTTTTTAAAGGGATATTAATGCATTAGTCATATGTAATTTTACCCAGGTCAATGTAAGCGGTGCAAATTCCGAGGCAGAAGCAGCAAAAGTTGCTCGTGCAGTGGCATCTTCTTCTCTTGTCAAGGTAAACTGTTAATCCTGAGTATTCGGTACCCTTTTTTTGGCCAAACCTCATGGCTAAAGTTTTATTTGTCTTACCAACTTAACTGTGCCAAACTAGGCTGCAGTCTATGGCAGAGATCCGAACTGGGGACGGATTGCTTGTGCTGCAGGTTATGCTGGAGTTCCTTTTCAGATGAGTAGTCTTCGGATATTGCTTGGTGACATCCTTCTCATGGATGGTGGACAACCTCAGCCATTTGACAGGTAAAAGAGGATTTTTTTTTTTTTTTCTTTTTTTTAATAAAACTGATCATGGAGCGTCCGTTGTATGTTCTTCAAGAGTCAAATATACACATAATGAAAAATTTATTGATCTATATTTCATCTGTTGGGTGTTTATAAGGAAGGTTCCAAAGTTCTCATTCACATTCTACTGATCTTATATGATTGGTCAAAAATATATCCAGTGACAAGTTGTTGTAGTGCTGCAGAGCAAAGATGTAGAGAAAAGATGCAAATGGCATATTTAGTCTGTAGATCACCCAAAAATGGAAAGAGACCTTAGTTCACAATAGTTCAGTGTAAACCAGATGAACTTCCTACTTTGCTGGGGATGTCCCATTGTTGGATTCATCCATTCTGATCATTATTTGAGGTGATTTGAAGATACTCTCTATTTCCTTTCAAGGGAAAATGCTTTCAGACGTTCCACTTAAAGATGTGTTCATTAGGGGATGAGAATAAAGATTCATCTCAAGTAAATTCTTATGTGATATTACTGGTACTGTTAGGGAATAAAATTTCCTTCAATTGCTACACATCACCCCAGGAATTAGTTAGTATGAAATCAATCAAAGCTTCCTCATGCACTTCCTTTATCTGCTTATTTCAGCATAAACTGTGATTTTGAGCATGTACTTAATTCATTAAGTCGTAATGCACAGGGCTGCTGCTAGTAACTATCTTAGGAAGGCTGGTGAGATGCATGGTTCGGTTGATATTTGCATATCTGTTGGTAAGATCTGCAACTTTTCCTTATTTGTTAAGTCACTTGTGCATCTATCTGTGGCGAGTTAAAGCATTTTGTTATCTTTATACATGAGTTTTACCTTACCAGGAATAATATCTGATGAATTTAGAGAGTATTTGAGAAGTATATTTTATTTCATATTTATACAAGAATATATCTAATTATACAAAAACCTTGTGACCTTGGTCTACCTTACCTACCATACTATTAATTACATTGTTATAGGAAATATAACACTAATAATATTACACGTATGTCAACACTCCCCCTCAAGTTGGAGCATAGATATCACACATGCCCAACTTGCAAACTAAAGTATGATAGGTCCTGTGACACAACCCTTTAGTGAACACATCAACTAGTTGCTTATCAGATGTCACATGATGTAAATTCAAGACACCATTAGTCAATTTCTCTTTGATGAAGTGTCGATCAATCTCTATGTGCTTGGTTCTATCATGTTGAACTGGATTTTGTGCTATATTAGCAGCTTTATTGTCACAATACAAGGACAGTGTTCTTTGCTCGATAGACTTAATTCTTCTAATATCTTCTGTACCCACAGAAGCTCACAAACCCCTTGAGCCATAGCTCTGTATTCTGCTTCAGCACTTGATCGAGCAACTACACTTTTTTCTTACTCCTCCATGTTACTAGATTTCCTCCTACAAAGTACAGTAGCCAGTGGTGGATCTTTATCACTTGGAGATCCAGCCCAATCTGCATCTGTAAAGCATTCTATCTGAAGGTGACCATGTTTGGCGAATAGCAGTCCTTTTCCGGGAGCAGACTTCAGATATCTCAAGATGCGAAATACTGCTTGCATGTGTGATTCTCGTGGATCATGCATAAATTGACTCACTAGACTGACTGCATATGCAATGTCGGGTCTAGTGTGAGAGATATATCAGTCTTCCTCAATCTTGATATCTCCCTAAATCAACTATCACCAATTCCAACTTGTAGCTTGTTGGTTTTTTCAATAGGAGATTCAGCTGGCTTACAACCCACATGCCAGTTTCTTCCAGGAGATCCAGAATATATTTTCTCTGAGAAATGAAGATACCTTTCTTTGATCTGGCAACTTCAATTCCTAGAAATATTGCAGTTTTCCCAGATCCTTGATTTCAAATTCCTGGGCCAAAAGTTTCTTCAATCGAGCTCCTTTTCATCATCTCCTGTCATACTATGTCATCAACATAAACTATGAGAATAGTAATTTTACCCTTGTTATGTTTAATAAATAGAGTATGATCTGCATTGCTCTGTTGATAGCCGAAAGAAGTCATGCTTTGCTGAATCTGTCGAACCATGCTCTGGAGATTGCTTTAATCCATATAATGCCTTTTTCAGTCTGCATACTTTCCCATGTGTTGTTTCAGTATCAAATCCAGGAGGGATCTCCATATACACTTCTTTTTCTAAATCTCCATAGAAAGGCATTTTTCACATCAAACTGCTGTAAATCCCAATCAAGATTGGCTGCACATGATAACAAGATTCTAATTGTGTTCATTTTTGCTACTGGAGCAAAAGTTTCCTGGTAATCTACCCTATAGGTTTGAGTGAATCCTTTAGCCACCAATCTAGCTTTGAACCTATCAATTGATCCATCAGCTTTGTGTTTTATAGTAAACACCCATTTGCAGCCTACCAGTTTCTTTCCAAGTGGAGAGGTAACAAGCTCCCAAGTCTCATTCTTAGTCAAGGCTTTTATTTCTTCAATCATTGCTCCATTCCATTTTGGATCATTGAGTGCTTCCTTCCAATCCTATGGAATAGACACAGACGAAATGGACAAGGCAAAACCTCTATAGGTGGGAGACAAAGAATCATAGGAAACGGAATTAGAAATGGGATGTTTAGTACAGGCTCTAACATCTTCTCTTTGAGAAATAGGTTTATCTAAATCATCAAAAAATAACTCACCAGAAGAGCAGAGAGTAGGTTGCACGATGACTTCTTCTGTTATGTCTTTGTTTCTCCTTGAGTACCTCTTCAAATCAGGTTTATTTAAACATCCAATGTTCTACCCCTGGATTATAGTCTCCTTCTGACCATCACTTTTTCTTGGGGGTAAGATCAATGAGGGCTACAGTACTAGGTATCATCTCTTCTTTTGCATTATTCTCCTCCTGAAGAGATGATGGAGTTGGATTGTAGTAAGGTTCAGTTTCTCTTAAAGTAACATCCATACTCACAAAATACTTCCTAGATGGAGGATGATAGCATCTGTAACCTTTTTGTGTCGGTGAGTACCCAATAAACACACACCTAAGGGCTCGTGGATCTAGTTTCCCAGCATCCTTAGTATGAACAAAACAAACACATCCAAATACCTTTGGAGGGACAATGTATGTGTTATGTCCTGTTAAGGTTTCTAAAGGACTCTTGTAGTTAAGGACTCTAAGAGGCATTCGGTTGATCAGGTATGCAGTAACTAGAATTGCATTTCCCCACTAAGGCTTAGGAAGATTCATGGTAAACATAAGAGACCTAGCAACTTCCAAAAGATGCCGATTCTTCCTCTCAGCTACCCCATTCTATACACTTGTATAAGGACAACTAGTTTGATGAATTATCCCATGTGACCCTAAATAAGAATCAAATCTTTCATTCATGTATTCAGTGCCATTATCAGTCTTAAGAATTTTTATTTTAGCATCAAATTGGTGCAAACCATCTTATGAAAAGACTGAAAGCAAACACATCACTCTTAGCCTTAAGTAAATAGACCCAAGTCATCCTGGTGCAACAATCAATAAAAGTGACAAACCATCGATTACCAGACAAGGAAGTAGTCTGAGTAGGACCCCAAACATCAGAGTGAATAGTCATGAAAGGAAACTGGCTTTTATTATTAATCAAAGGATAAGAGTTTCGAGAATGTTTTGCATATTCGCAAGGATCACAAACTAATGAATCAAACTGAGTCTTTGAAAACAAACTAGGAAATAATTTGCTTAACACAAAAAAGGAGGGATGTCCCAAACGCCTGTGCCATTGCAAGATTTCTTGATTAACATCTTTATTTCCCCATAAAAAGCCTGTTGGAGACTAGATCCTTGACTTTCATCCAACATATATAAGCCATCGTGCAATCTACCACTGCCAATCCTCTTCCCTGTTTGAAGATCCTGAAAGACACAATGATTAGGAAAAAACTCAATTTTACAGTTGAGATTTTTTGTAAGTGTACTGATAGATAACAGATTGACAGGAAATTGAGGGACATGAAGCACAAAGGATAGTTTGATATGGGGAGTACAGAAAACAGAACCTGTTCCAGAAACTGGGGTAAAAAAGCCATCGGCTATTCGGATATTGTCCCTAGTTAAACATGGTGAGTATTCAAGAAGATTTTTTGAGGAGCCTGTCATGTATCTATTCGCACTAGAATCAATAAGCTAATGATTAATATCAAGGGTAGCAGAAAAAGCATTACCTGATTGTACAAAGTTGAATTTGGCACCGGAGGAAGATTCTTTATGAGACATCAGACACTTGAGATACTGAATCTCATCAGGAGAAAAGAAGCCAGAGGGAAGCATCTCAGGAGTTGTTATATTTTCAGACAAATTTGCTCGAGTAGAATTAACTCATTTGCCTCCATGATCTCTCGTTGGGCGTCCATGTAATTTCCAGCAAGTCTCTTTGGTATGACGTGCTCTCCCACAATAATCACATCGTAAATGATCCTTATTAGAACTTTGGGTCTTCAGCTGCTCAGATGAATTACTAACTGCTACCAAACCAGATTTTTCAACTGTGGGATATAAAGCATGATATTGCGTCTGCTCTCTTCCTGCTGAACATAGGAATATGCTTCCTCAAGAGAAGGGAAAGGGGTCTTACCCAGAATATGAACTCTAATCTGATCAAGTTCATTGTTCAGTCCGGCCAAGAAATCATAGACCTTTTCTTTTGCAAGCAGTTTCTGAAATTTGACTGCATCTCTAGTACAATTAGCTTGAAAATCTTGATAATAGTCAAGCTCTTGCCACAAGCCATTCAACTCAGAAAAATACTGCGAGATTGTCATCTCTCCTTGCTTCAAACCATGAACTTTGTTTCGAATCTCATAAATCTTAGCATTATTTCCCACTTGTGAATAGGTGAGAGTAACAGCATTCCATATTTTTGCTAGTTGAATGTTGGATCAGTTGTTGCTGGTTTGACTTTAGTACTGGTAATATAATCCTGCATTCCCCTAGCTTTGATAAACAATAAACAAGACCGTGACCAGGCAAGGTAATTATTTCCATCAAGCTTGATAGGGCTAATTTGCAGTGAAGGATTATCAGTACTAATAGCTGCAATTTTCTTATCACTTTCCATATTGGAGAAAAAAAGAAAAGGAGATACCAGAACAATAAAAAAATAGATCGCGTCGGAATAGTGCACGTCGGAACAGTGATGTCGTCGGAATAGTGTTCGTGTTAGCGGAAAATGGCAAGCAACGATTGAAATAGGGCTGTCGAGCCAAACACCACTACTCAGAGGTGGTTTGGAAGACCCACGCGCCCTCATGCGCCGGCGCGTGAATATAGATGCATCCTTCTTGGCGGCACGTGTAGCTCACTCGCTGCTCGTTGGACGCCGTGATTTCCAGAAATCCTAATCGGCGGATGGCCTTCCTCCCTAGCTAGGTTGTGTCGAAAAAAAAAAAAATAGGTCGAAAAAGACGACCAAAGCCTAATCCATACGCTTATACTTAAAAAAAAAGACCAAAACGAAAGTGGGGTTTTGAAAAAAAAATTTGTGACCTAAAAGTGGTTTTGGGCTCTGATACCATGATGAATTTAGAGAGTATTTGAGAAGTATATTTCATTTCATATTTGTATAAGAATACATCTATTTATACAAAAACCTTGTGACCCTTAGTCTATCTTACCTACCATACTATTAATTACATTGTTATATGTTCACAAATATGAGTTCTCTGTTTAATACATTTGTTTCCATTGGATCTAATAACAGGAAATGGACCTGGAATGGCTCAGGCTTGGGGCTGTGATCTAAGTTATGATTATGTAAAGATAAATGCTGAATATACCACTTAGAATATCAATCGGTATACTCGCCCGCCAATCACAGAAGATGATTTATAAGCCAAGGAAGTCTGCAAGAGTGCCCGTGAAAAATCCTTAATATTTGTGATTTGACTTACGTGGACTTTCAAAAGCTTGCTTAGGCATAAGTCAAGAAGTTGTTATTTTCATTTGAATAAAAGTAGACGTCAGTGTCCTACTTTGTTGTTGTTAGTTTTTCCTGCTTTTTGTGTTTGTTAGTAGTGTCCTATTTTTTACAGATACTATCTAAGAATTAGGAGAAGTTTTTTATTTCCTTATGTATTTAAACTTCATCTAGTAGTGAATCAAGCAAGCTAGTTTTATTCCAAAAGTATTATTGTGGTTTATTCTCACCCAAAGTAGAATTCCATTTCCTGCAATTATTTTTCCGCATTTGGTTTGGCTTTGACTGGGACTTTTATCAGTGGTATTAGAGCCATCATTTTCATGACGACCAACAGGGAAAGAATTGAAAATTTAGAGGCTGGCCTTGGAGAGCTTCAACAGGGGATGAGTCGAATGGAACTGGGTCTTACGGGCAAACTTCATCACATGGAAGAAACCATAAACAAGTTGTCCAATGCCTGACTCTCTAATCGAGAAGGATCCAACAACAACGGTAATGACCATCCTCACTATAACAGAGAAGAGTCCTCCAACAATACAGAAGGAGGATGCCAAGCTTTCTTTTCTGGATTAGGGAAGCTTGAATTTCCACGATTCGCGAGTCCCAATAGAATGGTTCGATAGAGTGAATCAATTTTTTGAATTTCAAGATACGCCAATAGCATAAAAGGTGTCATTGGCATCGTTCCACCTTGAAGGTGAAGCTAATCAATGGTGGCAGTGGTTACGTCGATCTTACCGAGAAGAGGGACGATAACTAACGTGGGCAGAATTTGAGGAAGAGCTCTGGGCTCGCTTTGGGCCTACAGAATGTGAGGATTTTGATGAAGCCTTGTCAAAGATTCAGCAAACTGGTTCTTTGCGTGATTATCAAAAGGAATTTGAATGATTGGGAGATCGAGTACACGGCTAGACTCAAAAGGCTCTAGTAAGAACATTCACGGGAGGACTGAAGGCTGAAATAGCATACGGTATTCGAGTGTTTAAACCGAAGACCTTAAAAGAAGCTATTTGCTCGGATGAGGGATGAAAAGGTGAACATGCAGTAGAAAATTGCTCGACCATTTGGTCGAACTACAACTGTTTCAGCGAAAGTCCAAATTGAGGTTAAAGCTACATCGCCAATGAAATGGCTTACGTGGGATGAAATACAGAAACGAAGAGCTCTAGGGCCTTGCTTTAATTGTAACGAGAAGTTTACACTTGGGCATAAGTGTAGAAGCCCGCAACTTCTTTTATTAGAAGGTGGTGTTAACAGGAAAAATTTAGATGATGATGATGATGAAGAGGTGCTTGAGGATCAAGTGGAAATACAGCCTGAAATTTCTTTGCATGCACTTTCGGGATGGTCAGCCTATCATACTATGCGGGTAATAGCAATAATTGGGCAGATTGAGATGGTAGTCCTAATTGACAGTGGATCCACCCACAATTTCATTAGTGAAGGGATGGTTAATTTGTTGCAATTACCTATAGTTCCTACCGAACCTTTTAAGGTGAAAGTTATCGATGGCAAACTGTTGAAGTGTCAGGGAAGATATGAAAATATCCAAGTTTTACTCCAAGGTATTTCTTTCATCCTCGCACTTATGCATTGCCATTGATTGGGATGGACTTGGTGCTAGGTGTCCATTGGTTAGAGCAGTTAGGAGCAGTGGTGTGCAATTGGAAAAAATTGACGATCAAGTTTCAATGGAACAACCAAAGTCATAAGCTGCAGGGTATTGATTCACATTCTATTCGTGCTACATCAGTAAAGACCATCTCTAAGGAGGTGCAAAATGGGAGCTCAATAATTGCTATTTGCCTACAGGGTACAACTGAATCTAAAATACCTAATGACCAGCCTGAAATACAACAGATTTTGGACGAGTTTGAAGAATTATTCCAGGAGCCAAAACAACTGCCACCAACTAGAGAAATTGATCACCACATCAATTTGAAGGAAGGAGCAGAACTTGTCAATGTGCGACCATAAAGGTATGCCTATTTTCAAAAAGCTGAAATTGAAAAACAAGTTCATGACATGTTAAAATTGGGTCTAATAAGATATAGTACAAGTCCTTTTTCATCTCTAGTTTTGTTGGTAAAGAAAAAGGATGGTGCTTGGCGTTTTTGTATGGATTACCAAGCAATTAATTTAGTCACCATAAAAGATCGTTTCCCAATCCCAACAGTTGATGATATGCTTGATGAGCTCTATGGAGCCTCATATTTTACTAAGATGATTTACAGGCAGGTTATCATCAAGTACGAGTCAATCCATCAGATGTTCATAAAACTGCATTTAGAACACACAATGGCCATTATGAGCACTTAGTTATGCTCTTTGGTCTTTATAATGCCCCGTCCACATTTCAAGCTATCATGAACTCCATATTTCATCTTTACTTGCGCAAATTTGTGTTAGTTTTTTTCGACGATATATTAATCTATAGCCCCAATTGGAACATGCATCTTGAACATGTTGGAAAGGCTTCAGAAATATTAAGGCATCATCAATTTTTTGTCAAGCTAAGCAAGTGTGCATTTGGTTAACAAGAGGTCAAGTATTTAGGGCATATTATAACGCCCCAAGGGGTTAAGGTGGATCAAGGAAAGATTAAGGCTATGCTAGATTGGCCTAAACCTACTAATGTTTCTGAGTTGCGTGGGTTTTAGGCTTCACAGTGTACTATCGCAAGTTTGAGCGCAATTATGGTATCATAGCTCATCCTCTCACTAATGTTCTAAAGAAAGGACAATTCATCTGGACAGATGAAGCTGAAGCTGCCTTCCAGCATCTTAAGCAGGCCATGACCTCAACGCTTACATTAGGTATGCCCAATTTCAATGAACCTTTCATCATCGAATCAAATGCTTATGAAGATGGAATAGGAGCAGTGTTAACTCAGCAAGGAAGAACAATTGCTTTTATAAGTCGGGCTTTAGGGATCACCAAACGATCTTTGTCTACTTATGCGAAAGAGATGCTAGCCATCCGAACATGGAAACCTTATTTGATTGGCCACAAGTTCTATATTCAGACAGATCAATGCAACTTAAAGCATTTGTTGGAGCAAAGAATTGTGACATCAAAACAGCAAAATGGGTATCTAAATTGCTTGGTTATGACTATGAAATTATGTACAAACTAGGACGAGAAATAGTGCGGCAAATGCTTGATCAAGAGTAGTAGGCAGTCCTAATATTCATGCTTTATTTGTATCTCAAACATCATTTTGGGATACGATCAAAACCGAAGCTAGAAATGATCCCTATATGAAAAAGATTACTATGCTAGCATCAGAGAAACTAGGTTAGCCTTACTCATGGCAGAATGGGATGGTTTGCTACAAGAATCGAGTGGTGGTACCTCCTAATTCCAAAATCATTCCACTAGCTCCTACAAGAGTTTCATGATTTACCAATCAGTGGACATTCAGGTGTATTACGAACATATAAAAGGTTAGCACAACAATTATATTAGCCCTCAATGCATACGGTGGTGAAAAATTATGTTGCTTCCTGTGAGGTTTGTCAAAGAACTAAGTCTGAAACATTGTCACCATCTTGGCTTCTTCGGCCGTGACAATACCATGTCAAGTATGGGATGACATCACCATGGATTTCGTTGAAGGCCTTCCACTTTCAAATGGCAAGAATTCCATTCTCGTCGTAGTTGATCATTTGAGTAAGTCTGCTCATTTTTTGGCTTTATCACATCCTTATGCAACAAAAAGTGTCGCTGAAAAACTTATTGATGGAGTAGTTAAACTGCATGGCATGCCATGTTCCATTATAAGTGATCGGGATCCGGTATTCATCAATAACTTTTGGCATGAATTTTTCAAAATGCCTAGCACAAAATTGCATATGAGCTATGCCTATCATCCTCAAACGGATGGATAGTCGGAGGTGGTGAACCGTTGCATTGAACAATATCTCCAATTCTTTGTTCATCAGCAACCACGAAAATGGTCGTCTTACCTTTCGTGGGCAAAATACTGGTATAATACAACATTTCATGCTTCCACAGGAATGACTCCTTTCCAAGCTTTGTATGGGAGACCACCTGTGATTCCAAATTACAATGAAGGAAGATGTCTAGTACATGAAGTGGACCGCAGTTTAGTTTGTCAAGATATTTTACTGTAGCAACTGAAAAATAATCCGCATATGGCAAGCGATAGAATGAAGCAACAATGTTGATTCAAAGAGGCGGGACATTGAATATCAAGTGGGAGATTGGGTATATCTCAAACTTCATCCTTATCGACAATAATCTGTGTTTAAGAGAGCTTGTCAAAAGCTTGCTAGTCGATTCTAGGGCCCATATCAGATAGAAGAAAGAATTGGGAAGGTGGCTTATAAACTTAAAGATTTCTCCAGAGTTCTGCGTACATCCGATATTCCACGTATCACTTCTAAAATAGAAAATTGGGGACGATCCTTCAAGTGGTACCTAACTTCACTTATTTTAGATGATGGTGGTATTGTGGTAGAACCAGAAGCTATTTTGGATACACGTTGGGTTAAGAAAGGAAGCAAGTTTGTTGAAGAAAGTCTGATCAAGTGGAAAAGACTTCCTGAGGAAGATGCTACATGGGAAAATTCTCAAGAAATGTAAGAAAGATTCATGAACCTTGAAGACAAGGTTCTAATAAAAGGGGGAGGCATTGATAAGCCAAGGAAGTCCACAAGAGTGCCCGTGAATCCTAAATATTTATGATTGATTTATGTGGACTTTCAAAAGCTTACTTAGGCATAGGTCAAGAAGTTGTTATTTTCATTTGAATAGAAGAAGACGTTAGTGTCCTACTTTGTCATTGTTAGTTTTTCCAACTTTTTGTGTTTATTAGTAGTGTCCTATTTTTTAGAGATATTATCTAAGTATTAGGAGAAGTTGTTGATTTCCTTATGTATTTAAACTCCGTCCAGTAGTGAATAAAGCAAGCTAGTTTTATTCCAAAAGTATTAATGTGGTTTATTCTCATC
Organism: Combretum micranthum; assembly: GCA_024138025.1. NCBI lineage: Eukaryota > Viridiplantae > Streptophyta > Magnoliopsida > Myrtales > Combretaceae > Combretum > Combretum micranthum. The sequence goes on from JAMXBD010000020.1 coordinate 461,193, forward strand.
CAAAGTAGAATTCCATTTCCTACAATTATTTTTCCACATTTGGTTTGGCTTTGACTAGGACCTTATCAATGATCACCTCCATAGTTAATCTATGGGATATCGGATGTGCAAGCGAGTGCACTTTTTAACCATGGTATCTCAATTATGCATCACATTCAATACCGCTCTCTATGTTGTTTTTTACCATCTTTCCACTCTAAAGAAGTCAACTAAATATTAGCAAATATCCTAGAATCGAGTTGCTTTTTTAAAATTTTTTTCCCCAAATGTAGAATTAAGGTTTAATGTGCTTTTTGAACACATTATGGCATAGATAGCAATGTGAGAGAAGGATGTCATGGGCATTAATTTTTTATGTAGTAAGTACTAAATATCCAAAACTTGTACTCTGTATATATTTGAGTGCAAGTTTTAAAGTCAATATGGAATATGAAGATTCATACTTGTCCTACCTTATAAAAGCAGGTTCTGAAAAATCTATATTTTGTATACATTTCAATTCTCAACACCCATTTAAATTGATTCAATAAAGTAGAATATACCTTATGCTATAAAGTTATCAGCTCATCCCTACTATCAAGAATACATTTTCGGTAATGAACTTATTTGCTCTTTGCAGTATCTATTGTCAATTTTACATTCTTAACATAGCATATTTTGAGTAAAGGGCATCTCATTAAGAAGCATCATCTTACAAAAGATGGACCATCGGTGCCAATTTTATCCAGTGACGCAAGATCTTAAAACGTGAGAACATTATTAAATAGCATTATCTCATAGCTGTAGAACTTGTGTTGTATTTTGATCATGAAGCATTAAGGTACACGGATAGCCAAAAGAGGATTAATAGTGATATCCACACAAGATGGTGTCAAATTTTAAAAAATTTCCTTTCAAGTTGAAGCACAAATCCAAGTGTTCAAAATAAAGCAGCAAATGCTTTGAGTAAACAACCTTTCCTGTTACTTTCTTATGCAATGAGATTATGGGTTTTGAGCAATTTAAGGGTAAGTATGCACATGATGAAGATTTTGTAGAGGTGTGGGGTAAGGTTTCTATTAACTAACCACTTGATAAATTTCATGTGTTTAATGAATATTTGATGCATCAAAATCAATTGTGTTTACGAAGAACTTTTCTTTTGCAACAGGTGATTCAACCATAGGGATGTAACCGGAACAGGTTAAGAATGGATTTTACAAAACTTAAACTCATTCGAATACTCCATAGGGTTGCATAATCCGTTCTAAGCCCTATGAACCCTCAACTCAAAACCTACCCTATAGAAGCATGAGGTACATGAACCTAATAGATCCATTGCAATTATATTGAACAAATGGTTACGTAACGAAATTGCGATTCTATTAAACAAATTCTCACACTTAAAACATCACAAGAGAATATGGACATTGACATGATAAATAAAATCTAATAATATAATCTTAAAGTTCTTTATTCCTATACACATCAATTCTGACTTCCAATCACATCATTCACCAAAAAGAAATCAAATTGAATTAAGAAGATACATCATGACACCTTTTTTAACTAATTCATTCAATTCACTTTCCACCATGTAAGAATATCAAAGTTCTCCACCGAAAACTCTTAGATTCCTTTGAAAAATCTTCTAACTTTAACCTTACTTAGATATTAGTGTTAGGATTCTCAAGTATACTATCAACTTTTCTAACATAGGATCGACGAAGTTGGAGCTAAAGTGCCATAATCATATCTGAAGGAATTGAAGAAGAAATATTTACCAAGCTCTTATTGTGAGATTTAACTCTACTTTGATATTCTAGAATCAACTTATAATAAGTGTCCCTAACATTTTGTATCTCTCTAGAAGCATCCTCTGCAAAAACAATGGGAAACACAAATACTACAGCCTTCATCTTAAGTGTGGATCCAAAACAATACTAACAATCGTAATGATATGCACATCAATATGATATTTTTCAAACTTATCAAACATTTTTTTAACTATTTCACTAATGCTCGCACCAAAAGAACTCCATCCAATCAATGCATTTCCAATTGCATATACTTATCCAAAATAATAATTTGTAGTTGAATATTAAGTACTAGAAAAGGTTAATCAACTCATAAAATAGCTAAATTGTTGATAAATTTCTTCAACCAACTCCCATTCACCATCAAAGGAAAGACATTTACGATGTCTATATATATATATATATATATATGTTGAACTCTATAAAACACTTCTTTAAATCCAATGGCAGGGACAAACATGTCACATTTGGAATTTAATCAAGTCTTGTAATCCAAACAAAGTTTTCTACCATATGAGACATGTAGTTGCTAGCATGCATCACCAATTTTCTCAACTTGTGAATCGCAATGGTATTGCCGATTAGAATGTGACATTATCACGATTCTCCTTATCGTACTTTCTATCACAGCCATACCCTCTTTCACAATTAAGTTTGAAATTGTGCACAACAATGCATGTACAGTACCTTACCATGAATAATCAAATCTTATCTTTGAAACTTCAACAATAAAGTTGTAATTGTTACATTTTTTGAAAATTATCAAAAGCAATCGTAGATCATTGTCAATCCATATTCTATTTTATAAATAAATCAAACAAGTATTCAGTACAAACCTCGAATGTGTACTGGTTGTGTATTTTATGACCAAGTTATAAATTTAATTTCCTATGATCTTCTTCTTAAATATGGTCAATATTAGGCAAGTGCACCTATTGCTTATAGTGTAAGAATAAAGTATAGGATTGTCTCCTATAGAGATCGATAATTACTAGTAGTCACCGTTTGTTTATTATCTAGCCTACAAAGTTGACTGAGTATTGCTGTTATGTTATCAGGTATACGACGAATCTATTACCTATTACTAATAAAATCACACACTTTAATTGAACTAAATACCACGTATGAGTAACTTAGACCTTGCTTAGCCACTAATCTTATTATTTAATTTAAGAACATAAATTATAATGTTACTAAATTTCTCAATTGTAGATTTTGTTGATTATATTAATGTCTTTCTCAAGATCACTAAAGTCTAATCCTAAGTTTATCCACCAGAATCTACTCTTAGGATAATAGCAACTTAAAATTGCCTTACGTTCTAGAATTTTTTATTTAATTTACGTAAATGCAAAAGAATTTCATGATCTTATCTCTAGAAATATGAGCAATTCTTATTAACAGTCAAGATTTATTCAAAGGAACAATCTCTCAATCAATCCCATAAAATCTAACATAGATTTATATCATACACTACATAAATTCAAGATTCAATAAGCATCAACTATTGAATTAAGAAAAACTAATAAACTTCATTAACAACAAATTGAATTTCATGACAAGTCTATGGTTCTGAAAAATCTAAGTTACAATGATTAGTCATCTATTAATGTATTAACGTAAAGTACAAAATCAAAGAAGTAAGAAGGAAACATATAAAACTCCTTTTCAACACTCCAATTGTCTTTAGTCTTCACGAATCCAAGAATGTTCGGACGTTTCCTATCTGCTTCTTTTCAAGGGATGTAGCTTGTGATTCTTTTAGTGGAGTGGTGTGTAAGATGTGAACAAAAGCAAAATTTGTTCTATGATGTGATCTTGTATGTATATGTGTGGGTCTGTGTGCACATGCATGCATGCATGCATGCTTCAAACTAGTATGATCCCATATGATGTGTCCCTTTCATTTGTGTTTATCCCTCTTCATCTTCAAAATACAGTTATACTGTATTTTATGTAGAAACAAGGCCAATCACGCTTCCTATCACGATCATAACATGGGCAGTAATATCTTAAATTTGCTCTATTTGTGTTGTGCCATTTCCCATGATCATTGTGGTGTCTATCTCTTCTATTTGTCACATTTGCAATCCAAATCTTGCTATAAAGGATGTAGCAATGACCACGGCTGCACCACAACTCTTAATGGGCGCAGTAATGAATTAGACACACATCATGACCGCAATTCCTTATGCAATTGCCTTCTCAGTGCAAATCACGGCCATAATGCAGCACTTGATCTCCTTGGTTTGTTATTCTTCTTTACTTCTGGCTACCATGATTTTCCCTAAAATCAAAGACGTTTCTTTCACATCCTTGATCACGGCCATGACTTAGACTATGATGGTTGCAGCTCCTTAATTTTCCTTTGTGCCATATCCATGATGTTGCTTGGTTTAATCCCTAGTGCTTATGTTTTCTATCATAGCCTCAATCACGACTGTGATACGCTCTTGATCTACTATTCTTGAGGTTTAAGTAAATTTATCTTCATCTAGTGTCGATAATTTTTCCAATGAGATCCTAAGTCACCTGAAATCAATATATTCACAAATTAAGTACCAACTGTTTGGATTATTCACAAATAAAAGCACAATTAAACTAAATTAAACCTTGAATTGATAGAGTAAATAATTCCCCATCATGTATGGAGTTCGAAGATATACAAAACTGCATATGAATGTAAATATAGATTTAAAATTTTGTATTTTTCACTTAAATAAAATAAAAGATATACTAATAGAAAATTTTACTTCAAGAGTCGACTTTTAAGCATCCAATTATTGTTAATGAAATGTATCGTAAAGGTCACGTATCTCCTTTTTTTTTCTAATTCGAAGTCCATATATCAGTTTATCTTGTGACTTGAGAATTAAACACTTTTAACAACGCCTTCAATTTTTCTTTTTCCACATTATAGATGTTCAAAGTTTCTTTCTTTCTTTCTTTATGGTTGTGCAACTCACATGCTTAACAAGGAATTTAATACTCTCTGGATAATCTCTAGAATTTCTATGTTCAACTATTGAAATAACACACTTATGGCCAATAATAGCCTTTATGAGTTTTTGCCTAGTAAATTCTTGATTAACAGTCCAATTTCCCTATTTTCAAACTACTACTCTCACTCTCACTTTTCTTTCTCTTCATTGCTAAAATCATTATTTATGTCTTTTTTTATTATTTCTCTGTATGCACTTTGCTAAACGGCTATGCAAGTACTTTGTGCCATATTTATTTATTGCTTTCAAATCTTTTATAGCAATCATTGTAAATAGCAACTCCCCTGTTAATCTTTTTTTTTTTCCCACCATCTTTTTGTTTGATTAACACTACTTGCTACATGAGAACCCAGTGCAATTGCTAATTTTTGTTGATTTAGATGGTGGAAACAAGCTTTCTGAGCCACAAGGTCATGGACGTTTTAATCCATAACCCTCTCATATTCATCCACATCCATATTCAAATTAATTGCATGAAATGAGAATGTCAAACATCATATATCTCTTCAAAATATTTAAAAGACATGAATGAGATATAAAGAAATCAAATTGGCGATAAAGAATAGAGACTGCAACCTGCAAATCAAGACATCAAACTCTAGATCAAATTTTTCTCAAGTGGAGACGAATGATGAGAACAAGATAGGTATACAATTTATAGGTTGGTTGGACCATAAAAAACCAAGAAAACCGATCTTTCAAGAGAATTAATTTTCTTTTATATTTATTTTATTAGTTTCCTTGCAAGTAGTTTTTTTTTTCCTATTTTTATTTGATTCCCCGAATATTTAGTTGCGCTAGGATATAAATCCTATTATATTTTTTTTAATGTATTTTTCTTATATTTTAGAGTTGAAAGGCATATAAAACCTATGTGATTGATATTTTGGGATCACCACCAATTATCACATATTTGTATTTCTTTTGCACTTGAGTTTATTGCTTTTCACTGTGTCAATGCTTCGTATGAATGAGCGAATTGTTTATTAACCCATCATGGTCCCAAGTTGGGAAATTCGAAGATAATAATGGGAGTAGCCCCTGGACACGATTCAAGGTCAATCCCAACCTGAACCACGAATCATTGGGTCTGGTTCTTTTCAGTATGGACTATAATTAAGGGTGAATATGGATCAATTTGATCCCGTTTTCATTAAAACTAAACCAAACCATAATTTACATATTTTTCTTTCCTTCTTAAACCAAATTATTAAATATGGTTTGGCTCGGATTAGAAATTTTTCAAATCCTTAAATAACAGTTTGATTTAGTTTGGATTACGAATTAAATCAAAATTCTAATAAAAAATCTTATTTATGATATTTTATACTTGTATGGATATTCAAATATTGAAATCACTCTACAAAGTTTATATTGTAAATCTCAACAAAATACTTTATAAATCCATCACATTTATAATCCATAATCCTTTGTAAAATCATTTAATCACTAACACAGTACACTCTGTAACTAATACATAGTAAAATATAATCTATAATCCTCTAAAAAATTATCAAATCAACCATCTACTAATAATTTTGGCCCAAAAAACTACCTACAAAAGTCATTTTGAATAAAAATAATCTGCTGACAAAATATACAATGAAAAATTAATACATAATAAGATATATAACTAAATAACAAAATCTATACTCCATGGAGTTCAACCGGTTAATAGAAAATAGCATTAAGCTATTAACACAAGAATATATCTTGAATCCAAAAACAATTTTAAAAAAATAATAAGTTATTATTAACCAATATTCATCATATAATAAATATCATAATAAAAACATAAAAAATAAATATGACCTTAAATTAATCATCATAACAAAATTTATAATTACAAGTAAAATATTTTTATATTTATCAAAACTAATTTAGTTTGATTTTACGGATTGGTTCAGTTTATCCTTTCAAACCAATCATAAATTTATGGATTTGTTCAAATTAAAAATTTTCAAAACCAAATTATTTTTAAAAAATCATATTTTCGATTTAGTTTAACTCGATTACGAATTAGCTCAGTTTGGTTGGGGTTTTTTTTTCACCCCTAAACATAATTGAAACCGCAATAGCTGATTTTGAGCTAGGTCAAAGACCTACTAATTCACTATCGTGAACCATAACTTGGCCTCTCTTTTTTTTTTAAGTTTACTTTTAATGGTTCAATAAAAATTTGAAGAAAAAAAATAATAAACTTTAAACTCAAAAGAAGGAAAAATTGAGCGAAACAATCCTTTACTCTTTAACTCATCTTTTTAAAAAGTTCTCAAAGATTTATCATTATTTAAATACAACGGCATTCAATTTCAATTGTAGCATTTATAGCATGGGACCACAAAAAATTTAGAAGTTATAAAAAGACAAAAATTAGTCTTATATTGTTAAGAGATGAAATTATCTTTTTAATATAAACCAAATCTGACATACCGTACATTTATTCCTTATTTTGCTAATAGTAATACATTATATTCCTATGTGTAAAAAAAAGTCGATTTGCACGGAAATATTAATTATATATATTTTGCGTTCTTTTTTTCAAATTGTAATTGACCCGTCAGATTTCTGTGGTTCTAGACCCGTGCTGGTTTGAATTGAACAAGGCTAAATGGACTGGGCATTAAATAATTAGAGTAGTAAACTACCAACTAGACATAGTCACAGTTCAATCCCAAATGAAACCATCACCCACAATTGTAAAATCGGAATCCAACGAATTGATTGGTTCTAAAACTTAAGGAACTGCTAGTTTCAACCAATTCCACTAAAAATGAAAGAAAACTCGAGTAAAATAAAATATAATTTAAATACAATTTGATATGAGTATTCAAAATTTTATTACCTATTAACAATATTTAACATATTATTATTAATAACACAATAATAAATATAACTCAAAAAATGTATGATTAAACTACATAGTCTTGTAATCTTTTTTTTTTTATTGTTTTGTCTTCTCACATTGCTAATAATATAATTAAAATTTGATGTGGACGTAAAATAAAATAAATGCATATCTTAAACAAACTTCTAAGAAAATGAGTAGCATATTTTAATATTTTTAAATCCAATTATTATTTTAAGTTTAAAACTTATCTTATCTTATGTAGAACCATTTTTTTTTATTAAACATTTTTATGGCAATATTTTTTATCTGAACTTAATAATAATAATAAATTATAGTTCCAGAAGTAGACTAGGTCAATCGATTCCATAGAATTGGGCCAAAATCATCTCACACAGTTCCAATCGAGATTCGTTGATTTCAAGCTGGTTCCACCGTTGTCACTAAAGTCTACTACCAACCGCCCGATACAGATGGAGGAAACTAGTACAAGATAATTAACTTTTGTTGAATAAACAGCTCAATTCGTAGGTTGAGGAAGGGGGAAGAATCAGTTTTTGGGCACAAGTCCAAATACTTGGTGCATCGGTGAAGATTGCAATTGGCGTCATTGCTTACCCATTTTTACAACCTATTTAGAAGCTAGAGCGTTTCATGCGACGACTTTTTTAGGCATCTGAATGACTAATCATAGTGTCAACCATAATCTAATGGAAATGGGAATGGCATTCGGCCTTATTTAAGACTTGACAAGCTCGGCCTTATTTAAGACTAGACAAACTAGGCTATGTATCTTCAAGGTATAACAATAACTCGATGATCTGATTTAATTTAATAAATATCAAGGGAGGACTAATACGTCGCCAGTTATTAGATCTCGGTATTTGTTGGAACTCTCACTCTAGAAGGAATGCAAAGTTCTGACATACAAAGACAGCACAATTAACCACCTTCTCCTAGCAAAAAGTATGAAATTAGCCACGCAAACACCTATTCAATTCCAAATTTCCAAGCAACCAGATATTCCTTTCTCCAGGAAAATCTATACCACCTACAGGATCGGACGTGGATCGTACAAAGCAGATTCTTGGTTCTTGGACAGTATTCATGATGGGGGCACTGCCCCAATCACATACAATATGCAAAAAACAAGTTGCCCCAGTCATCAACAAAGCAAAGTTCAAAACATGCAACATCAGCCCAGTCACACTTGCATAAGCTCTCCAAACAAAAAACAAACAGCTTATTTATATACAATGCCTCAGAAACAACAAAGTGAAGACGGGACCTCATGATGCCTCCGCAACAGAGTAGTGCACCTTAGTGAGAGATTGTTGGATAAGGCTGCCGCAGCAGTGGATATCCGAGTTTCCCATTGAGAAGCTCTCCACTTTATCAGCAGCATGGACTAACCAACCCTTGTCATCCATCAAGTTCCGACACCTGTCCAAACTCCCCATGCACCTGTCCGAACTCCCCATGGATCGACTAGATTGTTTCTTTTTCTTGTCTTTACTACCGCTCCTAGATGGATCCTTGCTGCCACTGCCACGCTGATGGCTCTTCCCCTTTTTCTTTCCATGTTTCTTGTCTTTCCTGCATGACTTTTGCTGTTTGAAGCCACGGTTCATGAAATGTGATACTGATGAAGGAGGTGGATCATAGACATCAGGAGCCCATGTGACTGACAGTGTCTTTAGGGATGCTCCTCTTTTCTCACGGCTACCTTTCATGGCAGATACAACCTGCACACAAGTCTGAAAGAGTTTGGGCAAGTCAACACACAGTTAGCTAACATAAGCAGAAACATCCTATGGCCAAAATGCGCAGCTAAGAGGAATTATTGGCCACCATGATGAATGGACCATGACACCTTAAAGTTTCCACATAGTTCAATATTGTCATTCAATTTTCAAACCTGTTCAATATTTTCCCTTAAATGTTTCAGAAATTGCTAATATAGACCTTAACAGTTTCCACATTTGTAATATTGCAAAGTTAAATACAATATTAAACATCCATTGCTATTTTAATGGCATAGCAAGTTATTGTATTGTTATAAGATTAACGACAAGCACTAGATAAACAGTGCAAACATAATAACAATTTCTATGGACCTTGTGAGCTTAGGTGAGTTTCTAGCTACATTCACATTCCTGCTTAGGGGCAAAGCAACTGATTTTCAAGTTCAACGGCTACATTGAATGGGTCGATTCAGGAAAGGTCACACTGCATAATAAATGAAAGTTCCATAGGCCTTGCGCATTCGGCCAATTTCTACCTATAGTATTGTATGAATAAGGAAAGAAAATTATTAGAAGCCAGAAGAGATAGCATTACAGGTGGAAATTTTTCATGGTGTATAACTCCTCAGCCCTTCTAAAATCATTACATTCGGTAAAAACACAAGTTGATTAAGCAACAATCAATATGTGGGATTCAGGACATCTGCAGGTGTATTGACGATCTTTCCTCACATTTAAGGGAAAGAAAACAGCCAATAACACCACAGCATAAAATAAAACAGACACCACAGTAAATACACTATGCATCCAACAGAGGAAGAATTTATAAAGAATTCATCTACAGGTACTACTTACTCGCTCGTCAGACGAGACACCCTCAGCTGCCAACTCTGAGCTCGCTTTCTCCTCACCACACTCCATGCTTAATTGGCTAAATAAATGGGTAAGACCCCCAGATTGAGTTGCCCCCTTACATTTGAAAGTCTCTACCACATTTTGGGAATTCGAATCAGGAAAATGCGAAATGTCATCGAGATTTGTCACCAGACCACCACAGATTTTTTTACCATCCTCTCCCGACAAAGGGCACCCGTCCATCAGCAAAATTATCTTGGTTTTGGGGGGAGGCGGGGGGTAAAAAAAAAAAATCAGAACACCCAATCAAGGTCACATAAATAAAGCAATCAAATCAACATTAGCGAAACCGATGCTAAAGCAAAAGTTCTAATTTAAGAGACATTATCAGATTTGCAAGTGATGTGTACATGGTTCCCTCAACATATTTAGGAATTACAACAATAATCATTCTCAAGTCTTGTTCCCATTAGATAATTCAACTAAATAGAATAGATCTCATTATGCCACTCACTCTATCATAAAACATAATCATGTTCCCTATGAATGTCATATTATTTTTCATTGCTACTTTACATGTCTAACGTTTTATATTAGTAGCCTTATATTGACAAAAACGGCTACTAAAAATTCCACATGAATTAAACCATAACGGAGCACCACGATCTAAATATCACTTTCAAGAAAACAAAAACTGATTGCATTCAAAAAGATCTAAAGGATACAAACAAAGTACATAAACCCTAAGATGAGTCAAGTCGCAAAGCTCAAATCAGTCGTTAAAAAACAAAGATTATACAACTAACCATAAAGATCGAAACTTTTTCTCGATTCGCACACGACACAGGCATATAGGACATATTGATTCAAAATTTCAAATCAATATCATAACATTGAGCAATCATAGAGAAATGAAAATATACCTTAAGAGAGACAGAGCCCACGGCGATATTCAAATAAGTAATACGACAACTCTGAACTTGCTATATAACGCAGCCAATCTAGTACTAGGAAGTGTTCCTTTATAAGAAGATATTAGAAAGTGGAAGAAGAAGAAGAAGAAGAAGAGCTAGATTCGGAAAGAAACTGCAAAAAAACTCAGGCGAAACCAAGCGTAATACAATAAGGGAAGAAATTAGGAAACTAAGCGTTAACTAAGATTACCACGCCGATCGCTTTTTTCAAGGTTTTTCAGACGATGAGAACGCAAGCCGCCATGGATGTAAGACAAGGAAGGAAGATAAATGAGGAGATCAACGGGTACCGAAGGCATGGTATTATGCTCTTCGAAACCCTAACTGATTAGAATCACAAACCCTAATTTTTAACAGTCGTAAAATGGATGAAAGACCAGACTCAAATGATGAAATGAAACCCTAATTTCAAATCAGGATTAGCTAGAGAGAGAGAGAGAGAGAGAGAGAGAGAATAGACAGACAGACACAGAGAACAAGGCTATGGATGGAAGCTTAAGAGGAGGCGATGAAGGAGTACGTCCATGTCACGTTATAGGGAAGTGGATTAGAATGGATGAGGATGAGATCCAGATCAGAAACACAAATGCTGGAGAAAGAAGGAGAAAGGAGAGAGTGTAAGCTGGGCGTCGTATCCATATTTATATTGTCGTCCCGTGGGACTCTGCGTCAACGGATGCATTCGTCAAAGACACGAATGTGGAGCCTCCACGTGTGTTTATCAGCTGGCTGTGCTTTTCCTTTTTTTGGGGTTTTTTGTTTTTTTTTTTTAATCCTTTTTAAGTTTTGCTTGTTTTTTAAACAAGGAGATATTTTAGAAGGAAGACGACGAACTTGATGTGGGCTTTTTTCCAAATGGACTCTAGGCAGTGGACTGTGGCGGAGCCACTGAAAATGAACTATTTGGTTGTTATAATTAGAGTTTGATTTGATGGGCAGCTTGAATAAGATTAATCTAGAACTTTATGATATTTTGTTTGATTGTTTTATAAGTTTAATCGAGCATGAGTAGACTTTAATTATTAATTATCTTCAAATTGATTTTATTATAAAATAAATATATATATAATCTTTTTTTTAAGGAAAATATTAAATTTAATCTTAAACTTTATATAAAAATTTAATTTAATACTTGAATTTTAAAATTATCATTTCAATACCCAACAAACTCTTCATGAGTTACTTAACTAGCATTACTAATATCCTTTGCTCTTTTTCTCTAAGTGAGAAAAACAGACTATCAATATTAAACAATATTAGGAAAAGTAAAAAATTTCAATAATACATCATCTTCTCCATGCCAATAAATAAAGCGAACAATATCAAAAAGATAATTACAATAGTTACAAAACATTTAATTAAATATTAAATTGACTACTTAAAAACTCAAATACAAAATTTGACATTTATCTTAATTTTTATAATCATTTCAATAACCATATAATAAGTTGAACAATTTCAATAACAAAATTATTTTAGTTGAAAAATACTATTTAAATAAATTAAATTCATGATATTTTTATTGAATCGAGATAAAAGATTTTAAAAATCAAGACAAATTTAGCAATATATTTTCTCAAATGACAAATCACTATGGTTCCACTTCCTTGAAAAAGTTTAACCAAATAAGTAAAGGCATTTGAATGTAAAAAATAAGTACATCGATATAAAAGAACAATTACTTAAGTGGGTCTAGTTAGATTATTTGAATTTTATCTATATCGATATGTTATGATTTGTTTATAAGTAAACATATCTGTTTTTCATCTGTATCTATTTTTAACAAATAATCTATTTGAAATGAAAAATAAGATATCAAAACAACTAAAAAATGATTAAGAAGACAAATATGATGGTGAAGCATATTTAAATGAGTCATTTATCATCGTTGCAACAACACAAAGCAAACAACACAAAAAGCAAAAGCCATAAGCGATAGCACTTACTTCTCCATGGCACAGTAAGCACATCCTTATGATTACAATCCGTCTGAAAAGCACGGGTGTTGTTTCAAGTTACCTTCAACCATAGTTGAGTAAATTCCACCTGCAATGGCATATGTTAGTCCCACAAACAGCATCAATTGAAACCAAGGTTATTTTTGTATCATCAAGTATAAATAACAAATAGAATACAATAACCTCTATCCAATCTCATACCATAAAAAATGATGTAATCAAAGACTAATTAAGGATCAAGCCCTCACACTTGATTTGCTTGTAACAAAGTTTAAGAAGAACCATAATCTATATCTTTTTGAAAATGAATCATCCGTTTTTATATCTTATGCAATATGAATGGAAAAGTAAGATTAAATATAATTAGTTCACTACAAGCAAATCCAAAATCTTGGAAGATAATTCCTAATAAGGGGTGAATAAAACCCTACACATAAACAGTCAATAGAAAAACTTGAAAAATTAAAACGAGCTTTTATAAAACTTGAATTATGTAGAAATTAACATATCAACAACTTGGAATAAAAATAATGCAGGAAAAAAACAAAAAGAACAATAACCCACAAGAACCTCAGAAAAAAACTCTTAAGCCAGCAGTAACGAATTAAAAAAAAAAAACTACAATCGAAGCAACTATAGGCTCTTAGGTGAAAAAGAACAAGTCAAAGGTCCCTATCCAATTTGATAACTAGTTGGCGAGGTGCATGTGCGATGAACTTCCACATACATAGAGAACCTTGTTCTTTCTTCCAATTGAAATCAAAAATGAAAATCAAATGGATTCTTATGCAATGAAAAACTAAATAATCATTACTAGCCAAAATAATATAACTAAATGTAATAATAGAAAGAGCAAAACCATTTAAATGTAGCTACTGACACTGAATTTTGATCAACTGGATCATTTCTTCATCAATTTCCACATTAAATGTTCCAGGTGTTCATTTTATCATTTCATCCAATCATGGAGCAGGAAAAAAATGGAATCAGATTCTTGATGCCTACTGCCCAAAAAAAAAAAAAAGAATAAAGATGAAACCTTTCAACAGAATGTTGCAATTCATTAAAAGATTTTCCTGATACATAGTTCAGAAGGAATACATCAACAAGATGGTTGAAACCCTAGACAAAGCTTCCTACAAAGCTATAAGTAAGCTATAAATCAGATGGAACGCAACATTTACATTCCAAAAATTAAGAATGTCTAAGCTTTCTTGGAAGATTTGGTGGCCTTGGATGGAGATTTGGGCTCTTTAGCAACTTTCTCAGCAGTCTTCTTTGGCAAAAGCACAGGGTTTATGTTTGGAAGAACACCACCATGGGCGATTGTAACTCCTGCAAGCAATTTCCCTAATTCGTCGTCGTTCCTCACCGCCAATAGAACGTGCCTTGGAATTATTCTGTTCTTCTTGTTGTCTCTCGCTGCATTCCCAGCCAACTCCAACACCTGAAACCAATTCAAAACAATATCAACGACAAGGAATCAAAAAGATAAAAGAAAACGTAATCCTCAATTACAAACCCTAATCCCCAATCTCGTCAAAATGAAAACCATAAATTTCAATTCGGAGCTAATTTGAAACCCTAAATATCAATATATTTGCATTAAAACCTTAATCAACATCAAAAAAAGGACGCATTGGAAAGAGAAATGAAATTTACCTCAGCGGCAAGATACTCAAGCACGGCGGCAAGGTAGACAGGAGCGCCGGTGCCGACACGCTGAGCATAACGGCCCTTTTTCAAGTAGCGGCCGATACGCCCGACAGGGAATTGGAGACCGGCCTTGACAGATCTAGACACCGGCTTCTTCTTAGGGCCACCGCCCTTCCTGCCTCCGGCACCCTTGGCTTTAGTGCTGGCATCCATTTAAGGCAGAGTAAAGTTTGAATTTGAGAAGTGGAGGGAAATAGAAGGTAGCGTTTGTTTCTTCTCGGAAAACAGAGGGAAAAAATGAGGACCGTGGAGGGCTCGAAAGGAGATGTGGTGTGTTTTATATGTAACTTCGGATGAGCTGGCAATCCGTGGACAAAGTGCGGAGTGGGGAGTGGCCTCTTTGTCTTTGCTAGATCTTGTAAACCTAATTTAAAGTTAAAGTTAAATGTTAATCAATATTATTTTACTTAAAAAGAATGGAATAATACCTATACTGGATCTGCTGCCCCCACTCGTTTATAGCATATTTCGTCGGCACAATAATTATTTCAATAAATTACTATGTTACAAAATTAAAATTTCCAATTCTTTAATTAGAGTAAGATAGTTACTCTTTAGTTTATTAACATATTGTGAAATCTATTATAAGATTGTAAAGAACTACAAAGAATAGTTATTACTTATTTAATGCTTTCTATAAATTACAATTTTATGAGAGTCATTATTACATTAGTTTGTTTTTTTTTTTTAGCCATATTATTGCATTAGTTAAGTTTTAAAATTAGCAAGGTAATTACAAATATCCTTTACCTAAAATACTAAACAACAATTCATCCATGGGACTTATTGTTCTATTTCAATTTGTTGATAGAGATTCTTAAGGATTAGGCATGAGTAGGGATGCAACCGGGACGGGTTTGGGACGGGTCATATAAGACCCGAACCCGCCCCGCTTCCCAATAGGGTTTCCCAAACTCGCCCCGCGACCCTACAGGGTTTTTTATTTAATACCCAAACCCGCCCCTGTAGGGTTTTGACCCTGACCCACCCCGTCCCGCGACCCGCTTAATTTTTTTTCCTCTTCTCAATACTGACTTAAATTATAAAATTTAACAATACTGTATATTGTTTAACCTATCCAGGTATTCATTGAAGCTATGGAAAATCACATGCCACAAGTTATTGTAATTAATGAAATCAGCACAAAATTTGAAGCAATGGCAGCAAGCACAATTGCACAGCGTGGGATCCAGTTAGCTACCACTGCTCATGGTATTGCTATAAGAATCTAATAATGAACCCTGCTTTGGAGATGCTTGTTAGAGGGATACAAGTATAAGACAATCTAAAATGAATTTAACTTAGCATCTACGGCCATCGCATATGGTTTTTAGCTGGGAGCCTTTTGATTCGATACATAGCAATTAATTTCATTCCAAAACTAATATTCCATTATCTAATCTCTAGAGTGTGACTCTTGGTGATGAAGGGCTGCAGGAGAGAGGGTCCAAAAGACCGTGCCAAAGAGGAAAGTACCTTAACATTTACTGTGTGGTTGAGATAGTTTCAAAAACTGAGCTGCAAGTTCATCATAGCTTAGAAGAACAGTTGATATTATCATCCGAGAAAAATAAACTCCAAGCTTGGTCCACCATACCAATCAAAATAAACAATGCATAACATCACCAAATCAACAAAAATAAATTAATAGATAATTATGAAGTCATCATCAATCATTATTTTCACTTGTCATCTTCATTGTTGTATTCCATTCTTCACCCTCTTATTCAGGTTCTTCAAATTCAAGATCTCTAAACTACAAAATTAAAAGACATATATTAGAAAAATGCATGGTAAAAAAAGCTTTCAACAATAAATTAAACAATCTCATACAATTCCAGAATTTATTAGCAACTTTGAGTACATATCATGCTTCTATTGTATCTGGATTGAGTCGGCCTCCTATAGGAGTATTTATCCGTCCACCAGTACTAAAAGCAGATTCAGAAGCAACTGTCATCATGGAATAGCCAACAAATCTTTAGCTATTTCTTGTAATGTAGGATATTTCATTCCATACATTTTCCACCAACCAAGAATACCAAATTGAATTTGCTATCCAGGGAATTGCAGGCTCTTCTAAAATAATGGTCCAACTCAGACTTCAATGATCTTGAATTTGATCTTTGCTAGAAGTTATCAAATATTGTTCAAATTCATCTGTCTCCACCATATGATCACATGATAATGCAATATTAGTATTACTGCCACCTCCTAAAGGAATTGAAGAGAACCACTAGATAGAGCACGGCGAGACCTATGCTTAGATTGATATTCTTGAATCAATTCATAACAAGTGTTTTTAACATTTTGCAACTCTATAATAGCATTCTCTCCATACACAGTTTGAAACACGAACTCTACACCCTTAATCTTAGAGCGTGGATCCAATACAGTACAAACAACCATGACAGTGTGCACATTGCATTAATATTCAAGTCCAAAGAATTCTTCCATGTAATCAATGCTTTCCTAATTGCAAATACTTTACCAAAAAAATAGTTTGCAGTGGGATATTGAGTGCCAGAGAAAAGGTTAGTTACCTCATAAAAAATAGATAACTTATTGCAAATCTCCCCAGCCATGTCCCAATCATCATCTGAAGGAAGGCATTTGTAGTGTCTATCCATCAGCTGAACCCTATAGAAAACCTCTTTGTATCCAATTGCAATGACAAGCATGTCATAAGTAGAGTTCCATCTTGTTTTGCAATCCAAACAAAGTTTCCTACTATATGGAACATCAAGCTGCTTGCATGCTTCAGCAAATTTCTCAACCTTTGATGGTGTTGCTAACCAAAATTGAACACTATCACGAATCTTCTCTATTGAATTTTCTATCACGGCCACACCATCCCTTACAATCAAGTTCAAAATATGTGCACAACAACGCATGTGCATTATCTTGCCACGAAGAATCAGATCATCTTTTCTTAACTTCAATATTAAGTTTGCAATCATTGCATCATTTGTTGAACAATTGTCCACAGTGATTGTTGAGATTTTTCTATCCAAATTCCACTTCATTAGTGAATCGAATAAGCACTGACATAGAGCTTCGTTTGTGTGCAGAGCGGGCAAATATATAAAACTGCATAAAGAAAGGTAAATAAGATAAAAAAAAAGGACTGGAATTTTCTATTAAATAAAATAGAGATACATTGTTAAAGAAACTTACTTCAAAATTCGATTGTGGATTAGGTTTGGGCTTTAAGGTTCAAATATGTTGATAGTGAGACTGTGAGAGGGAGTGGAGTGGAGTTCCAATCTGTACAGTCAACATATCAGTGTGAAAAAACCCTAGAAAACAACGTAACTCATAAGATAAAATCAAATCCCTTTTTTAAATTATTTATATTATGACGGTTTTCGGGTTACCCATCGGGTTTTTTTAATGATCCGAACTCGCCCCGAAACCCTATAGGGTCAGAAAGATATTTTCCAAACCCATCCCGTGACCCTATAGGGTTTTTAACGGTTCGGGTGGGGCGGGTACCCAATAATGATCCGCCCGGTTGCATCCCTAGGCATGAGTTGTATGCCCTTTAAAGCTGGACATAATCATGGATACCCATACACCCAATTTGACAATCAAGTCAAGATATGTATAAAGTGGTAAGAGAGTGAACTTACAAAATAGTGTGCGTTACAATGTGGCAAAGTATTTGCTAAGTGGTCAAAAAGCTCTTCAGGGTCCCCTAAATGGCATATTTATAAATACGTCGGTCTTGGCTGTCGAAGATGATCAAAGCAAAATAAATAAGCTATGTGGGAAAGAGTTAGATGAGCGATAACAAAAGAGAAAAGTTGAATAAAATTAGATTGAAAAATCAATAAGTTTTGAAGCCACGAAATGTCACTTTTTCTTTAAAAAAAAAAAAAAAGGGAGCGGTTTAGTTCATTTTTAAATAATTCCATTCAATATAACTCTCAAACCAAACCACGAATTTAGTTGTTTGAACCTCTTTAAATTGAATGGTAGATTGAATCACAATATGGAATAACAATATTTTGTGGGTTAGTCTGGTTCAATTTAATAATAAATTATATTAGTGGTCAATTATAGGATTTAAGCTCTCCAGGCCTAATCCGACCCATCACGCACTTGGCAAAATGTTGGACTCAAGTCTAACTTTATCACACCCCCACAGAGTATCCTAATTGTATCAATGTATCATGTAATAAATTGGTGTCACATATTGATCTCAACCTTATAGAAACGTATGTGAAACATAACATAACCAAAATACTTCAAGAGGTACACAGTTATAACAGGATTAAATGTTGATTAGAATAAGAAAAATATTGCATATGTATGAGTCACTTATAAGAATAACATTACAAAAAGTCCTTAATCAAACACTATAATTTTACAACCATTATCTGTAAAAGACTCAAATAGCACAACTTCATAACCATTAGTCTCCAAAAGACTTCATTACAAAAATAATTTATACTAAGTTCTCAACTATTACATTAAATCTTATTCAAACAATGTCTTTATTCAAAGACTGAGTTATCACTTCAATCCAAGTCTTGGCTCATTTGATACTATATGTCAGCTTTAACTCTTGAGTAAAGGTCAACTCTAGTAATCCCTTTAACCATATAAGCCAATAGAGGGGTGAGCACAACAAGCTCAGTAAATAACTAAATCTTAACACTATTTAAACAATGCCAAGCAACTTGAATTAGCAAACATATGTAATGTTATAACCAAACATGCGCAACAAACATTGTTTAAATAACGAAAATCCAAATTGATAGAGATTTACGCTCTCTTTTAAGGGTCGAAAAAACAGCTCAAGTAACTTACACCCAGAAGAGACTAAGAAATAAAGAAGGAGAATTTTTTTTCATTCTTATTTATTACTTATATATAGAACATATTATAACTCAAGTTGATCTTAGAACTTAGATACTTCACTAAGTATTAGATATTTCATATCAACATCACATGCGTCGTCCTTTGGTGCGCACTTAGTTCCTATGGAACTGACAAAACAGTGATAACCTTTCTTGTAGATCAATATATTAATTCCTATTTACTGGAAAAACTTAAAGTTACTATATAACTGAAATACTACTGCATCGTGTGTTTACAATGCAAATATAAATTATGTTGTCATGCAATGCATGCCCAGTTTATTTAAAGGTCAATTAAAAATTATATCATATTATTGAGTGATCACATCAATTTCAGACAATCACGATCCATATTACATAATCATTATTATGCAATTAGTTATCACCTCTAGCATTAAAGATTGTTATTCACTCATGCAACATACAAAATGCATTATTCCCAAAATCCCCATGCATATATTTAATCTCAAATACATTTTGGAGCACATGCCAATAGATTACATTCACAAACAATTGTGCGAAGATTTAAATTATCCACATGTGCATCTTTACTTAGTCATTGTAATAGTCTATCGGAAAGTCTGGATCTTAATTTATGGCTCATGTAAGACAACAAACATGTATTACTAAGCATATGACTAAATAGAAATTTCTATGAGTGCCTAAGTGTCCTAAATTCATGTTATCTCATCCTTAATTCATTGGTCTTTAAGAAATTATAAAGTGCTATGTATAAGTAATACTCAAATACATACATCTAACTAATTAAATGAGTCCAAAACATCTCCTCAATCTATAGTTCTATCATCTAACTTGAGTAATATTTTATAAAAGACCATAAACTAGTATTTGTATACATATATATTATTTTATATTATCATTTATTTTATTTTTATTTTCATAAAGTGAAGCAGGGGATTAGCTCACGGCTGCGTCCAAGGCCATGATCACCATCATAGGGCACCATCACACCCATGATGAAGGGTATCCAAAGTTTTATAGAAAGCACAAAGGCAATCACAAGCTTGACCATGCTCGGGATGAGTTAAAAAAATTTGCCTAGAGAAGATCACGAGTTCAATCATACTTGTAATTGATTAAAATTCAAATATCCAAGACTACCACACCCTTTTATCATAGTTGTGATTAACCAAACCCTAACTCATGTTTTCAAAACTTTGAAATTTCATACTTCCCAAGTACCTAACATGATCTTATTCACAACAAATACACTTCAACATCAACATATAAGGCTTATGTGCATTCCCTACACTTCATATCAACATTATACATACACACTTACACTACACTTGTTTATACATAATAATAACTTCATCAAACCAACAAGAGCCTATTATATGTATGATTAAGGTGTTAAACTATCAATTTTACTACTTAATATTTACCTATCCAGCACCAACATCCTTAACAACCGTATGTTCAACATTAGCCAACATACACTAAACAAATTCATCTATTTTACAAAATTAACTAAACAATAGTAAGTAAGTCTTCACTTGATGATGGAAGCTTGAAGTGAATTTTAGGAGAGTTTTGAAATAAATTTTGACGAAGAAATTGTTTGATTTCTCTTGAGGAAATGACACCTATTGTGTATAATTTTAGGGTAGATATTTTTGTCAAATTACTTGATAATTATCCATATTATTAATAAAGTGAAGTTTGACTTTTTGGGCATAATGAAAATTATTGTATGTGAGCAGATGTATGGTAAATATGATGAGGGAAATGATTCATGGGCTTGGGTTTGTATGAAATTGGGCTTGAATTTGCATGAAGATTGGGCTTCTATATCGAGAACTTAAGAAACAATAAATAAATAAAACTAGTGCAAAGTTTGATCACTTTAATTTAAAAATCTTTTTCAAATAAAACTTTACTTATAATAGTTTATAATAAAAATTCTTATAATTCAGGAGTTAAGCGTTATAAATTCAAGTTCTTAAGAAAATTTGAAAGTAAAATAATTTGATAGTAAATTTTAAAATAGGTCAATTGAAATTTTTAAATCTCTATTGTTACTTAACTCATTCTACAAATGCTAATATAAACAAATCAACTAACTAGACCATTCATTCTCACTTTTACATTAACTTTATTATGATCTTTAATTGTTATCTCTAAACTTAATTTAAGGAAAAAAAAAAAAAAACCTAGGGATCACAAACTTATTCTGACTCGTTTGGGGCTTTTAAGAGCACTAACTTTCTCTTGGCTCAGCAGGTTAGCCTACCAAGCCACACACTAGACGAACCCCAAAATTATATCACTTGGCATGCTCCACATAACTATTGTTCACCTTACTAAGGAGAATGCTTAAGCGTAGAAAACTATTGTTCACTTTACTAAAGAGAATGCTTAAGTATAGATTAATGGCTAATCCTCCACATTTGAGACAACTACTTTCAACTTCCCACTGCTTTATGTCCATGCAACGTCCACAATCACAAGAGTTTGTCTCTCGTAATATCTCCCATACACGGTCTAGAAGACAAGTATGTCACACCAATAACTCATATAATTCTTAATTCTGCTTCAAACTTTTAGGATGTAATATAACTTAAGTGTCGGGATGGCCATGCTGGACAATATCTAGTGCTCCTATGACGATGTTTTGTTTCCCAAGTCTAGTTGACAAGTGTATGATCAAGCTCTGGTATTTAATTAGTCATCTCTGCCTTTTGAATTATTGCTACGTTTGGTATTTGAGAAGCTCAAATCACAATTCCTTTGAATCATTGTCATTGATTCCAGCTTCAAGGTGGAATCGCATTCTACATTTAAAAGGGTGGAATCACAATTCCGTTTCGGCTCTTTCAACATGTAATTACAGATCTATCCCTATTAAATAATCCTATCAATAATATTCTACATTTCCATCTCCAATTTCCGTATCTACTTTTATACAATTTTCTTGTCAATAATCTGTGAACAATCAGATGATGTTTAGCCACATAAAGAGAATATGTACCCACTTTTATCTTATATGTTTGACAAAAATGTATCTATCTATATATATATATATATATATATGCGTCTGTGTGTGTGTAGATGGATAGATACATAATATATATGTTTCACAAGCTATATATACGTACACATATATATAATAAAATATATACATAAGCATATTAACTAACTGAGGGTATTTATGTCATACTTTAATATATAGTTATTGCATCTCATTCCCAATATAATAATAATACAACTAAACATATTAATGGAATAGAATGGTCATTTTGTTTCTGATTTCATTCAATCCTAATCCATTCTGAACCATTCATGTGCATCAAACCTGCCATGAGGACAAATTCAATTCAATTTTATGAACAACCTTATCATGTAAAAGGTGATTAAGAGAGAAGAGGATAAAAAGGAAGAGTAACAAACCCAAACACATTCATGACAAGTGAGGGAATCCAAAAATCTTTAGCTTCTTAGAGTTAAACAATAAATGATCGATCTTTCTAGAGATAAAATGGAGTGTTTTCTTAATTTAACACAAGTGATTAAACTTTTTAAGTCAGAAATCTAGTAGAACAATAGTCTTTTTTCAAATTTCCCAGGTATCGAAATAAAGAGGGATTATGGCATTTATAGCGCTTGGCCACAACAATATCCATTCGATCGATTTATGGGCAAATTATTTCCTTCAATTAATTTTCTCGAGATGCCTTGACATCACACACCGTGATGCGTAGAGTACTCTTAGGGGGAGGTAGACCAGTGTTGCGGAGGACAAGTTCCCGATTTTCTAGTGTCTGTAAGACAGCAAGGAGCGTATATGCAAGGAAAACGTTGGTGGAGGACAGCTCTTACGTAAGATCAACAACATAAGGTCCTGATAAGCTCAATATTAATCAAGAAAGTTTAGTTGGGATTATATTACCGTTCCAATCCTGTAGAAATCTTGAGGTGGGTTTGAATGCAATTTACCTTTGGACATTGATTGGTTTGTGACTCAATGTTATGCAGTGATGTTGGTGGCGAGAAAAGGGCCCAAAGCAGAATTTCTTTTGGACAATGAAAAAAGATTCATCATCGCACTCTATTAAGGGTAGAATACATATTAAAGTTTGCCCGACAAATCATGGATTTGGGACCAAACTGAATGGTTCTTAACGAAGAACTTAATTTTGTTGCTTCTCCATGTCAACTCTTAGAACTTGAATCCTGCTTATAGAAACTTACTGGCTTGCTTTCTATTTAAGTTGCTTTTACAGTTGGAATTGAGGTTTATAGTCACTAATAATAAAAATAGCTAGTACTATGATATCAGAACTGTTCATGAAAATTCAGCAAATACGGAAACAATCTTGCAGTAGAAAAACATGAAAAGAGAATTTGTGAAGCAGATGTCAAAAATGAACAACAGAAAGTTCCAATTCATGTAAATAATTCTTGTTATGGAGGCTCCAAAAAGGATTACATCAACAAGATGATTGAAACCCTAGAACAAGCTTCCTACAAAGCTAAATACCTATAAATCACATGAAGCGCAGCATTTACATTCAAAGAACTAAAATTGTTTTAAGCTTTCTTTGGTGATTTAGCCTTGGCAGGAGACTTAGGCTCTTTACCAGCTTTCTCAGCAGTCTTCTTTGGCAAGAGAACTGGGTTTATGTTTGGAAGGACACCTCCATGAGCAATTGTAACTCCTGCAAGTAATTTCCCCAATTCATCATCGTTCCTCACTGCCAACAGAACGTGCCTTGGGATTATTCTATTCTTCTTGTTGTCCCTTGCTGCATTTCCAGCCAATTCCAGCACCTGAAACCAATCCAAAACAAAATTTGTTATAACAAATCCAAAAAATAAAAAAAAGAAACACTAAATCTCGATTTCCTCGTAACCAAAACCCTGGATTTTAATTCAGAACGAATCGAAACCCTAATCTCAATTCCATACACATTGAATCCCCAATCAACAAAGGCAAATGAATTGGACAGGGAAACGAAATGCACCTCAGCTGCAAGATATTCAAGCACAGCAGCAAGGTAGACAGGAGCGCCAGTACCAACACGCTGAGCATAGCGGCCTTTTTTCAAGTAGCGGCCAATACGACCGACGGGGAATTGAAGCCCCGCCTTGACGGATCTGGAAACCGGCCTCTTCTTGGGGCCACCGCCCTTCCTGCCTCCGGCACCCTTAGCTTTCGTGCTGGCATCCATTTAATGATGATATTGAAGTTTGAATTGGAGAAATGGAGGGAAAGAAGGAGTCTTGCTCGTTTTCTTCTCCGGGAAACAGGGAAATTGAGAATCTGTGGAGGTGACGGTTTGGATGTGGCGTACTTTATATGAAACTCGGAATGAGTTGGCAATCCGTGGACACAGAGATGGAATGGACTCTTTAGTGTATCCCAACCGTTGGATCGAAAGAGATGGCGCGGATCGATTGACTATTTCACATTTGTATATTACTGCTGGACTTTTTTTTTTTATTAATGCTTCTAGGTCTACTATGGTCAAATACTGTAATTAAAATTTTTGTTTGGTTAAAATTAGTTAATGGAAACCATTTTGAAATATGGAATAATTATTAAACTAGCACACAGTCGCACTTGCCTTGCGGATGTGAACTTTTAAATAGGAAAATGAGCTTTAATGATTAAATAATGTAGTTGAAATTAACTGCATGCAACGTCATTGGACAAACAAAAACAAAAATAATGTATAAATTTGATAAAAATACATGAAAAAACAAACTATTAATGAAACAGCAGCACTAATGCATTGTAATTATTTATAACAAAGTTCATAAAGTGTCAATTCTAATTGCAATTAATTGCTACGTACCTACAAAACAAATAAGAAGACATAAATATGGGAATTGATTAACTAAATAATACTTCTATGTATATACTTGAATAACCTGATAATTAATTTATTGAACTCCTTGCATAGCTATTCGTAAAAGTTTTAATCTTGAACAATTACAAATTATATGAAAGGAAAGAAGATGGTGAATGAAATGAAAGTGGGATATAAAATAAAGAGTTTATACTTATGAAATTGGAAAAAAAAATGTAATAAATGTAATTTTAAACATTGATAAGACAAAATTAGATATACATATGATATACATACAGATAACAACAGCAAGTATGTTTTACTTTCAAAAACAAAATCATTTATCAATTATCACATCTGTCATGATATTTTATAAAAGGCCATCATTTTGGAACATTGCTTGCTGATTTATTTCATCATTTACTGCTATTGCATTTTTTTTTTTTTTCAAATTGAACCATTCTAGAATATCCAACATTTGCTACCTTTTGATTTTGCTTATTATATACGAATTGGGAGGCTTGCCTTCAACAATTCAATCATCCAAAACTTCAATCTCTGTAATTCTTATTTCTACCAGCTCACTGAAATCTTAAATTGGATTGTTGAAAGCATAATTTAAAATGACGTACCATATAGCCGATCATTTTCAAAACATCTACTTTTATGATTTGACTTCATATAAATTTTAAGAAATTTTCAACTTAATAGATGAATTTTGGAAAAACAAAATATTTTCGATAGTAGCAAGATAAACTTGTATTGAAGCATTAATTATGAATCCGAGTGGTTATATATAGTTGAGGGTCTTATTCATTAAAATTAATGGTAATAACAAATTTCTAATTATGGACCAGATTCATAGTCTAAAGTGTTTTTATTTACACACAATACACATACCTTATTTCAACACGGGCCATAAATATCAAGTCAATTAAAAATGTTTATATTAAAAAATACTTCAAAAATTTTATTAGTTTGACAATATTAGTGTCTTCTAATGAATAATTTCAACAAGATTTTATAATTTCCACCAACCACTATTGGAATATGATTATTTAAATAGTCACACACTTACTAATCGCACGAACAAATTTAAAACTAAATAAATCAGATCCCAAATTTACCCGCATCGGTCAAAAAATCATGAAATGTAGGAAGGTAAAATGAGCAAAGCATTAGAATTAAACCCTCACATCTATTAAATTATATACAATTAAAAAAGAAAAAAAAATTATCATAAACAAAACACCTCTAAATTAAAAATGAATAAATATATATGTTAATTAAACCTACCTACAGTGATAATATTAGGATGCTACAATCTAAACAGCAAATGAACATCAATATTATTATAAATTCTTATGTATTTCCTTCCATAACTTAATGAAGCAAACAAAAATTCGAT
This sequence comes from Combretum micranthum, assembly GCA_024138025.1. Lineage (NCBI taxonomy): Eukaryota > Viridiplantae > Streptophyta > Magnoliopsida > Myrtales > Combretaceae > Combretum > Combretum micranthum. The sequence continues at coordinate 488,173 of JAMXBD010000020.1, forward strand.
ATCTTCCCATAAAGACATCCATGACATCCTATACCAAGTCCTCAAAAAATGGCGATCATGCAATGCTGAAAAGCTACAGGGGCATTGCATAAACCGAACGGCATCCTTCGATACGCTAAGCTATCGTAAGGACAAATGAAGGTGGTTTTCTTTTGATCTTCGTGTGTTATAGGGATTTGGAAGTGTCCCAATATGCCATCTAAAAAATAGTGATAAGCATATTCTGCCAAGCTTTCCAACATATTATCAATGAATGGCAAAGGGAAATGATCCTTTCAAGTGGCATTGTTTAGTTTCCTATAATCGATGCACACTCTCCAAATAGTAACCTTGTGCATTGGGATTAGTGCATTCCTTTCATTTGGCACTACAATCATTCCCCCTTTATTACGAACCACTTATACTGAACTCACCCACGAATTGTTGAATCTGGGGTAAATGAGTCATGCACTTGAAAGCTTAACTACTTCCTTCATATTCGAGTTCAATCTTCATCGTGGTTGCATAACTGACTTGTACCTATCTTCCATTAAGATCTTATGGGCGCAAAAGGAGGGGCTGATCCCTTTGATATTTGAAATCTTTCATGCCAAAGGTCTTTTATGTTGCACAAGAATCGCTAATAACCATTCATTCTGACCTTCCTCAAGCTCCGATGAGATGATGACCGGAAGCTTGGAATTCTTATTTAGAAATGAATACTTTAGATAATCCGACAACTACTTCAACTCTACTTTCGGTGGCTCTTCCACAAATGGTTTCAACCTTGTTATATCACCCCTCACAATCTCCTCAATTGTTATTTCACTTCTTAACTTTGGCTGCACTTCCAACTGCGCCCTTATCTCACTCAACTCCTTAATTGCCAATTCTGCTGAAGTTTCTTGAACCAAGCTCAACTCCAGGGCATCCTTGCTTAACAATTTCTGCATAAAATAAAAACATTCAAATCAAGTGAGTTAATATTAAATCATGTATCATCATTAGCCATTATTTGCTTGAACATGTGTTGTTTTGGTTTAAATCGTAGAATTTATTCTTATTCAACGTTCATAAGATTATTTGTGTTTGAATGTCTTGTAAATCAGGGTTCGACATATTCAAGAGAGATTTAAGAACCCAATTGAAAAAGGAAATAGGATTTCAAAACCGATATAAACATGCATTGTTTTAATTTAAATCATAGAATTTACGTCCTTGATGCGGTTAAAATTATGATTTAAGACATTGGTACATGTTTAAACCACAAGTGCAATTAAAGTAATATGATTTGTGATGTGAACCTATCATTTACATGGTGATTATAGGTTACGAAAAAATGATACCTATGTTATAATTAGAATTTCGCGACTTGAGAAGTGGGTAAATTATTATGAGTTTAATCAAAATCCAAGTAGATAGATTTGGCTATATTTGCAAATGCATGTTTAGTGTTTTTGAAGTAATTTTTGTTGTTGCAGTTTTCGTAGATAAGTGTATGAAAAAAGGGAAAAAACATGGCTTGCTTATATTAGAGTTGGGGGAACATAATTATATATAGCTTGATTTTCCTCCATAACAAAGTACAACGTTGCTTTCTCACCTATTAGTACTCGCACAATCGGTACACTTGCTATTGTAAGTCATAAAATTGGAATTATTCAAAGATAAGTGCAAGCAGAAAATATACTTTTGAAATTTCATGACATATTAGGTGACGCTGCAATCGTAAGACTAGGCAACTCTCCAAATCTTCTATCATCGAATGGGTTTTGTATATATATTGTTGTCACAAATATAAAATGACTTGTTAAGCTTATAACATTAAAGTCATTAGAAATTACCTTAAGGCCATCTACCCTTGTTTTTCTATGAATCGTATATCTAACAACTTCTATTCTATTGCTTCCAACACTTCATAGTAGATCGATAGTGTATATGTAAGACAACTCCCCCATTTAAACGATGATGGCCATACAATTGCTTCCCTCGTAAGACATAATGTGTTGCTCCTCCATGAAAGCTCAATTGAAAAACACAACAAAGGACCCATTACCCATTTGCATGTTTGAAATAAAAGTCAATATATTCGTTGTAAATGAAAAAGGTTTAATTACATAATCTCAAAAATAGATATTTATATATAATATTAGTCAAAATCTCATATAGTAATTTATATTAAGGAGGGTTTATGCACAACAACACGTGCATCATCTTAAATTGGAAACACATGACTAAATCATGTGATAAACTAATAATACATAACTAAAAACATCCGATGCATAAAAACTCATTCTTAAACCAATTCAAAACATCGACAAACAAATAAACAAGAAACTCAAATCATGCCTTCTTAAGCAGGTGTGTGTTTGGGATCAAAACATGCACTTTATAGTTTCAAAATGTATCCTTTTACATGATTACACATTTGGATATGAATTTTATTTGATTGTAATCTTTTGCCATGCTCAAAACTATGAATAATATGAAGTGAATGCAAGTAAATTCATGGTGGTTGTATATTTAAAGAAAATGGGATAGTGTAGAGAAGAGGAGTGGTGAATGTGTTATAGGAAAAGAGAAGGAATCAATCCTTCAAATTACCTTTAACTATCTCTCATTGTTTGGAGTATTTTCTTTTCTTTCATTTTTGTCCTTTTAAAGAAATATTTAATATTTAAATTTTACCAATTTATTCAACTAACTATTTAAAATTTAAAAGTGTCAATTTACTATTTATAAATTTTTTGTGTTCATTTATAGTATTTATATAGGGTAGTTAATTGTAAAAATAAGTATAGTCTAAGTAACCAATTGCAAAATTCGGCAAGGTCAAGTAATTATTTGCAAAAGCAAGCAAAGTTTAGATACTAAATGGACACTTTTAAACTTTAGGTTGTTATGGTCAAAAAGAGAAAAAAAAAAACAAAACTTTATATTTTTAATTGGACAAATTGACAAAGGTTAAGTATTTAATGTGACATTTACTATTTTTAAAATAACATAGGTTCACATCAACAAATTTAATGCTTGCTTGTAAGAAAAAGTAATAGAACGACTCTTTAAGTTACTTAAAAAGGTCAATGTCTTGTAAGGCTGTAATGAAAATTTGTTAATATTAGGTATTAAGCTAAGCATTTCAAAAAGTTTCGACATCTCTCTTTGCTCTATCCCTTGTTAATTGAAAAACGTTTAAGCTACACATATATTCTTTTCAAATGTTTAAAGTGAAAATTTATTACAATGTTTGCCATTCATTATAACATAAAAACATTTGGGTTTACTTTGCAAATAATCTTGTCATTGCATTAGTTTTCTCTTTACCGTGGCTATCTTTTCTTTCCTTTTCTCCCTCTCTCTCTCTCTCTTCAAGATTCCTTTTTCTCTTATTGACCATAATTTTTCTTTATTTTTTCTTCTTCCTCTTTTCTTACATTAGACTTGTTTATGATCTACAGACATGAGCTATGACCTAATTTAAGACCCATTGATACATGATTAAGTCGTCTCACGAGTTCTATTTAGCTTGTGTCCAAGTTTGAGGATGAGTATGAAATTTTTAGAGCTTAATTTATTAGTGACAAGTAGGGGAGTTATAAAACACCAACACCATAATTATTAAGAAGAGGTAAAGTCTTTTTTTGTTTTGAGCTTCGTTTGATCCTTTAGTGAAGTGTTTTTGCAATACAATAACAATTGCCTCAATTTCAGAATTGCTTTAACAAGGAGGGATTCCGAATATTTGTAGAAATCAACCTTAGTGACTTTTGTTGGATTGTGTTGATGATTGACGATAGAGACGAAATCTCTATCTAATAGATCCTTTCATGGTTTGCTTTTGAGTTTAAACCCATGAAAATTTTTCTTTGAGTTTATGAGTTTTCTTAGGAAAAGTTGACAGGGGATAAATTGATTTAACAAATACTACTCTAAATCCATCATACCAAATCTTCTTTAATTATCCAAAATCAATGAACTTAATTCTCATAGCTTTGTTATTTAATCCAATGAATTGAAACTGAATTATTACTTGGGTTTAAAGCTTATAATTCATACCCAATCCTATAATGCTAACTCCTCCATGCTGAATATGTATGTTTTCATGATCAATCTAGGAAAATGCAAAAAAAAAATTACAAATTTATCATTGAGTATGAAATAACAATCGAATGACCAACTTAAATTTAAATTTAACATAAGATAAAGATATGAAAGATATTCGTTACTTATTGATAAAGATATGCTTTCATCTTATTATTACCATAACGATTTAGCACTTTTACTTAAGAAATTGATGCCTAGTTTCAATTTGACACTATCTGTTATACACATTCAAGCAATTGTTTCATATTTTATGTGTTGAAGTTTTTAAATTATTTTAACAAAGAAATGATTAAAAAATAAGTCCAAAATTTCACCGGTGGGGAAGGTACTAAATTCCAAAAGCGCCTTCCAAATTTGCCGCTCGTATTCCCACGGTCAAAGTAAAATTATATCCACCGTCCATTTCTCAGCGCTAAAACAGAAAATGTAATCTTTCTGAATCGAACGACACACTTCTATCCAACTCATCAATCCGCGTGGAACCCCAATTCACTAATAGAAAGCGATCCTCCTGTCCTATATAAACACTTGCCCTCGCTTCCATCCCTCATCACATCCTCTCTCTCTTACTTGCAAACCTAAAGCGCCAAACGCATATCAACTCTCTCTCTCTCTTACGTTTTCCCATCACCTAATGGCACCAAAGGCTGAGAAGAAGCCCGCTGAGAAGAAGCCGGCCGCTGAGAAAGCTCCGGCCGAGAAGCGTCCCAAGGCTGAGAAGAAGATCTCCAAGGAAGGTGGTGAGAAGAAGAAGAAGAAGGCCAAGAAGAGCGTCGAGACGTACAAGATCTACATCTTCAAGGTTTTGAAGCAGGTGCATCCAGATATCGGGATTTCCAGCAAGGCTATGGGGATCATGAACAGCTTTATTAATGATATATTTGAGAAATTGGCTCAGGAGTCTTCCAGATTGGCTAGGTATAACAAGAAGCCGACGATCACATCCCGGGAGATCCAGACGGCGGTGAGGTTGGTTTTGCCCGGTGAGTTGGCGAAGCATGCTGTCAGTGAAGGGACGAAGGCGGTCACCAAATTTACAAGCTCGTAAATTTGTGAAATTGAGAAAAACGGTTTTAATTTCTTCTGTTTGGGAACTAGGGTTAGGGATAGGGATTTTGCTTTTTTTTTTTTTTTTTTTTCAGTATGTAGTGAATGGTTTAATCTTTTGTTGTGTTAAAAGGTGGGGTTTGTTTAATGATTGGCTAGAATAAACTTGTGATGTGATTTTCTATGCATATGCCAATATAATCAATTTCTGCCTTTTACAATTGCGAGGTCTCATCTCGGTTGAATGCTTCATTATTTATATTGGTGGCTTGGTATGTTCATACTGTCTTTTCAAAGGAGCAGTGTCTTGTTCAAAATTTTATGGTCCTTCAATGGAGTACGTTTGGTTTTCCTTTTACTAGGGATTATTATAATCTGAATGATTTGTCCTGGTGATGTGGCTATATATATCAGGATTAAGCGGCTGCTTATAGTGTATTTGTCGTGGAGTTAAAGATTGTGCATAAATAACACGATCATATATTCACATGCTTAACAAGTCCAATTGACAATGTTTGATTTTGTTGGGGATACATTATTTCATCATTTTGGTATCCTTGAGGATTGAGAACGTGGAAAACCTAACCATATAAGGAATTGTTGAGATGAAGGGGGCTGCATGTTTATTATGCAAGAGCTGGAAGAGATGGAGTAAGGCAAGGATGATTTGGGATTAGGGGCCAGTTGCTGTGCAATGTGGTTGGTGTCCATGATGGCAAAATTAAGATTGTGTGTGGCTCCTTCGACTCAGTCGAATGCTTGATAGCGTTTATTGGTGTCGTGTTATGTTCATTGCAGAGTTTTCTTCTGAATCAATGTTTTTCAATAATTTTGTATATTATATGTTTTCCTTTTTAAAATTGTAATGCATTACAATTGATTTTTTTTTTCTTTTTTTGTAATGTTGTGGATCAACATCCGAATAATTAGTTCAAGTGATATAGTCGGGACACAACAGTTTCTTCACGAAAGCACAAGTGCGGTGGACTATTAGTCCCAATGCATTGTTTTCATCTTTGATCTGTGAGGGTTTAAAACGTGGAAACCTAACCATACAGGGAAAATCTAAGATGTTGGATGTTCTCGTTACATATACCCTTATTATGCTGGGGCTGAAGAGATGGGGATGGGAGGGATGATTTGGCATTTAATAGTGGGAATTGCAACTGAAAACTGACCATTCTTAGCAGTTGTTGGTTCTGAGGGTGGTGAGGCGCACAGAAAGGTCGATTCGAGAGCAACACAATTTTTGCGTCCGATGTCCATGATGGGGAAAGAGGAAGGTGGATGGTGGCCACTTTGGGAACTCTGGTACAATTGGGGCGTTGACAATGGTGATGGGAATTATTTAATTGCATCCTAATATCAGTGTGCATACTATGTGTGCATACCATGGTGGAACCGGCTTTATCTGAAGAGTTGGGCTCGTAAATGGAAGAAGCGCTTAATAATTATCATAAAGGCAAAGAGTACTGGTTAATTGGAGCACTATATAAACATTCTACAGCTCTGCCCTGCATTTATCCAGACGTGTAAGGAAGTTCATACAAAGTAGATTTTCATCGCATGCGGAGACAATCCATTTAGCCAACGACACAATACAATGTATATCTTATTGCTGTATCATGCAAGCATAGCAAGAGTGAGGGGGATAAAAAAAAACTGCATCCAGAGGAGCAAACCATTAACTGCAAAGCAATTTATAATTGTTTTTCCCATAGAATTATTATATCAGTCGGCTAGTGCATCTTTATTCCGCATGAATCTGCAGAAAACCCTACTCGCAGCAAAAACAAGACTCAGTACACGTCCATCGCAGAGGCACTTGAAACATTTAGACAACTTGTATGCAGCATCACTCCAGGTTCATTGTCACCCCTCTGTAAGAAATGAAGTGTGACACCAGCAAATCTCCTCATGTACCAATATTTCTACATAGCAAACTCATGCCGAATCTCCTCATCAAAACCTGAAAAGTTTAATTGGAAATCAGCAGATCGAAGAATCATGGTACTACAATAATTTCCTGTGGGAACATGCACATAATATAAAGTTTGTAAAACTTCAAAAGCCAATGTGCAAGACAAGTAATGTACTAGAGGAGGAGGAGGAGGGGAGGAGGGGGGAACAAGGCATCCGATGAATTTAACCTGGGAAACCAGCGCATGTACCACAACAAATAAATTTTCATCAACACTTAGACAGTATGTGGATCAAACTGCATACAATGGTGTACCAGTGCTATAGAAACTCCCAAGTCAAGGCGAAACCATTCCAGATACAAAGGGATCATAGATATGATTTAGTACAACATGTCCATAGAAAACAATTTTATCCATTAAACTATCCTACTAGGTGCCCACTTGCACATTGTTTCTAGGAACATCAAATGAATCCTAGTTATTGAGCTGATGCCATCTTTTCAGTTCACAATTCGACCCACTGAAATAAATTGTTAATGCAAGTATCATCTATCAGAATAAAAATAGAACATGTAATGACACTGAAAAAATACCACAAGGAATTGATCAAAAAGTACAAATCTGTGGGATGGTTTTACTACTTAGCACTACAAGATGGCTGTCACAGGCGACTTATTGTCTGCTAAGATATTCAAACATAACCAAGATATATTCACTGCAACATACAACCGCTTTGTCCTCCTTTCAGACCCAGTGGAAGTATCTCACTTACACAGGAATGATCAATTCCAACAAAGCATTTGGAGAACAGGTAATTCTGAGCACATAAGACAAGAAAATTTGAGGCAAAGTATTGACGGTAGAATTATGAATTCAGTTGGCTTAGCCCATTTAGAGGTAATGTCCTCATTGTTGACCTTTTGCAGTATATAAAAAGCATTGATATGACAAAAACTAATAAAAGCCCATGTGATCTTTTACTGGGTTGAAATTTAGAGAAAGTCCTTTGTGATTCAAAAGGTTTAATGCTTCTCATAGCTGCTGCACAGTCACACCTAATCCTACTCTATTAGCCCTGAGGAAGAAGATTTGTAGTATCATATATGATTTCACTGACTTGCAAAACCAAAGTATTTAGCTTACTCTACCTGCCCAAACTTAAATAACCAAGGTAGAGAGAGCAATCATTTCTCTCCATGTGCCCTTTCGAAAAGAAAATGAGCTAGACATGAAGTTTAATGCATGTACATTTGCCACATATTGCCATATCACATCAGGCTTTTAGTTAATGATACAACTCCTTTATGCATTGCAGATGGATATGAGAGGAAATGGTGCTTAATGATTTAGAGGCAAGCATAATTAAGGAGATATCTGAAACAAAGATAGAGCAGGAAGATATATGCAAATCAATTTATGTTGTAGACAATAGTATGACCTCTCTTAGAAAATCCAATATTGATAGCTTGTGTTACAGAAGCTCATTTGTAGTTTTATGCTTATGGTTGAGTAAAATAGGCATCAATGTGCTTTGAATGAAATATTTGTCATTTCCTACACATACACAAGTCTATTGGAGCCTTTATGGCTTGTTTAGTTCGTTGAATAGAATAAAGCTGCATTGCATTGGCAATACAGAGGAACCGAATAGGATTGTAATATGTTGTAATTCCTATTACCATGTTCAGTTGTGCGTAATTGAGATTCCATTACGTTGTTTGCTTGACAAAATAACCTGATGTAATAGGCCCTGAATAGAAACTAAAATGACTAAAAATACAAGTTATATATGTGTGTGAAAGAGAGATAGAGAGAAAGAGAGAGAGGTCCTGCTAACCCAGACACCAAACACCACCACTCCTAACCCAAACACCACCGCTGCCACCGGAGCTGCTGCTGTACTTGTTGTCTTGGACAGCTCTCTTCATAATCCTCCTCCTCTTCCTTGCTGCTACCGCCTCCTTCGTCTTCTACTTCCTCTGCTGCCCCACCGCCTTTCCTTGTTTGTCATCTCGCAAAAAACTCTCTTACCTCAATCTAACTTCCTCCGACACATCTATTCCATGTTCAACCTCACCAAACTGCCAAATACCCTAACAAGAAACTCATATTCCTCTACTCTCTAGTCAAGATTGTGGTCTCTGACGCGAATTCTGGTGTTAGCATTGGCGATGGCAAGATTCCAGCATTTATCCATGGAAAGATGAATACGACGATCTTGAGGCTCGTGATTGAAACTACTGGATAGAAGGTTGAGGATGTTGTTTTTGTGTAATTTACAAAATATATTAGGGCTATTTTGAGGATTTAGAAATATGAATGGGTCAAAAGTTGCAATTCTTGGCTTAGAATAAGGAATGCCAATTCAATGTTTTAAGTAATTGTGATTCCTTAATAAATAGCAAATACAGTGCCAAAAAGCAAGTGAACAACGTAATAGGGTCCAAACATAGAATATAGGGGGACGAAGTGAACACCCCCTTAGTGCTTTTGGCAGAGAAATATAAATTATAAAGAGAGGTGCATAAAATCAGGATTGAAGGTTAAAATCAAGTTTTAAAGTAGGCAATACACGATCCTCATGGCTATTTTTCTCAAAGATATTTCTTGAAAATGAGGGTCTTTAGCTGATCATATATCTTTGTCCTTTCACATGGTTTGGAGGTCTTTACATATACATAACGACTTTAATCTTGGACAAACTAAATTAACCGGGTTGCAAATTGCATTGCATGAAGAGAGGATAATTGACATCCGTTTTCAGATTATTCTTTTACCAGATGATGTAAAAACTGATTAAGCAAAAAAAAAAAAAAAAAGGAAGGAAAAGAAATTGTATGCTTATTAGAAAGTTTGGAGCAATATCATTGGTTCACTCATAACAACTCCTAAAGCCAAAAATGGAACGTTGATTTTGCCACTTTGAGAAGAAAGAAACAGCTTTGCATTTTCTATAACACAATGGACACCGATGAATTAGCCAGAAGAGTTATATATTGTGATTATGCTTTCTGTCTATTGATCATTCCTCTAATATAACTGACGTCTTTTTGTACAGGTCAAGGCTTTACTTGTTTTGAGGGACACCTGAAGGATATCCTTTTGGCTATGTACTCACAGAATTAATACAGAAGAACAAGTTTGTGGAGCAAATGTGAAGATTAATCAGAAAATACTTATAAGAAATCTCACATAAAACTTGTGAAACTATCACGATGAGCTCTATCAGTATAGTGTCTGATATTCAAAAAGTTCAGGCCTTTTGCCATTATACGGCAGAATCATCGAGACACTGTGATGATCAAAATTTTTTTTATCATTATCAATTTAACTAACCTAACATAGATCTGCATGGACAGCCTTCTATCTTTTGATGGCAAACTAACCACTTAAAAGAAAAGCACTCTTGATAGCAGACCTATACAAGTCTCCAAAGTTGTACAACTTGTTCATTTGAAGAGAATAGCTAAGTCTCCAAAGTTGTACAACTTGTTCGTTTGAAGAGAATAGCTATTCATCCCTTCTTTGTTCTACGTAAAGCTATTATTTTATTTAAGGGAAATAATAATTTACAATAAATTGATATTACACAAAACAATGAGTAGAAATTCATGTTCCCACAAATATGAATTATCATTCAATGGTTTATTTTCAATATTTATAATAAATACTCTTATCTTGAAAATATTACCTTTCTATAATAAAAACAATGGCCATCATAGATATTTTACTTATTTTCCAATAATTATTTTTTTTGTTTATTATACCAAGTGAATAATGTAATAGACATATAATACCTAAAATAACTCTATTACATCCCTCTCAAATTAAAATTCAATTCATTTCTTATTTCATACAGCAAAGTGAATGAGCCGGATAGAGTAGTGTATTCTCTTTTTGTGCAAACTATCTTGTCTCATCAAAACTTGCCTCAACTTTGGTAAAATAAGTAGGCCTATGCTTTTGCCTTGATGCAATATCTGGAAGAATAAGATGTCCATTATAATTTGACATTATTCAGCTATCAAGTTATTCACTTCAGCTTCTTTTAATCCTTCAAATTCTAAAACTAACAGCAACACTGTAACGAGGAAAAAAAGATAGTCTGACATGACATGTTTCTGCTGGTGATACCACTTCTCTAAAGTAATGAAAAGGAAAGAAAAATCATAGGTAAAACTACAGTAGATTACATGAGGGAAGTTGTGCGTTAGGATCACGTATCATCTTTATATCTTCTGATATATCCTGATCAAGTCATTTTTACAATACTAACTCCCAAACTATACTCCATTTTGTGACCATCCTCACTTAGCCAAAATCCCAAATAATACAAAGGGCTAAGAAAACATCATAATTTAATTTTTTTTGATATATATACACATATATATTTGTAAGCAATCACAGAATAGGTTTAGTAGTCTTAAAACTACTACACGCTTCCATTTCATAGATGGGCTTTTTACTGGTAGATATGACTTGAACATCCTGGCCACTTCATTCTCTGTTTTGCGCAAATCTTATGATGCAGGGGATATCATTAGTAAATCCACATAACCGGTCTTCAGATATGTTAGATCCATAGTTCAGATAGGCCCTCACCATCATTCAACTTAGAGATACCGTATGACATGCACATGCATTCATGCCATTTTGGACTTCCTATGATCATATAATAGGATAAGAATATGCAGGAAACCTCTGATCAAATAAAACAATCGAACATCCAAAATAAATTCAAGGATTATGTTCAAGCCCTTCAAGGTGGCAGAAAGGAAAGACATTCACCGAGATTACCATAGATAATATTATAAGGGGGGAGGGGGGGAAGACCACATGACATAAAACCTCGGTACAATATGAAATGGAACTTATAAGTTCATCAGAAAACTGAAAATGAAACTCTCCTCTTATGTTAGCTTATCTTTGCCTCCGGCACGTGAATAACCACGGCCATTTATTTCCAATCTAGGCGAAGACGACAAAATAGGAATGAAACAACTTGGGATGTCAAACAAACTATGAAGTAACGAAACATCTCTAAAGTAAAAACCATCTCCATACAAGGCAAAGATCAAGTAAACACACAAACAAGTAGAGGATAGATCATATAAACCTTGGAGACCCAGCATTCGATTGCGATGAAGAATCCTAGCTCCACCTTCATCACCACCACCAATAAGCTCTCTCAATCCAAGATTTCCTTCCTTCACTTCTTCTCCTCCTCCTCCTCCTTTTCCTTCTCTCCTTCATCGCCACGACTACGGACCAGCAACCTCTCAAAATAGTTCCCATATATATACTCAGGACTATATCCATTCTCTTCATCAAACACATAATATGCCCATGCCACTCCCAAACCCGATAATCAGATCCAGCCTCTTCAGTAAACCCAACGCAGATATGGTGATCCCCGATGGAGACGGCTTGTCCTGAATTGGGTTTAAGGGAATCGGTTTTGCCACTGAGAATGACCTTAATCAGCTCCCTCTCAAGCTTGGACTCTTCCTTGGCAGTTGGGACTGGTTAGGATTATCGAAACCATCGTCATCGGGATCAGAAAGGCTGTTGATGGTGTCGTAGAGGAGATCTTCGAGGGATTGAGTGAGTAGGGGACGAGAGGTTGGGTTGGTTGGATTGTTGCCGAGGTGGAGACGACCCATTAGGGTTTGGAGAAGGAGATTGTCGAAATTGGGGTAGGGTTGGTGAAAGAACTCATGTTCTTTGATGATGGTTGGAGGATTCTTTTTTGTGGGATGCTGAAAGGAATGAGAAGGAAGAGCACGGGGACTACAGACAGGGAGTAAGGGTTTTATAAGGGAGAGAGGAAAGGGTTTATGAAGATATTTTTGGTTTCGCAGTTCAAATTTATTGCGTCGTGTTGTATCGGGATACAGGGATAGGGGTTGAAGTTGGAGATCAACTTGAAATATTATGATAGGAACAAACTTTATTTTCTACCAAGTACGAACATTGACATATTTTACTTAATTTGAATTTGGACATGAATAATAATGAAGATTTTAGTAGTTATTTTTTGGTGATTGGAAAAGTTGAGATTTCTGTAATAGTATTTAAATTTTGGATATAATAGAGTACAATACAAGTAGAGTTGTATTATGCAAAGTCTTGGTAACATATTTTTAACATTATATTTCTTAATTATTATAACATAAGTAGAATTCAAACTTATTTCTCTTACTCGAGAAATAAGATCATTAGACTATAAAATCATTGACTAATACACTTATTATATACCGATATATACTATAATAGCAATTTTCATAAGTTATTATTGATGTTATTACTATTTATTTTAAAATTTTCTCATTCCATTGTCATCTATATTGAACACATTTGTAAATAGGTCTTTATTGATCTATTATATTTTGTTTACGAAAAATCATTATGATCTTGTTATATCTCCTGTGGGTAAGCGGGTCTAAACAATCTGACAAATTTACAGATCAAATTATATTTTGTTTATCCAAACTCATTAATGATCTTGTTGTATCTATCTGGGTAAGCGGGTCTAGACAATTATAAACATGTTTAAACAATCTGATAGATTTACTTATTACAATTTTGTTTACAAAACTCATGAATGATCTTGCTTCTAATCAATTATAAACAGGTTTAAACAGTCTGGTAGATCACATTATATTTTGTTTACCAAAGTCATTAATGATCTTGCTATATCTTATGCAGGTTTGACAATTATAAACAAATTGATAGATTTATTGATCACATTATGTTTGGTTTATTGAAACTCATTAATGTCTTTCTATTTTAATTTGGTATGCCAACACAACATATATAGTTAATACAACTGGTGTATATCGTTGATTTAGAGGTTACTTAAAAGTGTGTTTTTATAATTACTTAAAATTACTAAACATATCTTATGATATCTATATATAATATATAATTTTCAAAACCTTCTCCAACATCGTGCCCCTTCAACTTAATTTTTCGATAATAATACCTATTAACAAAATCTATTATTTTTTTTCAAGATAACTTTTCCATAATAATATTGATTCACAAAATCTATTTCATTATATTTATAATATGTAATTATAGAAGCTTTTACGTATAAGACCTTTTTAGTATTATTTTTTTTGTATTTCTTTTCATAATACCACTTTGTTGTTTCAATTATTAGTATTTTCCTAAAAGTTACAATTTACTAGAACCTTGATGGAAATTTCTTCTTACAATCGTAATTTAAATTTATAAAAGCCCTTTCTTAAAACTACTACGAAGGCATTTAGGCAGTAAACCTATGAATCGTAGAATAGCGTTTAGATTGGGATGTCCACGAGGAAAGAATAAGTACTAATAATCACCTTAGTTCTACTATTTAGCAAAAGTTTTGAAGAGGATGTAATTAACTAATGAACAAAAAATAAACTAGGCTCTAAGATCAAAAGTTTGCTTTTCAAAAGATAACATCAATCTCTACTCCCACCTTGATCCACCTTAAACTAAAATTCTTATAATAATAAATTAATGAATCATTCGTATTTTGCACCGCTGGATCTTAACAAGTAAATCAATTACTCCCTTGAGTTAATCAATTCCGAATCTTATATGAAATAGTGGAGACTTCTCCCTTACTAATCATCACATAAGATTGCATGAAAGTTTATAATCCTTAATCAAAAATTGAATTCTTGAAGTAGAAAATCATAATTGCCCTACCTTTAGGTGAAATAAGCAATTTCTCTATTCATGAAGATCTATCTAATTGAATGAAACCTCTATCAATTCAATAAGAATCAAACATGCAATTAATTTGTGCACAAATCAATCACAAGACTATTGAATCACATGAATAGATACAAGGACATGAATATTTTATTAATCAAAAGACATTTCAATTCATATGATTTAGGGTTTCACAAGATGAAGAGTATAAGAATCAACTCCTCCATGAGATTTAAAAGAAGAACAAAAGATCTAAAGAAAATAGAAAGAATCATGATAGAAAGAATAAACCCTAATTGATGTCTCGAGATCTTCAATTGATGCTTCTTCGTAATTTCCTTCGTAATCTCTCTCTTAGGACCTAAACAAATGATCTAAAAACTGTTAAAAATAAGAAAACAGAGTTATTTGTAGTTTTGGAATAAACCCAGTCACAAGGCTGCGGCATGGCCGGGATCGGGGCATGGATGAACATAAAACAACAAATTTTGGATTATAAAGCATTCTGTTCTCTTCCCTTGCTGTCTTCCCTAGCAAGGATGAAGGCAGGGCTGAAAACTTTTCTTCTCTGATGCTTATTGATCGCATCCCTGGCGTCCTTCCCTGCAAGGATGAAGGTGGGGATGAAAACATAAAATTTCCTTCTTGTACAAAATTGATCCAAACTTGTTTAATTTGCCTTAATTTCTTTGTATCATCATAAAAGCTTCCAACTATGTCCTTAAGTCGAAATGAATTTTTTTACAAAATAAATGTCCTTTTCTTCAACAAATCTCAAGAATTTCATAATAAATATGTTTAAATAACATAAGATTAAAGATCTATTGACATTATCAAACCTCTTTAACTCATATTTTTTTGAAAATAACATTATTTTTTGGGTCATATTAATAGTCTATCATGCTTAAAACCTTTTCAATAATAACCCTTAAAGTCTCAATCAATATCATTTGAAGTTGCAATTTTGTAAAATTTGGCATATAGAGACATAAATATTAGGGAGCTTTTATGGTCGCGTTGATCATCTAATTAATCATCTAATCGTTAAAATAATTATAATAATTGAAATATTAACTATTTTAGTTATTCGATCATTGTTGGATATAGTGTGAGTTGTTGCATAGTGACGGGATTGGTTTGTCCCATCAAAATTAGTGATGCGATCATAGAATTTTCCTCAGTATTGATATATTTACACCTAAAAGGATACGATTACTTTATCATACATTCAAATTAGGCATGGAATTTTCACTTTATCCTCATTACGCACCATAACCACATCAACCCAAATAACAAATCTCTTATTTTCCCTTGATAGCACAATCTCTAAAGACTCAACTTATGCTACTTCCATGCATGACCACAAGCATTTGAGAAGCATATTGAACAATGATTTGATATGCATATAATATTATCAAACTATATTCAAACAATTTTTGTGCATGATTGAACATTTAGGATTTTTTATGTAAAGTAATGATACATGTAATGATCCTTTTTTTTAATTGTTATTATTATTGTTTCAGTGTTTGGTTATTCATTTTATGTAATTGAAGCACTTTAAGAGGTTGAATGATGGTAGTGTATTCATAGAGAGAGGTTTTATTAGCTAAAAACAGCCGGCCTTTACAACTAAGCCCAACCCACTTATCTCACAATCCTAAAATATTAGAATTACGATCGCCTCTTTGGCCACGCAAAAGTAAATTAAACTACTCTACTTTTAGCACTCTCTCTACTCTCTCTCTCTTAAGTTTATGACTAATGCGTGTTTGTTGTATGTTCTTATAGATCAAAGTATGATTCCAATAGATCTATGAGCAATTCGAGCTGCTCATGCTCTGGATTTCTCAAAGAGACCTAATTTGTGGTAATTTTGGGATATTCCCATACCCATTCAATGATTCATATTTATAGTAGTCTTAGATCTGCTATTTAGTTATAACAGTTGGAGATACTCTAACTACTTTAGTTGTTTTTTTAATGTTACAACCATCTATATAACTATATTTTGATTTAGTCACTATTCTTGTACTAATGATACTTTGACATTGTTTCTATTACAATCATTTACGTATTAGTTACTAAGGTTACACTTGGTAATCTTTAAACTAATTAGGTTGTCTTCAAACTCATGTTGTTATAGATGCTCCTTTGTTGTAAATTGACCTTATCCTCAAGGTTGTAAGTCAAATAAATTTATTTAAAAGACTCCCAATCTTCCAAGTAGTGTCTTCTTGTTGTAAACCATCCTACTATATGAAAACTTGTTGTTGCAAACTCCATGTTTTGAAATAAACCGACCTCTTAAATTTTTTCGTCGAACAACAATTATGTCACTTGAGAAGTCTGCAGGTAGATTGAAGCTTTTGAATAGACCTTGACTTTCTTGAGTTGGAAATGTGAATCACATTATGTATTCTGCATAGGAAGGGAGACCAATCTATAAGCATATGAACCAATACGATCTTATACTTTATAGGTCCATAAAATTTTCTCGATAGCTTATGAAATTTCTGTCCCTATATAGAAATTTATTTATAAGGCTGCAATTTGATAAAAACTAGATCTAGGTACGAACTTCGTATCTCTTCGATGTTGATCAGCATAGTGTTTCATTCAAGATTGAGCCTTCAAAAGGTTCTCATGCAATTCTTTTAAAAGAATATCCCTTAATTTAAGCTCCCAATTGACTGCTTCCACATAGAATTCCCTTGCTATGATGGAATTGGAGGTGGAGATCTCCCATAAACCAAATCGAATGAGGTATGGTGAGTACCTTCTTGATAGGAGGTATTATTAGCAAAAATTCAGCCCATAACAAATACCTATACTATTATGAGGGATAGTCCATTACATAAGCTCTCAAATACTATTGAATAATACAATTAAATACTTCTATTTGACTATCTGTTTGGGGATCTATGCACTACTCATCTTCAAAGTTGTATAGCTTAAAGCAAACAATTCTATCTGAAATTTGCTCATAAAAATCGAGTCCCTATTAAACACTATCGATTGAGGAAACCCATGTAGTTTCACCACCATATTGACAAACAATTGAGCAGCCTTAGTTGATGTGAAATAAGTGTCCAATGGACCTAAGTGACAATACTTTGTGAGCTTATCAATAGCCACTAATATTATTGTAAATCCATTGGATTTTGGAAGGCATGTAATGAGTCCATACTTATATCAATCGAAATTTGTTCTGGAATGGGAAGTGAATTGAGTAAACCAGTTGGGAACTTAGTTTCATACTTTATTTGTTGACAGATAGCACAATTATGAACATAAGATGTAATTCGCGCATGCATCTCTTCCCGAAAAAATTTCAGCTACAATCCTCTTAAATGTTTTCAAAAATCCGAAATGGCTTAAAATTCCTTAAGAATAATAGGAATTATAGATGATTGAGGCACAAAAAATTATTTGTGCTGGTAATATATCAACCCATCTCTCCATCTCAAAGGCCATTTTGTTGGGATACCTCGCTAAACTTTATCATTCATCTGCTTAAATTCACCAAGTGTACTGTATTCCTATTTGAGTGCATAAATAAAAAGAAAACAAGGGATTGAATAGCTCAAATAATTCAATTCAGCTACCTCTCTCCGTGATAAAGCATCTGCAACTTGGTTATCACTTCTTGCTTTATAAGCCACTTAATAGTCATATCTAAGCAACCTAACCAAATATTTTTGTTATTTTGGAATTTGAATTACTTGAGACAAAATCTCTTTAAGACTTTTATGATCAGTATTAATAGTGAAATGGGTTCCCAAAAGATATTGTCTCCACCTTTTACCCCCTCTACTAGAGTAAATAATTCCCTTACATAAGCTAATACCTTTTGTAAATGTGGAGGTAGTTTCTTACTAAAATAAGAAATTGGATGGTTGTTCTGAAGTAGGACAGCTCCTATTCCACTTCCTGATGCATCTGTTTCAATTATGAATGGCAACGAAAAATCTAATAATGCTAAAATTGGAGCTTCAACTAATACATTTTTAAGCCTTTCAAATGCCGCTAGAGCATTATCATTCCATTCAAACTTATCTGTCTTTAACATGTCTGTTAAAGGACTGGCTATTGAAGCATAGCCCTTGACAAAACGTCTATAATATCCTACCAGTCTAAAAATGCCCTTAACTGCTTCATGTTCTTAGATAAAGCCAGGCCATGCCTTTACTGCCTCAATTTTCGACTGATTAGGAGATATTCCTCCTTGTGATACAATATGGCCTAAACACTCAATAGTACTTTTGCCAAAAGAGCACTTATATTTCTTCAATTAGAAACTATTCTCTGCTAAGGTGCTTAAGACTTTCTCCAAATGAAGCAAATGATCAGTTATAAATGCACTGCAAACTAGAATATCATAAAAAAAAAAAAGAAAATAACAAACTTACGTAAGAAAGGCTGAAACATACATTTCATAATGCTCTGAAATGTTGCTGGTGCATTGCATAATCCAAATGACATCATTGCGAACTCATAATGGCCTTAATGTGTTCGAAAAGCAGTCTTTTCTATGTCTGCAGATACATTCGTATTTGATGACCAGCATGTAAATCTAATTTTGAAAAAACTTTGACTGCTTTAAGTTTGTCTAATAATTCATCGATGGTCGATATTGAGAATTTATCCTTAATTGTAGCTTGGTTCAATGCCCAGTAATCAATGCAGAATCTCCAAATACTGTCTTTCTTCTCTACTAGTAATACTAGTGAAGAAAATGGGCTTAAACTATGTTGATTCAGGCCCCGTTTCAGCATGTCTTCCACTTGCTTTTCTTTCTCATATTTTTGAAAATGAGGATATTGGTAGGGTCTAACATTACTAGGCTCTTGTTGCTTAAGATGAATCCAATGTTGTACTTGTCTTAATGGTGGCAGTGATGAGGGAGCCTCAAATATGTCAACTCTTTAAATAATTCATTTAAAGAATTGTTGTTGGTGAATTCATGATCATCTGAAATATTTAATGGTCGAGCCACTAAATGATAGCAAGATGCAACTTCGTCTGTTTCCATCAATCTTTTAAACTGATGATGGGAAATCTATGTTCCATTCTCTAAATTCGACCCCAACAAGGAAACTTTCTAACCATTCTTGTGAAATTCCATAGTAAGCCTCCTATAATCAATTGTGATTGGTCTCAGGCTTGTAACCATTGTACGCTTAACACTATCTCTGCCCCTTGAATTTGTAAAACATAAAATATTTCACAAAATTGCTTGTCTTGAATTTCAGAGGAACTCCAGTACAATGAGCCTCACAATTCAATTTTTCACCATTTCCAATCATTACATTGAATTATGGACTAGGAAAGATTGTTAAATTTAATTTTTTAACAGCTGTGGTCTATATGAAGTTATGTGTACTTCCACTATCAACTAGTACACTAACACTTTTCCCATTGACAAAACCTTAAAATTTCAAAGTTTTAGGAGTTACTATTCTTGCTAGAGCATGATAACTAATACTGAAGGGATCAGTACTACATCATTATCTACTTCATCAAAATTGGCATGCTCAACATCAATAGAACCATCTTCAGTTAATAGTAGCAAAAATTTTTGTTTACATTTATGATTCTTTGAAATTTTTTTGTGATATTTATAGCAAAGTCCTTGCTTTCTACGTCTTTGTAATTCTTGTTGTGACATTTTTCTTATGAGTAACGATGATTTATCTTGATTGAAAGAAACAGGGTTGGTGTTTGGGGTTATGTTTATGTTAGTAAAAGGTTTTGAAAATTGTAAAGAAGGTTTTGAAAAAGAAGAAGGTTTAAAGTTTTGTGTTTGGTTAAAATGTTTTCCTTCATATAATTTGGACAATGAAATAGCTTGAACAAGAGATTTTGGTCTGTCGATTTGAACATCACGTTTCAAGTATGGCTTAAGACTGGAAACAAAACAACTAATAAGGAAACTTTCATTAAGGATAACTACTCTATTTGAAAGATTTTCAAAAGGTGATTGATACTCTACTACTGAATTAACCTGAGTAAGTTTAGCCTATTTATCTTGTGGATCTTCAAATTTTGATGGTCCAAATTGAAGCTTTAAATTTTCTAAAAACTTTGGCCAAATTATCAACAGATTGTTCAACTCCTGCCATTGCATCCATTTTATGGCTTCATCCTGCAAAGCAAACGACGCTATTGTCAGACGTTGATCCATAAGTACTTGATGAAAATTGAACAATTTCTCTTTTTTATATATCTATGTATTGGATCTCTACCTTAAAATTTTGGAATTTTGAGTTTGACATTCTACAATAAAGAATAAGAAAGAATTGAATGTGATGAACTCTCAATTCCATTGGTAATATGAACAACATCTTGATGATTTTCTTGTGAGTTCTAATTTTGCATACTAGATTTTTCAATCTTGTCATGCAAAGTTCTAACGGAATCTTGCAAAGAAGAATTCAAAGATTGGATCTAATTTTGCTTCTGTACTTGCATTCCTTTTATTGTTTTTGCTAATGTATCAACCACTAAACACAATTTGTCAATCTTTGATTGTTGCATAATTGCTTTCTTCGTTCTTAGCATGAATCATGTGACGAAAACACCAATTATTAGCTAAAAACAACCGATCTTTACAACTAAACCTAACCCACTTATCTCATAACCCTAAAATATCATAATTACAATTGTCTTTTTAGCCACAACATAAAATCTAAGTAAACTACTCTATGCTTTTAGCACTCTCTTACTCTTTCTCTTAGGGTTTATGACTAATGTGTGTTTATTGTATGTTATTGCAGATTGAGTACGATTCTTATAGATCTATGAGCAATTCGAGCTGCTCATGCTCCTGGATTTCTTAAAGAGACCTGATTTGTGGTAATTTTGGGATATTCCCATTTCCATTCAACGATTTATATTTATAGTAGACTTATATATGCTATTCAGTTACAACAGTTGGAGATACTCTAACTACTTTAGTTGTTTTCTTTCTGTTACAACCATCTATGTAACTATATTTTGACTTAGTCACTATTCTTGCAACCAATGATATTTTGACATTGTTTTTGTTACAATTATCTACATATTAGCTACTAAGGTTACACTTGGTAATCTTTAAACCAACTTGACTGTCTTCGAACTCGTGTTGTAACCGGTTTTGGTGCTAAAGCTTGAGAATGTCTTCTAAAAATTTTATGAGTTTTACGATCATTGGTTTGATGTTATGAAATATCTATACAATATGTGTAAGGACTTGGGCCCACCACTATAGTTAAAACAGGTAAATCCAATTCCCTAACCACATATAACTTGTAGTGTTATATGTAAGGTTGTCTATAAAGAAATGTTTGAGTAATTGTTTATCTAGATCTCTTGTAAGAACAAATTCTAAAACTTCTAATCCTTAAAACTTCATAGAAAATCATAATAATAACTTCAAACCACACCAATGTTATAAACTTAACTACACACATATATAGAAAGGGATATTAAAACAAAGGATTATAAAGAAGCCAATTACAAAAGATATAAAAGTTAAACAAAAGCTTTAATAACCATTAAATATATTTCTCAAAAACTCTATCCTATACTATTACAAAAAGATCCATCAAAGGCCAAGGTCAGTCTCTAATCCTCCCAACTATGCGAAAAGTCCTCAAATTCTTTGCCATATCCCATGCTAGTATAGAGCTCATCATTGTCATCCACACTTGAAATGGATAAAGCATGAGCTAAAGGCTTAGTACACAAGTAACGAAAACAAATATGAATGGCACACAAGCTTAAACTACATGCAAATGCAATAACCATCAAGTTATTATATAATCTTTAATTAGTTAAACAACATAGGAGTATTCAAACTCCGAAACAACAGGGAATCTGAGAGTCTTGAGTAACGATCTTGCTACTCAGGAGGTTGATATAAGCAGCTCGTATACTTATATCTCCTATATGATATATCCATAAATGAGAAATAGTCTCATCTAAGGTTCTCAGCCGTTTCTCATCTTCACTTAACTTAATTCATAATATCACCTAGCTCAAGTGTTCCCATAAACATTGAACTAAATCATATGCTTTCATTTTAAGAATAAGTAAACATTATACCGACACCAATAACCCCATCGACTACCCGCCGTACCACTTAGAAAGTCATATCTTAATGACAGGGGTAGCCTAAGCACCTAAACTACTATGTTAACCTCATAACAGGGTGTCGTTCCCCAAACCAGATTCAACGGCGTATAGCACAACTAATTCAAACAAAGCTCAAGTTATCTTGAATTATAGTTAAGTTAAGATATGCCTATCCTAAGTAAGCAAACAACCAAGTTACTACGTACCTGAGATATTCTCCAACAAAAAGGTGCAACTAGTCCTGAAGGTGTCAGGGAATCTGATAAAAGAGATTAAATTAATAAAACTTTAACATTAGTTCAAAACAAGAACTCACACTTGCACAAAGTTCAATTCTAAACAAAGTTCACACTAAACATAACATATATTCTCATGCATATGTAACTTAAGACGTACAATAAGTTCATCTTAACTCTAACTTCCATATTTAATCCAAATATTTATTAAATTTACAAATTCATTTAAATCATGCTTAATTATTTCGATTAATTATTATTTATCTATTTCATTTTAGCTCAAAAAGATCCATTTTATACTTGACTATAAACACTTAACAAATAAAAACATAAGTTTTAACTTTATTTAAATCTATAGTAGCTGGAAATAAATAAAATTTGAGCATTGATACTTTTAGAATTTGCAAAAACTTCAAACATCAATGTTGTAAATCTCTTTTTCAGCTTTCCAACACAATTTGAATCACCTTAATCTGAGGTCAGATGAAAAAGTCATGATCAAATTACTATCAAGTTATGAAATAAGAGAGGCTACACGACCAGGCTACGCGGCTGTGTTTGAGGCTGTGTTGGACGAAATTTTTTATCATAATCGAAAAACTTTCTACACAGGCTACTACATGGCCCGTGTTGAAGTGAAAAAATGCCCAGTAGCTTAAAAGTTTCTACATGAGCACATACACGACCCGTGTTGATGCTCGTGCTGCCCTTATTTCCCCTATCACGAAATTCTTTCAGTTCCTTTGCATCATTTTATCAATTTTTACACATCCAACATCAAACAAAATATCATAAAAGCAACATACAATACATAAACACAACTTCTAATACTTCAAATCCCATTCTCATCATCAAAACACATCCAACACTTCATAAAACCCCACAACTACTATTCATCACATTCCTCAACAACCCAACACACTCCTAAACACTTATATCATAAACCATCTACTCATAATCACTTTTATACTTCATATACTACTTCCATACACTACAAAACTTATAGTACACCAAAATTTTTACTTCATTCACAAATGAAACATGCGCTTCATCATAACCCCATTTTAGCATGAAACTCATATTCATAAGAGAACTTAAACTAGCAAATACGCACATAAACACTTAAAACTTTACCTCTAGAAGTTTTAGCTTGATTGTATACTCTTGTTACAAGTTTGTGGAGGATACTCTTGTGAAATTTGAGGAAGCAAATGAAGCTTGTTGAAATTGTTGTGATGGAGGAAAACTTGGTTTGGCTGGTCTGTTTTCATCTAAATTTTTGGCTTTGTATTTATCTCATTCTTTGACTTTTGGGGCAGATTTTTGGAAACCCAAAAGGCTTGGGCTTGGACTTCGGCTTAGGCTTGGGCTAAGATTGGGGCTCAAAATTGGGTTAAAATTGTAGTTGTTTTGGACTTGTTCATGGGATAAAAAATTTCTATGTTCTTAAGCTCAATAAACTTGTTTTAATCAAATTTTAAACACTTCATTACACATTCAACAACACAAACACAACATAAACCTATACTAACACTTACACATAAATATTAGCATAAATTTTCACTAATACATGCATAACATTAATTCACAACACATATACTAACATCCAATTACACTAACATAAACGCACATATTATTATCAATATCAAATTACACTAACACATGCTCACTTACAATTTATGCGCATTATAATTGTATAAAACAAATTAAGCATGTATATACATACACATATATATATATATTGGGAATTAGCTATAACAATATGTAGAATTATACTAGGAGCATATAAATAAATGGTATAAAAATGCAGGTAAATTTTAACCTAAAAATTAAATTTAGTTTAGTAAATTTAAATTTAGATAATCTAATTAAATGAATTAGGGAAACCATAGAACATGACTAAATGGATTAGAATGGAAGGATTAATAAATAAATTAGTTTGGAAATTGAGATTAGAATATTCCATTTTCCCATCTCAATATGGTAAATTCCTAAAATCACATCCAATGCCAAATTTGAATGTTAATTCATTATTTCTACTAGATAAATTCTTATATAAATTCCAATCATGAATTAAAAAAAAAAAAAGAATTCATATATCCCTAAATGGCCAAATTACCTAAATAACCACTTAAATCAAATAAATTCCTAAAATAACTTTCAAATCTATTTAGTATAACCAAAAACTTGTTTAAGTATTAATTCTACCATCCACATCTTGACACTTGTCCATTTATTTCCTCATTACAAGCTAACCAATAAAATTGTAAAGAAACTCACTTTTTCTTTTTCCATTCTCATCCTAGCCTTAGTTAAACTTAACCCACACGTTAACCTTAGGACCACATTTAACCTAACTACAAGACAACCTAACACCACCTAAAACCCCTACATTTCCCATCTATCTCACACGACAAAATAGTTGAAAATTCATAATAAATACTCCAAAATACCCTCTAAAATTTTACCAAAGTTCTTCTAAAAACCTATCTCAAACCCTAGCTAAAGTCAAACATCAATTAAGGGTAATTGCATACCCTCATTTCCTGTATTAATACATTATTGGGTAAATTATATCAAAACATAAAGTATTAATAAATTCATTTATGGTATCAATATTTCATGTGGTTAAATACAAGAAATTAATGTTTCCCAAAGTGAGTCAAATAAGGTATTAATAATTGATCGTTAATGTAAATTTAGGAAACTTAATTAAAAATTAATCGAAATATTAACACCTTAAATGAACTTAGTTAAAGGTTGATACTTCATTTGATTCACTTTGCGAAACATTGATACTTCTTCTTAACCACTTGAAATATTGATACCTTATGATGTAATTTACCATCATCATTCTAATCACTTTTTCCATGTAAATGTAGGGTAAATCAAGGGCTAAAGATCAAAATTAAGGATTAGGGAAGCTTCATCAACCTTAAGATTGGTGTAGTAGTGGAAGACTTAATTTGAGAGTTCATATTCTTTAGTAAGTTTTATTTTAATTTTGATGGATGAATGTAATGTAATGATGAAAGTCGCATGTAAACAATGTGGATCTAGATAAAATGCAGTAGGTAGGATGCATAGATTAACATATATAAATTAAAAATATGAACTATGTTCTTAAATATTCCTAAACAGTGATTTAATGAATTAATCACCTAGATCAATAAATATATGTGATAACTATAATATAGAGTATGCGATCGATGTGATTATTGAAATTATATGTGCGTATTCATGTTGGTGGCTATTAAATCATAAGTTATAAAATATGAATATAAGTTAGAAATTTTAATAAATAGGTATATTATGTACTAAATTAACAAAATCATGATCAATATGCATAAATGAATGTGTGAAACTTATATATTATGATATTAATTGATATATGATGGAATATGTATGACATTAGTGTCATATTGCATGATTATAGAGCTTGGAAATATCTATCGTGCTTGATTTTTGAACTGATTAAATAAAATATCAAATGATTTCATCTTTACACAAAATTTTGCAAAATGTAATTTAAATAAGTTTATATTTAAATTAGAAATTTTCATGAATTTTGAAATTCATTTAACGGTTTTTTAAAATTATTTTTCTCGAACTGGCGCTGTTCATGGCATCTCCGAACTGGATCTGTTTGAATGGCCGAACAAACCGGTTTTCTTTGTCCCTTCCCCATGTGAGTTTGTTATACCAAATTTTCCATGGGTCTAGACAAAAATTAGACTTAACTAGACAAAAAACGTGGATGTGCCGGCTGCTACCCTTGCTCCAACCCTATTTTAACATAATTTTTGCTTAATTCAGCTTAATTAATTTAAATAACTATTAAACCAATTTGATTGATGTGTAATTAACTAAAATTAATAAATTTAGGTATATTTTAATTTATTAGGCTTTTTGTTTAATTAAAATTAGTTAAAAGGTAAATTAGGTTTATTAGGCATGATAGGACATTTAGTTATAAAATTGGATAAATGAACATATTATGGACTTAAATCAATTTAAATAAATTATCGCGGGCTTTGATATTTAAAATATATTTAGCTAGATATTTTGGACTCAAGCTAATTAAATGGACTCAAACGGGTTAAATATGTCAAAACCGGGCTATCAGGGATTTTAATTATATAAATGAGCTTAAATTAGATACTTAGCAATAAGATGGACTTTATAAATATTATGGCTATAAAATTGAATTACTAATTATTTTAGGATTAAATTGGCTAAAATGACCGAAATAGGCTTAGGTAGTAAAAATAGGATCAATATGACTTCAATAACTTGAAATGGGACAAGATGATTGAAATAGATTTAATATGAGTCGAATAATTAAAAATGGATTTAGAAATAAATTTAGGATAAGTTTGGCTAATAAAATAAGATTAGGCTTATCTAATTAATTATGGGCCTAGATGCCAAGTTAGGGTGCAATTTGACAAAGTGACTACGATTGGGTTAAAATAATTAAATTGGGCATAAAAACATAACTTTAGGCTCTATAACTTGATTTCTAGCTAATTAGGCCTATTTGCATCTAAATGGGCCAAATTTAATCTTTTCGAGAATTCATTAGCCAATTAAGGGCCTAAACTTATCAAATATAATCTATACTAAATTTCACTCTTTATGGACTTAAATTCCATAATATAATGCAAAGTGTTCCCTTAAACACTAGAAAATGCAGCCTACAGTTGGTATGATCAGCTCCCTATTAATTCTATTACTAACTTCAATGAATTGAAAACTGCCTTCAAGAATCATTTTATAGTCAATCGTTTGCCCAAGAAAGATATCTCATCTTTTTTCTTAGTTACGTAGAAGAAAGACAAATCCTTGTAAGTCTATGTTACTCAGTTCAATCAAGTGGTAATTGCAATCGATGGCAGAAATACCAACATTATTGTTCAAGCAACTATTTGAGGGATTCGTAGGAATGAAAGCCCATTTCATTTCCTTTGCTAAAGATAAACACAAAAGATTGGAAGAGTTTTAGGAACAAGTCTAGAAGTATGTAAGGTAAGGGCATTTTATCTTTTTCCAAAACAAAATTGAAAAGTTAGATCATTACCAACAAAAAGAAAAAAAAAGACAAGTGATCTACTAAGGATCACTTAGCCCTACCAAGGGACTAAGGGGGATTTACTTATTAGAATGGAAAGGATTAAAGGCGAAAAAGGTTCTATAACTTTTATCTACTTAGCTAGCCATGGGAAGAGATCTTTATTGAGATATGGGATTCAAACCTTTTACTTGAGTTGAACAATTGAAAGGGAATTTTAGCTACCATGACGAAAGCAAGTATTATGACTACCATAGAGATGTGTGACACAATACCAATGATTGCATACGGTTAAATGTTGCTCTACAAGAAGCCATAAATGGGGGATTTTCAAAACAATATATGACTAACCAATCTAGTACAATTGAAAGATCGATTCAACGAAGGAGGGTAGGTTGCAATTAAGAAAGTGGTAATAAAGTGATCATCCTATGGATGGTGATGCACTTAGGATTGTCAACACTATTGTGGGAAGACTTCATTTGACTACCTTGTTGAATTGTACTAAGAATAACAAAGTAAAGAGATAATGCTTGCTGCAAAAGAGAAAAGTTAGAAATTTCCCTTGCATTTATTGATGAAGATCTTGAGGATGTTAAAGTTCCCTAGTGAGATGCTCTTGAGATCCATGCTTGAGTGGTGGGATACAATGTGATGAAGTCTTGATTGACACTAAAGGTAGCACGGTCATCATATTTAGTCATGCTTTTGACCAATTGCATGATGACTACATTCAAAGAAGTTGAAGCCATATAAACATGAAATTTTCTGCTTTAAGAATTAACCCTGCAAAAGTCAGAGGAATTATTTCTCTAGTCATAAGACTCAAGATGTTAAACATTGAACCTAACATGATATTGAATTCTTGGTGGCAGATTGTTGTCACTGTTTAATATGATATTAAGCGGACCTAGTCTCTTCACCTCTTGAAATGTCCCTCCTCTGCCTATTTTAAGGCCTACACCATAGATATAGATACTTGCAAAGGAGACCAAGAGTTATCTAAGAAACTTTATGTCAAACCTCTAGCAAGAGATAAAATATACTAAGTCGACTCCCTACTTAAGTGACAAGCATAAGAAGAAGGGGATATTGCAGAGCTGACTAAGTAAATTCAACTTAATGACATTGCCTAACAAACCACTCGGTAAGTATCTTGTTGGCTCCTAAATTAAACTCAGAGTTTATCACATTTCTTAGGGACAACCAAGATATGATTTCCTCATCTCCCAAGAATATAATGAGATCACCTACAAACTCAACATATGCCTAAAGATTAAGTCGATGCATTAGGAGACGATATTTGCTATGGTTCAACAAGTTGCATAGAATAGGAAGTCCATAAATTATTGAAAGCTAGATTTGTTAGAGAAGAGAAGTACTTCATTTAGTTTGCTAATGTGGTACAAGTTAAGAAAGCCAATCAGGAAGGGCATATATGAGTTGATTACTCCAACCTTAACAGAACCTGCACAAAATATTATTTTCCTCTTCTACTATTTAGGTCAATTTATGGATTTGGCATCAACTTACTTGTTATTAAGTTAAAGGGCCATATATATGCTTGTCCTTGAAAAATTTTACATGTAAATGATGAAAAGAGTCCTTTTATTGCCGTGCCCTAAATTAAGATTTAAGGCGTACCCAGCCTAACTGTGTATAATACTTAAGCATTACACATAATACTATATAAAAAGACATCGTTTATTATAATCGTTACTAACCAATTTTTAACTTTTGAAACCATATAATTGGATTTTTATTTAATATATTTGAGTAAACAGTGAAAAATAGAATTTTACTATCTTATGTATCAAAAACTACTCTTATGAGTAGGGCATCATACATATATACATCTTAGTACCAATCTTTAGTACTTCAAGACATTATGTACATAGTTTTACAAAAACATCAACTAAGATAGTACATTAAATTTACATACCATAGGCTTTTAGATGAGCCTTCACAGAAATTTACAAGTTTAAAAACAAATTAGAGTTTTAGCAAAACATAAATACATTCCTCAAGGGTCCTAATTGTCCAATTCATCAAGAAACTCCTCAAAATTTGTACTATATCCATATAATCATAAGAATTATCATCACTATCTTCAATACCTATAAAGGAACAAAAAGTGAGCTGAAACCCAGTACGAAGTAACACATTCACAAACAAGATGAACACACACTTAGTCTAATGCAAAGCAACAATCATTCAATATATCTTTGTTTTGTAGTGTGGCAAATAACAATGGAGCATTCAGGCTCCAATAACACGCCTCTGGGAATCTAGAGCTCTTGAGTAGCAACAACTGCTCAAGGGATTGATATAACAACCCGAGTACTTATATATTCTATAAGAACATCTAAAATGATAATAGCATCGTTTAATGTTTATAACCATTATTCAATTCTATTTTTCTTAATCCATAATATCGCTTAGTTCAACTAGTCCCATAAATGTGAACTATGTCATATTACTTCCCTTTAAGTGTAGGTAAATGTTACACCAATATCATTCACCCTATCAACTATCCATTGAGCTACCTATAAATTATCATTGCTACTCCTTGGATCGGCTTAAATGGCACAAGCACAAGCATCAATCATTTAATAAGTCATCTTTAATTATTAATTAATTTCAAAATGTTTATCCTAGAATACATCATACAAGTTATTGTGAATATTCCGATGAGACCAGAAGACAAGCACAATTAGATAAAAAGGATCTGTTTCGAAAAACATTTCTTATATAAGAATTAAGTCATAAATCCAATACTAAATTAAATACCTATAATTCATTATTTAATTTTTAGTAAAACTTTATGCACATATCAATTCAGTATTTACATAATATATATACTACATATATTATTTTTATTTTATTTTATTTTTATTTATGAAGAGCACGGGTGAATAGAGTTAACCATGCTTCACTCATGTTCTAGTGTGTGAGAAACACGTGAAATACATCTTGTCGTGTTCCTATCGTGTTTTGTTATGGGTTAGGACTCAGTGAGAAGCATGACAAGATAGGATGAGTCATGTTCCTCCCATGTTTTGTTAATACTCCAAGCACTCAAGATCAAAGAGAAACACGGTAGAATAGGCGAGATTGTGTTCTAGCCATGTTGTTTCGGAATTATATTTGATGATCAAAACAAAGAAGCACGGTTGGATAGGTCACCGTGTTCCAACTGTGTTTCTTCTTGAGTAGGTTAAAATTCATTAGTTTTAAGAAACAGAAAGGAGCACGACTGATTAAGGCACCCCGTGTTCTCCTCATGTACTTTTACGAAAATTAGAGCATGCTAACTTTAACTTTTAAACACACTATTATGCATTACAAGTTTATACACACACTTACTACAGATACTCGGGAGTATTACACATGCATAAGCATGACATTTATCTCATCTAACAACTAATTTCACTATGTAATTTCTTAGGTTATAAACCATGAATTTCAACACTAGTTCAACATGCATACCATGTAAACTCATTTACCTACTAAAATAAAAGTTAACTATATTACTCTTATCTTATGAGCTCTAAGAGATTACTATAGCCTAATCTCAATTTAGTTATCACTTCTATCTTCAAATTCACTAAGAACTTATTGATATAGAGATTAATTGAAATTATTCAACAAGTTAATAAGTAAAAGTAGTAAGTAAAACTTTACCTTAACTAAACTTGACTTAAGATTAGGAAACTTAAGGGAATTTAATGAATTTTGGAAGAGAAATTTAATAAAAAAGGACTCTTCTTCTTCCTCTAAAACCGGTGCTTGTTATGGTTTGTTTTAGGAGATGATTTTTGCATATATATTTTTAAAAATTTAACTTGAATTACCCTTTAAAATTTGCTTTTGACCTTTATGCATAGCGTTGAAAATATTGTATGTTTGTGGTACATGGTAAACTTCAATAGATGTAGGCTTTAGGCTTGGGTTAAAGATGGGGCTTGGTTTTGCATTTTAAAATAGGCTTCCTGACATTTACAAATTTAGATACAAGAAAATGAAATTAATAAAGGATTTAGCTACTTTGAAATAGAAATTTATTTAAATGAAATATCTCTTAAAATGAATCCCTTGAATTTTAGAAACCTAAGTTCATATGAGAATTTGAAAGTGAATTAAATATGTATATGGTTTGAAATAATTGGACTATGCAATCTCTATTTTCAATTAATTTCCTCTACATATTTCCATTATGTTTATCTACTTGATCACATGCTAAAACATGTATTCTATCTTCTTAGAAATTCATAAACAACTTTCTATATGAATTAACCAATACTACATAGTTAGATAGGTTAGAACATTAGAGATATTTCATTTACAACCTTTACAAACTAATTCAGCTCATTGTGAGATTTTGTAAATGCTCAATTCATGTGCCTCTTATTTTTCAAGGCTTAAAGGGAAGAAGAGTTTGATTTCTTATTTCTTGAAAAGAAAATCAATAATAGGTGTAAAATAAACCTTAATTAGAAAGGATATTTTGAGCTTAATTGGATGTATTTTGTCGATAATTTCTTGGATTTGGTACTTAATTATTTAACATTGTGATTTAAGGATTCTACAGAGTCATTTGAAGTTAGAAAAGAAATTGGGATAAGTTTCATGGAACTTAGATGGAGATTTGTCAAAATTTGAAGAGTTGTAATGTGCATAATCATATGCATAGGCCTGTGCATAATCATATGCACTGAAGTAGGAAGAAGAAATTTTATTATGAGAAGTACACGACCAAAGTGCACTACCGTGTATATGTCATGTTGAGTTAGATTTTATTATCGTTTTGATTTGCATCTTAAAATGTCGGTGGAACATGAGCTAAACACAATCGTGTTGAGCTTATTTGATTTAAATTTAAGTTTACATATAAATAAAACTCAAGTTAGAAGATAAATAATTTTTTTGCATATCTAAGACTTCCTAGAGAGAGAAACGCACAAGAGCAAGTCAATGAACATTATAGATTGTCTGAAGATTGCTAATTACAACTTTAAAGAGGCTTTTACTTATGTTTTTCAAGTTTTACTCTATTTCTTGTGATTTGATTGTTAAACTTATGGAGGAGTTGAATATTAATCTACATATTGATAAGCATTAGAAATTTCATGTAATAGGGATTTTATTCATTCAACGGATTATTAATTTCTGAGTTTAATTATGTGAACGTTATTGTTTTGAAGAAGTAGTAGTATTAGAATATTAATTCAAGATAGATTTCAATTTAGTTAAGGGAAAATGTCAAATTTAATACCTTAACTTTTGATGAAAATTCAAGTTGTTACTTAAATTTGAATTAATCAATGTAATGTCTAATCAAAGTTTCTATGGTTATTTTTACTACTAAACTAACTTCGTTTGTTTTGTAGCCCATCAATGCTAGACAGTGTTATGATCATTAGTAAAAAACTACAATTATATGTTGCCTCTTTTGTGTTTGCAAATAGATCAAACAATATTGAAATATAGTAAAAATGGCTACAAAAAGTTTGATTAAGTATTAATTTGATCACTACTAAGTGCGCATGTATTAAATTGAATTTTTATGCAAAGTTAGAGTATCAAAATTTATATTTACCCTTTAGTTAATTGAGAAATTGCTAGATTGAATAGTTTTGCATAATTAAAGAAAATTGCATGCAATCCTAGAGGTAAGAAGACATAAATATTTTGTAGTTGAAATCTAATTATGATGAAACCTTAATAGTGAATTCACAATACATTAATGTGATTATATGTTACTATTGATTAGGTAGAGACTCCAATTAATTAATCTAGAGTTAGAAATTAGTAATCTTAAGAGAAATGTTAATTTAAATTAGGAATTATGTTGCTCAAGAAATTAATTTTTGAATTGAATTATATTTTTAGAGATTATATGATTAAATTCCAGTGGTGGTTCAAAGATTAGATGATCTACATATAGATTAATTTAATTTGATATTAACTTGTGATTGTGATAAAGATTGTTGAATTGATAATTATGATTAATTTAGTAATAAGTAATTAATTAAGGGTTAATGTCACGAATGGTATGTGATCTTTGACAAAAATACAATTAAGTAATTGGACTTTGAAATTGATCAATTTAGTATATGAACTTTGAAATTGATCAATTTAGTACTTGAACTTTTTGAAATTGATCAATTTAGTACTTAAACTTTAAAATTGATCGATTTAGTACCTTAAAGAACTTTTCATGTATACCAATAATATTTTCATTAAGTTATTTCAAGTACTAAATCGATCAATTTTAAAACGTAGGCACCTAATTGCATATTTTGTTAAAGTTCAATTACTATTTTTGGCATTAACCCGTTATTTAAAATAATTAGAATTTTTTTGGTCAGAATGAGGATTGAATAATTACTAACAATTGATGATTTTCATGGGAACAATATCTGTGCTTTATTGCTATACTATTGTTTCGATAGATATACTTGTTTAATTGATTGTATAATAGGTATAGGTACACAATTTAACTTAGTGAATTACAATCATATCAATTAACTTGTCTTTTATTTGTCTTAAAGAGAGGATAAGAAATAAGGGTAACGTAGATGTAGTTACACAAGTATTGCGTGAATCTCGTGCTTTATATATGACATAAAACAGTGATGAGTAGATGAAACCTAATGGGATGAAGATAATGATAAGAGATAGAAAAAAGAAAGTCTTAATATCTTAAACGCATAAATAATAGACAAGGGAGTTTGAGGGAATGCCATAGGTAAATCTTGTAGTTCGTGAGCAAGGGAACCTGATATTTGCTTAAATTGCCTATTTGATCCTTAAGAACATGGTTTGCAATGTAAGGCTCTTAGCCCGTAAATACATAACAATATACATCATCTCATTACCATCACTTCTATCATCATAACCTTAGTCACACTATCATCATTACCACTACAATATGACTAACATCATAACCTTAATCACTATGTGTTTCCTACCTCCACCTAAACTACCTCCACCTAAACTACCACCACCACAATTGCCACATTTACCGTCACCATCTCCATCTTAACCACCCTATTATCATTATTTTCACCCTATTACCATTGTCATTGCTTCATCTAATTACATCATGACTATAACCCAAACACACTCATCACCACTAGTATTACAAAACCACCACCACCTTATTCATCACAACATAACTATCCACTAACACCACATGCCACCACCATCATTACCCTCTTATTTTTACTATCTTTATAGCACCATAACTTTTGTTATTGCACCATAAGTATAACTTCCCCAACTAAAACCATCCATATATGTATTATTACCATAACCATCATGAACAACTAACCTCATTATCCTATCCACTGTTGCTCTTTCGCTATGTTGATATGGCAAAAGAGTTATGTGAAGTTGGTACGAGTGTGGTGATGGAAAGGGTTAGTTGCAATGATATGATGAGAAAAGTTCTAACACAGTGGTAATAGTGGAGTTACAATTGTATTATTAGTCGAATTGTTGAGGTAAGGTGGCAATGGTGCTAGTGGTTGTAGAAGTGGGGGTTTGGTAGGGTGATTGAGGTGATAGTTATACAACAAATATTGTTGTTGCACATTAAGAGAGAGAGAGAAAGAGAGAACATGCAACTGCTAAATTTGATGAGTGTAGTCATTTTTCAAGACATTTTTGCGTATATATGATGAGTTATAGGACTTAAATAGTTGAATGCATAAGAAAAAGAAAAAGAAAAGAAAATTGTTTTATTGGTGTCGAATAGATTTTTGTCGGCAATGATATTGATATCAATCCACTATAGTAATGATCCACACATACTGGACATCATAAGCCTTTAATTCAATGGTCCTAGGCCTACAAGACAAGGCATAGTCAATAGGTGTCGGTGGTTGTCATATGTGACCATTGCAGTGTTTAAATCAATAAGTGTATGGGGATAAACTAACAATAAGAGGTCTCAAGAGTTGTGAGAGTAAATTTGTCTTATTTGAACTTAGTTAAGGGTATTTATAGTAGTAGGTTTATTATTGATTAGGCAAATAGATCAACTCAAATGAGGAAATAACCTCCTGATTATTTAGGAAAGCACATCCGAGCTTAGAATTCTATGCTTAGTTAAGCTCAATTCGAGTTTGATCTTTAAAATGTCGAATCGATTGACCTCAAGTTCAATATTGTATTATTTCGACTGGACTAGTTTGTAGCTTGAAATTGTTCATTTTTACAATTTGATACTTGAACTTTATGTATCTTACTACTTAACTATTTGAATTTATTTACTTTTACAATTGAAAACCTAGTTTAGACACCATAAATGACCTTGGATATTTATAGATAGTGAATTAATACTTTTAAACACTAAATAATTAGCTAACAGTTTTGAAATCTAGCCACATCACTATTTATTTCTCAAATGGAATGAATCATATTTGAATTCTCCTCTTCCTTATTATAATAAAAAAATATTGAATAATTAATTATAAAAATAGATAAAATCTTGTAACAAATAACCATATTTACCTAAATATGAAAACATGCTTTGGCAAAAAGGAAGTAAAGGGTATCACAGGCCCATGCAAGGTCCAATTATCATCGAAGCATTGAATGGTAGACACAAACTGGATGTGGACGGGGAAGAAAAACAAAGGCACGCGGACCAAAAGGGATGCAATTAACAACACAAAGCCCAATTTCATTTCGGCACACTTCATAATATTCTTGCAGCCCATTAGGGAGAAGGAAAAATTT
Source organism: Combretum micranthum (assembly GCA_024138025.1). Lineage (NCBI taxonomy): Eukaryota > Viridiplantae > Streptophyta > Magnoliopsida > Myrtales > Combretaceae > Combretum > Combretum micranthum. Next base: position 525,108 of record JAMXBD010000020.1, read on the forward strand.
ATGGGCTTCCATTCTTTCCTTTATTCTGCGACTGATATTCCTTCTTTTCCAATAAAGTTAGCAGCCAGCACATATACGGCAATAGTTAGTAGTTTGGCTCTGTTTGTTTATTTTTTTATGGCTATTTTAACATCTTATATTTATCGTTTTTTAATAGATTTTGTTAAAAAGCAAATACAGATGAAAAATAAACATTAATAAATCAAACGGGTCACATGTGAACAAGATACAAATAAAAATCGGACAATCCAAATAGGTTTCTTCTTTTTTTTCTATGGAAGTCGCATGGTAGGAGAACAAACTTTTTCTTCTTTTCCTTTTTTTTAAATAAATACTCGAAGTTTGTTTACTTTGCCATATAAAATAGGAGGGATTGAATTCCAATTTTATCAGACTGTAATAGAGTTATAATAACTGCTATATGTTTGTTAGAATGTTCACTTTATAAAACATTATAGATAGAAACTAAAAATAACCCATTGTATGACACTTCATATATGTGGAAACACGATTGTTATTTATTATTTTGTATAATAGTAATTCATTTTAAATTGTCATTTCTACCAACTAGACAGCATAATAACAATTTTACATAGAATGAGGATGGAATAAATAAATCAAAAAGGAAAATCAAAAGTAATCTTCAAAATTATATAAGTTGCATCAACAGCAAATTTCCGTAGAAAACGAATTCAATGGGAGTTCAATTAATTATTAAATGTCTTTTTTTCCCTTTTAATTTATTGTAATATTGTTTTTCTATATTGTTGTTATATTTAGTATAAACAAAATATTTTGATGGGATTAGACAAGATTTAACCTTTTGACAGGCTAAATGCATTTCGGATCTTTTATATGTTTTATGATAAGTATATGAAGAATTCATTATTCGATTTTAATAGTTTGTAAATATCATAAATCACCACGAGTTAAATGCGAATTAAAATCTGAAATACTTGAATGAATATTTGGATATAACTCGATCCAATTGTAACATGGACCCGAAAGTGTGTATTTTAAATTGAACCTGGGATTCACAAATTTAATGTAGTTAATGCTGGCTATCACGAGATACTTATACCGGATAGTAAATCTTAGTTAAGATAATTGAATTTGTGAGAGGAACTCCGTTCTTAGTGGATAAATTGTGTTAATAGGATTTTCATGACTCGGCTTAATCTAATGAAATTCCAATTGATTAACCCTAAATCCTATTATATGTTATATGTAGAGTGAATTTTCTAGAAGATGAGCTTGTCAATATGCCATTGTTTCGTTTATTCTTTTTCCTTGTGAATTGCTCCAACTAAATTTAGCTTAGATTTATAATAATTTAATTAGTGTTTTTTAAACACTTTTTGATACGAATCCCGCCAAACCGTCACGACACCCGGTACCAATAGGCTTGGATTCAAACCCCAAGATCGGATTAAGGTCGATGGAAACCATGACCCATTGCTTATTAAGAAGTAAGAACCTTGGTATATATGCAAGGATGCCACAAAGGGGGATGGAAAACCCGATTGATAAGTCTAGAACGAATACCACGGATTAATCCGATAAGTTCAAATGAATTCACTCAGGAATTCTAAAGAGAAAAACTCCCAATTTGTATTCAAAATAAAATCCAAGATATCTTGTTTTGTTACAAAGCATGATCTATATATAGACTTCCAAAGGAAACTTAAAAGACATATTTAATAAACGAAAATAAATGCTTTGACTGTCATAACTATTCTAAAAATTAAAAAGAAAATGAAGCTGCGTCTAAGAACGGCTGACGGCTTTTAAATGAAATTAATTTATGAGACAAACAGATGCTATACGCCGGTCTGAAGGTCAATGGCTTAGACCTCTACATCGGCGGCTTAGGCCTCTACGTCGGCGGCATAGCACAAGAAGGCCGGCACCGGTGTTGCCTTAAAAGCCATCCGATGATGAAAAGTTGAAAGCTGGCGATGTTTGGATGATGGCCGGACTGGCTCCCACGCACTTTCGTCCACTTCATCATCTTATCGCACTCCCATATTCCTGAGCCCATGTAAATGGACCTTGTGGAGGATTGTTGAACTTAATTCTGCCTCGGACACATAAACGAGACCTGATTCCTATCATTCCCCCTTTCTATGAAAAGATTTGACCTTGAATCTTGTGTTTTATGATGCAAACGGGAACATCGTTGTTGTGAAAACCTTGCATTATGCTTCCGCCCCTTATCATATGGCTTTGTTCCCTTCTTGATGCGTTACAGGCCCTTTTGATTACTTTGCTTGTCTAATCTGATTGTCTTTTTATCTTTGAAGTCCTGTAGTAAAGAAACATTCTTGCTAGAAATAGAGAAATTAAGATCGTTAGTTGCAACACGTCTCACAAACAAAAACACCCTTAACATCGCTCACTAGTGTTTAAGTCTTACACTTTGATTTTGTTTTCTTATTCCTCACTAGTATATCATTCACATTCTTACCCTGGGTGCTCATGTGTTTTCCTCTCTCTCTGAAAGCAGTCAATATCGTCTGTTGATCCTCATGTTCTTCACATGGTTTAAGAGATACTAAATTCACCTTTCGTTTGCTCAGAACAAAGGAATAGCGGTTCTTGTAGCCATCATATGTAACCCTCCTATCAAATTGCCATGGACGGCCCAAAAGAATATGACCAGCATGCATTGGCGCTACATCACAAAGAATCTCACCCTTGTAGTTACCAATGGAAAACAACACTAACACCTGCTTCGTCACCTTGACCTCTCCACAAGCATTAAACCATTGCAGCTTATATGGCTTAGTATGCTTCAATGTAGGTAAATGTAGCTTTTCTACCAACAAAGTACTAACAATATTATTGCTGTTACCACTGTCAATCATCATGCTACATAACTGATTGTTTACTAAGCATCTGGTATGAAAAATGTGCTCACGTTAAATCTCATCAACATCTTCTGTACATTACACATTCAGAGCACGACTAGTGGCTACCAATTTACCTTCAACAGGCAATTCGTCATCACTAACATTTTCTAATGAAGGCATAGAATCATGATCTGAGTTTGTTTCAATCTCATCGTTGGCCTTCATCACCATAACCCTCTTGTTTGGACATTTACTTGCTACATGAACCCTGTCTTGACATTTAAAGCATTTAATATCTCGATTTCGAGTAGTAGAAGAATGAGATTTACCTTGCTTTCCATGGTTGGTTGGCTCAATTTCTGATCAGATTTTGGCTCAGTGATAGGTTGCTTCTTATCCCTCTTCCAGAGATCAAACTTTCCATTAAATGAACTCGAGTTACCCTTCCTTTTTAGTTGGTTCTCAACTTTTATGGCCATGTGAACCATATCCTTCAACTCCACATAATGTTATAGCTCTACTACATTCTGAATCTTTTGATTCAAACCAGCCAAAAACCTAGCCATAGTGGCTTCACGGTCTTCTACAACATTTACCCTAATCATTGTATCCTCCATTTCCTTATGTTACTCCTCTATTCTCCTGTTTCCTTAGCGAAGAGTTTGCAATTTGTTGTGCAATTCCCTGTAGAAGTAGTTTTGGAGCAAACCGCTTCCTTATTATTCTTTTCATCTCCTCCCATGTCTCTTTTGGTGGCTCTCCATTTCTTCTCCAACGCAACAATAACTGATCCCACCAAACTATGGCATAATCTGAGAATTTATTGGCAACAAGCTTCACTTTCCTAGTCTCAGAATAGTTATGGCATTCAAAAATCAATTTTACCCTTTTCTTCCACTCCAGGTATGCCTCAGGGTCATTCCTCCCTTGAAAAGATGGGATTTTCATCTTCATACTCCTTAGATGATCATCTCTTCGATTCCAATCTACTATAAACCTCTTTCCATACCTTCTTGCACTACCAACAACATCCCTATCGGAATCCTCATAAAAACCAACCTTCCTAGGCAATCTTTCCCCTGCGTGACTACTCTAAACTATTTTCTACCTTCTCATGGAGTTGTCCCATTCCTTCTTTAAACATCCGTCTCATCTCTATTGACAAAGCATCCAAAATCAATTTTGGATCAAATCCTTCAGTCACACCATCAGATGCACTCTTGCCCAACATATTGCCAAAATGTCAATCAAATCAAAAAATTCACAATCCTTCTTCTCTCTCTCTTTTTCTTAAAAAAAAAAAAACAAATGCTATGAAAAAACTACAGTAGCAAATCAAACAGACAATCAAACACAAAATAGGAAAACTCCAAACCCTAACACCTCAATTTTTTTAATACAATAAACAATATCAGACAAACAAAAGAAAGCTAGGGATACGAATGATTTTGAACATTCATTCCAAAATCGAACTGGATAAACAAACCTTAAACAAATTTAAGCTCTGATACCAAACTGATACGAACCCCACTAACCCGTGACTTCACTCGGTACCAATAGGCTTGGATTCAAACTCCCATATCGGATTAAGGTTGATGGAAACCATAACCTGCTGCTTATTAAGAAGCAAGAACCTTCGTATATATGCGAGGATGCCACAATCAGGGATGGAAAACCCGATTGATAAGTCTAGAACGAACGCCACGGAATAGTTCGATAAGTTCAAACGAATTCACTCAGGAATTATAAAGAGAAAAACTCTCAATTTGTATTCAAAATAAAATCCAAGATATCTTGTTTTGTTACAAAGCATGGTCTATATATAGACCTCCAAAGGAAACCTAAAAGACATATTTAATAAAAGGAAATAAATGCTTTGACTGTCATAACTATTCTAAAAATTAAAAAGGAAATAAATCTATATCTAAGAATGATTAACGACCTTTAAATGAAATTAATTTATGAGATAAATAGATGTTGTACGCTGGTTTGGAGGTTGGCGGCTTAGGTCTCTACACTGACGGTGTAGCATAAGAAGGTTGGCTTCCACCGGTGTTGCTCTAAAAGCCATCCGATGATGAAAAGTTGAAAGCTGGCGGTGTTTGGACGTTGGCCGGCTGCTTTGACATGTAGGCCAGTGGCAGGCCGTCTCCCACGCACATTCGTCCACTTCAAAATCTTATCACGCTTCCATGCTCCTGAGCCCCTGTAAATGGACCTTGTGGAGGATTGTTGAACTTGATTCTGCCCTAGATGCATAGACGACACTTGATTCCTATCACTTTTCGATTGCCTAATTAGAAGTGCCATCCACATAGTTGATAATGATACTAGGACTAGGGAAAAGAGAGGAAATAAGGAGAAAAAAAAAGGAGAAGAGAATTAAGAGGGGGAAAAAAAAGCTAAGGAAAAGATTACCTTTATTACTTTTCTTGTATTGTTTGAAAAATAAAGGTGAGGAAATGATTTGAGAAGAAAGATTATTTTTCAAAATTTGAAGATTTACAATTAGTTAATACTCTTCACAAATAAATAGTTTATTTATAAATAAGTTTTATTAGCGGTATCTGAATTTTTTTAATATAATGAAATTTTTTCTAAACAAAAATTTTACTCATAAAAATATCTAAACTTTTTAAATCTTGCACCATAAAAATTAAATTTTTTTATCTTACCCAACCAAAAAAAGAAAAATAGACTTATCCTAAAGTCATATGTATGAAAGGTGGATTAGGAATTTTAATAACATTTCTCCCATTCTCTCCATTTTTTAAAGTAACACCTTATGATGGGCCCCAAATTTAATTAGTGTAGGTTTCCTTTCTTTCTAATCCTTTCTAAACATTCTAGACGAAAAATATATATGTAATATTTTAAATAGAAATCACAACAATCCTCGTGATAAAAAATAACAATTTAAACTATTTTTCTAATAGATGAGTTTGAATTATAATAAGGGTAAATTATAAAAACATGACATGTGTTTTAGGTCATTTATAATAAGGTGACCTGAGTTTTGTTTTCAACAAGCACATGACCTGTGTTTAATAATCTTATGTTAATTTTAAAAGAGGCACATGTGGCACATTTTTATTGATTAATCCTATTATTAATTAATTTAGCTTTACTAAAATAAATAAAAAAATAAAAAATATTTTTAAAAAATTAAGGAAAACAGAAAGAAAAAAACACATGAAATTAAAAAAAGAAAAGAAAAGGATTTCATCTTCGAACATTCACCGTCTTTATTCACGTCAGTCCATGAAACCATTAGCTTCATCTCTAGATAGACACCAAGTCAACTTATTGACCCAAGTGATGTGATTCCAAGGGGGTTATAAGTTCTTTACTTCTAAGAATTAAGGTTCTTGATTTCTTTTTAGGGTTTTCACAAATATAAATTGATAAAAAGTAAAAATATGGATGAAATCGTAATTCGATATGACTCATGAATCACAAAATCAAACTGGTTCGCAACAAATATTGTAATCCGATAGGTTCCACGAATTACAAAATGAATCACTCGTTAAAAGAATACAAAGATTCAATCAACATAAATGAATAAAGAAGCTAGAAACTCTCAATATTCATAAACAATTGCAAAGAACATGCAGTCCAAGTTCTTATATCAAGAACTCACAAAAACTCTCTCAAAGGAGGAGACTTCCACAGGAGTAATAACATAAAACTTCTATATCTATAAAAATAAACAAAAAGACTTATATATAATAATAACAAAGGAATATAAAAAGACACAAAAAAATCTATTAATAACTCCTAGGAATATGTAAAGACAAACTATACAATAAACAACCTATTAATGACTCTTAGGAATATGTAAAGACAAACTTAGCAATTAAACAAAGGAATATAAAAAGATATAAATTAAAACCCAATCCGTAACATAGCTCATATATCAAATGCTAGCAGCCTAAATGTCATAAGTTGGCAGTGTAGACTTCGACGTTTAAAATTTATGTTCTGTGCACATTGAACGTTGTTTGAAGGCTGATGGTGCATCCTGGATATGCTGGTGGCGTAAACCCGGCGTAATGCTCTTGCAACTTTTGACAGCTTCTTCTCTTCCATGTTTTAGCCACTTAATCCAATTCATCTTCCCATTTAAACTTTAATACTCCATTATTAAATCGAGTTGGTCTAAAATCCTATGAAGCTTGATCCTTTCTCATCATTCTCCCCTTCTTAGAAAAGATTCAACCTCGAATCTTGTCATTCAACTGAGGTGAAACATCATTTGAAACATATTGAATCTCATTGACCTTTTGAGGCAGTTTCTTTCTTGTCCTGGAAGACCTACAAGGAAACAAAGATAAATTCCTTTAACCCTTAGCCCGAACATGCTCGAATCTCTCCTGTTGAGCTTCATCCAAGGTCATTGGATGCAATAGAAAAATTTGTTGTTCTTTTTGAATCTTGTATGTATTCTGATATCTATCATAGATAACTCGCCTATCATACTGCCATGGTCTATCCAACAACACTTGAGCACAATCCATAGGAGCTACATCACAAGTTATAGTGTCCATATAATCTCCAAAAGCAATGGATACCTGTGTCTATTTATGTATGTGTAGAACATCTGGAGAATTCAATCATCGAAGGTTGTATGGCTTTGGATGTGGATTCACTTGCAAATTCATTTTCTTCACAAAATCTTAGGAAACCACATTAGCACAGCTACCTCCATCAACAACCAACTTACAAACTCTCTGCTGCACCACACATCGAGCTTGAAATAGATTCTCTCTATGATATGAATTGTCTTGAAATTGCAAATGTGAAGAAATAACAGTAAGAACAACCTTTTCTTTCTCAACTTGCACCATGGGAATTTCAACAATTTTCTCCTCTATCTTCTCCTCCATAGCATCATCTACCTGCACCTCACCTTCATGAACAATCTTGGATTCTTCTTCCTTAGGTGGATCTTCATTATCAACCTCAACAGTATTTTCAATCTTATCAACATTCTTGTCATTAAAAACTGGTAATCTTGACTTAACCATAACAACTTTAACTAATGATTCCTCTAAATTTTTCAATGCCCTTTCATTAATCTTCTCCACCTATTTATCTATGGTTTTCTTTAGCTGTTTCAACTCTTATTTCATATCTAGCATCTCACCTTGCCTATGAGAATATTCACAAATAACTTTTCTATTCTTGCTTTCAATATGTCTGGATTTATCATGCAATCTTGAACCACCTTTATAAAAATTCCACTCGTGATATTTATTACTTCCTCTATCATGTGGATTTCTCAAATAATCATAGTGTCTCGACATATTTTCAGCAAAATAACAACAATTTCCCAAATTCTCAAATCTCCACACCCATAATTCAACAACAACGACAAAATCCGTAGCTACAAACATAACTCCCAAATTTAAAAGCGCAAATCAGATTGATAAGATAACTTACCGAATCGCAGTGCGCCGAACCACAAGCTCTAATACCAAATGATGTGATTCCAAGAGGGGTTATAAATTCTTTATTTCTAAGAATTTGGGTTCTTGATCTCTTTTTAGGGTTTTTACAAATATAAAATGATAAAAAGTAAAAATATAGATGAAATCATAATTTGATATGACTCACGAATCACAAAATCAAACTGGTTTGCAACAAGAATTGTAATCCAATAGATTCCACGAATTACAAAACGAATCACTTGTTAAAAGAATACAAAGATTCAATAAAAATAAATAAATAAAGAAGCTAGAAACTCTCAATATTCATAAACAACTGCAAAGAACACGCAATACAAGTTCTTATATCAAGAACTGACAAAAACTCTCTCAAAGGAGGAGACTTTCACAAGAGTAATAACATAAAACTTCTATATCTATAAAACTAAACAAAAAGACTTATATATAATAATAACAAGGAATATAAAAAGACACAAAAAAACCTATTAATAACTCCTAGGGATATGTAAAGACAAACTTAACAATTAAACAAAGGGATATAAAAAGACAAAAATCAAAACCCAGTTTGTAACACAGCTCATGTATCGAACGCCAGCAACCTAAATGTTATAAGTTGGCAGTGTAGACTTTGGCGTTTAAAATTTGCATTCCGTGCAGGTTGAACGTTGTCTAAAGGCCGGCGATGCATCCTGGGTACGCCGGCAGCATAAGCCCAACGTAAACGTTCCTACAGCTCTTGCAACTTTTGATAGCTTCTTTTCTTCCTTGTTTTAGCCACTTGATCCGATTCATCTTCCTGTTTAAACTTCAAAACTCGATTATTAAATGGAGTTAGTCCAAAATCCTTTGAAGCTTGATCCTTTCTCATCACCAAGCACACCATCTCCTTCTTTAACCTCGGTCCAAACAACACTTCTCAACCATACTCAACTACCGAGTCAACTCCAAGCACACCATCTCCTTCTTCAACCTCAATCCATACAACACATCTTAACCAAACTAAAATATCGAGTCAACTCAATGACCCAAGCAAACCATTTCCTTCTTCAACCTCAATCCAAACAACATGTTTCAACCAAACTCAAATACTGAGTCAACTCGATGACCTAAGTACAGCATTTTCTTCTTCAACTTTAGTCCAAACAACATATCTCAACCAAACAGTGGGTCAAGCGTGATTCAACTAGTGGAGATGAAGCATGGTTTAAGCATAGATTTGGATTGTAGTCTTCTTCTCAAGGGCAAACAATGGGCGCAATTCGCTTCTTCTTTTTCTTCATGCAACAAATGAGCAATGACCACTTCAAGCGCACTTCCGAAGTTGTTGAATGTCATGGAAAGCACCAAGTTGGCCAAATCTGTAGGTTTCGATCTAGAAATCCCAAGACAAATTGAAGGGAAAGATTTACATACTAGAAAGAAGTTCAAGTTTATCCATGGCAGTTTCTAGAGAGAGAGAGAAGAATCTATTGATGAAATTCTTTTTTTTTTCTAATTTTGTTTGTTTTTCTTTTTTTCCCAAATTTTTCAGAATTTTTTATATTTTTTATTTATTTTAGTAAAGCTAAATTAATTAATAACAAGACTAATCAATAAAAATGTGCCACGTGTCCTTTTAAAATTAACACAAGATTATTAAGTTGAAATAGTCATGAATTTCCTAATTTACATTTTATAAATGTGTTATTGAAATTACATATGATTTTGAAATTTAATATATGTGAATTATGTTGATTCATGAATAATGAGTTGTGTTGTTGTTTTAAAATAATTAAATATTTTAAAATGATTAAATATTAAGTTCATAATTTTTTTAAGTATATTAGAATGTATGAAATATGATTATAATAAGTTAGATTATGCATGTAATTAGATCAATGTATAGCAGAAAATTTTGTCACAAATAAAGCCAAAGACCACATTTAATTAGCCAAAAAGTAAGCTTCATTAATTAGCCAAATCCAAGCCAATTAAAAGACTTAATTAGGGCAGCCACTAAAGTCAACCAAAGGGATAAATATCAACTTTGGAAGTGCAAAATTCGTCTAAAAATTTCAGACCTCCATTACACATGCCAAAAAGTTTCAAAACCTCATTTCTACTCCCTCAAAAGCTCCCCCACATTCATGCACAACTAAACCCTTCATTTTCTACAACTTAAACCCACAAAGGCTTGCAATAAGATCATTAAACCAAGGATCCAAGTCCATATGGTAAGTGTATTCTTCTTGCCTTGTTTGTATTTAAGTTGAGCTTTTGTTAGAATAGGGTTTATGTGCTAATTGGTGATAGAATGATTTTGTGCATTGATGGTAATTTGAATAGAGTTATATTGCTAGAGGAGTTGTAGTGTATGCTTTATATGAATTTTGACATGTGGGGATGATTGTGTTGGGATTACTTAAGGGTTGAGTAGTGTTAGGGCATGTTGAATTGAAGTGCAATTGGTATTTGATGATTACAAGTGAAGTTTGTGTTGTTTGAATGGTGTTTAGAACATATAACAAGTTTTGGAAAACTTGGGATGAGTTTAAAAAATGTTTGAAAGTGTAAAAGTTTACAAAATGTTGTAAAGAAAAATAGGGGAAGTGAAACATTTTCAAATAGATCTGTTTTTTAGTGTACGCCGGCATCTGGTACTTCAACGCTGCCGGTGTAGAGGCGGTATTGAAGGTGATCAGAACCTATTTTGTTAAAGCTGCTTGAAATGCTGCCGACTTTCGTAAGGAAAATTGACCAGCGTTAATGTTTCAAATTGTACGCCGACTGTTAGGGTTCCAACGCCACCGACTTAGAGGCGATGTGGAATGCGAACATAATCAAAATCTTTAACGCCGGACTTAAAGCTGTCAGCGTAGTATCCCACGTTGTCGGCGTACATGGATACGCTGCCGGTGTTAGGGGTATCCACGAGCGTGCATTAACTTTGTGGAACTCTCGAAAATTTTTGGAAATTTGGAGTTGTAGTCTATACCGGCTCAATACTGCCGGCATAGACTAAAGGCTGTCGGCATATCCTTGAACGCTACCAGTGTTGGCAAGTGTTGAGTTTTAGTGCATTGTGCATTAGTTCAATGGCGCTGGCGTTGAAGGCCGGTGTGTCATCTGCAGTTTTCATTTTAAAAAACTTTCTCTAATATTTTCCAAAGCTTGATATATGATCAATTGAATATTTATTGTATATTGTAGGATATAATATGATGTTTAAATGCTCTGTTGTGACTTTGTAATAATTTATTTGAATTTCTTTGATTAATTATATTTGAAACTAGTTAATCAGTGCTTGAACTAAGTGAAAAATTCAATATTGTCTTGAACAGTGATAAATCCTCGCTCGGCCAACCCCATTAGTTCCCGAGCTATTCAGGTACGTGGTAACTTGCTTGTTTCTTTGCTAGGATAAGCATCATTCAAAGTTACTCTAAACTAAGAAATTTAATAATTGATTTTTGAATGTCTTTTATACTATTGAATTTGGTTTAGAGAGCAGTAACCCTGCTTAGATTAGGGGCATGGTATTTTTAGGCGTTTAGACCACCCCTGTCATTTTTATATGACTTTCATAAATGGTTTAGCGAGTAATCGATAGGGAATTTGGTATCGGTATAACATTTGCTTATTCTTGAAAGGATGTAATATAATTTAATTCAATGTTTATGGGAACACTTGAATTAAGTGATATTATGGATCGAGTTAAGTGAAGTCGAGAAACGGCTAGAAACCCTAAATGAGATTACTTAATTGTTATGGATAAATTTATCTAGGATGGTATGAGTATCCGAGCTACTTATATCAACCCCCTGAGCATCGTGATGCGTTACTCAGGATCCCCTAGTATAACAAGCTATGCCAGAAAGTGGGGCTGCCTAGTCTGTATGAACAGTAGGGACCACTTAGGGAGGAGGACGTGATACTAGATCTTGATGTCCGGAGTTTGAAAACTCTCATGATGTATGACTAACTAAAGATTGAATAATAAATTATTGATTGTTGCTTTTTGCATTTAGCTTAAGCATGTGTGAATCACTTTGCATTTGTAGTTGTTACTTACGTACTGGGCCTTTAGCTCATATTTTAACTATTTCAGGTGATGAATCCGACGAGTTTTATACAAGTATGGGGTATGGAACTGATTTTGAGGATTTTCTTCATAATTTGGAGGACTAGAGATGACCTTAGACTTGATGTAATCCAAATTCTGTAATAGACTAGTTATGATAGCCTTGTGATTGTATTTAAAGTTCTAGTTGGATTATATGTATAGAAGCATTTGGTTGTAAGTGTATATATATATATATATATGTACTTAGCTATCTATGATTTGAGTTTATTTCTGTTGTGAAATATGTTAATGGTATAGTATGTTTTGTTAAAAGTTTTAAAAAACTATGGTTTCTATTATATTAACTATGTGGAATTAGACAAACAATTCCTCAAACACTTTTTTTAGACAACCTTATATATAATCCTACAAGTTACATGTAGTTGGGAAACTGTTATCACCTATGTTAATTATAGGGGTGATAACGAGTCCTTACATAAACACAAGTAATGTGTTTCTGTGAAAACAAAATTCAGTTAATGACCCAAAACACAGATCATATTTTTGTAATTTACCCCTATGATGAAGGAGTTTGTTATAACGAGTTTAATATCATCATAATGGATTCGTCTTTCTAATAGATGAGTTCATTTATTAATTCATATTTTCAAGACAATTTTAACAAACTCAATTTCTAGTTTAATATAATAGTAATGAACTTGTCTTTTCAATAGATGAGTTCATTTATTAACTCGTATTTTCAAGATAACTTTGATAAACTCGTTTCTTGAAAATACCAATTCAATACAACAAAAACTTGTGTTTTGTCTAGTTTTTGGAATATTTTCAATAGGAGAGCACTTTTGCATTATATATATATATATATATATATATTTTTTTTTTTTCTTAACCCCTAGATATTACTCATTCCAAAATCTAAACAAGGATAATGGGCCACTTTGTACTTAAGGCTTTGATTGTTTGGGAAATAATATTTAAAAAAAAAAATTCTATCTTAACACTTGTTGGAAAAACAACCTATAAAAAGGATGTTTGTTGTTTTTTGAATTGCTTTCTATAATAAATAATGATTAGGGTTTGTTTGGATTGTCTATTTTTCATCTGTATCTGTATCTTTTTTAAAATGATATATGTAAATATATCCGATTTGCATGTAAATTTTATCTATATTTGTTCTATTTGTTCTTTTGATGAGAACTGTCAACTTCTTTTTATCTATATCTATTTCTTCATAAATAATTTGTTAAAAAAAAGTTTGAAAAGTGTCTGTATTTGCCGGAAAAAAGCCAAAACAAACAGACCCTTTTTTACATACTACACTATATTATACATAGTTAAAGTTTTTTCACATATTTTTACAAATCGTAACCAAATACATTAAACATGCCCTTTTCAAGAAAATATTTTGAATGAAAAATAATTTTACATGATAAGAAATTTTCCTTAAAAACAAACATGGCATAGATTTTGTCCCATTTTCCAATTAATCATATGCGCTTTTAGACTGTGAATTCAATGCTCTTTTTGGGTCATTTACATTATTTATATTAACTTCATATTAAATTGTATTCAATGCTCTTTTTAGGTCAGTTACATTATTCATATTAACTTCATAAGTTTCTGGTCCAATTGGTTTTTAGACTAATTAGGGATAGGGATATATCCAAACAATTACTTTGATGGAAATATCTCACTTAAATATACAATGTTTTTGATAATTATGAATTTATCTTGCTTACAAGATGACACTTCCTCTATTTACATGTATCCAAAAAATTATCTTCAATAAAATAACAATTTAGGACACATAATAATCTATATGGATAGACCATTTTAAATTTAAGTTAACAATGGTAGTGTTGAATAATAATCTCAAATGCCAATTTTGAAGAATTAATCGGATATTAAAATTAGAAAAAAGGAAATTTATGTTATTTATTTTTAAAAATTATAAAAATGTCACAAAGATGAAAATAATATCAATTTTAAGTAAGTTAACATCGTCTCTTAAAGAAACGAGATCATAAGTAGACAACTTTATATTTTCAAGAGAAAAGATCAGTATATATTACGCAACTCCTCTCTTAAAGAGACAAGTATTTATAGCGGTGCTCCAACAGTGCAAAACAGTGCAACAATTGAAGTGAAGAAAAGAGGGGATTTTTATATTCATTTTCCGGTGATTGAGAAATGGGTGCTGTAAAATCTATTGCTGCTCCCTCTCTGGGGACCAAGTTCTTTTGTGACACGTGAACCTGGAACACAACACATGGGTGCACTTCTAAAGTTCATCTATGCTGGTCTGTTTGTTTTGGCTTTTTTCCGGCAGATACGGACACTTTTTCAAACTTTTTGCTAACAAATTATTTATCAAAAAATAGATAAAGAACCCATTTTATGGGATGGAAATGCCAATTCATGGGTTATTTCTCAATGCGAAGATATGTGTTTTCTTTTCGCAATCAATATTGAAAATCTTCCGTCTGCCCACCTATGAGCTCTTACTCCTGGATTTTTATATTCATTTTGCGATGATTAAGAAATGAGTGTGATTAAAAAGGGGAATTGTAGTAAACAAAAAGATTAGAGCTTTGAGTTTGTGGATGTGAACTAACTTGTGAGTGTCATGTTGGGATTGTGTGGGAATCGAACAATGTAGTACAAAATGAGATAGATATTTACAATATTGTTATGATCTTGTATCTTCAAGAGAGAAGGTTGTGTAATACACACTAACATTGTTTCTTGAAAAGATAGGTAAACTTTACTAAAATTGAGATTATTCTCATCATTATGGTATTTTTATAATTGTTTTAAATTAATAATATTAATTTTCTTTTCCCATTAAAATTAATGATCTCAAAATTTCAATAATTAATTTAAAAATTAATCAAAATGAAAGTACCAAATTTAATATCATCCCTCAAAATCTAAAACTTCAATAACATTCTATTTTTTCCTTCCCCTTGTCAAGTTCAAACAGTGTTGATATTGGGCCCCTATGAATACGTCCTCCAATGCACCAATTTCTTTTTTTTGGGACCAACCCTATGCACCAATTTCATTACCGCATTTTCTTTTAAAGAATTATTAGGGTATGCTAGGAAACAAGTAAATTTGCTGGACATTTCATTAAAAACGGCTTTATTACCCCATCAAAATCATTTTTTTCCCCGATGGCTTCAATGCGAACTTAGTACCTAATAACTGACAATCGAGACTTAATGTCACTAGACGAGATCATCATTGGTATTACGATCATTTTTACTATTTACACCAAACACTTCAAATACAATGTCACTAGACTAGATCATCAATGGTATTACGGTCATTTTCACTATTTACACCAAACACCTCAAAATGCAATCCATTACGTCTATTATGTCTTCATCGTATTCTCTACCCATATATTCATTTTAATGCCATGGTACTCAAAAGTTTAATTCTTTGGAAATGATTAATTTTATATTTAAATATTAAAATTGATTAATTTAATACTTAAAATATTTTAAAATTGATCAATTTAGTAAAAAAAAAAAAATTAACTGCTATATATAGAAGTTTTTTTAAAATTTAAATATTAATCTAATCAATTTTAAAGTTCAAATATCTAATGATATATTTCATCAAAATTCAAGTATCATTTTATATTTTTATTTTCAATAAAAACGAAAAGAAAAGGGAACTCCTTCAATACTGCAATTAGTTTAGGTGGTAGCCAGTCAAACGAACTAGGGGGTGCTTTGTTTATTATATATATTTTAACTACTGTGATTATAATTAATCATCAGCAATAAGCAAGTACTTCAGCATATACAAGTTTGAGATAAACCGAGACTCTATCCCATGGTGAATGCCTTTAGCTTCATTCCCAACCCAATGACCCGTATAAAACAGCAGTCTAGCAGAACAAAAAGGAGGAACTTCATGGTTATTACACCACTAAGAATTTTGGAATTGTTGATTGGTTCCAATATTTACGATGGAACTGGAATCAATTGATCCCTCACATTTTATTACTATAAATGCCAAATCTTGGAGCCCAAGTTGTGTTTTGTCCATCGGCTGGGATCACAAGATAAATAGATTCCTAAAGTAATTTGTGTAGAATTGCCAGCAATAAAAAAAATTCAAGAGAATGGGAGCCCAAAATGATACAAACAACTTAATGAAACAATTCATTTGCTATTTCAAGCTACAGTTCTTAAAGCAATAACAAGTATTCAACCTGTGAGTTGCCATATATAAACATAGTATTGGGACAAGAAGGCTTGTACGAGTACCAGAATAAAGGGTTCACTTGAGAATGAAAAAACTGTATTATCGGCATCATCCATGAAAGAAGATCACGGTCATAGATTATACAAGTCCAAGCTACCGCAGCTGCCTACCGCCTCAAGCTCTCCACGATGTAGTCTGCATACAAGTTCCTGCACGGTGGAACAAAAGGCATCAATAGATTGAACAATGATGGCGGGAATACATTATCTTTACCTTCGGTAATATCCAACGGAGTGCTATTATTGACGCCAGGAACTTATGTATAAATAATAACACCAAAGCATCTAAGATAGACACATCACAAGCAGATTTTAGTCGAGTTCAATTCAAGTTTAGATATTAATATTATCAAAATTGAAAAATGTATATATTATTTAAAATATTTTATTTACTTAATCGAGTGAAGTTCAAACTTGCGAAGTACCACTTCAAATTGAGCTCAAGCTCAAAATTCTAAGCTAGAGAATTTGAGTTGAGTTCAGCTCTGAAATTGCAAATTGGGCTTTAGTTTAAGCTCAGCAATGTATCATCTCAACTAAACCTTAACCATTAAGACAATCTCTGATCCTCGAGATGGACCAAATCATTTCAGTCGTAACCAGGCCTTATATGATGAGCACTATAACGACCAATAGTGTAAAATGAAGTAAATAACTTACATTGAATACTGGATTGCTTCAACCGCAGCAGAGGCTGGCAGAAAGTCATTAACTGCAACTTCTTTGTTCTCATTTTTCTTGTCTGAATATTCCATTAAGGACTCAACCTCAACATGCCACAATTGAAAAAAACTAGTGTGTGTATGTAAAACCACAAGAGCATTAATGTTAGAGGAGGATACAGTCTTCAAAGAAGCGTCGGATTTCTGCCAGGCGGTGAGGTGGGAGATCCTTGATATCATTGTAGTGACGGTACTCAGGATCATCAGCACAGACAGCAATAATCTTGTCATCTTTCTCACCCTGTGACAGCAATGATTAGTAATAGGAAAATGACAGGAGTTGACTTCTCCAAGAAGAAAATATGCACCTGATCAATCATAGGCATGAGGCCAATAGCTTTAGCCCGAAGAAAGCATCCTGGAAGCACAGGCTCCTACATTTTTCCAATAACGACACGGTTAAGACATGGGCAAATGTACAACATGCAACATAAACTGAAGTGACAAGAAAGCCAAAATAGCCCAAATCTACAAGATAAACTCAACATACAAGTAGCAATAATGACATAACAAAAGCATGTATACATCAATTTAAATAATATGAAAAACATCACTGGCCAACTCTTATAAAATCCCTATCACGACCGTGAGACGATCCATTCATGTTTACAGATGCCATGATCTGAGAAGTAGTCAACTTTTTGGAGTTGAGTAGAGACGAGATCTAACGCTAGTCGATCTTGTATGAATTTAAAGCATAGTAGTTTGCTCGATTGATATAAATGGGTAAAGAAAAGTTACCTGCATGATGATCAAAACATCCATAGGGTCATTGTCTTCACAAAGAGTGCGGGGAATGAACCCATAGTTATGGGGATAAACAACTGAAGAGTACAATATACGATCAACCTGAGCACATACAAAACCCATTAAGCAACGGTAGCTAATGCTAGTAGAGCTCCACATGCAGAACTAGACGTGAAGTTCTAAAAATATTAAGATGATTCGCTCAAGTGTCTTGAGCTTTTTTAAAATTGAAAAAATGGGACGAGTGAATAATTAGTTACCTTGATCAACCCAGTTTTCTTGTCAAGCTCATATTTCACTTTGCTTCCCTTTCCAATTTCAATCACCTGTATAAATCACCATATTGATTACCAAACTCATATAAGTTATGATTGCACAAGCTCAGAAAATATTCTTTAGACCCATTCAAGATCATGTACTTACACAATTGAAAACAGCTGGAGCTCCAGGTCCTGCATTGAAACAGAAGAAATTTAGTTTAGAGCGTGCCTTCAAGCAGAAGTAGAAGTTAACATGTTAAGAACACTCATCTCGTTCCTTACCTATCTCGAGATCATGCCAAGGGTGTGCAGCGACAGACCTCCTGGTCATGGACGACAGAATCCTTTCATTGAGAGGAGGGTGAGGGTGTGAGTGTGGGTGTGGGTGTGGGTGGCAGGGCGAGAGTCGGTAACCTTCTGAGGTTCGGTCTGAGTCTCATTGATGCAGGGTGGTGTCATTGCTGAAAAATTCAAAACCATCCAATCATCAATCTCATTTGCATGTGAACACAACAAAATGCAATTAAAGTGTTATCAAAAGCACACCATAAGTTTAAAAGGTTAGGCACAGATTGATTAGCTTAATCCTTAATCCAATGAAAGACTGGACGCAACTAACCACCACAATCTAGGATTGCAAGTTCACACTGTAAGGATTTCTAGCCAAACAAAAGCTTGTCAAAAGACCAAGTCAACTAAATTACAAAAAAAAAAAAAAAAAAAAAAAAGGCCGATCACAAGGTTTGCCGATAGCTATTAAACAGACTTCTTCATAAGTGCAAGGTGAAAACTTGCCAAATCGGAGATTTTACAGTCGAATGTCACATAGCACACAAAAGGGGGAAAAAATTCAAGAAGATGTAAAGAGTCAATAAGGAGTCATGCGAGAATAGATCCACAACAACACAACACAAAAATAGATTCAAATGCATCAAAAAATCAAAGCCAACCAGGTCGGAACCTAGGTTGATGACAAAAGTCCAAACAGATCACATGCAGCACATATTACACACAATAGAAACGCAGTTTTCATCTACGATTGAGAAATGAGCTCGAATAAGGACCGTGCCAACGATAGTACAGCTTAGATGAGCCAGATCGCAAGAAAATTGAAAGAAACAGCAAGATATGGTGAAAAGCTTTCTAAGAATAACAATCTGAGAATGAAAAACGAAGCTGAAGCAGTACCTGCAAGGATCAAAGCTGTGAGGAGAAAGAAAACACACAAGAGAGAAACGCAAGCAGAGCACGGATCTCAACAGAGAGAGAGAGAAGAAGGAGAAGGAGAGCGTGTGAAGTGAGATAGAAACTCAAAAGAGAAATAAATGAAAAGAGAACCGAAATGAAACCCTAGAAGATGGGACTCCGGGGAGAGAGAGAGAGAGGAGATAGCTGTTGGGAGCTTAATTGCGTGAATTGGGTTTTGGGTATATGTGTTTTTATGTTACGACTTCCCGCTCTGTAGCTTCGTTCCCATTTAAAGGGCGACAAACAGATGCTTTTTTTTTTTTTTTTTTAAATTCTATTCCATTAGTAATGGGGGAAAAGAAAAAAAAAAAGGTGAAAAAGCAAAAAAAAAATTCCATTTTTTTGGGGTATGGAAATGCGGAAGGATATTCGTGTACAGTTGGCATGTTGGGTTACGCGTCGGACTCCATCTGCAGGTGAACAAGCAACGCTATGGGACCCACCCTCACTCCCTGGTCTCTTTGCCGGAGAAAAGATTCAGCAGATGTTACATGTTACGTGTAATATATACATGGTGTGTGACTTTTAATAGAATTTTAACACGTGACGTGTGGATAGTGATTACTTTAAAAATCACGTACTATATTATTCATGTATTAGTATATAATTAAAGGTTACACACCACGATCCGATATTTTTCCCCCTCCTTGGCCTTGATTAAGACGCTTTTCCTAACAGTCTTCCTTCGCTGCTTTCATTTCGTTCTCCCTCTGACGTTGTTGCACCGTTTTAACGTTTTTTATTCCTCTTTCATTTTTTACCCGTTGGTTATAGGGATAAGAAAACAAAATTTTACATTTTAAATAAAATTCCAAAAATCAAAATAAAAAAGACTGAAAAATAACTTTTGAAAAAAGAAATTCTGAATTTTCGGTCACTTTTGGTTACATGCTTGTCTTGCATAATAGAAAATAATATAAATAAAATAATAAATATAAAATATCGTACTTAAACTTTACATGAAAATTCAATATAATACATTAATTTTAAAGTAATCAATTTAATATCCAATCAAATATTTTATAATTATTCTACTACATCCTTAATATTATTTGCTTTGTTTGCAGATACGGAAAATATAACATATCATTGAATTTTTACTGACATCTCTAACAATGTTTAGCACCCATAGATTGCTTCTTCCAGGAGACAAAATAAATAGTGTCAGAGAATAATAATAATATCCTAAAAAAATTTTGATTGAATATTAAATTAAGTATTTCAAAATTTAGGTATCAAAAATCGATATTTTCCTAAAATAAGATTATAGCTATAAAAAATTTAATAATAATTTTTATTTGTTTGATTGTACTTAAAACGGAATTAATTATATATGCATCATAAAATATAAATTATCTAAAGAACTCAAATATTAATATTCTATTATTTTGTGAATGGCTTAATTATTGGGTTAAGGTAGACATGACCCCCGACGCAGTTTGGGTTCAAATCGCAACCCAAACCGTCGGGTTCGATCTAAAATTAGAGGATCCAAAACTGCCTTCCCGCTATGGCGGGGCAGGTAGGACTTATGTAAAACCCTGGGAATTTTTATATTAGTATAAATAAATAGAAATCAAATATAAAATTAAGATAGTCAATGTGAAACTCGACAAAGATCCCAGAATAAAATTACTAGTAGTAATAAACCTATATATATCTTTAAACCCTAAAACAAAGTTTTCTAAGTAGTAATAGATACCAAATACAAGATTTTGTAGTTCATATCGAAAACTCAAAATATAGAAATAATTAAAATAAGATTTCGATTACCTTAGGAAATAAATAATCAATAAAGCTTGTAATTAGAAAATGATAATTTAAGGATGAATCGTTAGATTTATAAAAACAAAAACAGATCCATCACTAACAATCAAGATTCCAAATAAATATTTGGATCACACCATTGCTCTAGTTAAATAATTCTGAAGCTCTTAGAGACCAAAACCAAGATTGGTTTATTAAGCTTAGAAAACCCTAATCGCGTAAGATAAAACCTTAAAAATAATTAATTGCATAAACTTTGAACTCAAATTTAAACCTAAAGATAATCTATAAAATTTATAGAAGCTTTATCTAAATTTTTCTAGATAGAAATCCTAAATAACTAATATAAATATACTCGTTTAGCTTAATAAACTATCTTAAAACTAAGATAATTAATTAAATAAATAATATTATATTCATATATATGCATAATCGGTGCAAATTGGAGGACATATGCGGCTAAAATTTCCTCAAAATTTGCCAGCCGAAATCACACAACTAATGAGTCAATTTAAGTTAAGAAAAGTCAAGAAAAATGATAGATGAATCAATCCAATTTGTCCAACAAAGCAGCTTAATTAATGTAGTCAATTTCATGCAAATACACATTAGATTTTCGTAGATTTTCTTCTCCTCAGTCGAAATACATCCATGCAAGCTACTTTCCTCTTACTTATAAAAACAACTCGTAATTTACCAGAAAACAAAGCCATTAAAGAATATAGAAACAGCCCAAAAACAACAACACGAACCAACTCAAAACAACAACTAAAAAACATACACAAAACACTAGCAAACACAACCATTAAAACAACTCCAACAAGACAATACAAGCTTAGGAAACCAACAACCGAGGTAAGTAAAATTTGTTTTGAAGTTAGTTTATGAGATAGACAATAATTTAAGTAGTGCTCTTATCAACTTAGGTTCGTATCAAGCTTTGGGAAAAGGTTTAGCAACTCCATACCAGCTCAAACAAGGTAATATCCTACTCTAACACCCTATTAATACATTATATTATGTATGGAAACTAGGAAATCATATAGTATGATAATTATAAGATGTTAAATGAGAAGATATATCACGTATAATACTTGTGAAATATGTAAAAACACTTAGAAGTAATCTAAACACAAGTATAATACATGTATAACATAAGAAAAATAAGATACGAATTGAAAAAAACAATAAGGAAGATGATGAACAGTGACTACACTAACCCTATACCAGCGGTGTATATGGCCAAAGCCGGCAACGTACGTGGTTAGGTTGGCAGCCTTCGAGTCGGTGTGCACTGGAACAGAGGTACGTAATTTTTTTTTTTTACGTAAAATGAACGAACGCAGGTGGCATAGATTGTCTACACCGGCAGCGTACGTTGCAAAGCTAGTGGCTTTCGAAGACAAGCCGAATACAGTACAAGAAGTATTTAAACTTCTCTTTTCTCTCTCTTCGTTATTTCAAAGCTAAGTCTAACCTTAACTCTCCTCTCTGTTTCCTCTCTTTTGTTTTTAGGGTTTGAGATTAATTCCTCCTTTTGTGTTTGTAGGTAACTAAATGATTGCTGTGGCTATTCGAGGAAGCCACCAACTCCTAAACAAGGTGTTTCTGTAAGCTGGGATAAAACCCTTTTTCATTTCTCCATTGTATTTATACATGCACAGTAGTTAAAACTACTTTTGTTTTTGACAGCTGTTACAATAGATTCAGCTGTGTACAAATCTACGTTTTGTAAAGTATACATGTATTCTATTCCGTGTAATCTTTAAGCCACTTGGGCTTTCCCCTAAACCTGGTATGTCCGGATGTAGATCCTTGCTGTTTTGGTGTAGATTTGAGTTGTTTTTGTTCAGATCTGAACTATCCTCGCTGTTTTGGTGTAGATCTGAGCTGTTCTTCTGTTGTTGGATTCCGTTGTTCGTATCTTAGTTGTTCGGTTGTAACACATTACCTCTTTCATATCATGATATAGGATAATTAATGTTAGTGAGATGATAAAAATAACAATAAAAAATTTAATTAAATACTAAATCTACCATTTCAAAATTGAAGTACTAATTAGATTTTTACGAAAAATTCAGTATCTAATTTAGCATTTTCCATTGTCTAAAATTTTGTTATCAAGATTACATGTTCTACCATTTATTTCATTTCTAGTTAGAATACATGCATATGGTGTGACTGATATTTCATAAGATACAACACATAATTATTAAAAAATTTTAATTTCTTTATCAAAATAAATTTCTAAACATATGATAATCTATAATTAATCAGAAAAGCTAATTGGGCACACAGTTTAATACATAATTTATATAAATAAATAAATATATAGATAGATAGTATGAGGACTTCCATATTCCACCTGTCAATACTTTCTATACACTAGTCAGAGCAAAATTTCCCCTTGAGTACAGGGCGGACAAAGCTGACATAATGGCTTATGTAATTAAAGTTGCGTGGCGGTGGAGCTACTCCTCCAAGCAAGAAAAGCATATCCTTGGTTCCGTTGGAGTCGGATTCGTTTTGGTTTAATACCTAGTTTACTAATTACTAGAAAGAGTCAAAGCCGTCTACAGTCTACACCATAAATAATAAATAATTAAATATACGAGGTCCGTCTCCCAAACACGGGGGAGCGTTGTATTGACATATTGTATGAATGGTGTAGGTCGGCGGTAAGCAATTCTTATCTCTGCGGATAGTTAACCGCCGCACCCCTCTTGTCCAAGTCCCGCATATTCATTATTCATGACTTTAAAAAAAAAAAAATTTTTTTTGATGCGGACGGAAATTTGTGTTTCTAAAAATTGCTGTCTTATTAGTGTTTTGTAAATAAACACGTGCCACTCGTGAAAAAGTAAAAAATTTCCTAAGATAATATATAAAATAATTATCACTTTATCACACATAGTAAATATTTATTTACGAGATTAAGGATGAGACATCATTCCTAGAAGAGCAAAATTTCATCTCATATAACATTATATATAAGTACTAACAATAATTTTAAAAGTATGGTAATATAATGTATAATTTTTAAAATAGCTGGTCGCCATTGGTATTTTATATATATTAAAATTTTATTAGTATTTATATATCAAACGTATATATCATGTGATGAGAGATATTTATGAAATAGATTTATATATATTATATATATAAGGACTAAAGTATTGACAACTTTACAAAATTTTAAATTTCTTACTATCATTCAAATTATTCTATAAGATTGGATTTGTTTAGATTATCTGATTTTTATAATATTTGTATTTGATCTGTATTAATATAAAAATAAAAATATTTATTTTTTTTATCTATTTTTATTTTTAATAAATAGTTTAAACCGAAATAATAGTGTACTGATTAACCTTAATCAATTGATTTTTGTGCATATTATTGACCATTCCCGTGTAATAACTAAGACAGGCTGGACCTAATCCTCGTCTCTTACGATGTATTGAGTTCTACTACTAAACCAAGAAAGGCAAGTTGACGATCATTTAAGATTTTGGGCGAATGGCGATTTCCTGCGTGAATTGTTCTCAGTTCTTGTCCCCTAGATGGAGGGCATTGGCCTCGGCAAACTGTTTATAATGTTCCTATGTTTAAGAGTATTTTTAACAGTGGACTCGTAAAGAGTGATTTAAGATGCTATATTAATAACTTAAATAATTTTTATTATTAAATAACTCTACTTTTTATCAATAAATTACTTTAAAAGGATTATCTAGTATTTTTTAAATAAAATTTTAATAATTTTTTTACTTAAAATGAGTTTGAGTTGCTTAATTAAACTAACTTTCATGTTTGTTCTTATGATAAGAAAGTTGTCTTATTGGTTATATTATATGAAGTTGCTTAACCTAAGTTAACTTTAATAAAAATGGTCTAATAATTGAGGTGTGATTTTGGATTATCCAGCTCCATAACAAATCGTTCCACTTAATTTTCACTCACGGAAAAGAGATCAAATATCGGATATATATATGTATGTATGTATGTATGATAAAACCATTATTTCTATTTGGGGAAAAACTTTGCAAATAAAGATGTCGGGCAATGTGGTCCCAGACCAAGTGTATGAAGATAACAACGTACGAAAGCAGATGGGATGAATAAACCGGCATAGACTTTCGAAACAGAATGCTCAGTCGTACATGTTTCAAGTTCAACACCAGGAATTTTAATTTACCCCTTTTGAATTTTGAAATTTTTATATATACTGTATCTTTATTTGTAATTCATCTGTATTATATTTATTTCATTTATTTATATGTAAAATTATTAATTTTTTAGTCGTTTTTATTTCTTGACAGATATTTATTTCAAAATATAAAAATATTATACCAAAATAACCAAATATAATGAAAAAATTAGACCCAGTCGTTACTTCTTAATTTGTAAGACGATAATAGTTAAGGAAAAGTATACAAAATTACACGTTACACGATAAGGATCAAGCTGCATAGACTGGGAATGCATTGTTTCCATTTTAATTATTTCAATTTACATAAATGGCTGATGTTATGGAGATCTTTAAAGAAAAATATTATTATAATATCATATATACTTATTTTACGATTTCAAAGTGATTCATATTAATAAAAATTAAGTAAACCAAGCGGATGCAATCATGCAAATACTAGGGGCTAGGACTAGGAGTGCGAAATAAATAATAATAATAATAATAATAATAATAAAAACTCTTAGAGCACAGGCATTTCCAATTACAATATCTAGTGCTGGTGGATATAGACGAAAATTAGAAGCTTTGGCATGTTCTTTTATTATTTAGATGACAAGGACCGGCGTTAGTTTCGGTTGGGCAACTTCCTTTACTTTTTCAAATGAAGTGGTGTCCAAGATCAGCGTGCCTCTGTCTGCTGGATTTGAATCATTTAAATTTTTCGTTAATCAGTCTTCCTTAATTTATAAGTTGTTGGCTATAATTTCCTTAAATTGAAATATTTTATGCCATTATTATTTCGACACATTCTTTTTTATAATATCAATAGTTATAAAACATACATCAAGAGAAAACAAATTTAATGAATCCCAAATCGAGAAAAAAAAAAATCTTCTTATAGACTTGTCAAAAGAGGACATTCTCTAGGCCTACGAACAATTTTGATATTTATTTTCCATTTGAAATGTCGTAAACTATAAAACATATGGTTATGTTAATTATTTAAGGACTTGGATCCATATCTTATTATGATTATGCTACCGAAAAACTTAATGTATCAATTATTATGTTAATTCTGTTGATGGTCTAATATGAAATAAGAGCCTCTTAAACTAAGTTCAATCTATGAACCAATTGGGCCAAAGCCGTACCCATGATAACATTGCCCTAAGGACCCTCCTGAACACCTTTGCCCTAGTTTGGCATCCAATCGATTCCTCTAGCATTTAGTCAGGGCCTTATCCAACATCTCTTAGTATATTCTCCTCGATTGGACTAAGCACATTCAAAAGTGGATTAGTGCACGTCTGTCCTGTGTCCAACCCACGTCCACCACAACTATCGCCAACTGCTCACTTGCCCATGACCTTATGATCCGACAATGCATCCAATAGATAGGGATTAACCAACTACAAGTAGTCATTTTTCCCCATGAGATAGGTGATGTCACAGAAACTATCCTCCACACAAATTTTGACTCGATGTGCCACTAATTTGTTTTTGTTTTGCGGGCCCATAATCTTGTTTTGTCTTGTCTAGATCACCATCGTCCAACCTCTATTGGATTTGAACCATGGACAAATTTTAATGATCAAATTATTGACACGAGATTTTAGAAGCTCCCACTACATTATCAATCTTAATTTCTTTTATTACGTTTCAAATATTAAAAATACATAAAAAGATATCAAATGCAGAACAAATAGAAATAAAAATATAGTTAAAGGGTGTAACATTATAGATATATATATTAAGCTAAAGGGAGAAGAAAATAATAGAGAAATGTTCTATAAACACCACTTCGCAACCGTTAGCCTTGAAACCTCAATTTGTTTCACATTATACTAACGGCAGGATAAGACTTTAAAGTTCCATTCACCAATGAATTTATTAATTTATTATGGTGTCCAATGCTTTCTCTTTGGTGCCCTTATCTAAATCATTTTGTAACGTGCATCTTTTATATTGTAATTGGATGTGGCTTCCGAGCTCTTTCGCACTAAGTAATACTTATATCTTTCTTTATTGAAAATGACTTGAGACGGAGATCCTACCCTCCTTCTTGCTTCCCGAATAGATTATAGAATTTAATTAATCGTTCTGCTTTCCGAAAGGGTGTTGCTGTTAAAAAAGGAAACAAAACAAGAAGCCATGTGCACCACTCCCATTTATTTGGTAGGGAGAAACAATATGGAAAATTCATATGCTATAGGTCAAACCTTTGAAGTTAAATTCAATTTCATGAAAATTTTTAATAATTTTATAGAGAATTCAATAGAATGCTTATTTCTTCTTAAATTTAGGGATGTAACACTTGCTTAGCTTCTTCGATAAATCCGCAAAATCTTTACATGGCCTTTCAATTCATTTTGGTAAATATGCATCTGCAATTTCTGCACATCTAGTTCAATCATGCTTGGTTGAAATAGAATGGTCATGGCCCTCTTTGCTCATCTAAATTTATCAAAACTGGAGAATGATCTGAACCCAACATCGTCGTTATGGTTACTGTGTCAAGATACCAAATTATTAATTTGGTGTGCCGTAGCAGTAACTTTTAAGAGTGAATAAAAAATACATATTAAATAAAAAGGGTAAAATCTGCCGTCAACTCATTGATAAATAATAAATACCTTTCATGGAGGTCGCCTGGAAACTACGAATAAGGAATATAAAAATTTTGTGAAGCATCAAGTTCAATTAGACATATTCACGGTTCCGGAACTGAACAGAACCGAAATCGGAATCGTCGATTTTGGGTCTTAAAATTGAGGAACCGGACCGGAACCGTCTCTCACGGTTCTGGTCCAATTCCATGGAACCACGGAACCGTCTTTATAAAAAAAATAAATTTGAATTTTTAATAACATAAATTTTAAAGTCAAAATAATTATTGGATCTGAAAGTATTAAATTATTTAACCAAAATTTTAAAAAATTTATTAAGAATACGTATTTATATGTATACAAATACATTCAATATCAATTATAGTTAGTATTATGATGTAATAAAATACTCTAGAAGATAAAAAGAAAATTACAATGCAAAAAATAGTCTCACATTATTAAGAAAATGAATTTTGCTTTTAAGAAAAGTTTATTTAAACTAATTATGTATGATTTTAAGCTATGTTTATTTGTGTTGTTGATAATAACATATTAAATGTTTTGAATAAGTAATAAATTTTACTATTTATATCAAATAATTTAAATATTAATAATTATATATTTAATATTATTTTTTTTCAATGGAATCGGATGGAACCGTCGGTTCTACCGATTCTAACCAAAAAACTGCTTAAGAACCGTGAAACCAGCAGCTCCATAGCTGGTTCTGGAACTGGCCAATCGGTCCGGTTCCAGTCTGCAACCGCTAATAACGATTCCGGTTCGAAACTGAACCATGCTTATGTCTAAGTTTAACTATGATGACCTCTATGACATTTTTAAATTTTTTTTCTATTTATATTATTAGGGTTTTTGTTTCTATCTATTGTAAGTGCATTCCTTAATATGTATACAAATCTCAAGACTAGGAAAGGAAATACTTGATTTATAATCATGAACTTTTGTATTATTGCTTTTTCCACTATACTGATATATATATATATATATATTTATTTATCTTACTTGTGATTTTGCATCACATTCCTTTATTAGAATTTTTCATGAAAATCCATATACCAATCATTTTTCTTATTATATCATCCCCATCCTGAGTCTTTAACGAGAGTTCCTACACGAAGAACCTCAAAGTGAGGTCCTTATACTTTTTTGGATCCTCTGCCAATGACCTAAAAAAGTAAGGTCTTTAAACTTTTTTTTCATAATGTGTTTATTTTATTATGTGTATTATTTAAAAGTATACATGACCCACAAATCCTAAAATGATGTGAAATACTTTGTATAAAGGATTTTAAGGATAAAGTTGTGAGATTCTTTAAAAAAGAAATCATTAAAATACCCATATGACATATTAAGGACTTTTTAAAGGTTTTTACGGGATGTGTATGCTCTTATATATTTTTTAGCTATCATGTATTATGTAATAGATATAATTTAAAACTAAGATCTACTACATGGGTAAGACAACACCAGACTTGCAACACATTAAATATTGGTTGCTTAAAAATCTCAAATACATCAATTTTTTCTAAATGTTGCCTAAAAGACCACTTAAAAGCAATAGCTTTAAACAACGCTATAAAAGTTCTTGCTATAATAACTTTGATACAACATTTGGGTAACAATAATACATCATTGCTTGTAATTTTCTAATAAAGGCAACAAATTGTATAAGCTATTACCTTTGTTCACTAATTTTACTGACCACATATCAAATTGTTGCTTATAATAAAGGAGTATGCAATCATTACAAAATCATTGCTTTTACAGTGTAAATCAATTAAAAAATTGTATATTATAAATTAAATCAGTATATAAATAAAGTATTTCTAAATAATTACCTGAACAAATAAATATTAGCATATTATAAATTAAAAAGTTATTAATAAATAAATAAATCTTATCTATTAAAATATGATGATTTTAAGTTCTCTTTTATTTATCAGCTTTCTGCATAAAAAAGGTTAAAATCAATATATTGGTTTAATATTATAAAATTTAGCATAAATAATAACTTAAAAATTAACTAATCATGTGGATTTTAATAATGTACCTATTATATCATAAGAGACTTCATAAATGATTTATATTGTCTAAATAAATTTGAAAAAAATAAAAATATGAAAAATATTTATAATGGAAGTCTATATTTTTGCTTTGTTGATTATACATTTTCATTAATTAAAAATACTTGTTTTGTATCAATTTTTATTGAATTATATATTAAAGAAACCCATCTTTATAATACAAAAAAGACCCGATCCTTATCAGAGTCTTCGGAAACTTGTGCTCTAACTTGTCATTATTTGATTGCTTGCTACCTTTGTTTGTGTGATATCTACACGACTATTAAGATTGGATAAATCTTAGAAGGAGGAAGCTGACTTGGAAGTTTGTGCATTGGAGACTAATCTTAGTAGATGATACCTAGTTCACAAAAGTGTAAAATCGGAGGTGGAGAGAGAGGGTGGTTAGTCAATATGCACACCTTTCAAGTCCTTCCCTTCCTTATTATTATCATTATTCATGGTAAGGTTATCTATGGAAGGGTCAGCTTGGCAATTCTAGTCCATTACTCAACGGTTGCAGCCTAGCTTTACATTTCCCTTGTGACTTGTGTTGCCTCGCAACTACCGTTCTACTTGCCAAGAGGTTGGTATGGTTGGGGTCGGTTCTGGATCCATCAGAGCTGGGATGGTTCACGGTTTCACGCGAACCGTGAACCATTTTTTTTAATTAATCGAAAAATGAAAAAAAAAAACCCCTAAAATCAACAAAAGCAATTACAACTTATTTATACCCAAAATAAACATTTAAAAATTTTTCAAATAAAATATAATGGTTAGCAAATAATAAACACAATTATGAAACATATAGTAATTGATTAACATATAGGCAAACGATGACGAGTAAATTTCATTGCGGCAGAGATTACTTATTACCTCAACAACAACATAAACACACTAACTACAACAACAACAACAAATAACTAACTAGAATCACACAATTCATTGACCCTGACTACAACACCAACACCCATGGTAGTATCAATCGAAGATAAACTCAATGCTCATTGGCCTGGACTAGTTCTCGGAGAGGTCGCAGCTGTGCTTCCCGCAGATGAGTTGAAGTCACTGATATACTCGTCTTCCTCACTTGAATAGTCCTTCAAGTCTTGTTGTCGTCGTTCTGCACGAGTCCAATCATGGTTGCAAGCTAGTGCCTCAATTGTCGTGGGACCATACCGAGACCTATGCTCATCCAGCTGCTGCCCAGCAATACTGAATACTTGCTCAACTGCCACAATTGAAGTAGGTGCAGTCAATACTTGTTTAGCAATTCGAGATAGTATTGAAAATGTCTCCTGGTGACGTTTCTATCAGTCTAAGGTGTTAAAGTTGTGTGCATCCACCATGTCATCAAACTCGAATGTCATGTTTAAGTACTTGTCAATCTTTGAGTCTGACCCATTGCCGCCTATGCCACAGTGCTTTTTGAACCGCCTGTGCTGGAGCACCACTCCGGACTTCTCCATGGTGGTTGATATGGGGGCATTACATGGGATTGCTAGACTGGTGGGTATTTGTCCACCATATGTGCTACTAAATTGAAAATATAAGTTCAACAGCACATTACTTATCTCTTTCACGACATTATTAGCAGAAATTGCATGAGTATCTTGAGTGTCTAACAACTTGTCCACATGTTCGTAATAGTAATCCAGGACTTTGCGAAGTCCTTTAACTTTATTGCATAGGTCCAACAACCATGCCACGTTGTATATCATAGGAATTTTCCTATAATACTTCAATCACTTGCGAGTCATATCATTAACACACATTTACAAAATTAGTTCATATCTTACCTGTTGGAGTGTCCCAATGATGTTGTAGGCCTCCAGTAAAAAGAGATGGACACTGGGATTGTACACATGAGAGAAAATATTTGTGCAGTCATAGAAGACCTTCAACAGCTCCAATAAGTTATTACAGATGTTTCATTCATTGGGATGCAATGGTATGTTTGGTACATGTGCAATGGCGAAGCTACATAGCAATCCCTTATATGGTACCATGCTAGTTGGAAGCTCGTATATCGAATTCCATCGGTGTTGCACAGCCTTTTTGAATTTTCTCAGCTTTTGGCGATGCACACCACACCATTTCCGCCATTCTCTATTAATAGATGGATGGTCAGTAATGTAGTCAACCACAGCTTTTATAGGAGATGTACGGATTTTTAAAGAATCCATTCTATCATTCACACATAAATTTAAGATGTGACATGCACATCTTATGCGAAAAAAAGGTTCCCCCAAGCGTTGGTTGGCATAACGACTCAAGTTTAGAAATACTTGCTGTATTTGCTGCAACATTGTCGAATCCTACTGAAATTTTTTTTTGTGTCAACCCGTACTCATCAAGAATTTTCCGTATTATCGCATATATGTTTTGTGCTGTGTGGGATCCATCCATTTTTCGTAATGCAATCAATCTCTTTTGCATTACCTAATGTCTATCAATCCAATGAGATGTAATCTCCATATACGAACTTTCACCCCATCTATTAGTCCAAATGTCGAAATAGATGGACACACATATATCGAGATCAGTAAAAATTGCTTGGAGTTTTCCTTTACCATTGCAGTACATTTTTAGACAATGTCATTTCATTGTTGTAGCACTCCATTTAGGTGCTCGTGCCTGTTTTCTCTTGTATTAAAACCCAAATGTAACCCGCTTATCATTTGCACCATAGCATCACGACATTGTTCTTCATTGAAATGCCACAACCATGCTTCTTTCTTTGAACCCGATCGTGATATTTGCTATTGTGATGGATCCAAACCATACTCACTATGATGCTTCGACTTGAGATGTTTGGAAAGACCACCATATCTATTTCCCTTGGAAAAGGCATAGTTTACGTTGCAATAATTGCAATACGTCCTAGTCTTCCCATCTGGCCCTTCGACCTTCCTAAAATGTTTAGTGAACATATTAGACTTATATGGTCGAGGTGGCTTTGTGGATGGGTTTACCTCGATGGCGGGGTGTATTTCTTCATCTATACTACCACAATCCTTGGCTTCATGTTGTGGTAGTTATTCAATTTCCAAATCTAGGGAGTTATTATCATCATCCTTTGTTGATGGTAAACCGGATTGACTGTCTCAAAACCTGGTAGAACCGGAGGGAATTGGTCAGGTGTGAAATCAAAATCGGACACCCGAGGCTCATTAAAGTCATAGCAGTCAGCATGCTTTTCTATATTGATAGTAGGCTCTTGCTGGCATTCGGATAGCTTCGCCTTTAATTTGTCTTTCTTTGTAGATTTTTTTGATGAACCATCAAAGAAAAAGGAAGCCATTGATTTTTTCAACAACGAGTAGGTACTAGAATGAGGGGTGGTATTAGAAGAATTGAAAATTTAAGATCAAACACGATACATAAGTGTTACTGGATAACCCTCTCGTACAAGATAGTCTACAAAATAACAAACAATATCAAACACAGGAATGTTTGATATTTTTCAAACATGGGAATGATTGATATTTTAGCAAAACTCAATCTGTGAAGGTGGTTACAAGCTTTTGAAAGTTTGATAGTTTTTTGAATCAAACTCGTATATTTATAGAGCTCGTTACATGCGTAAAAAATCGCAAAACAAGTTGTCCGATTCCTCACAGTCCAACAATTTGCAAAAATAGTGCAATGAAGTTGTCCGATTCTATTACTTTTCCAATTTGCAAAACAATGCACAGACATTCCCCAGCAGTTCATGATTTTTCAACCCTCCAAATTCCCATTTCCTTATGCATGTAGGCACCCCAACCACAATTTGCAAACGTAAAGTTTGCTGACATAAAACGTTGGGATTGTATAACATTATTTTTTCAGCGGTTTTGTTGTTTTCTTTCTTTTTTCCCACCATTTCCTGCACAGTGTAGGGCCCCCTTCAATTTGCAAATTCAAGGTTGCCGACAAAATCTTGAAATTTTGGTTTTTTTTTTTTTTAGTAGCATTTGCTATTACCGTGTAAACTCCAAGGCCCCTCCTTCCCAAACACACGCGAACCCCTCTTTCAGATTGAATTCGCTTTTGCTGTATATGTTTTTTGTTTTTTTTTTTTTAAATTTATGGAGGAGCCGGGTCGGAATCGCCGGTTTCGAATATGGAATAGTGGTTCCCGACCCAACAAAACCGTCGATTCATTTTGGGCGAACCGCTCCTCTGGCGGTTCATAACCGTTCCTGATGGGGCAGTTCCTGAGTATGGAATCTCCAAGGATGGTTTGGAGTGATTTGCGATTCACAAACGCCCCGAGCTGATATCTATACTTGCCCATTCTTAGGCTGAAAAAGCTACTTGTCCATTCCCTTTTTTATTTGCCTATGGTTCGGTGGATAAGCATTTTTATTGGAATAGCTTGATACGAAAATCCATGTTAAACAATTTAAATAACTGCTAAAGCAAGTTGTTTGACATGGAAATTAATACAAAAATTTCCTACCTAAACAACTAAAACAAAAAAATTAAATTTCATATCCTTTTCTATTTTTATTGGTAGAATATGATTCATGAAAATTAGAAAACTCTTAAAAAATTATTAGGTAATTTTCTTAAAGAATACATCAATAAAATGATAAGAGTTTTTTAAAAAAATAATTATATAATATATTGACCCGATATGTTAAACAACTCCTTAAATAATTTATGGATAAAGGTGGTCATCGCAGATTATTATAACATAACATATCATCGGAAATACTACTGAAGTAAAATGAAAATAGCACATTTTTGAACAAGCATACGACGAAAGTGACGTATGAACTGAAGTATTACATCTAGAAGAAAAGATTTACAACAAAATCACCAATTGATAACTTATTCCAACTGATTCCTAATTGTCGGCCGGATGTGACAAGATACAAAAGCAAAATACAATTCAAATTACACCTTCTGTATTATTTTTCATGCATGAAAAAGACCCCATACGTTGTAAAAGTTGGGTTTCTTTTTTATTATTTCAAAATTGTGCACGCACCCATGGTGGCTAAAATTTTAGTATAATCACCGATTTGGGATTATTTGTGAATTACATAAAAGTTATTGGCAGGTGATAATATTATCAAAGATCAAAGCGTTTTTTCATACTTAGCCAATAATTAAAAAATGTATTTATAATTATCCCAAAACAGATTTTGGTCCCAAAAATAAGAAAAGGGAAAAAAAAATCTCAAATTACCATTTAAAATTGATGTTTACTCCTTTTTATGTTAAGGCGGAAACTGACGCTGTACCAGTCGTTTCTAGAAATTATATTTCAACATTTGTTTGGATGGTGATTTTTTTTATTTTATTTGTATTTATATCTTATTTTATTTATATAATTTATTTATAAATAAAAATATTTATTTTTTATTTACATTTATTTCTTAAAAAATCTATTAAAAAAAAATCTACAACGAGATAAACAAACCGATCCTATATCATAGTGGAACCAGCTTTGGTACTTCCTTTCCTTGATCTTTTTTTATGTCATGAAATATCTCTGGTGATGTTGACTTGGATCTCGAAATTTATGTTTTTATAATTCGTTTTACTTCATAAATTAATGGCTAAAATTATTCAAATTTTAATATCTCCTTGGCATCGTCTTCTTTTCTGTAATTGGCATAATTAATTATATAATAATAATATCTTATGAAAAAGGAAAATTTGTAAGAAAGTAAAATGAGAGATTTATTTATGATGAATCAATACATCAATTTTAAAAATGTGATTTCATTTTTATGTGAATTTAAAGTTTAAGCATATTTAAAATCCTTATTAAGCGCTAAAACCCTGTTTCTACTTCTAGCAAAAGTTTTAAAGGGTTATTAATATAATTGCAAAAATTATGAGGAGACGAATTCATACTTTAATGGTTCAAAGATAAATAGTTTAAGTGGTGGATTTATAACTATCTTCCTTATTGAGATGCTAT
Organism: Combretum micranthum; assembly: GCA_024138025.1. Taxonomy (NCBI): domain Eukaryota; kingdom Viridiplantae; phylum Streptophyta; class Magnoliopsida; order Myrtales; family Combretaceae; genus Combretum; species Combretum micranthum. The sequence goes on from JAMXBD010000020.1 coordinate 561,296, forward strand.
AATTTTTTAAAAAAATATATATCGAATTCTCTCCGATTGTATACGGCCTATGGGAATTATATATCATCTGATCCCTATATTTTACGTCTTGTTATTTACGTATAACGTCTTATGATTAAAGAGGAGAGAGGAAAAAAGTAACGAAATTGAGACGTGGATGTTTGTCGGTAGTTATTTTTACGCTTAACTTCATAAATATAACTTGAATTTTGATAAAATATGTAATTAAATATATAGATTTAAAATTGATTAATTTACTATTTAAACTTTAAAATTGATCAATTTAGCATTTGAATAACCTTTTATGCACGTCAACAATACTTTCATTAAGTTTTTTTATATACTAAATTAATCAATTTTAAAGTTTTTAATATACTAAATTGATCAATTTTAAAGTTTAAGTAATTAATTACATATTTTATAAAAGTTTATATATCCACACCACACCTATTAACAACATAAAGGCAATATAAGAGTCTTCTTTCTATCGGTTGGGTTATTTATTTATTTATTTTTGAATTACTTATTAATATAATGTTTGAAAGAGGGAGAATAACTCTTTTAATAAACTCTATAAGGCTTATAAGAAGCTCTATAATGTCACAGACTCACATTTGGTATGCATCAATCCTTCGAAATGGGACAGATTGGAACTAGAGGAATAAAATGGGAGGTAGAATGATAAATCCATTCCTTTGTTTGTATATATCTTGGAATGGAATGGTATGGAATTGACATGTTATTTGTAAAAAATATCCTTAATAATTAATGTGAATAATAAGTAGCTAAGAGGATAAAAAAATAATTTAATGTTAATTATTTATAAGAAAAGAATGGAATCGCGATTCTACCTTCTTAAGAGTAGAATCGAATTTCCCCTCAAAGCCAAAATCGTTGATTATCAGGAATCACGATTTCAGCTTTTAAAAGCGCAACAAAATGTAGGAATGAGAATGGAATCCGGAGTCGCCATTCCATTTCATGTTCATTCCCACACACCAAACATGACATAAGGTTTTAAGGTGCCATATAGTTTATGCATTCCTTTCTTTAAGGGTCTGACTCTTTTATCCATAATGTTTTTGCATGAGATCATTCACTTCTTTCAAAATATTTTGAGTCACCTTTACTTTTACAAAATAAATGTACTTTTATATATAAGAATAAAATATTATGGAGTAACTCATTTTTGGAGTTCTTGGCAAAAGACCCAAAAAAAAATTAAACCACCTCTTTAAATTAGTAAAACCCCCCCAAAAAAAGGTTTTTAGCCTAAAATCCCATGTCGAAGACCTTATATTAGAAGATTGGCATTGATTTTAGTTTGTTGCAATTTTTTTATGCCAACATATCCTAGTGTCTTCAATAATATTAAGTCGTTCTTTGCATGCCATGCGCATGTATTATGTTTGTTTATATAGTCACCGGAATGGATAATTTAAACAAAAATAATTATTTATATTTTATAAATAATATCACATGTTAAAATTAAGCTAATATATATGATGTATATTATATATTTATATATGTGTTGTGAAGAAGGCTTCTAAAAGTTCCTAATTAACAGGGGTGGACTTGTTTGATTTTCTTTTGCGCACTTTCCTACACAATCAAGATGTAACTTTCTTATTTGAATTGACCTACTTTCCCAATCAATGAGAAAGGCCGCTATAATAAATATTGACTCTCTTTACTCTCTATCCATTTTACCATCAGGTTATTCCTATTCACTTATGTGCTTAAGTATTAGAGTGACCATATTAGAAAACCTTGGTGCTCATTTAATTGTTTTTCATCTTCTAGGCTTTAGACCGACTGGAGGTTTACTGGACTCAAGAAGTGCGGATCATGACTTTAGTGGATTGATAATCTTACTAGTGAAAATATGCTTGAAACAAGGCTAAATATATAATAGAAAAAGGAGTTGGATGGAAAATGGCACAATGTTATTCTATTGTGATCGATTCTTTCCCATTTTACAATATAATATCTATATATGTAATGTATATATCTGTTTAAGTTACAAAGGGTGAATGTCGCATCTAGTACCTAAACTTTGCTAATTTTTGAATTAACTACATGAAATTTAAAAGTGTTGATTTACTACCTAAGTTTTACCAAATTTTGCAATTGGCTACATAAACGTTACTCATTTTTACAATTAAGTACCTCATCTAGGTAGTGTAAATGAACTCAAAGGGTTCGTAGGTGGTAAATTGACCTGTTTTATGTTTAAACTTTAGATAGTTAATTGTATAATATAGTAACGTCCATGTACCAAATGTCGCACTTACACTTTTTCAAATTGATTTATCACATATGGAAGGCTAAAATTATGGATTGGTTCAAATTACATAGTTTCCCCCATGCATAGAGATAATTTGAGAAGCTTGAGACGAACTTAGATATATAGACTTCATAATCAAGTTTTCTTTTACCTTTAGTGGTAATTGGTGATTAAGATATGTAGATCTATGTAAACAAATGAGAAAAATGAACTTAGATGTATGGTATTTTGAACTTTCAATAACCAATAGAAAAATGGCAAAAAAAAAAAAAAAAGAAAGCTCTTAATATTTTTTTAAAAAATATAAAGTAGCTATTAGAGGATAAGAAATGAATAGGGTATGAGACTCTATTTGCACTTTATCTAACAAGTATTATTTCTCTAATTTTAAAACGAGAAATATTAAATTTGATATCTGAACTTTAAAGTTGTTAATTTAATTTTTAACTGAACTTTTTGTAACTATTTCTACTACATTACGTGACACCATTTGCTCTATCGATTGATGTAGAAGAGATAGCTTGTTAGTGGTAGACAAAATTAGGGGAGGAAGTAAAAATTTAATGATAGACTGCTTCTTTTGCCTTAGCATACAAAGCAAATGATGCTAGAGAAGTAGTAATAATAGTCATGAAAAGTTTGATTAGGTATAAAATTGACAACTTAAAAGTTTAATTACCAAATTGAATTTTGGTGTAAAATTCATACACCAAACTTAGCATTTACTAGTTTTGAAATCACAATTTGTTTTGAATCATCATGGGTTCCATACATTGTATAATCTAAACACATAATACTTTATGGAACTTATGAATTTTTATTATATTCTTATTGCTACAGGTGGTTATCCGTCGATAAAGTAAAGGCGCGGGAGCATTGTGTACTTGCGTTGACATTACATGGTAAGTGACACATTAGGGGATTGTCCAATGTAGCTACTCTAATGCTTATGTTAGCAGTGGCTTTAAGAGAAATGAGAAAACTTAGATAATGTGTTGTTCAACGGTATAAGATGCCTCATACCTTTGGTGTGAGGTTTTATTTATAAATGATGGCCATACTACAATAAGGTACGTGGCATATCCCTAAATTTGATAGCTGATTTAACATTGAGGTAGTGAACGTGATCATCACAAGAAGGAGTCAGGCCGGTTCTTGTTTCCTTGAGGAGTATATTGTTGTGGGCCTTTGTGTGCTGGGTTGAGACTTAGTTTATGGGTAACTCTAGTCCTTAAGGAGTCAATAGTTGAGGTCCTCACTCAGCCAAGTAATTAAGGGTTTTTACTAGGCTGGCTTGCCCATAGAGTGGGAATTGGGCTCAATAGCTTATGACCAAATATTCGCTGTGAAAACCTGCCTTCCCTCGCTTGGTGAGTTAGTAAGGAGAGTAAGAGCACCTCAGGAGCCATTAGATGACTTGCCGAGCATAAGCTGGTGTACTCTGGCCATTTGAGGTGCATCTTTAGGCCATTTTGTCTGTTGCTAATTATTTGGAGTTCGCTTCAAAGTTTGGCAAGTTTTAGAGGGTAAAGCTCTGGGAGCTCTCAAGGCCATAGCTGGCTTCATTACTTATCAAGGTTAGGGAGTTACCCATGTAAGGAGTTGTTTAAGGTAGTAAAAGAATTGTAAAGGATCCTCTATTTAGGACCATGCAAAGCCTGTTAGGGGTTGACCTTATACCTTAGAATGAGGTGACATCTTAAGGTCATGAGATTATGTACTCAAGTTAAGGTGGCTTGTTTGGGAAGTTTTAATTTTGAAAAGCAGAGATGCGTGCATGTCAGTGTTTCTCACATATGATAACAGGCGTGACAAAGTGATGTTTTTTATCCTAAAATGTCCACATGATTTTAAAGGGCCTTTTCCAAGGTGATTAATTGCCTACTATATATATCGTTTGATGCCCAAAATTTGACCATTTCTTCTCTTTTCCATTATCCCAACCTTCCAAAGAAAAGAAGCTATGGCTTTTCTCTTTGAATTACCTAACATTGCTCTTAGTGGAATGGAAATCAAGATTGCAGAGAAGATCATGGCGAGCCACAAGGGAATTTAGGTAACTCTAGTGACCATTCTTCATTTTGTGACTATAGTAGTGATGAAATAGGTAGCATTGTTAGAAGAAGTGGTCGGGTGGTTTCTTCCTCTAGTGTGGATAACTCGAATGATAGGGGTAGGGAACTCGAGGGGAGCTTGTCGTCTAGCTATAATTTTAGCAGTAGTGTAATGGGTATTGGCGGTAGTGGTAGTGGTTATGGTAATCCTTCGCTTCAAGGGGATAGTAGGTATAAGGAGTTGAGTAGGAAGGTTTATAGGATACCCCTGGATAATTATCTTGTAGATGGTGAGGATGAGGAGGAAGTAACGCCACTTTATATTGAGGTTGTCATAAGTAGGGGACCTAATGGGATCAAAAGTGATGTCGCTGCGATAGAGACTCTGAGATTCAAGGAAAAGTTTATGTCGAGGTGCCTAAAGGTGTGGAAAGTTTTGGTCTCTTTCAAGGAGGATAAAGTTTATCTCTTAAGGTGAGAATAGGTTCTCCCTTTATAAGAGCCTTTTGAGTTTGCGTTAAGATTTCCCTTCTCGAGAAAAGGGTACTTACTTACTTCAATTGTTGCTAGCTTAGCTCCTTCAAAATTCTTGAAGGTTGCTCATAGCCTTCGAGGTCCTATGTAAGATTGTGGTTGTGAGGTTAAGCTCGGGGTTATTTAAAAAGCACTACACCCATAAGCTTTCTAAGGATAGGTGGTGGCCAGCTTTAGAAGAGCAAGTATTATGTTGTAAGATTAATGAAGGGATTTAGTGCTAATTTGATTTTTGTATATCTGGGTGCAATCCTATTCGGAAGGGTTAGATCGTCGAGTTAAGTGATTGTGATACCGAAGTACCTGAAAAGATAGATGCTTTCATGGAGTAGTAAGGCGATAAGCTCTTGCGTGCTACTAAGGTCGTGAAGAACTACTTGAAGGACTTATTGATTACTCACGTTAAGAAGAAGGTCCGGGTTGGAGGTTACCCCCACCCTAGTTTAGTGCTGAATCAAGTCATACCTAGAGGGAGGAGTTGCCTAGCCACTTCCTATAACAATCTTACCTATTTCATCACTGCTAGAACTGCAAAATGAAGAATGGTTGTTAGAGTTACAACCCTGCCTATTTCATCATTGCTAGAATCACAAAATGAAGAATAGTCATTAGAGTTACAACCTTACCTATTTCCTATAGACGGTGCTACCTATTTACAAGTGGTTATTTGCTGGTGGAGGAAAGGAGTGAGAGCATTGTGTACTTGCACACACAGAACACAATTAGTGATATACTAAAGGACTATCCAGTGTGGCCATTTCGATGCTTAAGTTAAAAGTGGGTTTGAGAGAAATGGTAAAACTTACATGGTATGTTGTTCTATGGTGTAAGATATCTCATTTTATGTGGCACATCCCAAAATTTGATAGCTGACCTAATCCCAAGGTAGTAAACGTGATTATCATAAGAGGGCAACCGGTTTGGATGTTGTTTCCTCGAGGAGATACGAATGTGGACTAGGTTATTATGGGCCTCTGTATGCTAGATTGTGACTTTGTTTATGGGTAACTTTATTCCTTAAGGAGTCGGAGGTTGAGGTTAAGGTTAAGGTCATCATTATGCTAAGGGCTTAAAGTATGGAGGTTCTAGGCTGAAGTAGTTGAGGTTTTTCTTGGGATGGCTTGCTTATAGAATGGGGATTGAGCTCAATAACTTATGGTCAATCATTATCTATCAACACTTGTAATATCAAAATTATATATATGTAACTAGTATATTCATTAACCAACAATATCAAACAATTTAATTATGTCTCTTAATTACATATTATGAAGGGATACATTGATGAAGTGTGCAAGTAGGTTAAATGGGCTATGCTTGGTCCATCTACTTTGGCTTGTGGGTTAAATAGACCGAGAAATTCTAGCTCATTTGTCAAATGGGCCAAAAATTATTAGCTCTAACCTAGCCTACTTTAGCTTGTCATTAAATGAGTTAGCTTACTTACCTAGCCCATTTAACTCACTTTTACATCTTCATTGGTTTGGCCTATTTAGCCCATTTATGCCGATTCGACAAGATATATATAATTTAAAAAAATTAAGATTTATGTGGTTTTATATATAATGACTTTACTTATATATAAAAATTGAATTTCTAAAATGATTTATTTGATATCACATTTTTGTTTAAAATAATCGGTATATACTTAATAAAATACTATGATGCATCATCCTCCTTCATTACCATTAACTTATAAGCTTAAGCTAAGATATAAAAGCCTTGAAAATAATGCTACATTAATAGTTATTTTTTCTACACGTCTCTTTCTTTTTTCTTTTTTGTTTTTTCTTTAAATTTTTTTATAAACAAGCTAGTGGACCAATCTGTTTAACCCACTAGTCAGCCTACTTTAGCTCATCGGTAAATGGGGTGGGTATAGTTAGCCCACTTTTAAATTGGCTAACAAAAGTTAGTCATAGCTCATTTCTAAAATGGGTTAAACAAGCTGGCTTGCGGGACACAACTCATTTGCATATCTCTATATATCAGAAGCTTGAAAATATAATTAAGGAAAAAATATAAAGAACTCCCCTAAACTCTGGCCTTGGTGCTGATACTTTTCCTAAATTTTTAAATATTACAAATCACCCCTTTGAAATTTGATAAAATGGCAAATAAGCTGTAAAATTGAAAAGCCCCCTCAAACTTTGATTAGTATTAAAATACCCCTCAAAATTATTAAAGTGTATTTAACATCCCTTAAAATTTGATCTTAGCATTTTTTATTAATTACAAAAAAATCAAATGTCTTTTAAGTGATTATTTAATAATATTTAGGCGGGGCTTTTTGCAATATTTAAAATCATGAGGTATATTCACACCTATATTAAAATTCATGGGGTAATTTGTAACTTTCCCAGCAACCAAAAGTTACTAAACTCGTGATTCACCTAAAATCACCAAAGGGTGTAGAATAATTTAAGTTTTCATAAATTGTGTAAATTAACTTTTGTAAAATCTTAAAATATGATCATATTAGTCATGAAAAAAATTAAGATACCTAATGGAAATGCATGAATTAAGAATTTTCAATCATGATATAAGTTACAATATAAAGAGTTAAATATAATTAGTAATAATAGCTAATAACATTGTAACCTAGTGATATTACTAGTCCATCCCTTATTATAATGGAAAAAAAAATCATTATATTAGTATATACATTTAAAATACAAGGGGAAAGGCACACATTTAATTTACATATATTAGCCTTTAATTGGGCTTACATGCTTGATGAAAGTGTTAAAAAAGTTTCACGATTTTTTTGGTTGGTTACAAAAATTCTATCTCTTTTTTATCCCATTTGCAAATACATAACTTGTATTAATTGTTTTGGCAAATAGAAAAACCGAGTTTAATTAAAAAGTATCAATATTATTTAATAAATTTAGAAGGACTCAAGTTAATATCTTACCGGTCTTAAAAATTAATTTAACATTTTTTTTCAATTCTTTGGTTTTTAAAATAAATTTTAATATTTTTTATTTAATTTTATTTTACAATATTTTTATTACATTAAATTTTTTAAGACAATAAACACTAATATGTATTTCTTAAATAAATAATATTGATATATTTGCATGAAACTCATGTCTTTCATTTGTTACAAAAAAAATTAATACATCTGTTTGCAAACAGCCATAAGTAAGGTTTTTATAACTAACCCTTTTTTTCCAAGTGCTTTTTTCTTACTATTTTGTATTTATTATGATTTTAGGCAATTAATTGCTAAAAGTGCAAATTTCATATATATATATATATAATAGTGTCAATATGGATTATATATAACATGGATCTCAATACTATATACTCAACTGAAACAAATTATAAGCTGCCCTATCATCATAAGTGTACCTATATTTCTCTCGTCATCATTATTGTTCTCAATATCCTTGTTGCAAAGAAATAATTAATCTAATGTTTATACCATATATATTAACAAAATACTATAGTAATAATACTTTGGGATGAAAAGAATAAGCTTGAGAGGAATAAAATATACAATATGCACTTTTTAAAGCTTTAACTTTTTGAAATATGTAGATAGGCATAAGCCTTGGTATGGGTGAGTTATAAATATTGTTTTTGTCACGTTCAAGAATTTTTTATTAAGAATTTTAAATGGATGGTACACAGTATATTAGAACTTATATATGATGCATCTTTGAGTATATGTTTTTAGGGTAAGTAAATGGTATGAAATGTTGTAATAACTTTATCTTATCTTATTGAATTATGTCATGAAAAATTGCAATTGGATTATACTCTATAATTTTAAATATTTATTTAATAACCTATTCGACTTTATAAATAGAACAAATTTCATTTTTTGGAAGTTACTCACTTATTTATTCCTAAGACCAACACCAGCACAACATTTTAGCTGCTTACCATCCAATTTAACTACTGCCATCATCATTTGATGAACGACAACTATCTTTATAAGGATGCATTTAGCTCGTTGATTTGATATTTATTTCATATCTGTTGTAATTAGATTATTTATAAAAAATAGATACAGATAAAAAATATATTTTTTTTACTTATAAATAGATTTTATAGATTAAATATATATTAAATATAGATAAGATGCATTCACATATCAGATAAAGATATGATATAGATGAAAAATAAATAATATTGTTTCGATTTGGATATGGAGATATGCAACGGCTCCTTTGTAAATGAATGAGAGCTACTTCGGCTCCCTTCTTTGATATATTTAATTTGTATTTGTTTCTGATTTCTTTTAATATCCGTAGGTGTAGATGTTTTCTGGCTAGAATCATGAGCTTCATTCCATGGTTAATATTACCATTTTTATGTAAGAATTGTGCTCGCTTTAGCATCGAATTTTAAGATGTGTTTAGGGTTTCACTTTATTATACTGTATATATTTGTATTCCCTTGTGGTGCATTGAAAAAATTCTTTCTTTTCCTTAGCAAAGAAGGAAGGAGATGGTGGGGGAGGGGGAAGGGATGGGGGTGTGGTTGGGGAAGAAAAGAAAAAGGCAAAGCAATTATATGGAATCTTATTCTAGGGAAAATTTCGAAACATGACATCACCATAGAAGAATATGAAAACTTTTAGGAAAAAGAATTTGATGGTATCCAATCTTTACGACCCATTTACAATAAAGTTATAGAGAGGGATTGTTAATATAATTTTTTTTTCTAAAGTGGCATATATTACTATGTTAATTTGATACTTAACAGCAAATGAGATTCCAATAGTATGTTTACTTGAAACTTAATCAGGGGATGACTATTTAAAATGTTTTTCCTCTGTTTCCACACAAGAAAATAATTTTTTTATTCTATTAAATGGTATTAATTATTCTTTTTGAATAAGAAATTTGATTATTGGGAAAAAAACTAAGCATAAAAATAGGTCAAATACCTATACTTTCGATTTTTGGTAATTTAATGTCTTTTCTTTAGATTTTAGTAAATTAGTGCACATATTTTCAAAGTATGTACGATTCAATACCTCTGTTAAATAATGTTTGACGGATGTTCTTTTTCATGACATGCTAATAACAGACACTTGGCAAAAAATTGCTACAATCTAAAAATACGGTACAAACTGCCAAAAAATACAACAATAAAAAGTATAGACACTCGGTCTGCCATTATGTTGTCATCAAAATGAATGAATGTCAAATATTATTTGACAAAGGCACTAAATCAAACATACTTTGAAAGTAGGTACTAATTTGCCAATATTTAAAGATGAGATAACAAATTACCAAAAATTAAAAGTACATGCATTTGGTCTGCTATTATCCCAAAAAACTAAGAAAATTGTTTTTAACAATTATATAGCATTTTTATCCTCATAAAAGATTATCTTATTGTTGTACAATGACCACCACCATTACTATATATGTCACCCTTATTCCATTGTTCATGTCATTGATATTGTACTATCATTTATAAGCCCTAAATTTACATTAGGAAGAAACTCCTCTTCACTATTAACAAGTGTTCTTACCATAGGAAGAAACCCCTCTTCACTATTAACAAGTGTTTCTTACTATACCATGGAATCATCTAGAGTGGGGATGGTGGCCCCGCGCCCCCACCCACAAGACTAGGAAAAATCAATTTTTTGAATTTTAAAAAAAAAAAAATATATATATATATATTCTAATGTATATTATAAAGAATAAATATTAATATGAAAACAAATGTAGTTTAGTGGTTTGGTATTTGGTTTCATATCCATGAGGTCATGCATTCATTAGCTTCTCTCTCTCTCTCTCTCTCTCTCTCTCTCTCTCTCTTTTCTCTTTCTCTTTCATAATAATTAATAGAAATATTTTTCCCCTCTCTTTTTTTTATTAATCCTTTTCTCTTTCATAAGAACCACTAGTCTGTTTGGATTGTCTGTATTTCATCTGTATCTGTATCTTTTTTAAAATGATATGTGTAAATATATCCGATTTGCATCTAAATTTATGTATTTTTGTTCTATTTGATCGTTGATGAGAACTGTCAATTTTTTTTATCTATATCTATTTCTTGATAAATAATTTGTTAGCAAAAAGTTTGAAAAAGTGTCTGTATCTGCCGAAAAAAAGCCAATCCAAACAGACCCTTAATTCGTTTATCAAAATATTTATTATTGATGATTAATTTTCAAGTAATATATATACAATTTCTTACAAATGTACTTAAATATTTATTAAATGAATTTTTCACACCTATAAAGTTTCGAGAAAAAAATATAGTGAAATCATTAATAGAATTCTTATAAATATAAATATGAAATGTGATATAATTGTAATGCTAAGGGAATACATTTAATAAATTAATTAAGATACAACCCCTCCAATCTTATCATCTTGCATCCATCTACTATTATTTCCACGATTGCCATCTATACCACCACCCAACCTCTCACCATTGCCATTAACATCATAACCATTGGCATTATTGCTATTACCCTTACATCACCAATGGTTACCACCAATATGATACCTTAGACCGCTATCCTCTAAGAATAACTATTGATGTTGCCACTACAATAACTACCCCTAATCTTCCACTACCATCATTTCGCTACTACATTGTTATCACTATCGCATCACTACTACTATTATCACTACTATTTCCTCATTACCACTATTGCTACAACCTTGTCACTAACATTATTATTATTGTGCTACCATTAATGCTGTTACCTTACTCTACCATTCTTCCTTTACACTAATACCAGTACTACCACCACCACCACCACCACCTCACCATCACCATCACCATCAACCTTAACACTAAACCTAAGCACAACCATCGCTATTACCATGGTGTTGACACTCATTGTGGTTTGATGTAGTGTAATGGTAGAGGTAGAGGTATTGGTAGCTTTGTCGGTTTGGTGGTTATGTAGTGATAATAATTGTGGTGACGATGGTTTAGTGGGGAAATAGTGATGTTAGCGTAATGTAAGTATGGTGTTGGTTGTTTGGTATTAGTGGTGACTCGAGTGGGAGATGATGTGATAGGAGTGGTATGAGGTGGTGAGGATGGTGGTAGTGACATTGGTGACAATTTTCATTAAACAATGTCATTTGATATTATGATCCAATTCTTAATTTAATAATATAATATCATAATATATGATTTATAAACAATAGATCAATTATTTTTTTGCAACAATGAATAGTGGAAAGTAAACATGAAATGGGCTTTACTTAGCTCTTTTAAGTAATAGCTATTGTTACACACACATATATAAATATATTTTAAGGAATGGTTTTTCTATTTCTTTACCATAAAGACCCACTCTTCTATTCAACTAGAAAAAATTCCATTGAAAAGGGTAAATTAGATCAACGTTATACAAAATGATACAAATAAATGGTTTCTTTTTTTGTGTTTATTTCTCGTCTACTTAAAATGTTTATTCTTTTTTATTAACCATTAAAAGTTTTAATCTTTTATTTGTATCACTTTATATAATATTTATTCATTTTCTATCCACTTAATTTATTTGCTTTTATTTTGAACTCGTCTCAAGCGTTGATAATTTCTAATGTAATTTTTATTATTCTATTAAGCATTATAGTTATTCTCTATTGATAACACATACACACACACACATATCTCTCATAACCATGTGATATTTATCATTATCAAACCATTATTTCCACCACTATTGCCATGGACATTTCATCACCATTACTATAGACTTTATTACCCCTCCTACTTTAATTACATGTGCAATACCATAAACTCTACTACTTCGATGCTTTCATCATGTATTTTATCCTAGATAAATTATACCAGAAGGTATAAATGTTTGGAGGTAAGTTCATTTAAAGCATCAACGTTTACAATAATTAAAAAGAGTATCAACGTTTTATAATATGAGCAGAATAAAATATACTAAATGGTCAGTCACTACTTTGTCCAACGCTGTCCAATCCTATCTGTTGTATTCCAACTTGCTTAACACTGTTAGGACCAGATCTCCTCCTTCCTAAGGACTCTCTCTCGACCTTTCTCTCTCTACAGACCTCACTTCTCTTACCAAATGAAAACTAAAGCCATCTTTGTCACTGCACCAAACAACACTATCATCATCACGCATAATATCATTCGTCACTTCATCTTCTTTCTGAGATCCCTTTTCTCTCTAGTCCTTTTCCACTTTCTCTCTCCAAACCTCTCTCTCTTTCTAAAATTCACGGCAAGGGAAAGACCAATACCAACATCACTCCTTCCCAGACTTACCTTCTTCGATCACAACATACTAACCATCTAATCAAAGCCACGCCTACCACTACGGATGGAACACCATCTGCAATCCGATGAAACCAGACCTAACTTCACTCATCTTCCTCCCTAAACCATCATAGTCACCATCTTCATTGACTTGCAAAACCGAGTCAACCCACTACATCGAGCCATCTTCTTTCACCTAGTTGAACTTAGCCATAGCTGTAATTAACCTAAATATAGTTAGATGACAAACACTTGAATTGATTGATTTGCATGTTTTTTTGATTCGGCTGGTTGTCTCTACTGTGAGTTTTAGAGAGAGGTTAGAGAGAAAGACAATGGGGAAGAAGATGGTTTAGTAATCGACTGTGTTAGATAGAGTAGGAGCATAACAGATATCATTGGATAGAGTTAGTAACTGACCTTTTAGCATACTTTATTTGACTCATGTTATAAAACATTAATACATTTTTTTTATTATAAAAGTTGATACTCAAATGAATCTACCCCTAAATATTAATAGTTTCCAGCATAATTTACCCATTTTTATCTATATAATATTTAATATTTATAAGATACAATATACCACAAACCTAGATGTTACTGCTGGTTCCGGTTCTAGGAAATGGGGAACCGAAACCAAAATCGAGAATCCTCCCGGTTCCGATGGAACCATCGGTTCCCGAACGGCGAATCTTTTTTTTTTTTTGGCCTCTCCTAACTCCAACAACCAACCTTATTTAGAAATGAAAAAAAAATTAAGAGAAAAAAATGGTCCAAATAAAAAAATGAAACGGGAAAAAAAAAACAAAACAGAGCCTCCAAGTTTATTTATTCTTCTTGGTTTTATCTGTTGAACTTTATGTTAACAATTGATTTTGATGAGAATAATCATTGCAAAATTAATTATTTAAATATCCTTAATTGTTTAAATACTAAAAATATTTATATATATATGCTTTGTATTTGTTCCACTGTTGTTTAAGTTTTAACAGAACAAAAAGTTGAAGAAAAGTCAAGACAAAGCTATCGAGCCTAGTAGAAGAAAGTGGAGCACTATTCATCAGATAAAGACAAAAGACTAAGTTTTGGGCAAAACTTGTAAAGTCAAGTGTTGAAGTTTTGGCAAAACTATGAAGTTAGAGCTGGAGTTTTGGGCAAAATTGTAAAGTCAAGGGCTGGAGTTTTGGCAAAATTTATAAAGTCGAGGGCTGAAGTTTAGGCCTCGACTTCAGAAAGTTTGCCCTCGACTTTAGAAAGAAAAGAGCTATTGGAATGCATTTAATGCATGTGTCAGACACATTTAATGCTTTTTCACTGCTTTTGAACTTTTACACGTTATTGAAATTTAAGTATATTAAACACAAGTATGGGTTGTTAGAAAATTTTTGATAACTGGCAAATTTTTTATCAAGAGCTATAAATAAAAATTTTCTCTTCTCTTTGAAAGAGAATGACATACTAGAATTTTTGAACGCACAGTAAAAACGAAAAAACATTCTATAAAGTTTTTTTACTTGTATTTTTGTTCTTGTTCTCGTTAATTTGTAATTTTTTTTAAGAGAAAAAATAGTGCTATATTTCGAAATTTGCTTATACACTCTAAACGAGAGTTTTTAGCACTGTTTAAGATTTACAAAAGTTGATTATCTGCTCGTTTAAGGAGCTCAGTTTGTAAAAAGATTTGTAAAATTTCTAAAGTATTTTCTATAGTAAATCTGATCAAGTAGGAGCATTTCTTTGTAAAGAAAATTTATATATTTCCTTAAGAGCTTTCAGTTTGTAAATCTGCTCGTATAGGAGCTATTTGTTAAAAGCCCTCAGTGGAGGCAAAGTGAAGTCCTCATGTGAGGCATTGAGAAAAGTCCTCGTAGAGGCAAAGGAAGTCTTTTGTGGAAGGCAAAGAGAAGTCCTCATGTGAGGCATTTGAAGTCTGGTATGGAGTTACCAGTATCGTCCTAATTGCGATTAGGCGGGAAGTCCTTCGTGAAAGACAAAGAGAAGTCTTCAATGGGAGACATTTAAAGTCTGGTCTAGAGTTACCAGCATCGTCCTAATTGTGATTAGGTGGGAAGTCCTTTGTGGAAGGCAAAGAGAAGTCTGGTCGTGTGTTACCAGCACAACACTTTGATTTATCAAGTGGAAGTCCTTTGTGAAAAGGCAATTGTAAAAGTTCTATTGCGATAGGCTTTGTTGTAATTCATCATCTAAGAGGTGTATTAATTTTGGAATAATCAATATAGTAGTAAAAGTTCCTCTTTGAGGCATTTGCACCATGAGAGTAGGCAGTGGGCCGAATTCTGTTAAATCCTTGTGTTGCTTTTCCTCTCTCTCTTGCTTCTTTCTTTGTTTTTTTGTTAATAAGTTTTAATTAGTTTATTTCGTTGCATTTGTTTTATATAAGTTAACTCTTGTCTTATCTTAGTTAATTAATCTTTTGATAAAACACAAAAATTTGTAATACTTAATTCTTCCCTCCGTTCCCCACCTAAGTATTCCTTGTGTATTATTACGAACATTATCTATTTGGGAACATCCTAAGAAATTATATTTGTCCTAACTTTTAAGACTAAAGTCAAACATATATATAATTAATTATGGAAAGATACAAACACTGTTCACATGTATCCATAGGATATGAACACGTTTGGAAGAGCTTGAGTTTGTACAATATCCGATAATCTTCAGTACCAAACATCATAACACAATAAAAAATATGGATGACCAATTTCCCTTGTCTTCCTCCCCCCTACCTTTCTTTGGTGGAAATAAAGTTGAAAATATATTACGTTAAAGGTTTACATACCAAAACTATCAAAGATAAACTAAATGCTTTTGAAAATATTCCATAAGTATGCTTGCATCCTCACCCAGTCAAATTGCCTGTAGTTGAATCAAAAAATTCGAGACATCATCGTTATTTGTCCGTTCATAAAACAAGCTCATGTGCAAACTTTTTAAAAATATAATGTTGTAAAATTTAAACAATACAATAAAACTTTAGAGAATGTTTATGCAATTTAATCTGTCTCGTTTTCCGTTGCTGATGTCCCATTCAATCTCTTGTTTCTTCAAATCTTTTACATTTTTAATATTTGTTCTGCTTCTATTTTCATATTGAAAGAGTATTTTTCATCAGCCATAGTAGTAGTCTTATGGACTTGTAATTATAACTCATAACGGTACGGTAATTTACATTCAACAATAGAAAATATTGCAAGCACATTAATAGTTAAGAAAAACGATAACAAAAGTCAAACTAAGGTTTATTATTTATAGATATTTTTTGGATTTACCTCAACCTTGCTCTGGTGTAGAGCCGACTGTGTTTCCTCCAGATGTGTTGTAGTTACTAAAATATTCATCTTCTTCACTTGTTACGTATACCATATCTTGCAATTGCTTGCTGCTTTGTTCCAATCATCATTGCAAGCAAAAGCTTCTACGGCAACTGATGTTAGTCTTGACCTACGCTTGTCAATATAAGGCTAGTAGTGCTGAAAGCTTGTTCCACAGCAACGGTTGAAGTAGGGGCCGCAAAACCTGTCTCGCAATTCTAAAAAGTATAAGATATGTCTTTGAATACCTCTTCCACCATTCCAACATGTCGAATTCTTGTGCTTCTGTGTTGTCACCAAACTCAAAGGATGTTGTCATATACTTGTCGATTTAGAACCAGTACCCATCCCACTAACTCCTCTATGCTTTTTCGTAAGTTTGTTCACGAATGAACCGCCCATCGGTGACAGCCCATCAGTGATTGATTTGATGTCGACGTAAGTGATGGACTAACAGGGACTTGGCCCCCATAAATAAATGAAAACTATGATTATAACTCTGAAAGAATGTTACTTGCCTCCTGAGTTACTTGAGTCGGAAGCATAGTATATGCATGCTGGGTATTTGATAGTTTATCCACAAATTCATAATACAAATTTAAATAATCAGCAAAGTCAGTTACTCTTACAACGAGAATCAAGCAACATAGTAATAAGATAAATCCTCGAAATTTCTCGCTAGTAATCTAACCACTTTTTGCACATGTCACTTACACAAGCCTATAAGAATAGATCATGCTTAACTTCATTCAAAGTCCAAACAATGTTAACAACCCTAGTAAAAAATACCTGCACCCTTGGATGGTATGCTTGCGAGAAAAGTTTTTGTGCAGTCATAAAAAATTGTCAGGACCTACAACAACCTACTACATACATTCCAATCATTAGGATGCAATGGTATATTTGGTATATGTATCATGGTAAAACTACACAATGCATCTTTGTACTCAAGCGTACTATTTAAAAGTTCGTATGTGGAATTCCACCTGTGCTGCACATCTTTTTTAAATTTCCTCGGTCTTATTCTATTATCCTTATAGAAATTACGCCAAGCTTTATGTACTTGCGGTGATCAATTACGTAGTCGATCACCTGTTTGATTGGTGAGTATTTAAGATCTAGGGTGCCCATTCCTTCCTTTACACATAAATTTAGGATGTGACATACACATCTAATGTGAAAAAAAATGTACCGTCTAGAGTGGGTTGACATAGTTCCTGGAGTTCTAATCCGCTTGTTGTGTTTGCCGAGGCATTATTGAATCCAATCGAAAAGATTTTTTTTGTCAGCTTATATTCCATTAAGATAGTACTTATAATTGTGTAGATATTTTGCGCAGTATGTCGATCCATTTTTCACAGTGCAATTAATTGTTTATGCATAACCCATTTCTCATCAAGCCAAGGACATGTTACTCCCATGTATGAGTGTTCCTACCAACTATCTGAACAAATGTCTGAGCATATAAACACACATGTAGCAAGAGAGTAAAACTTGAAAGTGAGCTCTTGCTTACCCTCGTGATATAACTTCAAAGTTTCACGGCACATCATTGTGGCACTATATTTACGTGCATTCGGGTTGAGGCATTCTTGAGCAACATAATTAAGGTCAGGATGTTTAGTTGCTGTAAAAGATAAGTGCATACCTGCAATCATTTGCTAGGCCTTTTTTGTACCTCTGATCTGTGTAGCAAAACAAAGTACAATGATCGCTAGATGATGATCGAGCAATTTGTTGTTGAGACGGGTCTACACCATATTCAGATGGATAGCGTGACTACATATGTTTAGTCAAGGTCCCCTATCCATCTCCGTTCTTCCAAGCATAACTACCACTATAGTAGTTGCAATATGCCCATCCCTTTCCATCTTGTCCTATGCCTTTTCGAAAATGTTTAGAAAAAATTTCTGATTTTAAGGGTCGTTGAGGCTTACTTTGAATGTTTCTACCACGACATTGGGGACCGTTATCATCTTCACCTTCCTCTTGCATTTATGGTGGTGGAATTTCCTGAACTTCTAGGTCTTCTGAGTTTGTTTCTACATTTTTGTTGTACGTAGGTGTTACATACTCAAAACCTGGTGGAGTAGGGACTGGAAGGACTTCCTTCCGACCAGCTCGTAATTCGTTAAAGTCATAGTAATCGTATTGCTCATCTCGATGTTACTCGACCACAACTTCCTTGCCTTTTCCCTTACTTGTCTGGTTCTTCGATTTCTTAGACTTACTCGATGCTCCTCGAAAGAACGACGACATTGTGTATTTTTTTGTAATGTCGAGAGCAATAAAAAAAAAAAAGAGTTCACACACATAAACAATAAGAACGAAGTTTATGAAACGAAAGTCTGAGAGCAAAAAATTTTGAGTGCATTGATGAATGTTTGCATTTGTCTAAATATATACGCTATCAAATTTTCAAACTTTCAGCGTCCACTCCACCGTTCATTGCTGATGAATTTTTTTCCACACCTATTGTCCTATCCTATGCAGTATGCCCAGGCCTCCCCTCCCTAATCTTCTCCCTTTGTCTCCAAATTATTGTATATTGTCTGCTATTATTTTTTTTTTAACTTTTTTACAAAAGTTAGGTTGCTGAGCAGCCTTACATATACGTACATATACATATTGGCCCCTTACTATTGATTATCAGGTTGAAGGTTTCAACCTTTGACAATTTTGCTCAATTATTGAGCTCATTTGCACCACACATGCTGCACAAAGCAGCTTTTGTAATTTTTTTTTTTAAAATTCCAACAATTTCCTGAATGATTATTAATAAGCCAAAATATGAGTATTCATTCTAAAGAGTTGCAAAAATGTTAAAACAATTACTATCGATTCCTGCTAGGTAAAGATTATAATTTTCTAATAATGTTTAGTGCAATTTAAAAAATTTTAAAAGTCACTTAACGATAAAATTATACCACATCTAATAAATAGTTAATAAGATAAATTTAAAATTATTGAACGAATAAAACAAAGTCGGATATATATAGGAAACGAGTAAGATACATATATTACAAAAATACAAGTTCAGTTTTTAATTTTTTTTTTTCAATAGTTGGAGAAAAAGAATAAATTTTTATTTCAATTTCTAAATTTTATCTTAGAAGTATATATAGATGATTTTGCTGTGTACCAAATTTTCTTTAATTTTTTTGTTAATTTTCCCGTTCCGAAGTCCGAACGCTGCACGAAGCAGCACCTTCTAACTTCCACAAATTCTTTAGTTATTTTTTTCCCTCCCCATCCGTGAGCTTTTGACACCATTTCGAGTGATATATTTCTCTCCTTTATGTAAACTGAAGGCTTGTATTTTTATTTATTTTCTTTTTTTTGTTTGGCAAAAAGATATTTTTTTTTCTTATACACCATTCTGAAATTTATGATCTGCATTCCTTTTTCTTTCTTTTTTTTTTTATTTACGTGTGTTTCATAAATTTATAGATTAAAATATATGTTTAATATCGTTTAGATCTAAATAAGAAACGTTCAATATATAAGAAGATCCATTATTATCAAATTATGATATGTTAAAATAGGTGGAATTATCGGGACTTTAGCCGCATCATGCGGCTAGTTTTTTTTTTTTTTTTGGAATCGGCTTGGTTTCGTTTGGATCTAAGTAAAAAAAGTTCAATATATAATAACATCCGTTATTGTTAATAATATGATCTGTTACAATTAGAGAAATCATTGGGCATTCATCCACAGCGTGTGGCCAATTTTATTTATTTTTTTTTTTTTTGAGAACTGGCTTGGAACTGGCCTGCATGGTTCGATTCCGATTCCAAACCGAACCGTGCAGACCATTACACGAACCTTAGTGCTTCTCCTTTATATCTTTTAAGTTGATGATAAAATGAGTGCAAACACACTAATGCGTTTTCATCAATTCCTCCGGTACAGACGATGATATACAAAATAGAGATCGTTGATTTGCAATAAACTATGTTACATCATGATGTCCAATGAAACGTATGATAAAATTTGATCACACATTCTCGGCAAAGATACTTATAGGCTTGTACAGACTTCAATATTTAATGTCTAAACAGACTATCTACAATTTGGAAGAAGACATGGTCAAATTTTCTTTTAATAGGTAGACTTTTCGCATGAAAAGTCGAACAACATAGGACTTGGATATTTCCTCCATTATTTTATATTAGCCATCTTCGGTCATTGACCTTAAACTTTTGCCTAGTTACTCCATATGGGTTTCTGGCCAACCAAGACTCATTCTTCCATGGATACACTAAGCAGCTTTCAAAATTGATTTTTTCCTTGAAAATTTCCAACGTCTATGGTCTTAAAGATATTGAAAAGTCGTCTGAATATGATCTGTGCTTGATAACCTTGACCTTCCCAATCTTGCTATAACCACAAAATATTATTATTATTATTATTATTATTATTATTATTATTATCATCAGTGGAAAAAAATAATTCCATAAAAAAACAAGGTGATATATAGTTTCATTGCGCTAATCATTGCTCTAAAGCACTTGATAAGAACAAAATTAAGACAAATTCACTTTCCCTTAAATACTATAAAAATGCTAACGACTGCTCGAGGCATTTTAAAGGCTAAAACAAAAAACATTTCCATTCTTCTCCTAAATTTTATAATTATTAAAAAAATAAAGTTTTAAAAGTTTTCTTTTGGTGGATATAAAATTTGTGAGCAAATAATATATGATTTTTTGGTCTTATTGACAGACCCACTGATTATTTATTCGACTGTTAAGATTGTTATAAAAGTTAATATAATGAGATTTTAATGGTTAATTTAAATGATAAACTAACGGATGTGTTGATGGGATTGTAAAATGAATTATGTCTGATGTATCAAATCATATTTAAAAATAAGTGTTTCCGTGAAACAAGAGCTATATCATATCCTCTCAAAAGCTACCCATTGAAGTTTATCTTGAATTGACTCTCAATTTCTAGAGAATATATATATGTGCATATATATATATATATATATATATTCAAATCAAATCTAGATGAGTTTCTGCCAAGCATATATTATCATATCCTATAAAAACACGACATAAAGAGGGCCAATGACTTTGAGGAGCATATAATATCAACTTCGTTATGTGTATTAGTTATTAGGCAGTGTAAGAGAGCTAAAGAAATCCTAGGGCTGATGTTAGAGGAAATATGCTTTGTAATCATTGTAGATGTGTGTGTTCCTTATCCATGCAATATGCATCCACATGCTTTACATGAAAAAAAAAGGGGTTAATGCTACAAAAGGATAATTATCAAACAAGGAAAGGAATTGTTTGAAGAGGGATTAGGAAGATAAAATATGGAATCTTAGCTAGGGCTGTAAACGAGTTGAGTTGAGTTGATACGATACCAAGCTCAAACTTGACTCGAATAAAAAACTCAAACTCGACTCGATTTAATACTCGATAAAATCGAACTCGACTCGATTAAACTCGATTATTCTTTTAAATATTGATTTAACAATAAAGTGTATTCAATACTCAATAAGCTTGAACTCGACTCCCTTAATTTAATACTTGTTTAAACTCGATTAAGCTAGCGAGCTTACTGAGCCGAGTATTTTAAAGCTTAAACTCGAGCTCGGTAACTTTCGAGTAGCTCGAACTCGAGCTCGACTCAATTGTAAGCGAGTTGATTTTGAGTTTTGGCCGACTTGAACTCGAGTAGCTCGCAAGCTCTCTTGACTCACTTACAATCTTATTCTTAGCAAGGGCACGAGTGACAAGTGGTGTCGTAGTCGATTGTGTCAAGCCTCCCTTATTAGCCTGAAAAATATTTATTTATAATGATTTATAAGTGATCATTACTGCTAGATTACAAAAGCTATTAATGGAGAAAATTATTTAAGGTTTATTAATTCTAATGGGTTAAATTGAGAACAATAAAGCCTAACTACACATAATGAACCTAGTGACTAGGGTTAAGCGGGTGACCCTATTCTACAGGGTACCTACCTAGACCCTGATCGATAGGGTAGGGTTCGAATGGGTATTAAGGATCATAGGGTAGAGAATGTACACAGATCTTTCGAAACTTATTCTCATGGGATAGGGTACAACAAGTATTAGATTTTCACATCCTGTACCTACTCTTAAAACTATGCTTTAATATATGTGGGGTACAGATTCCAACATGCATCACACCTACCCTATTAAATATTGTAAAATAATTTTAATATATAATATAAAAACAACAATCCATTCTTTATTTTGCAATCACTTTTTGTTTAAGATTATTATTTTTGAATTACCTTCCGAAAAGCTTTATTACAGAAGAATTTATAATATTTCATTTTGAAAAGACTTGTTATTTTTTATTAGAGAAGAATTACACATATGTATATACTTGAACTCCTCAATTACATATATTTGTTATCAATCTTCTAAGACTAACATATATAAAAGTAGTTCTAAAGTTTTAAATTTTGTAATTTGCTACGAAATCTACAATTTTTTTTTTAATATCACACAAACATGTTATATAGATATATGTTATAGGCTTCAACTTTCATGCACAAATAGATTATGTATATTGTAGAACTTGTGATTTAACAAATCACTTTAGAATTCATTTCCACATGCTATTTATAGTGAATATGTGAAATTAGGATAGTTTTACTTATTACGCGAATTTATATCAAGTATTACAAACTTGAAGTTTAAGAAAGAAAGAAAAAAAATAGAGGTCTCATAAATAAATCTATAGGTTCCATAGGGTAACCTCTAGGTATAAAATTTAATACCCCGTAGCTAATAAGGTAGGGTACAAATACTTCTTTATACCCTACCTACCATATACCCACTCACTTGTACTAGTGACATTTAAGCTTATTGAGAAAGGTTAAAAGTGTCTAATATAATTTTAACAAATCATGTTGTGAGCTTGCCAATCCATAATCGCTATGTCATCCTAAGTCATGTCTATTATTTAGATCTTGTCACCATTACAAATAGTTATCTTAAGCATATTTTAACTAACTTAGGCCACAAAACTATATTATGGAGATTTCCTCATCTACAACTGTGAACTTGTGCTATTGTTGTTTACACAATAGCAATATGTTAGGTTATAGTCATGGATTATCACTAAACTTTTTTAGGTTTTTCAAGTAAAATTTATGAGCCATCCTCTTTAACTTCTCATATCTCTTGAGTATCGTAGGTTTTATTATGCAAATTTAATACTATCAGACTGATATTAGAGTAAGATCGAAGTTCAAGAATTTTCGTACTTTTCAATTTCCAAATCTAAGGGATGACAACCAATTACAACAATGAAAAGTTAGTGACTGCAAAATATTTTAAGCAATACAAGTTCGAATGTGAGAAATCTTTGTAATTAGGCTTGAAGAGGGCTTAAAAATTGAATGTCAGAATCCACAAAAGGATGAGAAATGGACAAAACTTAATGAGAAGAAATTGATGATAATGTAGTTGATTTGACAATTTATATATTGTAAGCAGTATTGACAAAGAATGCATCAAGAAATATGAAAGAAAATTAAAAAAGAGCAATATATCACCAATAGTCTTTTATGAACCAATCATTAATGATGCTGAGATTGTTTTCTCTCCATAGAGTAAGGAATCATTGATAAAATAACATATTCCAAGGTTCGTGTCTCTTATTAATAATCTACGAAAAAATTGATGTTAATATTGAGATAGATGATCAAGTAATCATCCTACCACACTCTTTCATCCTCTTTTTTAGGTAGATTTTGACATAATCATCCTACCATACTCTTTCATCCTCTTTTTTAGGTAGGTTTGACTTACATAGTTAGAACTACATAAATCTTGATAATTTA
Organism: Combretum micranthum; assembly: GCA_024138025.1. Taxonomy (NCBI): domain Eukaryota; kingdom Viridiplantae; phylum Streptophyta; class Magnoliopsida; order Myrtales; family Combretaceae; genus Combretum; species Combretum micranthum. The sequence goes on from JAMXBD010000020.1 coordinate 585,575, forward strand.
GTATTTTATACCCACTAGAGGCGTTAAGATCAATATATTGAACAAGAATCAATAAGATGCAAGATGTGTTTATAAGTAGTCAAGTTATAAACATTTTAGGAATTATAGTTCAATACTCTAGTAGAAGTTACTATTTTAAGACGAAGTCTAAAATCTTAGGTGTGATTCGCTATCACTATAAGTCAAAAGGCTACATTAGGATAAAGTATTTAGTAGCGTAGAACTTGTGCTAGATGCAAGATAGGTAATGTTATTGATGTGACAATTGCATATTTAGAGGATTATGTGTTTATATAGCATAGGATGGTTAAAGGAGATCTTTGATTCGGTGTTAGATTATAAGAGAGGTCGGTTGTTAGTTTAAGAGCTTATATAAAACGGTTTTATGTAAATGAATAATGGCTAGAGGAGATCATATGTACAAGTGGACTTTAGGTTAGATTTCGTAACAAAAGGATCATATGCTGTCAAAAGTAAGGTATGTGCTAAAGTTATCTTATAACATTTTACCACTTAGCTTGATTTGGTTACTATATTTTAGCAATATCGATTAGTAAAGACTTATCCTATGGGGTTTGATGGTGATGAGAAGGGTCAAGTTTGATACCTACTATAGTTGACCATGATTCTTAGTAGTTTTATTGCTTATGTTGATCCTAATATAAAAGATCTTGGTTATATTATTGACTATGCAAAAATACACATGCTGTATTACAATAAAAAAGTCTATATTACTTTGCTTAGATTTTAAACAATCCTAAAATAAGGAAAGCTTGGAGGAAGGTGCAGTTGAATGTATCAATATTATTTGGTGACTTGAGGCAAGCTTAGCCTTTGAGAATGAAAAGGCAATTGCATCACAAGAGTGAAAGTCATAATTATGCATTATCAAGAGCAGACATTTTGTGGTGGAAGATCAAAGAAGCTTCTACTAGGTTAGCTTGTGCATGTGCTTTGAGTTTTGCAAAATAAACCAAGATAGACATTTTTTTGAGTATGTGTCTTTTGTTTTTTACAAGAGACTCGAAATTGAGAATATGCAATAGAGAAGAAATGAAAAATGATGAAATTGAAGGACAATATGATGAAGAATTATCCAAGAGGTGATGAGCTAGTTGGTGGTCCATTGCTTAAGGTACTTAGTCAATTTGTGTGTTGGTTGGTAGTTAATCAAATGTGTCTCTCATGGCTTGGGTAGTGTCTTATTTTGTTGCTTTCTTAGTGTATGGGTCATTTCATTTTTTATGCATGGGGTTTGTGATTTTGTTTGTTATTAAGTATATTAGGTTATAGGGATACAATCGATGTGGGTTTGGTATGAGTCATATAAAATTAAGACCCGCTAAACATTTAGAGACTTTTCTTTTTTAACTTCCCCTTTTATATTATAATTAGTAATATTCTTATAATAACAAAACTAGATATATTATAAATAATGTCGATGTAAAATATAAACTCGAAACTTATAAAATTTCTTTATATTCTTGTAAAAGTTCACAAAAAGATAAAGATAATAAGTCGAAGTAAATATTTCATGGTGAGATAACGAGTAAACTCTATAGGAATTTATGTGTTGGGTCAGATTTCCTATAAGGTTTTATATTAGATCTAAAACTCGACCCTAATCCTTATGGGGATTTAAGGGATGTCCAAAACCGGTTCTAAAACTTTATAGGGTTTTTTAGTGGATTGGATGGATCAGATACCTTATAATGACCCACCAGTTGTGTTCCTTGATTATTCAGAGAGGGCCATAAGAAATCCTATGGACTCAATTACAGGAAATAGTACTTTAGTTATGAACCATTATATTGTTGTTGTTTATACCAGACCTATTTATTAAATCTTTTTCTTGGTTTTTCATTATGATCTTTTGGGGATTTTCATGTAAAATTGGTGCATTAATCTGTTTTTTACTTTGTCATTTCATTTATCTATTGTCTATGTATATTTTAAAATCTAGATAAAGTCTTATCAATAGGGTATCAACACTTGTATTGAAATCCTCATTATTGATTGACCATTATTTTGGTTTTGTGAAATCCATGTGATGTTTGAAATTTGTACAAATAAAAGAATTTGTAGACATAGGTGCTACTTTCGAACCACACTGAATCAGAATCGAAACCGTTGGTTCCGGTTCTATAAAATGGGAAACTAGTTGTGCCAATTTTGATCTGGTTCTTATGGAACCACCGTTTTGGTTTTGATTTTAGAGCTGCATAATTGCCACAATTGATTTTTTTTTCAAAGATTATTAAAAACAATAAATACCATTATGGTAATAAATGTCATATATAAAATATGGACAAACTATGGCTAAAACAAAAGCGCATATTTCTTCTATAAGATACAGTAAATTTTTTTGCACGCTGGAATAATTATGAGTAAACTCGGTTCAAGAATGTGTGAAAGTTGGAGAGTACAAATAGGGGATGAGTGTTAGATGATATGCTCTTATATATTGAAATTGTTCCATACATAATGTTATAATTTCTGTGACTTTATAAATTGCGAGTGAACTGTAAAATATCAAAACATTCAAAATTTTTTGCAAATTGTAACAATATTTACTCAATTGCTCCAACTTAATGTTTAAAAATTCTGCTAGAAATTAAGTAACCAGCCTTTAATTTACCGACCAACCAGCCTTGGCGCGCGCTCCCAGGCCCGCCTCCCCCCCCACACCCCCCCACCTAACCCCCGGGCCGCGCGGGGATTTTTTGTGCTAATCTCACATGTTAGAGTTCCGACCCCATGTCAAATAAGGGATGGGGGCGTTGACTAATGAATAGGGTCACCGGGGTTTGAAAATTGCTAGAGGATTTGTTTTGTTTTTGTTTTTTCCTCTTGTTCCGTTGAAATTTTCTAATTGGTTAGAATTTTTTTTAATAAACCGGGTAGAAACCGTCGATTCCACCTTGATTCTAGAACCGAACGGATCGATTTGATTCGATTTTGGAATGTGATGGTGGTTTTAATCCGATTCTCGATTTGAATCGAATCATGCCATATTTAGATGAGTGGCTTACGAGGCGGGGAGAGAGAGAGATGGTGCAGTAGCCAATACACAAACCAAGTCCTTTCCTTCCTTATCATCATTCGCCGTGATCTGTGGAAGAGCTTGGTTAGTAATTCTAGTCCATTAGTCAACCCTTTGTATTCCAACTTTATATAATATATTTCACTTGTGACTTGGCAACCTCGCAACTACCACTCTAATTCCCAAATTCTTGTCGAACTGCATGTTCTTTCATGGGTGAAAAAGCTACACGTCCTTTCCTTTTCTATTTATCTGTAAGTTGTCAACTAGATGTGATAAAAAGAAAAGTAATAATTACCGTGGAGAAATGTTATGGTTGTTTGCTTTTAGACACTTATACAAGATCTACATGTTGAGAAGGTGCAAACTGAGGTGAATCTTACTTATATAAAATACTACATATTAAGATGTCTATAGCTTCTATTATAATTGTACCCACTCAGTGGTGGGTACAATATTTTCACTTATAGCTAAATGTACGTTTTTTTATGTACATTATGATAGGGTTATGGGAAAAAACATATATGTTTTCCAAAAATATTACAAAAATTCTGCCCAATTAAAAATAATTTTAAAAATAAGAAAAGAAAAATTTATTATAATTCAAACTTATCTTTTGAAAAAACGAGTTTACTTTATTTACTTTTGGATTATTTTCAATCCTAAAGCATTTTTGTAATTTTTTATTAAGTTATAATTATTTTTTCCATATCCCCATCATGCCAAAACGTGTTATTATATTGATCCTCTATTTAATTTAGAAACAAACATATATTCTCTTGTAGTATGACTTCTAAAGCCTCCTATGCATACTTAGTCTAAACGTATTGAAAACTTCTTCCAAGCAAAACGATTCATTTACACTCAATTCGTATGACTTTTAATATCTTCTATATGTATACTTAGTGTAAACGTATTAAAAATTTCTTAAAAAAAAAAAAAAGGCAAATCACTCTTGTTTGGCATATATCCTTTTCCTATCATGTTAGTTAATGTGGAAACTGATGCTGTACCAGCCGGTTTATGGGGATTATCTATGACTCTTGACCTTGATTATACTATAATGGACAGCCATAATGGCCAGCTACTTCCTTCAACTTGTGTCCTTTATTTTAATTGATATCATTGATTAACTCTTGATGATAAGGGGAATTAACAAAAACAAATACTAAAAATATAGATAAGCTGGATGCATGTTCCAAGAGGCCAATGTGTAATAACATGTTTCTCATCCACTTGGCACTTTGTGCTTAATTATGGGAAAGATTAATTATTTAGGCGCTATTAGCGGTATTATTGTATTTTGCTTAGAGATAGGTTATAAATAAACTAAATATAAGTGAAATGTTAATTATTTTTAGTTGTATGATTACAGTTGTACATGGTATGAGCCATTACATAGTTGACGAAACCAGTTCTATCAAAATTAATGATAAGACGATAGAATTTTCTAAATACGGAGTTGAGACATTAAAGTTTGTTCGAATTTATTTTTTTCACACTCCACGACCTATACAACGCAAGAAGAAGAATCTTTATCCCGTCGGTGTCGAAACTTTTCTTCCCTTTTTGCCGTTCATCCTTTAAATCGTGCTAAATCTCCAAAATCCGTTTGGTAATATTGTTTGGAAATATGTGTATATTCTTAAAGATTATGACCATTAAAATTTAAAAAAAAAAGAATTTTAAAAGAAGTTTAGAATTGATAGATTCATTGTTATTTTTTTGTTTCTCACATTTACGATTATCCCAAAATTAGTTAAAAATTATGTTAAATAAATAAAAAAAAGCGTAGGTTAGTAGGATGAAAATGACGATAAAGCAGTGGCAATATTGTCGATTCAGTTCATAACTTCGTGATATATAGCAAAATTGATTTTCGCTCTTGGTAGGAAACTTTTATGAGCATAAATTTTTTGGGCCAAGGCCAAACCATCAGAGTTGTTAGGGACCAGGAAAAAAAGGGGGTGAAAAAAGAGGTATTGGCCCAAAACATAAAATGCAATAAATCACTATAAGAAATGGGACAATATCAATATATATAAAATAATATATATATATATATATCTCTATATAAAACACGCATAGCATACGTATCTTAGATATACTTATAGTATTTATTATCGTATATGCATTGATATATGTATATTATATATTACAGAATACATACATACATACATATATATATATTATATATATAAAAGGCCTAAATTGGATGTAAGAAAATAATGGGCATGTCCAATATTGATTTAGGCTTAACTCCTTAAATTAGTGATAAGATCTAAAAAATTCAATTTATGTCTTGGGATAATTTAGATATTTTCACCTGATATATTCAAAATGGAAATTGTTGGATCTGTCAACGTGGTCTCAGATGTTAGGTCCATGATAAGCTTAGTAAGATTATCCTTAACTCACCATGCTTTATCTCTTTTAGTATAGGAAGGGGGAAAGGAAAGGGGGGGGTGTTTGGGGGTGCGGGGGCGGTGGTGGGTTTGGTGGAGGAGAATGTCCCAAAAATATATTACCTAATAGATGCAAATAAGGGAGCTAAATACACAGATGGAAAAAAAATTATAATTTTAACATTCCATACCTATTTGAATCTTTTAACATTTCGCCAATGACATATAACCTAATGACATTTCTTTTGATTTCTTAAATGAGAGATACATGTTTGATTCCCTCCTTTTTTGTTGCAATGACCGAAAAAAAACCTTTAATATTCATTTTTCTTTATTTTATTCAAATTTAATAAAAATAGAACTTATGCTAATTCTATAAATTTTATCTATTTTTAATATGTATTGGTTTTTTATTGGTCTTAAGATAGTGGTAGTTGGGATTTGCTTAATTTTTTAAAACATTTACTTCTGACAATTTTTTTTACCATTTTATTCTCATAGTTGTCAAACTCACGAGTCAAAAATACGATTCTACAAGTTTATGATTTTACATTTTTTTAATTAAAATAGATGCAAAATTATTTAGGTGTGGATTTGAGGTGGAGTTATGAATTTAGATATATGATTCTACATGTTTACTATTTTACAGGTTTTGCACAATTTTATACTATTCTATTGATTCTATACATTCAACCAAATAATACAATTGCGATTATTATAACCATATTTATTCTATCGTGTTACTAAATATATTGAATATTAAAAATTTATTTATAAAATTTGAAACCATCAATTCATAAAGAAGAAAAAAAAAAGTTTTTGAAAACTCCAATAGGAAATAATTGTTAAATGTGGCTGGCAATGCTATTATTGTCTGGGAAATTTCTACGTCGATATATTAACTATTTCAGTGATGCGGTGATGGTAATATATATAATGTTAAACCGTGAAATGAACAATGAGATCGATCCAATTATAAAATAGAATGGGACCAAAGCTTTTCTATTACTATGGAAAAAAATAAATAATTAAAATAAAGCAGCTTTTTAATTTTTATTTATTTTTAGTCCAAACAATAAAACTGCATTGCTGTAACATCACAATGATATCTTCATTGTTCTTCTAAGATGGTATGATATATCTCAGATCTACTTCCTCGGGAGTGCATCCATTCTAAAATAAGCATGGGCCGGAATTGTCCAAGGGCTAATCTTAATTTGGGTTGAGGGTGGGTCTTCTATTTTGACCCCCAACCATGGGCTTTGGTTACAAATTGGATATTGTTTGGTAGATAATGTTCTTCATGAGAGGTTTTACAACAGAGAAAAAATATGCGTGAATTCTAAATTTTTTTGCAGATTTATTCAATAGCTTCACGACAACTTACAACTTCTGAAAAATGCCCAAATACATAAAATTTATAATCAAAATGGGAAAAATATAATTAGATTGGATATAATTTTGGATAGACTTAAACTTTAAAAATTTAATTTAGAATAAGAACAAGTTATATAGTTTAGTAATAATATAATACAAACTGATGGGATAAATTAGTAAATCAATTAAAGTAGACACTACAAATTTTTAAATTCACCAATTTGAATGAAATACTTAATTTGATAAATCATTAAGATAAATTAAATATTTATAAATCAAACTTCCTAATTTCTTATTTAATTTGTCTAATCATAATTAAATTAAATCCCCAATTGTAACATGCCCATCATCAGAGCTAGCTAGATAGTTAGAAAGGAATTAGTCTTTTGGAAAAGTGGGTTTCTTTAACTAGGTGGCATTATTATAAAATAAGATGAAGCTTTAGTAAAGTAATTGCCCTTTCCTTTTCATCTAAAACCCTAGCTAAACTCTACAAAAGCCACCCAAAAAATTCCTTACATTCTTCATACATAAAACAACATTCTATATTACAAAAACTCACTTTTATACTCTCTTTTTTAGTAGAAAAATAAACATCTCATCTTCATCTTTAACTCCCCAAAACCCATAAAAACTAGGGGTGTGAAAAAAACCAAATATTTAGGATAACTAAATTAGAATCGGAAAACCAATTCGAAAAAATGATTAACCGGTCCATCGATTTGGTTTAGGATTGGAGTTTTTAATTTTTTTCGGTTTTTTGTTTTAGTTTATAGAGTAAAAAACCTACAGTTTCGGTTAACCATTCGTATTTATATATATAATTTATACTATATTTATATAATTATTTTGTTAAAAATATAAATAGTATGATATTATAACTTGTTGGGCATACTTGTATTGAGTATGCAAAATTTGTAGTTAAATACTCAAGACGACACATGAGCTAGCTATAATTGAATTCTTAACATGTTAATTTGTAAACGATCAGAACAAGAAAAGTTAAAAAATTATATTAGCTCTTCATATTCCATATATATGTATATAACTTAGCTTATAATAATTATATACATTTGAAAGTTGTTGAAGATGGGCCTTATAATGCCAAACTGAATTAGTTCCCTGATGATCTAGAATGTCGTGTCCATGCAAAATTTATCAGCGGAAGAAATTCCGCAGAGCAATTGAACCTTGACAGTAAGGTTCTAATCGACAAGTATAATAATGCCATTTGAATAACACATTTTACTCTATGGCTTATTAAAGTAAGCCATTATGTTAAATGGTTAAAAATCATTTAAATAGTCAGATATAAGGTAAAAACCATTTTACTTCTAAGGCTTATTAGAATAAGCCATTATATAAATATCAACTATAATTCAATAATGATTAACTATAATTTGCATAACCATTATATTAAATGGTTAAAAACCGAAAATTGAAAAAAAAGGTTGACTGTAAGGCGGTTAACCATTTATAATGGATCGATTTAGGATCGAGATATGAAAAAATCGATCATTATGATTAGGTTCAAAAAATAATGGGTCACGGTTAACTGAACTTGAACATCCCTAATAAAAACCCATATCAACTACAAGTGGAAAATTGGTAATTCATTTCTACAAACCATGCCTATTCTTATACCCGTATTAAACCATTCTAATCTCTACAAATTTTCTTGTTATCATTAGGTGTTCTTGGAGTTTAAAGACGATTAAGATTTGGGTTGAGAGGACTAGAACCTTTACTAATAAATTTGTAGTAGTAGTTGTTGGGGTTGAAGAAATTGTTAATTCTACATTGTTTTTCTAGTAAGTAAATTTTAGATCATGTTGAAATTGCTTGTTTTCGATGATGTTGATAATTTCTCAAAACTGAAATTTTAGATTAAACATGTTCATGAGGTAATTTTTATAAATTAATACTAGGATGATATAATTTATGCATAGTATATAGGTATACTTAGTTTTATTTGATAAATAAAATAAGAAGCATGTTATATTCATAGATCTAAATTTAGAATATATTTTTGTGACATTTTTATATAATATAAATATATCGTATAATCTAGAAATTTATGTTTATAATTGAAAATTTCAAAATATATCTTGGAAATTGATATTTAGGCACAAGAAACATATCACAATATGTTGAAACTATGTAAGAATGTTAAAATCATCATGTATTATGTTGTAAATGTGTTTAATATGATTTGTACAACCTATAATGATTTTAGAGTTATGAAATTTTTCTTATAAGTTCCTGTATTGCTTGATTTGAAAAATTTAGAAATAATATCAAATGATTTTAGTTTTGCACGAAACTTTGAGGAAATGATTTTCAATAAGTTTATATTGGAACTGAAAATTTTAAAATTTTTGAAGATAATTTAATATTTTTATTAAAGATTTTTCTTTCTTGGGTACACTATGTAAAATGTTGTTTGAACTGGATCTAGTTTAAAGGTTGAACCCATATGCTTTTCTCCTCTTTTTCAAACAAATCTTGGTTGTGCCGGTAGCCTAGGATGTCTAATATAGTGTGGTGACTGAACTGGATTGGAATCATGCAAAACATTAGTGAACTGGCCTACAAACAAACCGGTGCATAGACTTTCTGTAGTTCTAGGCATGTTTTTTTTTTTTAATTGTGTAATCCGACTTTAATTAAATTTAATAATTATTAAACTAGCTTGATTAAAGTGTAATTAGTTATAATTAGTCAATTTAGACATATTTTGATTTATTACGTTTTTTGTTAATTTAAAATTATATATATATAAGCTAATAGGCTAAATTAGGTACAAAATGACTTTTAATTATAAAATTGGGTAAATGAATATAGTATTGGCCTAAATCAATATAAATAAATTATTATGAGCTTTAGTAGCTAAATTAGGCTTAGATAATGGTTTATTGGCTCAAATCAATTACATGGGCTTAATTGGATCAATTATGTCAAATCGAGTTATAATATGTTTTAATTAACTAAATGGGCTTAAAATAGGTGAATAACAATAAAATGGGCTTTATAGATACAATGGGCTATAATGACCTAAATGCCCAAGTAGTGAAAATAGGATATTTATAGCATAAATAACTTAAACGGGCCAAATGACTTAAATGGGTATAATATGACTTAAATAAGCTAAAATGAACTTAGAAATAGTTTATGATGAACTTGACTAGTAATATTTATTTTAGGCCGTGATAACTAAATATGGGCTTAGACAACAAATTAGGATCCCATTTGATTAAGTAAATATAAGTGGGCATAAATAACTAAAACCGGCATAGAAACATAACCTTAGGATCAATAACTTGATTTTAGCCATTGGGTCTATTTATACCTAAATGGGCCAAATCAAATATGATCATGAATTTCTTAGTCAATTTGGGCCTAAACCTATAAAATAAGCATATGCCTAAACTATGCCTCATGGACTTAAATTTCATAATAATGGGCTCAATACCCTTACTACTCAAATTGGGCCTATTCTAAAATATTTAGTCCATTATCAATTCTAGGCATTGAAATGCCTAATTGGGTTCAAATTCCTCTCACAAGCCAAAAAGCCTAAAGTACCCTTAATGGGCCTAAATAGAAAATTAGAATGTCCAATAGATTAATTAGGATCTAAATTAAATTCCATTGGCTTTAAACTCAATTCTTAGGTTTAATAACTGCATTACTCTAGGTGGATCTAAATTTAAAATAACACCTAAATCTACTTAATTTAATATCTGTACAACTTAATGGGCTCAATTCCTAAATCCTAAAGCCCACTACCCTAAAAGTGAATGTAACGCTTCGGAAATTTGCCCACTAAGGTATTGTTCGCTTTGGCTATATACCGCATGGTTTTGTCCTTTTGGTGTTAACACTTCGCATGGGGTCACCCATCATGTGATTGCTTGCACAGAGTACGTTTAACTTTAGAGTTCCAACGAACGCTAAGCCACTACACTAAAAGACGTTACTATGATTAGAGTTCCACAATCTATATTTAAGGAGTATCACATACTCCATCCACTTATAGAACTAACGTCCTCGTGAGTTTCGTTTGGCAGGTCCAGAACCATATTAGGCGGTGATGACATACTCTTCCATTTCCAGTTGGTGAACTGCTTTGATACCACCTGTAATGCTCTGGAACTCCACCTAGTGAGGTATTGTCGCTTTGGCCATACGTTGTACTATTTGTCCTTTGGTGTTATTACATCAAAAAGCGCTCTGTGATTAAAGTTTCACAACCTATATATAAGGGTTATCACAGTGAAACATTTAGAGAATTTCTTATTGGGCTTAGCTTCTGATACCTAAGGCCAATACATCCAAATAATAAATTCAATTTCCAAATTTAATGGTTAGTCCAAATCATCCTACCCCAATTACTCTAAATTAACTCAATTCAATGATAAACCAAAGGCCTTAAGACCTCATGTTAATTAATTAATCAATATGATATGAATAATTAGTTTGTATACTCAATTCTTATATAATTAATTCCTTTAACAAAAATTCAATCAACCTATGTGATCTATTATCATCTACCAATTGAGTATCAGGTACGTAGGACATACGTATTGCTTGGTTAGGTTAAACATCCAAGATAAACTAATACTTAAAGACGGCTAATAATTTAGTGTTGTTTGTGCTTGGTCATTCTTAGACCATAGGCTAGGGGTGACAATCTTACTAGGCAATGCTAGCATAGTAGTTAGGCGCTTAGGCCGTAAGGATAGCTTGAGGTAGTTACAGGGAATGGCAGTGAGATAACATCTACTTACTTACGTTTAGAAATAAGTTACATTTGTTTAGTTAGGATTATAGGCTTCGTTAAACTGAACAATGTAATGATCGAAATAAGTAGAGTCATGTAGCGATTGTAACCTCTAGACGAAGCTATTACTAGTTAGAGATAGGAGATATAGATATTCGGCCTATCTATATCAATCCTGAGTAGTTGTTGTTGCTCACAACTCCCAGGTTCCTAGGGTGTTGCCGAAGTGTGAGTACTCCATTGATGATTTACTACACTTGAATTAAAAAGATTTAAATTATTAATTGTTGCATTGCATTTAGAATACGTGTGTGTGAATCATTATGTGTGTGCTTGCGTTGCTGTGTAGTGGGCTTCGATTCACTCTTTTGCTTTTTCAGGCGACGACGATGATGATGATTGTTATGATTTGAGGTTATGTTACCAACTTCGAGAGCCTTCTTGAGGAGCTTAGTGATTAGTCTAGCATCTGATCTTATGATCGTGCTCGAGGTGTTCCATATCCATTTTGATGCTTATAGACTAAGGGCCTTCTTTTGAGCCCTATCAGTTTGATTTATGTTATACGAGATATTTAGACTCGTTTGTTTTACTTTTAATACTTTGTTTCGGGTATCATTAGATGCCTTGATATGATTTTCGATATTATTTTTATCTTGTACTTATTATATATGTATAGGTTACTTATGGGGATAACCTTTTTGTGAAAATTTTTGTAAAACTTTATTACTTCTGCTGCATTTCAAATGTTTTCAAAATCTAATTGAATGATTTTGGAATCTAAAATTTGATAACAAACTATCATGATAAACATATAGTTTAGGGTAGCCTTTGCATATTATGTGGTGAAACTGAACATGGCTTAACCTTAACTTCAACAACAAAATCCAAAAAGTCTTCACCATCGACCACACTTTCAATTCAATTGTTGAATAGTGGGCCTAGTAGTCTTATCATAAACTATGAAAGTTCTAAAAATATCAATATTAAAACTACTTTGCTTTAATAAATTAGTTAAGATTAATGATATAAAGTTATAATAAATTGCCATTTATTAATTTTATATTTTTATGAGGTTATTTCATAAAAAATCAATTATTATATGAAGTTGCCATTTATAAATTTAAGTAATAAAATACTATTCCACATATATTTTTATAATAGAAATTCTTATAAAATTGCTGTTGTGATATTTCATTGAAAAAGGAAAAAGCTATAGGGATAAAGCTTCCTTTTTGAAAAAGCATTTAAAGACCTGATTATATAATTTTGAAGAGTTTTATGTTGAGTTTGATAATTTTAGTAGAGTGGAAACCTATGAAAGTTATGGAAAGTTTTATTGAGAAAATTTTTAACAAATCTCTCACCAATTTTGGAGAAAGCTTTTAGGCTTCAAAATGGAATGTTTTCTATCGACTTTCATCCATTTTCTGCTATTTCTTTGAACACTCAAATAACATTTTTCTTTCATTTCATAGCTTTCTATTGGTTCCTACCATTTTCCATGTATCTAAATAGAACAATAGGTATTTCTCTGTACATTTCTTGAGAAAATCTTACCTTCTCAGCTTAGTGGAGTTCTTGCTATTAATTTTATGTTCCATATATAATGATAAAAATATTATGAAGTTGATTTAGTTTAGAATTATAAATTGACATATTATGTATGTTAAGTAAGAATGGTGATAAAAAATTAGGGCAAATTACATCATTAAATATCAACATTTGGAGGTAAGTTCATTTAATGTATTAACGTTTTAAGTGGTTAAAAGAGGTATTAATATTTAGGAATAAAGTTATTTAGGGTATAAACATTTTAAGTGATTAAATAGAGTTACTAATATTTGGCAAAATGAGTCAAATAATATACTAATAATTGATTGGTGGAAAACTAAAAAGATTTAATTGAAAACTAGTCCAAATGTTGATACTTCAAATGAACTTTAAAAAATGTCGATACATCATTTGATACACTTTACCAAACATTGATACCTCTTTTAACCATTCAAAACGTTGATAGTTTAAATGAACTTACCCGAAATAAAACATCGATGCCTTATAATATAATTTACCCTAAAAAATTATAAGTTTTGGGTGATTTTCAATTATATATGGGTTAATGTCGTATTTTGTATCTAAACTTTAACTAATTATTCAATTAACTACATATACTTTTAAATTGTCAATTTTACACCCAATTAAACTTTTTAAGGTCATTTACATTATCTATATTTACTATGTATTAACAATCTATTCAATAGGCTATTTTAACCAATTATGGATAGTCATGTGTCCAAAATAATTATTTTGATTAAGATATTTCATTTAAAATATATGATTTTCTTTAACAAATAAAACTATTGCTTGTGTTAACTTTGTTTTTTTTTTTTTTAAGATGTAATTTTTACTATTTACATGTATCCTAAAAAAAGTATTTCACTAAAATAATTATTTGTGATATATAGCAGTTCATAATTGGTAAAAAAGCCAACTATGTGAACTCTTTTATATAAACAACAAATAGTATGTTGATTTTAAAAGTTTAATTAGGTTTTGAAATTAGTATTCTTAAAGTCCAAGTACTTTAAGTGAATAACTGGTTAAAGTTCATGCAATGCAACGTTATCCCATTATACACGCATACATATATATATAAAGTTCGAATCAAATTAATGTTATATTCACTTTATTCATTTATTTAGTTTTACTAAGATCGAATATGAATTTAACAAGATGAAATTTAAAAAGTCATCCACTTTAAAAATTTAACAAAAAAGAGAAAAACAAAATTTTTACACCTCCTTAATTCCAAATAAAGATCAAATTCATTATTTTGTCAAGAATAATTGAAGATTAACTTGTATATGTGAATTAGGGCTGTAAACGAGTCGAGTCGATACAATACCAAGTTTGAACTCAACTTGAATAAAAACTTAAAACTCGAACTCGAAACTTGAACTCGAACTCGACTTGACTAAGCTCGATTATTCTTTTAAATATTGATTTAACTATAAAGAGTATTTAATATTCAATAATGTTGAACTTGACTTGACTCGACTCGACTCGACTTGACTCGATGTAATACTTAATTAAGCTCGCAAGCTCACCAAGTCGAGTATTTTAAAACTCGAACTCAAACTCGATAACTATTCAGGTAGCTCAAACTTGAACTCAACTCAATTGTAAGCGAGTTGAATTTAAGCTTTTGCCGAATTAAACTCGAGTAACTCGCGAGCTGTCTCAATTCATTTACAACCCTAGTGTGAATATCTTCAACCTTTTCATAAATTCTTAAGAATTCTATTGGTTCATTTCATCAAACAAGTTTTTTTTTTCCCTATAGCTTTCGTTAAACAAGTAACTAACATTCTTGGATAAACATACTCCTAGCCACATCCTCTCATTACATTTATTTAACACTTGAAGAACACTATTTAAACATTCATAGTCTTCATTAGCTTATTTCATATCATCATCTCTTTTCCAAGAAGATGATCTTCTTTTCTAGAATTTCCAGAAAATCTTAGGTTAAGACACTGCCAATATTATGAGTTTTATTCCATATCAATGCCAATTCACATCATGTATCTTAGAATCATCTCATGCACAATTATATACATGCTAAACCATTCTAAAACATTTAAATGAATATGAAATTCCATTTCTCCAATTCTTTAATTTACTACACTTTTTTACATGGACCTTGTCAATTTTTTTTTCAGAAACCTAACATTAATGCCATTAGGTTATTAGGTCACTCATAATTCACTAAAATTTACTCCTCAGTTAATAAACATAATGTAAGGACCCACTATCACCCCTATATTTGAAATAGGAGATAACGGTTCTCCAACCACATATAACCCCGAAGATTATATGTAAGGTTGCCTGAAGGATTTGTTTGAGTAATTGTTTATCTAATTCCATAAAGATAATATACAATAGAAGACATAGCTTTTTTTTTTTTTTTTTTTTTTACCTTAAACAAAACTATACTACTACTACACTACCAACATATTTTGCAAAGGAGTACAACTTAACTTTTAAATAGCTAAACACATACATATATACATATATATTACATCCAAAGGCTTCTTATAAGCCTTAGTAAAACTCCTCAAAACACAACTCAACTAACACTATAATTACATCATCAACAAAAAAGAATCACATCTAATCTATTACATTCATAGGGGTCCATTGAATCCATGGTCATCTCTAATCCTCCAACCTATCAAGAAAATCTTCAAAGTCGGTTCCGTACCCCATACTTGTATAGAACTCATCGGAATCATCACTTGAAATAGATAAAATATGAGCCTAAGGCCCAGTACACAAGTAACGAATACAAAATGCGAAGTGGATCACACATTCTTAGGCTAAATGCATTATGCAACAATCACTTGTTTATTATTAAGTCTTTAGTTAGTAAAACAACACGGGAGTATTCAAACTCCGAACAACAAGGATTTAGTATTACGTCCGCCTCCCTGAGTGGTCCCTACTGTTCATACAGACTAGGCAGCCCCACCTTCTGGCCTAGCCATAATACTAGGGGATCCTGAGTAACGCATCACGACGCTCAGAGGGTTGATATGAGCAGCTCAGATACTCATATCTCCTAAACAATTCTATCCATTAACGAGAAAGTACCCTGCCCCCAATCTGAGCAGGGTGCCGCTCTCCGAACCAGATTCAACGGCAAACAACGACAATCAACACTCATTTATCAATAGGATTTTCTTAATTTAAGGTAGCTTGATTTTGATTCCTATCCTAGCAAAGAGACAAGCAAGTTACTGCGTACCTGAGATAGCTCACGAATTAATGGGGTTGACTGGGTAAAGATCTATCATTGTTTAAATCAATATTAAATTTCACATTTAGCCTAAGTACTAATTAGCTAATTGAAAATACAATAAATCAAAGAAATTCAAATAAATTAATACAAAATTATAATAAAGCATTTAAACATCCTATTATATCATAGAACACTTAACAAATGCGTAATTGATCATATATCAAACTTTGGAAAATTTTGAAGAAAGTTTTTAAAATTCAAAAGCGCAGGAGATACGCCAGCACTCAAAGCCGGCGGCTTTGAGCCTGTTCAACACTATGAAAATCAACACTGCCAATGCTGGCAGTGCTTAAGGGTACGCCGACTGCCTTCATTCTACACCGGCGGCTTTGAGCCGGTGTAGAATCCAAATCCAAAATTTTTCAAAACATCCAGAGGGGTGCAAACCGGCCGCTTACATAGATACGCTGGCAGCCTCTCACTATACGCCTGCGGCTTTGATTCCCAGTAACCGGCGTACAATGTGAAAGGATGAACGCTGGTTGACTTTTCCAGTGAAAGCCGGCGGCGTTCGATCGGCCTTAAGAATTTGATTCTGTTGGCTTCAACACCGCCTATAGGCCGGCGGTGTAGAAGCCCCAGATGCCGGCGTACGTTCAAATTTTAACCTATACGAAAATGTTTTTGATTTCCCCTGTTTTATTACAACTTGTTCATTTTTCAAAAATTCTCCAAACTTAGTCCAAACTTTCTAAAGCTTGTTATATGATCCAAATACTATCCTAACAACATGAATTCTACTTCTAATCATCAAAACACTAATCACACTTCAAATTCACATCTCAACCACTCAATCTTCAATCTTCCAAAATACTCATCCCTACACATCCACACTCCTATAAGATATATACTACCACTCCATTAGCCACATAATCTCATTCAAACTATCATCAATGCACCAAATCAATCCCACACCAATTATCACATCAAAATCATTTCTATTCTAACATTTATAAACAACACAATATAGAACATAAAATAAAAGGTAAAGTTTACATTAAACTTACATGACTAAATCTTGGCTTGGAATGATGTTCAAATCCTAAAGCTTGTAATAAATCTTGGCTTAGGGTTTAAGATTTTGGGATGAGAAATGATGAAAGAAAGAAAGAAAAAAAAGAAGTGAAAATTCGTATGAAAAATGGAGTTGCCAAAAAGGAGGGCTTAACTTGTCCAATTAAAATCATTTGTCATCCAAATCTTACCATTAGGGGTATATTTGTCCTAGGATTAATTTGGGAAAATTTCAAATGCATTTGAGTTGTATTTAGGCTCAAAAAGTGGTTTTAAAGTTTACCAAAATTCTGTCATAATCTAAGCAAATTCAAAAATAATTTGATTAGATTCTAAACATAACACATGCATATTAATTTGAAAAAGACACACATATTCATTACACTATATGCACATTTACACATATCAAACAATAACATTAATTTCATAATACTATTCACATATAAAATAACACATTCACTAATTATATTAACTAAGCACACACACACACACACACACATATATATATATACCATTCTAATAACACATTAATATGTAATTTAAGGAATTTATGGCTATTTCACATAAATAGCTTCGCCCCATTCTGATCTCACGCACCTAAACTATTGAGTATCAATTTCAATTAATTCAAAATCAACTCCATTACTTCCTCTTCCCAATATATGCGCCAACCACACCATCAACATCTAACACAATTTCCAACTTCAAATCCACAATATCATCATCAAATTTCATTTGAACATTCATTACTCAAATCATTTATCTATTAAAATCAAAATTTCAATCTTGCACAATAACACTTATTTAAACTACATGCCTACCATTAACAAACATATTCATGTTATCATTTCTTTATTAATTTAACTATTCAAAAATCTCTTTAGGAATTTACAATCTTTATGTAGTAAAATTGGTATCTCTTTAATTGTTCTTAATTAAGTTTTTCATTTGATGTTGTTATGCTTGTAATGTAATAGCAGATTTTCGATGAAAATATTTATTTAGTAGAATTAATCCTTATGATATATACTGATTTTATCCAAGATAAATAAATTGTTAGAATTGTATATTCAGTTCTATAATATACGACTTTATCAGAATATGTGACTAATTTGTTAGAGATAATTAGGCTGACAAATGCATTATAACTACATGCATAAGAAAAAATTAACAAGTAATTTGGCAACTTATCTCAAGTTTTTTTTTTATTTTTTTTTAAGTATAAAAAAGTATTAAAATATTTCACACATTCTACATGATAACACGTCCCTAGTAGTTTTTATAGAGTTTAGGTTTTAGGGTTGTTCCAGTATGTACTGTGGTAAATTTTTATCCCAAAATCTATGAATTAGTACCTGTGCGATACATATGCTTAGCTAATCTCTACCATTTTTACATAGCATTCTGTTTGAACACATATAAAATTTTATTATCCATTTCAACCAATCTTGAAAGTTTATTCTCTAATTTGTGTATATGTATTTGGATTATAAACTTAGCATGAAAGAGAAGAAATTGTTTGGTCACCGATCTACTAGAAAAATAATTACACAAAAAGTACTACACAAAAATAATTACAAAAATCCATATATATATATATATATATATTAGTATCTCCATAACGCCCCGGAACTCCACCTACGGAGATATTATACACTTTGACCACACGCTACATAGTTTTGCTCTTTTGGTGCCTGCGTTTCTAGGGGGTCATCCATCCTAGGGTTGCCCTACATAGAGCACACTTAACTTTAGAGTTTTAATGAACTCCAAGCTATTACACCAAAAGACACATTTGTGATTAGAGTTCTACCATCTATATTTGAGGTGTATTACATACTCCCTCACTTATAGAATTGACATCCTAGTTAGTTTTATTACACATTTTAAGAACCACACCAGGCAATGGAGACACACTTCTCACCTATAACACCTCGGAACTCTATCCACCAAAGTATTGTTTGCTTTGGCCATACTTCGCACAGTTTTGTCTTTTTAGTGCCAACGCTTCTTAGGGAGTCACCTATCCTAGGATTGCTCTGCATAGAGCACGCTTAACTTTAGAGTTTTAACTAACTTCAAGCCATTATATCAAAAGGCACCTTTGAGATTAGAGTTCTACCATATATATTTAAGGGGTGTCACAAGATCACATATATTACTTACCATTTATGTCAAAAATAAATAGTGGGGCATTGTTGCAATCCACATATGCAACTTATGCTGGCACATTATTATCCCATTTACCATATGCGATATAGTATTACGAATAATTTTCTAAGTGCCAGTTTTTATGTGATACTTATGTAAAACTATTATGTGTCATCTCTTACATGTGAATATTTTGATATTTTTTTATAACAATCGTAGACACAGGTTATATTTGTATAAAACTTCTTATTTAGATTCTTTTCTAGTAATAATAGGACCATTGATAAGAATTACATTTAATGATCTTATAATCCAATGGTATTAGCTTGATATCTCTCAAGAATGAGATATCATGAAGGAATCCCCTCGATCTTATTATAGTAATAATAAAAAAAAAGGGGAATTACATAGCGCGTTTGGTAAAAATGCAAAATGGTGAAGATTTCTGGATGACGAAATGCGAATTCCTTTCACATTTCTAAATAAATTGAACAAACATTTTCCCCGAAAAGAATAAAATTCGTGGGTAAAAACATTAAAAAAAAAAAAAGTAAAAGGAAGACTTAGCTTCATTAAAAATGCCGATTCCGTTCGCCTTTCTAGGTAACTTAAGCAAAACTCTTTTTTTTTTTTTTTTTCCATGAAAAGAATCGAATTCGTGGGTTAAAAAGTTAACCCAAAAAAAAAAAAAAAATGAGGCTACGCACTAGATTATGCAAATTCCTAATATGACGACTCTTCATTAAATAAAAGGATTAACTATTAAGCATCTTTATCAGTTGTTTTGTATCTTTACCCGTGGACGCGACATAAAGTACCAAACCCTACTTTGGGAATCTTTCCTCGTGGAAACCATGGGGACATGACGATCCTTTTGTTATTCAAAAACATCATTTCCAAGTGCTTTGTATTTCGTAGGTTCCACGGACATATGCTCCTCTGTCGAGCGCATGGACTTTGAGGGAACAGATCGTCGGAAAAGATCTCCATTAGTAACATAAGCATGCAACATAATCTGTTTGAAAAGGACCAAAATTTATCTCTCTGCAGAAGTAGTGTCCATGCAGATTCCCGTCGGTGTAATAATGAGATAACAGGTGATAATTATCACATTTTTCTTTTCTTTCCTTCTTTTTCCCTTCTTTATATAAGAAAAAAAAATAAAGAAAAAAAATTAGTAGTATAAAAAGAATACCCCCAACTGATACTTGACCTTGTTTAGTGGTATAAACCTTGCTAATTTTGCAACCATTTGCTATAGCATAATTGCAGCTTTAATTAAAACCTAATTGTTCCAAAAATAGCGACCTACACAACAAATGAAATATATGTCCAATATGCAATTATATCCTAAACATAATATTGTCTGATTTAAAAATCCTAGGTTTTACTTATTTGTGTACCTTTTATAACGTAACTAATCCTTATAAAAGTTGCACGGTACTTATCATTGTGCAATAGTCATTGTATTTCATTGCTCATAGGAATGAATTTATCATTTCAGAACTTATTTCATTCCAACTCAATCTATTTCTTTATATTAAAAACGATTCCTGTGTATCAAACGTGAGATAATTATTTTAACAACTACCTCTCTTTTATTATATGTAGTAAAGTTTTATTGGTATTTATAAGCCACGTATTTATACTTATCAGGTATAATATCTATTGAATCTATCTTCACTGCTTTGGATGTTTTTCGACTTTTATCAATTGAGGGCCGATTGAAGTACCAGTTTGTCAAACCAAAGTAAGAGTTTATGGAGATCTTCTGGCTGCAACTCCCATGAAATCGCAGAAGAATATGATATGAAGTTCCCCATCCCTTATCTTTAAATAGTGAGCCTTTTGCATATAATTTTTGTAACAGGTTTCAAAAGCTTATACTCTTCCTAAACAATGTGTTGTTATAAATATCTAGCAAGTGTTAGTGCTTAAACCAGATATTGAAGAGAGGATCAAACATCATAATAGAGTGAAATAAACCTACTAATTTATTTAATTGAGGAGAATAGCTATTCATTTCTACGTAAAGTTGCTATTATAATATTTAGTTAAAGAAAATGATAATTTATAAAGAATTATTATTACACAAAATAATGAATAGTAATTTTATATCTCTCTTCACATATAAAAATTGTTATTCAATAGTTTATTTTTAATTTTTATCATAAATACCCTATTTTTTACCTATATAATTATTTTTTTTATAATAAAGATAAGATGTATTGTAGATATTTACTTTTACTTTAATAATTACCTTTTTAATTTTTTTATACCAAGTGAACTTTATAATAAACGTGTAATAGTCATTTATTACAACTCTATTACATTTTTATTGAGTTGGAATTCAATTTCCCTTTTATTCTATATAGTAAAGTGAACCAACCGTAACTGTGTTTGTAAAAATTGTGAGACAAACAAGGGAGTCTTTTTTAGGATTATCAAGAATCGGGATTTGGCCAAAGGTGTAAGTTGTGTAGAGCTAATCCCATTTTTGGTCTCATCTCTAGCTCTAAGTTGTTTGTAAAAAGGATGAATATCGTATTTGGTATCTAAATTTTACAAATTTGTGCAGTTAAATGCTCGAACTTTAAAAGTGTCAATTTACTATATAAAGTTTGCCTATTTTAACAATTAATTATTTGGATTTTGCAATTAGCTGCATAAACTATACTCATTTTTACAATTACCCATCTCATTTAATCACTACGAATAAATTTGAAAAGTTCGTAATTTGTAAATTTACATTTTTGACATGTAACTACATAGATTGTCAATATTCAAATACCAAACTTGGTATTTGCTCTTATTAAAAATGATTAAAAAGAAATTTTACAAACTTTTTGAGAGAGAGGGAGAGAAGTTGATTAACCCCTCCATCTTGGGTTATGTTAGGGAATTATATTTGGTATCATAGCAAGGCATATTTAGAAGTCTTCAACAATTTGAATTAAAGATATAATGGCAACTCACATTAGCATATTCTCATTCATGATATCACAACACCACAACTTTACCAACCAAACATAAGTGGCAATCATCGTTAATGGCGATATCTCATGATCTAACAACCCATAAGTACTAATAATTCCACTCCTCCGATAATACCGAATAAGAAATTGTAAATCACAGTAAACCCTTTCCCTTCCCTCTCTGTCTCTCAACTACAAACCTTAATCCTAATTTTAATTTAATAAATGAAACAACCACTCATTACTAAGCACTAACTTTATCCAACGACTAGCATGTTGCTTCCTTACTCTAATACCAGTAAGGTTAATCTCATATTTAATATAAAGGGGACGATTTAATATTTAATTAAAATTGTTGTGTTCATTAATAATATCTTGGCTAAAAAAGTTAATTTTGTTTAGATTAAAACATTAAAAAATTAAACAAGTGAATTAGTACACTTATTATCAAAATTAGACAATCAAGTAAATAAATTAACTTCTAGTAACTTTAATGTATGTATTCATCAATTTAGTTAATTGCCTATGAGTCAACTCATTAAATAGAGTTAACTTATTAGTTAAGATGATATTAATGAATATAAAAACTTTGATTAGATATAAATTGATTATTTTAAAGTTTAGATAGTTAACTGCACATGGTGAAACTTCAGATACTAATGATGACCTTAGCCAATTCCAATGTGATATGAATTGGTCTTGATGGGTCTAATGAATAAAGAAAGACGTATCTAGGGTTCGAAAGAAATAAATTCAATAAAAGGTGGTATTTTAGTGGGTTTTTACTTATTTATTAAATGAAATAATATAATAATATGGTCAAATCACTATACGAATATCACAAATTAAATAGCAAAATAGACTAATAATAATTAAATCTAATGATTGATATCACTCTCATGTCACCTTGGTGCACATGAATGATTTAGAATGGAATAGATTGGATTGGAATGGAATGGAATGAATTTGGGAGTGACAAATCTATTCCTATGTTTGGAAGATTACATGAAATGGAATGGCTAAAAGTGTAATTGTCGGGAATATCCTTAGTAATAAATGCAAAATATTAATACATGATGGGATAAAAAAGTAATTACATTTATATAATTAATAAGAGTGGAATGGAATCACGATTCTGTCTTCTCAAAAGCGGAATCAAATTTCTCTTCAAAGCCAGAATCACAAATCTGATTTCTAAAAATGCTTCTAAACATCATATAGATAATGGTGCGTTGTTCCTTAATGGAACTTATCTAGCAATTAGGAAGTGGGAGTTGGATTTTCAACCATCTTATATGATGTTGGAAGCTGTGGTAGTTTGGGTTAGAGTTTAGAGCCTACCTCTTGAGTATTATTGTCTCGTGGCACTAAGGAAGGTTAGTCAATCCATTGGTCCTGTTCTTAAGTTTGATGTGTTTACTTTTGGAGCTAATAGAGAAAAGTTTTCATGTATTTGTGTGTAGATAAACTTGAATGAACTGCTAGTGTACTCCATAATTATTAGGGGATGAACTTATTGGGTACAATATGAGGGCCTCAGGCAAATTTGTGTGAAATGTGGAAGGGAAGACCACTTTAATAGCTTGTGCCTTGTTAAGACAAGTAAGGAGGATGGTGGTTCCAATAATATGCAGGGAGGAGAATTAACGTTTGGTAACTTTGACTAGAATATAAAGGAAATGGATGGAAATTGGAAGAATCCTATCCTTAATGGGAGTTAGGGAGATGAGAAGGGGAAGTTGAATGGGTTAGGAGTGGTTGATGTAAGTTCCAACCATTAGGAATTGAGCCCCAATAATAGTGACTTCAATGCTTATGGGTAGTGGATCTTTGTAAAGTGCAACAAAAGGAAGGGGAAGGGTAAAGTCCGACCTACCGAGGCAATAAATATGGATTGAGGAATGAAGGAAGAGAAAATAAGGGAGCTGGTAGAGTAAATGTGTGTGGTTCAGATGGCATTGCTTATCAAAAGGGATTTGTACGATGAATGACCCTCATGAAGAGGCTAAGACATACCTTGCCTCACATCCCTAAGAAGGCATCTGATAGAGGCCTTTTTAAATATAGAAGGACCAATTTCTAATAAGGAAAGAGAAAATCTAGGGATCTCTAAATTCCCTTACAACACTACCTAAAAGTTTAACTAGAATTACCCAAATAAAGAAAGAAACTTCATCTTCTTAGCTTCCTCCTCGAAACCGAATAGTGACCCGCCTAGCAATTGCCTCCATCTACCTGACCCATTTACTAATAATGGAAGCTTGCTTTAACTTAAAGCACTCATCAAAGTGGTCAACCACCGCTCAACTAACTTGATACTAAGCTGAGACCAAGTAATGTGGACCTTTTAGATAGAAGAATACAGGAAGAAAGTACTTGCAGAACTTTAATGCAGGGAAGAGTCACAAGTGGAGAGACCCTAAGAGAGGTTGTCTAGATTAGACTTCTGATGGGCAAGGAGAGGGGAAAGTGCACGGAAGGACATGATGGCACAGGAAATCCTTTGGTTCCTGGAATGGATTATCTAGATAGTGGTAGAAAATATCATGATAGAATTGATAATTGAGAACGTTTAAAGTGATGTCCCCTTATTCAAACTCTAAAGGAAACCATACGCAATAATGGTTGATGTCGTCGTGGGAGAGGATAAACAAGTTTAAGTTGTGCTACGTCAAGGTAGACATCTATAGAGTGAGACTGATGGGAGATTGAGACTCCTTTAGACTTTCTTTTACAAAGATGAATGATATGGCTGATACCTTATCCACTGAATCATTTGCTATTCCTTTTAAGATTCCCTGGAATGTTAGATGTATGAGGTCGAACATGAGGAAATAGGTCATCTTTGATTTGATTGCTGCATGCCATCCAGATGTGTCGGTCCTCATTAAGAGTAGACTAAATAGGGCTCATGTGGAGAGCTTGTGAGTTACCTTCAGCATGGCCAGATGATATGTGCTAAAGCATGGGGTTTTAGTGGAGGTATTATGATGCTTAAAATTCCAAAAATAACGTAGGTAATGGAGCCAATGACTATCAATCAGGCTATCTATATTGAAGTTGAGGTAATTAACTCTAACTTTGCTTGGTTTCTTACTATTGTTTATGCTAGCCCTGTTTTTGAATCTCGATAACTATGTTAGAATTTTCTAAATCGCATGAGTGAACCTGTGAGGGGCCATGGGTTATGATTGGTGACTTTAATGAGGTTATCCCTAATCATGAGGAATGGGGGAGTGTTAGGTGAATCTTAGTCATTCCCTTCTATATCAGGAATGCATGGATTCTTGTAGAATGTTAGAGATGTGTCTATCCAAAAGCAAAAGTTATCATCTATCCCATTATGGGTTGGACCATGTCCCTATCCTTTTTAAGACTTACCCCTCCATTTAAGTTGGGTCGGAAGAGAAAAGACCCTTTAGGTTTTAGCGCATGTGGCTTGACCACCCTGAGTTTACATTTTTCATACAATAGAACTGGCACTACTTAAATTTAATATTCTTGACCATTTGAAAGATCTTTAAGAGGTTTTGAAGGTGTTGAATTGTGATGTTTTCGGGCTTATCCACAAATGTAAACAAGATGTGGTTAAAGTTTTAGAAGAAGTCAGTAATGCATTGAAGGTTAGGCCCTCTTAACCTCTTATTAATAGAGATCGACAACTTAGGTCGCAACTCGAAACCTTATTACAGCATGAAGTGAAACTTTGGGCTTCTAAAGCTCGGGCGAAATGGACTGTATAAGGGGATGGCAGCACCAAGTTCTTCCATGCTATGGCCATTGCATGCTAATAAAAAACCCTCATTGTAAGCCCGATGAATGATATGGGAGATTATATCATAGAGGAAAAAGACTTAGAACATATGTTTTGAGGTTTTTCATTAAACTTTACTCTTTTGAGAAAGTTGCCAACACAAGCAAGGTGTTTGATTGGGAGGCAAGTGGTCCAATGTTTAGTTCCGAGAAGAGGATCTTCCTTGATAGGGAGGTATCTAGAGACGAGATTAGAAGAGTGTTGTCGTGTATTGGAAGCAACAAAGCCTCTAGTGATGATGGTTTCAGTGCTCTTTTCTTCAAGTCATGTTGGGATTTTGTAGAGAATTATGTTTATGAGCTAATCATAAAATTTTGAGAAAGGATCTATTCTAGAAGACCTTAATGAGACTCTTATTTTTCTTATAGCAAAGTTTGTTGGGGAAAACAAGATGAATGAATTTTGCCCAACTGGCCTTTGTTCCGCTTTATATAAAGTGGTAAAAAAATTCTTGCAAATAGGCTTAGGCCATTCCTCAACTCCTTAATTTTCCCGGAACAATCTGGTTTTATTCTTGGAAGGACTAGGACAAACAATATGCTTTTGTTTCATGAAATCATCAATGCGTGCAAGATTAAGAAAGGTAAGTTGAGTTAGATGGTTATTGAGTTTAACCTTGAAAAAGCTCATGATCACCTAGAGTAGAACTTTGTTAAAAGCATCCTTACTGCCCTGGAAGTACTTGATCATTAGATTAAGCTGATTGGGTCGTGCCTTGCTACTATCAGTTATGAGGTGCTCTTTAATGGTGCATCATAGGACGCATTCCAAGCTAGTAACAGCTTGAGGCAGGGAGACTAGATTCCTCCCTATCTATTCATTATTGCCATGGAGTTCCTTAATTGAGCTATCCATTACTGTATGAGAAGAGTTGGTGGAAACCAATCCGAATCAAAGGATTCAATTCCTCTTTTTCTCATCTTCTCTTCACTAATGACATCATTCTCTTAGGGGAGGTTTAAATGAAAATTCCAAGATGATCAAAGGGGGTTTTGACTTATTTTGCTCCATGACAGATCAAAAAGTGAATACTAGGAAATCTTCCATCTTATACTCTAGAAATGTTCCCAAAACTATGAAAAGTAAGATATCAAGGACTCCTAGTATTGGCCTTCTATTAAAATAGAGAAATATCTAGGCTCTTAGTGAAAGAAGGTGAACGTTTAAGGATAGGTGACTTAACTTTTATTATTGAGAAGGTTGCAAGGAAACTTGTAGGATGGAAAGTCAAGTTCTTAAGTATGGAAGGCAGAAGACTAGTGATTAGCTTGAAAATAGAAAGTATAAATTACTATAGTCAAATCATTCGTCTACTTGAGAAGATCCATGATAAAGTTAAGAAAATGGAAAGAAATTTCCTCTATGGCTCAAATAACGAGCAATGCAAGATCTTTTGGATCGAGTGAAGCAAGCAGAAGAATGGTGGTCTAGAGATTAAAGACCTTAAAGATATAAATAAATCTTCCATGATTAAACTCACACGAAAAATTAAGAGTAATAACTTTCGATGGTCTTATTTCATCAAAAGTCATTATCACCTATTTACTATACCAAGCTTAGGGAAGAAGGTTCCATGATTAAATGTGAAATTGCCAAGAATTGAAATTGGATAAACAATAAAGTGCTTGTTTGCACGAATAGTGGCAGAAGTATCAACACTTAGCATGATAGATGGTGTAGCTTGGGGCCTTTGAGGAGTATTCTTCATGGCCCTTTGTCCATCAATGCATCTTGTTGGAGTCTGGTGGAGGTGTGGAGTTATCGGTGAATGGAGCAAAGACCTACTTGAATATCCCCTAGATAGTTCCCTCATTGATAGCCTCAAAATATTATTCAGAAGGCAAATAGAAGTGATGAAAGGTTAGAGGTTTGAGAGGGTGGAGACATGTCCTAAAAATGCATTTATGATTGTTTTCTTACTCCGAAGGATATTCTTTAGCTAATAATTAACTGAGAATGAATCTAGAAACTCCCTAGTTATCCAAAAGCTAAGGATTTATCTGGAGGATCAACCACAATGTGCTATTAACTAGATAGAATCTTCTCTTATGGGAATTAAATTAATTCCCTTTGTTTACTCTGTCAGAGTGAACCAAAGACGATTGATCACCTTTTTAGTTCATGCCCAACCATTAAAACTAGATGGACAAGGCCTAATAACAATCATATTTCAAAGCCTCCTTCAATTTGCCTATCTGGATTAGAAAGCAAATGGTTCTCTGCCTTGTAGATCTAGCACCTCCTTAACAAAATCATGGTTGTGCGTCTTTAATTTTTCTGTGGACATCTCGCTACATAGATACAAGATGGTTTTTGAGAAACCTTCTTCGATTAGTCTCAACTAGCGAATGCTGCGACCTTGGAATGGTGGGCTATGTTTAGAAAGGAAAGGAAGACATCTCCCACCATCTTTGAAGCTTATTGGATCTCTCCCCCTCGAACTGGTTCAAGGTTAATTACAACGTAGCAATAGATGAGATGGGCAAGACAGCGATTGGTGGTTTGTGTCGAGACACCATAGGAACCATTGTTTTCACTTTCTCTAAATGAATTGGCAAAGCCTCCTGCCTGAAGATGAATTACTTAGCTTTTAGAATGGTAAATTACACCGGAAGGTTACAATGTTTGGGGGTAAGTTCATTTGAGGTCACAACATTTCTAGTAGTTTATTTTGAGGTCATAATATTTAGAGAAGTGGGTAATTTAGGTCATCATTGACATGTACCAAATAGAAAATTTTGATTAAACTTAGGAGATTCGCCATATTATGACACATGTTAATGATGACCTCAAATGAACTTATCCTCAAACGTTGTGACATTTTGGTGTGATTTACCCTTTTTGAAAGTTTAACTTATTTTTCTTACTATTTTATCGGAAGTCTTTTAATTAACAAAAGGAAAAAAAAAGATATCACTCTGATAGAAAGTAATTAGTCATAAGAAATTTGGATGTACCTAGAAAATTTCAATAATGAATGCCACATAGGATTCAATATAACGCTCTAATGTAAAAACACATATTCTTCATAACTTATTGTTGACAATGACATTACGAATAGAAGTAAAAACTCTTAATACATTTTGAAGATTATCACAATCTGAATCATGAAATACAACTGGAGCCCATTTATACATGGATAGTACCCTAGAAAGGATTAAAAAAAAGGGACATAACTAATAAACTAAACTAAATAAATGAAAATAAACATATGAAAATAAATATGAGAAAAAGACTTAAACCTTAGATAGCTGAAAGAGACATGAAATTGGAAAAGGACTAAATAAAATAACAAATGAAAGATGGAGAGTCTCTGATAGCCGCTGAATAGAAGACCGAGATATAAATGTATCCACAATTTCTACTTATTTCTCCATATAAGCAAAACTTTTGAGAAATTATGGGAAAATTGTAAGATATAAACTTCATGAAAAAAGTTCAACTTTTCCTATGCAAGTCATAAAATTAGGATATTGAATAAATTAATTTATCACAGATTTCAGTGCTAACATTGAATACCTTATGCGAAAGAAGCCTTGAATTGGGGAAGATCAAATAATTGACTTTTCTCTCGTTAAAGAGAATTTTGATGGAATAGCTTTAATGTCGTAATGTGTTAATGTATTTTCGTAATACTAATAAGAAGGAGGACCAAATTTACATCTATTGTTTTAATCCAGTACGTCCATCAAATACTACTTCAAATACTGAAATCTGTTTAAACTATTAATTAGACAATTTAATTAATCAGGACCAAATTGGGAAATAGTATCCCTTAACTTTTAGGCCATATTCTACATTTTCCCACTTGGTCCAATAGTTCATATTGGTTATGTTTAATAGCCATACATTAAGCATGCATAAATAAACAAATCTCTTAACATATTCATAAGTTATCTCAACTTAATAAATCGCATAATGTGGGTTATGGTGATCATACACTTTAACACTGCATACTGCCTTCCATATACCACTACACTAGTAGTTTATCAAGTTAGGTAACATTAGTGATATATAAATATCATAAAGATCCACGTTAATGTCCATTGACTAATTTTTTGTTCAAAACAATTAAGAGTACACAACGTAATAAACAAGAAATTGCCAATACGTTAGAAACTTTATTGAGCTCAAGAGTGTTAAAACATCATAAAATCAATCATCAATACAACCAGGACCCATTCTTTGAACATGTTCTCTAAATGTCTTTGGTTGAAAGACTTTAGTTAAAGCATGTGCAATCATAAGATCCATATTAATATGTTAATACACACTCTTTGTTTTGAACTTCTTCTTTTATGGCAAAAAATTTTTAACTCCATATGTTTAGCAACTTTGGAGTACTTGTCATTGTAGAGAAGAAAACTGCTGCAAAATTGTCACAATAAATTTTTAGCGGCTTATAATGGAGCCAAGTGGTCATAATGCATAAATTATACTTTCATAACAAGCTACAAATCGTGCTTCCATAGTGGATGCGGCAATAATGGATTCTTTGACACTTTTCCATGAAGTTGCTCCTTTTGCTAGTAGAAACAAATAACCAAACATTGACTTTCTATTGTCAATTTATCTAGCAAAATCTAAATCCGTATCTAATCACTTCTAATGGATTAGATCTTCTATACATTAGCAGATAGTCCTTTGATGCTTATAAGATACCTTAACAATTACTTTGCAGTTTTCTAATGATGTTACTAGGATTATTTAGATATCTCCTTAGCATTCCAACTTAAAAAGCTAATATCAGCCCTCATACATGTTTGCCAATAATCAAACTGCCAACAACAGAAGCATGTGGAATAAACTCTATTTCCTTATGTTCCATATCATTCCCTGGACATTGCATAAGACTAAATTTATCTCTTTTTTGTATTCTAATGACTCCTATTGAACATTTGTTTATATTAAATCTCTAAAGAATTCTTTTGTTATATATTTTTTTGAGACAATCTTACTAGTCCTTGTGATCTATTTTGGAATATTGAAATTCCTATCACATAGATGCTTCTCCTAAATAATTAATAGTAAGTAAAATATCATCAACAAATAGAATTGAAAATACAAACTTACTCCCATTGATCTTTCTATAAATACGTTGATCAACATTGTTTCTTGAAAACTAAAAGATGTTATGTATCATTAAATTTAATATACTGTTATCGAGAAGCTTTTTTTTCAGTCTATATATTGACTTCTTTAGTTTACACACCATATGATATTTTCCTTCTATGGAAAAACCTTTAGGTTGATCCATACAAACTTCTTTCTCAAGATCTCCATTCAAAAAGATAGTTTCACATCCATTTGATGTAAATCTAAATCAAATTGATTCACTAATGCCATAATTATTCTCAATAAATCTTTCTTTGAGACAGGTGAAAAGCTTTCTTTATAATCAATTATATCCTTTTGAGTATAACTGGTCGCAACAAATATGCTTGATATAATTCAATATTGCCATTAGAGTCATGCTTGGTCTTAAAAATTCACTTCTACCAGACTCATTTATAACCTTCTTGCAAATTGACGAGATCGCAGACGTTATTTTGTGCCATGTAGTTTAACTCATATTTCATGGCCTCAATCCATTCAACAGACTTATCATTTTCTATGGCATGTGAAAACAAAACAGGATCTTTATAAATGGGAATGTCAAATTCTAACTCTTGCAAATAAACTACATAGTTACCAAGGTTAGTTGACCTTTTGTCCTTAGATGTTTGTTTAAAGCTATTCCATGTAGTTTGTTCATGTCAGCTGGTTGTAAGTTAGTTTTATTTTAAGGTATTGATTCATTCAATTGTTGCTTAGGATTATTTTGTTCTTCCAATATTGGAGCAACACTTGATATAGGTATGGATATTGGAACATTAGTAGGTAATAGAACATCAACCCTTGCTTCATTTATATACACATTACGTGTTTTAGTACTCCTACTAACTTTCCCATTTGCAAAGAATCTAGCATTAGCTGTTTCAAGTTTCAATAATTCTTAGACTAGGGTTAAAGGCAATAAAATCAATGCCTTTAGATTTCTCTAAGTAACCAATAATAACTTCTTATTGTTTAAGAATAGTTTTCATTCATCACACAACGCTTATTTCCAATAGTATGATAAAAAAAAAAAAAAGATATTCGTACAAATTAACATCAAGTTTTAGTGTATATAAAACTATTCATATGAATTTCAGAATTGATAAAGGAATATTGTTTAAATAAATTTAAACAACCATGTCAAACTAAAAGTATACCCATCAATATCAACTTCTGAAGAAAAAATAAGGTTTTTAGAAATTGAAGGTAAATAGAGAATTTGTATTATATCCAAGTGATACCTAGTATCTGATACTAGACGATAAGTCCCTATGCCTTCAATTGGAACCTTCTTACGGTTCCCCACAGATAGAAAGTTCCTAATTGGGTTTATGGTTTAGATTGAAAGGAATCCTTGTGTAAACCCCTGATTTTCGATGAATTTACAAAATTGAAGAATTAATTCCAAACATTTGGTAATGTGTTTAGCAGTAAAGGGATTGAATAAATTCTATCCTAGATTGAGATTGCAGATTTGAAACTGTTTACAACTCCTAGATACTTTTAGTTTTTAGCTAAGATCTAAGAAAGTTATTAGTCTATTTCTTCCTTTCTCTCTTCAATTGTTGTCAATAAATTTCTAAAAATTAGAAAGCAAAACGTCTAGCTTTTATTGTAGATTGATTGGCAAGCTAGTGAAACTATATTACCAATTTGAAATTCGAACTCCTACAATACCATCCCCTATGAGTACATATAGTATTCTAAGCAATTGAAAACACTAGATCTTGGATGACCATCATGGAAAATTTACCGACCATTGCTAATGTGTGTATGTGTGTGTGTGCTGCTAATATGCGAGTGAGCCACGGAGGAGTTGCTCGGTTGAGGGCACGATCAAGGAACACCAAGGAGGGAATGTGCAGCTGTGCGCTTGAGAATGAGGTAAACATGGGGTGTGCGTGCAGGGGAGTGCCTTGCTGTGAGCGCGCAAGTAGGGAGCAGTGAGCGTGTGTGTGGAGTGCACGTAGGAGCTGGAGCACACCAAGGCCAAGCAAGAGTTTGAGCAAGCCTCCACAACCCGATCATGAAGGAGCTGCCCCAACTGATGCCACCTCCTAACCAGCTGGAGACAGGCCTACAAGAATTGTTGAAACCCCACCACTGTCTCCTCTATGAGCCAAGCTTACTGAAGACTAAGAACAGTTGTCATGCCAAGCTTCCCATCATCTCCCCAAATGGAACTCACACTCGACAGCTAGCACTAGAAGAGGAGACCACCTGCAAACTCCGCAACTCAAGAAATTCCCTCGGGAGTTGCATTGCTAAACCTAAGAACTCCTATGAAGATGGACACGCATCAAGCACGGCCGGGGTAGGGGGAGTGCGTGTGTTGTAGGGGACCTCCTCGGTTGTCTTAACAAGATTCTCCTTGGATTGCCGACAAGGATACTACTAGGATAACCAGAAATGCTAGACCTTGAGGCTCACATTGGAGCATGAAATGATCCCTACGACAGTGAAGTTGCTACCCTTGCTCGACCAGATTTAGAGAATCCCGACAGCTGTTAAGGAGAGGATCACAAGGCCATGCACGTCGCCACCTAGCTAGCAGAAGTCTCCCTAGCACGGCTTCACTTAGCAAAGAAGCACCTACACCCTATAAAAGAATAAGACCTCTTCCTAATTGCTTAATCGATAACTACCTCCAATCCTCCATATACATAATCGTAAGAACTCTACTCTCCTATGTTGATGCAGCCAAGAATCACACTGTGAATCCTCCACTCACACCCCCACATGGAGCGGCTGATCAAGCACAGTGGTGGGGGCTAGAGTAATCCGAGAGCATCATCCTTCCCATCACTTGGTGTAAGATTCATTTCTTTAGCCAAGAGAAGAGGGAATTCAGAAATGAAGATTACAAACCCCTTCAAGCCGTGAACACCTCTCCATTAATTGTATAGAAGGCATTCCTCTACGACCTTGTCTCTTAAGGAACTCAGCCACTACCCAAACGTGGACCTACCTCCTAGCATTGTTAAGACATTACAATAACAACCCCTATGCACCTCTTCTCCTTACAATCAACTAGCTTCTGTCTTCTTATTGCTTCGATTCTATAGCGGATTTCTTTTAATTGTGGACATATTATATCTCAATACCCTAAAGTTAGTACATCGCCTATAATTCGCCCAAGTCATGATACATATAAGATAGCTTAGTGCAGTTTGATAGAAACTAGGAATAGTAAGTTTTACTTGTTTCTTCTCAATACAGAATGTGTCAAAACCATTATTTAATCACCTTAATCGGATTAGGAACAAGAAAGTTACATACCATTTAATTTAAACAATGGAAATTACAGAAAGCTTAGAGCTTTTGTAGCTTAATTTTCTTACAAAATTCTCAGTCCCATGTTTTGGATTCTCACAACTCAGCAGAAACCGCTTTGGACAACGAGCTGCCTGAAGACTACTACGACAATTAGACCCCTATGGAAGAGTGAGTATATATCCTATGATCTCTATATCTGCTTGTGTTGGTAATATAGTATACCTATAACATATGAGCAAATTGGATTGCATGTGGGTCTAGGGCCATGTATGTACTTGCTTCATGTTTGAATTGCATCGCCAAACTACGTTAAACTATTCAAACAACCTGTCATTAAGTAGGATAACAACATGATGAATGTCTGGGAAATTGTTTTGGTCGCATCAATTAATCAAACTTAATATATCCAACTAAATATAAATACTTGATCATGCATTGCTCATACAGCATCAACGGGAGCTGTCACTACCCTACAATGGACCAGATGGGCTAGTTAATCATAGACCCTACCTCTGGTATGTTGAGGAACTAACATGTACTTAGGGGTACAACCTATTGCCAGAGACGCGCTAGTGCCATTACTTGAGTGTAAACCTACTTCTGGACCTTATATTATGACTATTATTTATCTAACAAAATAAATTGTGAAGGCTCAAGTTCGAAGTTGGGGTTTCATGGGAATTGACAGTCTCAAATCCTCCTTAACCCGTGATACGGAGGACGTAAATCTGTTCTATATATAGTTTCCGTTCAACTATATATATATCTATGCATTCATTCTGTTGTCATATGCTTGCTACACCTTGTGTGGGCTACTAATTAACTTACTTGTTGTTGCATAAACAATATAGTGTGAGGATTTATACTTCACTGAGTTGTGGTTTGCTCACCCCCTTACAGTTTGTTGTCACAGGCCTACTTATGGTCTGGACCGAGTAAGGGACCTTCGCAGGTTAGTACTAGAATAAAAAGGGGTTGTACATAAAGGGTAAGAGTACGGATTTCGAGAATTATGCTGTAGAAAACTTGCCATGTAAAATAAAGTCATCTATGTAATCCTATAAACTTTGTCTAAGTAAATTACTACTGCTTTATTTTGATATATGCTACAAGCCTCCTCAGATGTCTAAAAACTACAAGCCTCTACGCAGCAAGAGAAGTTTAGAATAATCACAGCATTACTTACAACCATTCTCTGTTACGTATGGCGGACTAGCCTTTAAGGGCATGACACCTTGCATCATATTGGAAACATGAGTAGTAGCACTGAAATCAAGCTACCAAGTATTAGAAAAAGCTTCAGTTAATTTAGTTCGAAACATACCAAAAAGTTAGTTGTACCTTTCTTTTCAAACCAAGCTTTGTGTTTCATACAATGTTTCTGATAATGTCCCTCTTTATTATAGAAGTGACGCTTATCTACCTTTTGTTCCTTTTTGTTGGCATCAGTAACAACCTTTGTCACTTTAGCAAGTGCTTTCTTCTTGAATTTCTTAGCCTTTGGCTTGTGAATCTTACTAGGTCCTTGACCCATAAGGTTAATAGAATAAGCTCCCGAGCTCTTTAGCCTTGTTTCTTCTTAAATAAGCATAGAAGACAATTCATTAACATTCCACTTGTCCTTTATAGTATTGTAGTTAATTTGAAAAGGTCCATATTCAGGAAGCAATGGGTTCATAATGAATTGCACTTAGGAGTCATCAACTGTCATACCAAAGGTCTTTAGTTTTGTTGCGATATTTGTCATCTTGATGGCATGTTGCTACATGCTTTGTTACCCATCATGCTTCACGGTAGTGAGCCAGCCATTAGTGTACCAATAAGAGACTTATCAGAAGAACAAAAACATTCTTCAACAAACTTGAGATATTCTTTAGCACTTTCAGTTTGTGGAATATTGGTTTTAATGTTGTTAGCAATAGTCATTCAAATGAAATTAAGACAAATTTTTTTAGATCTCTCTCATGCTTTATAGTTTGATTTCTTAGCTTCATTGCTTGTTTTCGTAATAGTAGCAGGTTTCTCTTCTAGTAATACTAAGTCAAGATCCAAAACACCTAAATAGAAATTGAACTGCTCACACCATTCAAAGAAATCCAAACTATGAAACAGAATAATAGAAGAAGTGTGCGGATGAAGAGAAATAACTACAAATATATAAATGCTCAATCAATCATCATATTCAAATAATTAAACATTTAGAAACTATTCCAGGCTTCCTTTGGGTAAACTTAACAATATATCATCACAAGTCTAATGCCATGCAACTTTATTAGGTAATCAAACAAAAGCTTATAAAAAAAAAAAAAAACTAGTATCTTTGGACACATAAACATATTTAACAAGCAGTATTGATTGTCCTCTATCATGTTTATTAGCCATAGAATATTAATCTATCTTTAGGTAAATCCTAAAAAATTCTAACAACTAACAAACTCCATTTATTCGTATACTTTCAATAATAGGCATTAACACTTTATGAATAAATTACTACTTATTTATTACATGACAAAATTTCATTAATTAATTTGGCCAATTTGGTGAGTAACAAACTACCTATTTCATATTAATGTCATGTATAAATCTGACATGCTACGGAAAGATGAAATTAATATTTCTAAGTCCAACAAAGAAATAAATATATAAAATGCCGTAATGTCGATTTGCATAAAATTAACCCTAGTTACATAATAAAGTCAAATGACAATAATTTTTATTCAATTTGGCCATGAATATATTATCATTAAACAATTAATATAAAAAAGGCATGTATTATAATAAAATTCATACAAAATCGGCTAGCCAAAATCTTCTTCTTCTTTAAATACGATTAAACATAGCCAACTGATGCGGGAAAAGAATCATGGCCACAACTCCAAACATGATGAAATCGGCCAAACATGTGAACTGGCCATATGGTCGGATTTCAAAAGCAAAGAAATTAATTTGACTATTGTAGATGGGGGTTCTTGCTGATAGTGGTTACGCACGCGTCACGTATATTTCGCGCTTGGCACGTGACTTCAGAATGCTGCTGAGAAAATGACACTTGATGACGGGATGGCTTGGAGAGAATGACAAGGGAGGAGGAACAGGCAGTCTCAGTGTCTCAAATGCACAAGTGACAGATAAGGGAGTTTGAGTAGACCTCACGCGTCAACCTTACAGTTCTTGAGCAGTTGGAGTAGAAATCACTTGAGTTACCTTGTTTGATCTTCCTGAATAAAGTCTCCTTTACAAACTATTGTTTGTCTTCTCTCTCCCTAAAAAGTTCTTTATGAGGAGGAGGAGTGACTGAATATTTATAGGCACTTGATGTGGATGATGACCGTCAGATCACCTGAGTGATTGACGGATGAGATGGAGCAAGATCAATTCATGTTTATCATGAATGAGCTCCTCATGGGCCAAGGCCTGTAGTCATATCCTGTGTGTGCATGAGCCTACCTGAGAAAGGTTGGATGCGGCGAACCGGTCCAACGATCCCTGTTCCAAGCCCACCAAGCCAAATCTCCCCAAGCCATCCCAATAATTGAGCTAGACTCATTAGGCCCTGTCACTCAGCCTATGAGTCAAGCCCAAATAAATAAATAATATTTATTTATTGAAGCCCATTTACATTTTGCCCCCTGACCAAAATTCTTTGGACTAGGTTTAAGTATTTTGGGCATTACTTGATCAATATTCGGCGCATGATGTTGCTAAGTGCTTTTATAAACTTGAAGACTTCATTTGTCGTTGAGTTAAAAAGTCGAGCGCCAGCACTACAACTAACTCCATTGTATATAGTTGTATTATAGTGTGTAATGCTTGTAGCACCTAGTTGAGCACGTCATCTTAGGGTCATCTGAATAATCTGCTTCTTTAAGTGATCATGCTCTCATGGAATCATTGGATACCCATATGTATGTACAATATATTTTTGACCCATATATATTATCTATTGCACCAAATCTACTCTTCATTGCCTATGATGGAAACTTTAATGCACTTCTCATAAAGAAATATTCCGTGTGAAATAATCAAATCCCAACTCCCTTGAAAGCCTTGATGTCTATGGGCTTGCCAACCTATGGCATTCTTCATTTGTTAATGGCATGATAATAAATTCATGTGCCACGTTCAAACAAGCCACGCATCCGAATTCGCCCTGATTAAATGAAGTTGTCATGCCCATGAAGTTGTCTTCTTCCTCGTGAATTTTCTCTTATTTTATTTATTTTTTTAATTTTTTTTTTGGTAATATCTCAGGATCACGTAGTACATATGTATGTCCATATCTGTTCATGTCGATTCAGTCCAACAAAATCTCTCATATTTATCAATATATTATAGTATACTCCTTATGATAAACATCACCCATATATATAGATATAAGCATATATATTCACTGTAATCCTAACGATAAGCATCGTCTGCATATATATAGTATTCTCCCCATGATAAATAATAAGACTGGACCACCTAGCCAGATGTCTTTCCAAGAACGACGGTAACTCAAGGTCCTCTCTCGTTTTTCATCTTATTAATCTATATATATATATATTTTAACTAATTCATACCATCCTCTTCTTGACAGCTCCATAAAGACCAAGTTAACAGTGGAAAAACAGTCTTCTATTTATTTTCCACCAATTCTAAACATCAACGCATCGCCACCAAGAATATATATATATTCTTATCTTCCATGGTATTCTTCTCTCACTCTTAAATCATAAGCATATTTCCTTCAACCAAAACAATAATCTAGATCTTTGTGAATCTTTGCTCATACCATTATAATCACGCCATTATGAGATGTGCAATGGTGCAATGGTTAGAGGAACTTTGACGTATTCCACGAGTCAGAGGATTGATCTTCGTTGTTGTCATTCTTCTGGAACAGGAACTGATTATGTCTTAGCTTATTGTAATAGTGCTTGGTTAATGTGACGCGAATAAGTGACACTTGGTATTTAAAAAAAAAAGAATGAATCCACCGTAACCGGCCATGTACGAAACATGATATCCTAAGAACCATGGATGTATAGATATCCATGCCTGCATATGTGACGTGGCCTTTGTTTGACAATGATCCAAACAGCTAGGGATTTCCTCAGGAGCTAGGCTACGTAAATTCAATAATAATAATAATAATAATGGCAACTTCCTTTTTTTTGAGCCACAAGGATTTCCTCATCCTGATCAAGACTTATCTCTTGCTGCTGTAAACTTGCCATGATCTAAGCATAAAGATTCTATGTCACCAGAAAAGGTTTTTTTTAAATAAATCTCTCTCATACCCTCCTTGTATCTTTGTTCAATACACATCCTGCTTCTTGAATTCTTTACCATAATATAATTTCATATTCTTCTAAAGATTTTAATTATGTCCAATTGGCTACAGACCTTCAATCCCTTCCGTTGGAATTTGTATTGAATCTATATGAAATTTGAGTACTTGACATTACACCGCCAAGTAAACGACAATCGGAGGGTACGACTAGCAATCCAATGGTTCTCTTTCCTTCTTCAAGGCTCTTTCTTTCATCCTTTTTTTTGTTTAAATAAATCCTAAGATGATGTCTTTCTCTTTTCTCTTATTAATTTACTCTTTCTCCAATCATCAAATTGTAGGTATCATTACCAACGATCGTGGGATAGCAGTGGCAAACTTTGACTGTGAGGTAATAGTTTCATTGTTTGGTGGCAAGAGTGGATGCAAAGAACAGCTCTGAAGTCCTAGCATGCTCTCGGAATCATTCATGACTAAACTCCATACATACATATATTTATACATATATATATATAATATATATATTACCCCATATCAATCTATCGATGCTTATGTAGGCATCATCTGAGGCAAGGCCGATAAGAGTTGATGATGATGAAAGAGGTGAAGAATAGTCAAGCTCAACATATTGAAGTTGT
This sequence comes from Combretum micranthum, assembly GCA_024138025.1. Taxonomy (NCBI): domain Eukaryota; kingdom Viridiplantae; phylum Streptophyta; class Magnoliopsida; order Myrtales; family Combretaceae; genus Combretum; species Combretum micranthum. The sequence continues at coordinate 626,284 of JAMXBD010000020.1, forward strand.
CAAACCAAAGGGAACGAGAAGCAATCAAGCCACCGGAGTCCAAGTTGCTAGGCAGAAGAACACACATCATAGTCAAACCCTAAAAATAGAAGGAGATCTAAGGCAAGCATGTTGAAGTCATTAAGCAAAGGGACCTGTAACACCACGACGGCAATCTGCCACAAATGCAGCTTTCGCAACACCAGTGGACAGACGACACTATTTTTGAAGATACGTTTTGGGACAAGGCTTTTCGTCCCAAGTTATGTGCAACTCTCCCTACCGATGGTGACTCCTGAATAATCGTGCCCGAGTCGCGTGCCGATTCCAGGAACACCATCAAGGGGGACTTAGTGCTACCTTTATGGAACAAGCAAAAGGAGCTGCCTCTTTCTAGCACACACTTTGCTTTCCTCAAGGAGCTACCACCTGGATGGAACCAACTGGGTAGACTACATCAGCGACTAGCTGGAATACGTGAAGCTACTGAAACAAGCCAAAGTCTATGATGCCATCATCACCTCTGCTCGCTTGTGGCTTGTCAGCAAAAACAAGATGGAAGTATGGCGTGCCATCATCTCTCATTGGAGCATGCAGACTCATATATTTATCACTGCATGGGGGGAGATATCACCAACTCTTGAAGATGTGGTCATGCTTCTGAACCTACACTATTTTAGGGTGACTAATGCCACTGTAGTTGCAACTTCACGCGAAGAGCACCACCTCGAAGCATCTTTACTAGCGGCTCTAAAGCTCGCTCGAGATGATAAGAAGAAACTATGCTTCTCTACCTAGATTACACGACTTCTGAAGATACATTCAAGGAAAAATCCTCTCATCCCGTATCATGTGCAACAACCCCCATTGATGGTGAGCTCCAATAATCGAGCCCTAGTTGCGTGCCGATTCCGGAGACACCATCAGGAGAATTCAATGTTATGTTGGAGCGGCCATTTTTACAACTTACTAATGTTGAAGCAAATCCACGTCTTGCCCGTACATAGGTGACAAGCTTCATGCTTCCATCTAGACTTGGTTTATCAAGAATCCTTAGCCTTTTTCTGAAAATTCCCATGTTGAGGTACTGTTTTGTTTAGATGACTGCAGCGGAGAGCTATATGTTGCATTTGTTAATGACCTTCCTCCCCAAGTTGCTACATATCTCATTGAGGCAAGATAGCAACTTCGGTAGATGTTTAGGCTTTATTACATTATTTCAATGTTCTCTTGACATTAGATATACTACAATTAGAAACACCTTGTGAATCAACCACCGTGCTATAAAAATGTAAAAGGCATGATGTAAGTTTAGCTTATGGCATAGAAGCTACGATGCCAGGGCATTACCTGGGCTTAAAGTATGGAAGGTGTGATATTATACCATGTGTAGGTACGACACTACGCTGCCATGCGCTTGGGAGACTATGCTTCCACCAGTCAGCACTTATAAGTAAAGCATGTTATCACGCGCTCAGGAGACAATGCTCTTACCAAGCAGCGGTGATGTTTAAGATATTATGATTGCAATCGACAATCATGAATATGAGGCTTGCTTAGACTCAATGATCTAAGGGACCTCTTACAGCATTTTTTTATGCATTGGAGTAAGGTTCTTGGCTTACCAGTGATAGTATTTAAATGATCCCTTTTAAAAAAGTACTCAATTGCGCTTTAAGCAGCAATTGTGGCATTTATCGCCTGGGATCCAAATTTCTAGCTTTATTAGTCAAGGAGGTGTTTCCCACTACTTGACTACCTAGTATGAGTTACCAATGAGGTTGTCTTTACAATGGCTTGTACCGCGCCTGAGAGCCAATACTCTTAACAGTGTGTAGTACACAAGCTCAACATGTTGTCATGCCGTTGTGTACTTAGGAGATTATACTCTTACTAAGCAGCAGCAGTGTATATAATTAATGCTCTATTCTTGCCGTGTTAATTATCTTTGTGCACTAAGGAGACATATCTCTAACTTTGTAGCAACGAAAGAAAATTATAAAGTAACAAGAACAATAGAAATCGTACTGAAAAGGCTTTGAGAATGCAAGCCATAAATTTTATTCAAATAATGATGAAAATATATCAACTGCAATTGCATACAAAGACTCTTAATATGTTGAAAATGACATGAAGCCTTCTTCAAATCCCATAGACCTTTCCTAAATAACATATCATTTTCCATTAAGCATAACATGACTTTCAACTTTGTTAACTTATTTCTTCTTCTTCAGTTCTTAGATCATGATGAGCAACACTTGCGGCACCCCATTGAGCATTGTGTGCGGGGAGCGGATTATTGCATACATCATTACCTTCAATGACAAGTTCTCCATTATTGACTCGTTCATTAAATATCTTTTTGAGTGTCCAACACTCATTGGTAGGATGACCCACAGTCCTGTGAAATCTACAGAACTTCAGATCATTCTTCTTGGCTGCATTAGGGAGGCGTTCGACCCTTGGGAGCTTGATGCTTTCATCTCTCAACCATTGGTCAAGCACAGCATGAACCTTCCCTATAGGGCAAGGGAACGAGAGTGCTGGTGGAGTGCTCATTGGTTTATCGTTCATTGGCTTCTTGTTGTTTCTAAAGTCTTCTCCTTGGAGTGAGCTAACATTTGCATCTCCATTTTCAAACCTTCCACTTTCTCCTCGTTGTCTAGACACGGAGTTGTTGGTCCTTCGTGCATTTTTAACGAGAGCAGCAAAGGAACATAGATTGAGATTCTCGAGGTGGACGGCGTATTCAGTGAACATCCCTTGGATGCAGATCTTCACTAGTTTTTTCTCATCGCAAGCATCTTGAATATCCAAAGAGCGTTCTCTGAAACGCTCAATGTAGTCCATAAGGTCTTCTTTCGGCTTTTGTCTTGTTCTTCCCATATCAGTGATGGTAACCTGCTCTTGAGTAGAGAAGAACTTTTCCAGGAACAACTTACACATTGTTCCCCATGAGTTAATGGGACCTGGGGGGAGATTGACATACCAGGTGTATGCTTTTTCGGTTAGAGACTTAGAAAACTCTTTCAGCTTTAAATCGTCCTCAAACCCGTAAACTTCTAATGTTTCAATAAATTTTAGCAAATGTTCTTTAGCGCTACCCTTTTTGCCATCGAACAACATGAATTTAGGACTAACATAATCCTTTGGATAGGGCTTCGCGGCAATCTGGTAATGGTATGGAAGCTTTAAGTCCAGCACTCCTGTAGAAGACTTAGCTTGAATCTCCTTAAAATAAATGTCTAGGTCTTCCTTTGTTATAAAGGATTCCATTGGCACAGATACTGATGGTACAACTGGTGCAGCTGGGGTAGTTGGCATAACTGGTGCAACAGGTGGAGTCAATGCAGTCGATGCAACTGATGCCACCGGTACAATTGGAGGAGTTGGTGCTTGAGGAAAATTAGAATTAAACAAGGGAGCGGTCTTACTCAGGCTGGCAAGAGAGTGCACATATGAGGATGACGACCCGTCAAGTTGAGCTCTTGCGTTATCTGCTTCAGGGGCTAGTGGCTGCTCAACTATAACTTGTGGTGATGGGGTTTGCACATTTACCCCTTGAAGCATATTTGCCTGAATGGTAGGAGCAGTAGCAAGCTGTGATAAGGAGGGAGCGCTTTGCTGCACAACCGGGGTGGATCCTGGTAAGCCTGCACCTTGGAGTGCATCAGCATTAGCAGCCATCCCTGGTATAAGACAGGTGAGTGCAGTCAAGAACTGGTTTAGAGCTCGGGAATTTTCTTGAATGGTTCGTGTCGTCTCTGCATTGCTTTCTTGTATTGCACGTATTACTTGTGCATTGTCAACAATGATGCCTTGCATGTTGGCAGCAGGATTAGCGTTGACATTAGTGTTGGCATCTTCCAAGTTAGCATGTCTGGATCAATAGTGTTGGGGTTAGGGTTGCTGATGTCTTGATTCAATTGTCATCAGTGTTACTATGCTTTCTTCTTGGAGGTGCCATCACGACTCTGTCGAAGTCCTCAGTCCCCAGTGGAGTCGCCAAAATGTGGATGCGGGGGTTCTTGTGATAGTGGTCACGCACCGTCACGTAGATTTCGCGCTTGGCACGTGACTTCAGAATGCTGCTGAGGAAATGACATTGATGACGGGATGACTTGGAGAGAATGAAAGGGAGGAGGAACAGGCGAGTCTCAGTGTCCAAATGCACAAGTGACAGATAAGGAGCTTGAGTAGACCTCGCGCGTCAACTTACGTTCTTGAGCAGTTGGAGTAGAAATCACTTTGAGTTACCTTGTTTGATCTTCCTGAAAGAGTTCCTTTACAAACTATTGTTTGTCTTCTCTTTCCCAAAAGTTCTTTATGAGGAGGAGGAGTGACTGAATATTTATAGGCACTTGATGTGGATGACCGTCAGACCCTGAGTGATTGACGGATGAGATGGAGCAATATCAATTCATGTTTATCATGAATGAGTCCTCATGGGCCAAGGCCTGTAGTCATATCCTGTGTGTGCATGAGCCTACTGAGAAAGGTTGGATGCAGTGAACGGTCCAACGATCCCTGTTCCAAGCCCACCAAGCCAAATCTCCCCAAGCCATCCCAATAATTGAGCTAGACTCATTAGGCCCTATCACTCAGCTATGAGTAAGCCCAAACTAAATAAATAATATTTATCTATTAAAGCCCATTTACAACTATTATGGCCAATTCAATTTCATCATCATTGTTATTTGTTATACCTTCCAACATAATCAAATATGGCTAAATAAGCCACAAATGTGGTAGCCATAATACACCATAAAACTCATGATAGAATCTAAACATTTAATCAAAATTAATTGCATAAATTATTTATTTAGTCACGTGGCTCTAATACCATATGTAACATATAAACTTTATGGAAAAGATTTAACTTTTTCTTTGTGCAACATCATGAAATTAAGATTTTGAATATACTAATTCATCACAGACGTTAGTATTAATATTGCATACCTAATGCGAAAGACACCATGGATTGAGGAAGATTGACAAATCCCTTTGATAAATTGGTTTCTCTCGACATATCTTGTCATAGAGAACTTTGATGAAATAGCAATAATGTGTTAATATATTTCTGTAACCCTAATAGGTAGATGGAGAACCAATTTATATAGCTATTGCTTTAATCTAGCACGCCCATCAAATACCAGTTTTAACGGTGAGATTCGTTTTAACTATTAAATAGACACTTTATTAATTAGGACCAAATTGAGAAATAGTATCCCTTAACTTTTAGGCCACAATATAGCAAAATAGAGTTGTTTATAGCTGAACTTTACTAATTTTTTTTTTTTTTTTTACAATCGTACATATAAAGTTTAAATTGTCAATTTGTACACTTGATTAGATGGTTATTGCTACTCTTTCTGTTTTGAATTGTCAATTGAGAAATAGTATCTCTTATCTCTTTCTGTTTTGTCTTGTTGATGTGCATTTTTTGGTTATATAACAATATAACTAGACATCAATATATAATATAAAATAAAATATTATAGGCGTTGCATTGTAATTGATTATCTATAATGATAGAGATAGCAGCAATTAACAGAGTGTGATAAGATATATCAAATAATAACTAAACATCTAATGAAATTCATAATTCCGAAAATCATAAAATTAAGTGTAAACTGCCGCAGTATCTAAAAATTACTAGGAATAGAAAAGGACAATTATTTGTCAGGAAACTTCTCTTGTGATATTAATTTTCACATGTGGAAGCCCGTATCCTAGTTGCAACTGGCAAATTCTATTGGAAAAAAAGAAAAAGGACATTTTTTATTGCCTGATAAAAGTTTATGATTGGACTAATAAATCGAGCTTCGTCATTACTTTGTAACCTTTCCCTGGTCTTACTTTGACCAAACTTTTGGACGGATAAAGTCCCCTACTTTCGTACGTTCGATTGCAATCAATTCCAGACCATAAAAGCAAGAAAGTGCTTGAATTATGAGAAGAAGACAATGAAGATAAAAGAAATGGACATAAAAGGTGTACTTTAGCATGTTTGAAAGATCATACTATAACGTCCAGTTTAATAATGTTTCATCCCATATCTGATGCATGTTGTGCATTATGGTCATAAGATTCCTATTGCCTACCATCTCTATTCAATGGTCCTCGACGCAATTGGTAATAATTATATATATATATATATATATATGTATATATAGGTCTGTTTGGCTACCTTTTCTTTTCAGATATAGACACTTTTTTCAAATTTTTTCTAATAAATTGTTTATCAAGAAATAGATACGGATAAAAAATAGTTGACAGTTCTTATTAAAAATTTAAATAGATTAAATATAGATAAAATATAGATACAACATATTTATATATATCTTTTTGATATAAATATGAATACAGATGGAAAACAAACTATCCAAACAGACCTATATTATATAATGGGAAAAATAATTGCTGTCTTAGCCATTATGTTCCAACTTTGTATCAAATAATGATAATGCAACACGTATTAAATAAATTTAAAAATAAAAATATTTTTAAAATAAAATAAATAGTTATTATACTTTATATATATGTGCCACATTATTATTATTTGGGATATGATTGGGATTGCAAAACTTTTCCTCATATAATGGATATGATTTATACTTTTCTTCTTAAAATCGAAAGTCCAGACAAGCTACCCAATGATTTTTCAATTTTAATTAATTCACTTTTGACCGGCCAAAAAAAATTATTGCACCTTTTCTCTCTCTCTCTCTCTCCCCCCCACCCATCAATCGCAAAAGCTCCACGACATACCCTAGGGATACGTTCAGGCACCGCCCTTTCTTTTTGAACCTCCTGCCTTTTATCTCCACCCTAAATTGCCTAAACACTATTAATCCTAATATCTACAAATTTATTACTTTTATTCTCTTTTCTAGTTTTTTTTTTTCCCAAGATTTACATTATCATCAATTTATTAACACTGCCTTTCCACCTTTACAAGTTTATATTTATGGATCTTGTTGTCCCCCAAAGTTTTGGCAATCAAGTTACTGTGTTGATCGTATTTAGAATAAATGAGTTTTGTTTTTCCTTTTTCTTTGCCTTATGTTCTATCTTTTTTGAGATTTCTTTTATCAAGGTGCTGAGTTTTTATTCTCTTTGTAGGATTATTCACATTGTTAAAGGGGGTGTTTCGACTCTTAGCTGCAAGAGAGATATGTTTGTTTTAACTGAATCTTTTGATCTCCATTTCTTTTTATTTTATCATTTTATTGGTGATTCATACTTTATATACCGGGTCATTCTTACACTAATTATTTGTATTTCAAAAGAATAAATTCTTTTTTTTTTTTTTTTTAAGGTGAAAAAAACTATTCACCTCAAATTGGTTTGATTCTGCAGTACTTTTATCATGGCAGCCCTTGGAAAATATGCATAAAAACATAATAGGATAGATTACACTTGAAAGTCACAACGTTTGAGGTAAACTCATTTGAGTCATAATGTTTCGAGTAGTTAAAAAAATATCATAATATTTAGAGAAGTGAGTCAATTAAGATCATAATTGACACTGGTCATAATGCGCTAGATCTTTTATGTTTTGATTTTAAATATTTCTTCTGTTGACACATGTCAATAGTGATTACAATTAGCCACTTTTTTAAATGTTGTAATTTTTTTTCAACCACTTAAAATGTTGTGATATCAAATGAACTTAAACTCAAATGTTGAAACATTCCGATCGAATTTACAGAATCATAAAATCTTTAATGTTCATCTTTTTGCGGTATTCGATACTTTATATAAATACCTCTAGTTCACTTAATAATGATAAAAGCGCATAAAAAATCTCAAATTGATTATGTTCGCAGAATGACTAATTCTGTTCTAAGCTACAAAATTGTTTCTCGTCAAAAAATTCATAGAAGTACTACTAGAAATTGCGATATAGGTAATATGAATAGGAAGCAATTTTTATAGTTTTAAATCGTTGCATGAAGTACAGAGACATCGATTACACGAGGGAGAGAAGCCAATCAATATTCTGCTTTTTACGCCTAAGTTGAAATGAATTTACCTTCTCTCATGTGTCATTGATCTTGTGATGTCATATGCTTTTACTTAAATCAGAGTCTTTTTACAATCGCACCAAGAGTTTGTTTAGTGCTTGTCTAATGTGTAGTATCTATCAATACATGAAAAAAAAAAAAAACTATGCAAATATTAATTGGAAAAAAAAAATATAAATAGTATTAAAGTATCGCATTTAATACAATGTATCGCATGTATTAAATGTGATACTTATGTTGTATTTATTATATGTGACATATTAAAAATATTATATAGCATGTAATATATGTACTTATTTTATAAAATTAATATTAAATGCGATACTTATGTTGCATTTATTACATGCAACATATTTAAAATATTATGTAGCATGTAGCAAATGTAACACGATTCTTATTTTTTAAAATTAATATTTTAGTAATTATTTCTTTAAATGATAGTATCCATTGAGTTTCAACCATCTTGCTATCATGCTCTCTAAAATATCTCTAAATCTATCATGGTCGATGTCCCCTAGATTATTCTTTTTTTACCTCTCTCTAAAAACCTTAATTGACTATTGTATTTGTATGATGATCGTCCCTTAAATAATGTCATCAACACTCTTTCCCAAAGTTTACACCTCCTTGGTTTCTATCATGGTTTATTGACCTATGATAACATACGCGTTATTTTGGGCTTATAAAATACACTCACATGAAATTTAGTATGCTTTTGTTATGAAAAATTGATTAAAAGTGACAAAATCCACTGTCAATAGATCAAAAAGAAAATAAATCAAAATAGAGGGTATGTTGGCAAGGAAGACCAAGTCAGGATGCCATAGTTTGCCATTTAGTTTTAGATGTCGTCCAAAAGCGAAGGAGATCATAAGTAACGTCAAGGTCATTCGAATGGCCTAACCAGGCATTCAGATAGCTCTAGCACTTAAACATACAAGGACTAGTCGAGGTATTTGGTGGCCTCCTGTCTGATTGGATGGCTTTGCACAATTTTTCGGACTAAAAATACACGTATAACTTTATTTGAAGAGAGTATATCCTTTTTCTTTCTTTCTTCCACCATTAATACACCTAAATGAGGGTTTTTCTCCTTGTACAAGTATTTTATGTTAGCTTTAGCTTAGTTTTGCATTCCTATAGTCGATTCCATCCACTGACAAGTGACGACGCATATTGTACACGGATTTGATAAGTCCAATATTAAGATATCTGTTTCCTTTATTTATCTTATTATGAAATGTATCTTTTCTTTTGTTTCTTTTAGTCGTAACTAAATGATGACCTAGATTATGTGGGATATTAGATTGGTGCATTGTCAAATTTCTCAACTGCGTCTTAACTTCTTGATTTGATTTTGATTCACCAGGGATGTTTTTCCAACTGATTGGGTTGATTATGTGATAACTTAACTCAAAGTATAAATAGACAAGGAGATATGTGCTAGAATTTGGGTAGGGTATAGGACATTGAATTGGTCAATCAATACCGGACATTATCTAAAACAGAAAAGACTAATTGGTTAATCTAGGTAATAATATTTAGAAAACTAGATTGTTTAAGCCCTTAGCTCTATATTCGGTAATTAGATAGATAGGAGTTGGATTTAAGGGTGTGCAAAAAAACCAATGAAATAAAAAATCGAATTGAAATTGGAAAATCAATTTGAAAAATATGATTAATCAGTTCATTAGTTTCAGCTACAGTTAGAGCTTTTAATTTTTTTCGGTTTTCGGCTTTGATTTCGGTTTATAATCAACAAAAACCAATGGTTTTGGTTAATCGGTCCAAGAATAAATGTGTATGTAATATATAAGTATAATTAATAATATAAAAGCATAAATATCTTAAATAACTTTTTAATTATTGTGTTGTTGTATTGTAATTTGAAATAAGGAGAAGATATGAAGTTTTAGTTTGTTTAATGTTGGTATTGAATTTCAAGCTTTGTGAACTAGTATTAAACTTATGTTCTTGATTTGTTGGTCTTATAGTTATTGATTTGTTAATTTCCAATTTTAAATGTAATTATGAATAAAAAGATCTAATTTTTATGGTTATAAATGAAATATGATTATTACAACTTTTAGTTTATCATTTTGTTAAATGGTTAATATAAAAATCAAAAAAAATCAACTGAAAAAGGGTTAACTATTAAGACGACTAACCATTAGTAATGAACCGATTTAGGATTAAGATATTAAAAATCGATCACTTTGGTTCAATTAAAAAAGAGGTGGTGGACCAATTAATCAAACTGTGCCCTACCCTAGTTAGATTCTATAATCGACTCAAGGTTTTCAAATATTTGCTCTCAAATGATGATATGCTTTATCTTACGAACATAAGGTGATAAATCTAAAATGCTGAGAGTTGTTGAAATCTCATAAATTGATCTTGCATGTATTCTCGTTCACCCACTCTAAAACTTTAACGTTACGTTGATTTATTAGAATGGAACGAAACGGGAAATGAATAGTAATTCTTTTATTTTATAATCAGGAGTATTTTTGAAAAAATATGCTTTTATTAGGAATAGTTATTTCTTCGAAGGGAAAGAATGGGTATTTTCATTATATTCCACATTACATGGAATATATATTCCCTACAGTAGAGTCTTTTGCAAACCAAATGAATGAATAAATATTTCATGGTAGTAAGGTGAAATATCAATTCCTTTCTAGTAAAGCAAATGCAACTTCAGTGAAATATTTGCTTTAGTTGCTAAATTTTCTACTCTCTCTCTCTAAAACTATTCTTTTTCTTAGATATAACCATACAAGATCATTCACCTACTTTGACTTTGTTCACTAGCTCCTTTTTGCTTCATAAGATGATGAAATACTTGCTTGTGGATCTTCTTTAGTTGTTTGACTTCATCTAAACCACTTTGTTCCTTTGAAACTATCATTGATCAATTCATGGGAGTGGTTTGATATAGCTGCCCATAGATAACCTCAAAAAAATTTTCTCAAAATTTAGATCAATTAGTTGTAAGCTTATTTAACAACTAGTAAACAATAATATGAATCATTTAGTTTCTTTCAACCATGGCTCAACACTCCTAAAACTTAGTTGACAACTATAGTCTACTCATCAATTTAAGAATTACAAGTTGTGTCAAACAATAACCTAGTATCTAGTTAGTGCATCTAGGTCTTTAGAAGAAATCGATTAACTAGAGATACAATCTAAGGTAATGCTATAAGGGACTGCATGCAGTGTGACTTTTTCCTATACAAAAATGTTAGCAACAAAAATAGTCATCTATATTATGATAGAGAATAAGATATGACATTTTGTTAAACCTACTTCTCAATCATTATTAAGTCTTTCCCTTTCTAGGATGTAGTCAAGTTTAAAATGAAACACATGCTTAAATTAACCAACAATATAATGGTACTAGTAGTAAATGCAATCCTAAGCCTCTCTTAAATTTTTGCTCTTTTTTTAAGATATCATAACACACCATAGTTTTGTGCATACTTCTCCTCATATTAGCTAGTAAAAATGTTCATTCAACAATATGTTTTTCGCTAAAGTGACCTATAAAACCCTTAAAACTGGCTTCTTCCAATCAACAAGAAAAAGCAAAAACCCCTATAGATAAATGGTATCCATTAAATAAAACTCTTTGCCACAAGTAAATACAATAGGCAAAGCTATGCATCACTAGTGCACTAGTCAATTGCTCTTTCATGATTAAGTTATTTAGTCCACATGGTCTTAATAAGCACACAGTTGTGAAGTAATACAACAATGATTTCATCTACGCATATTTACTTGTAGTTGATGAAAAAAGTGAAAGACTTGGATAATTTCACCTATTTTGTGCTTCCTTGAAAGCTTGCTTTGCCAAATTCCACTAAAATTTGACTCAATTAATTCTGTCAATATCTATTTACTTATAGGTTACATGCTCTCTTAGTAACAAGTAATGTTGCTTGTCGAGGCTGAATTTTTTCGTTTCTATTTTTATTTCTTTTAATCTGATTCGTATTAAACCCGAACCCATTTAATACAAACCTTGACTAAAATTAAAAGAAATTTAATTTTTGAAAACATTTTTAGAGTCGCTACCCGATTGGAAACGAGAAAAATTATAAGTTAGGATTAATGTTGGATGATCCTAACTTAGCTACTAGTTTGCAAAAAATTTGATTTAGAAACCAAACTTTATAAAAAAATTTTGGATTCGGGAGCTAACCTATTAAAACCATATGTTACCACTTAAAATTCATAATTTAAAAATTATCCTTTTAATGCTCAAAGATCTACTAATGTAAAAAAAATATATTTACAAATTATAATACCCAATAATAAAAAATTGATCATTATTTACATTAATATTTACAAATAAATACAAATAAAATTGATATTTACAATTTATCGTGAAACTTACAATATTTATAATGAAATAATACAAATAAAATTGATATTAATTTATCATCGTATAAAGCTAAATATTTATAATTGTGCCCGAGGCACTACACCTGCTAATCAGATTAAACAACACGTAGTTCTTTTAGAAAAATTTAGTTTGTTAGTTATTTAAGATTTAAAAAAAACTCTTTTAACTTTAAATTTATTAAATTTTAAAATTTCCTTTAAAACGGATTCTTATGTAAGACCCTAAGACCCTATGAACTATCAAATCCATTTTTATTATTTTAGAAAATAAACTTTTCTAAGTCTTTAAAAAAAATTATTTTTTGTTATTTAGTTATACATATTTTTCTTTTTTCATTTTTATGTATTTATAAGTATTAATACATATATCCGATACATATATATTTTCATACTCATAGCATACTATATCTATATATTTTTTGAAAATTTTCTCTCTTTTTTTTAACTAATAAGAATAATTTTAAAAAAGAAAGAGAAAAAAAATTGGACTTACCTGATTTGGGCACACACGGATCAATCATAGGTTTGGATTGGATTTTGGTTCTGGTTCTGGTTCTGGTTCGGGTTCGGGTCAGATTTGGATCCAACAGGGGAGGTCGATGGTGGAAGCTCCTGGCGACGATCTGGCAGTTGTTGGAGGCTTAGGGAGTGTCGGACGAAGCAGGTGGAGGGTGGGAAATGCCCTGGAGGTGGTGGTTTGAACTAGAAATGGTTGGGAGCGGCGATTTGAGCTCGAGATGATGGTAGTTGGCGGTGGATCTTGGTCAAGCTGGTGATGGAGCTTTTGGACAAAATCAAAGCTAACAATTGGTGGCTAAAGTTGCCTAAGCCTTCTTTTGATGATCAAGAACCTTAAAATCGACCGAGAAACTTCAAATTTGAATTTTTCTACAAAACCCAAATTTTCGAAAATTTTCCTAATTTACACTAAGGAGCAAATTCTTGTGTTTTGTTATGTCTTGGATGCTTGTGGATATTGTTGACGTATGTGGATGTTTTGATGGTCTGAAACAGTGATTTGGAGGTCGTAATTATAGGGATTGGCTTTGGGGTGGTTGCAGCTGTGGTTGGTGGTGGCAGGTGATTTCGTACGGATTTGAATGAATATGGTAATCACCTATCATATTAAGCTTATAGATTGTGGATAATAATAATGGATAAGGATTCTAGAAGGTCAAACAGATCAAATTTGAGTTTTTTCAAAAATTTTAGTACGCGCAAAAATTTGGATTTTTACAAACTTTGGATCAAAAGTTGAAAGCAGATTTGTGATTGTTAGAGCTAGTTTTTTGTTAGAACTTGTAGTATTCCATGTTCTCTTTCAAATCCCTCAATCAATTTGATCAGAAAATGATCAAAACTGGGCTAAAATCGAGCTTGTGGAGCGGATCTGGTGCATCAAGAGGAAGAAGATGAAGCGCGTGTGGCCTATGCATGGTCCATACACGCGCGACGTGCAACGCGTGTAGTCTACAAGCCTTATGGAAAAATAAGGCGCGCGTGTGTGGGTCTAACCAACAGGCCATTGGTCTGTGCCTCAGTCATTTTGGACATTTGAAATGTATTTAAAGCTTTTTTAAAAATGGTTTAATTGAATAGCTTATTTACTAAAGTTGTTTAATTAGACCCATAATTAATTTATATCGAAAATTAATATTATATTAAGCTCAAAATTTATATATATTTTTATTTTATGGGGTTAATATAATGTTAGTTTTTATTACAAATTAAAATCTTAAATGGGTAAAAATTGAGTGTCTACATTGCTATATTCCACTCAACCTTAAAACGTGCTTTTCTTTTCCCTCACTCTTATCCAAATACATTATGCTTTAACTATGATACTTCATCAAAATTAGGTAGTTTTAAATTTGCTATTATGGTCAATCTTTTTTCACTAAAACAAAATTTGCTTAATCCTACTTTTTACTTGGACTCAATCCTATATTAGGTCAATCATTCAAGAAATAAGCATAATACTAGAGTTTTTTATGAGCCTCTAATAGATAGAGGCTAACCCGTGGAAGTTGCAGCTCATTTAGAAAGGGCCAATTGACAATGACCTAAATTTTCATCATTTACCTTTAATCCATTTGTTATACTACAAATCCTATAAATCTCCTACCCTTTAACTATATATGCACTTCTTAAGATTGCCATATAATTTTTCCTTTCTCAACACTATAAAGACTTCCCTTAAATGTCTCATGTGGTTCAACGTTTATTACTATATTATCAAAGTAAACAACAACAAACATACCAACAAAATTTCAATACACATGATTCATTAAATGTATGATGTGTTTAATAGTCCAAGAGGTATAATTATCCATTTGTATAGGTCAAGTTTGCTATGGAAGGTTGTTTCCAATTCATTATTAGCCCTCATATGTAGTTTATGACTTTTGCTTTTCAAGTTTATTTTGGTGAAACTATGAGATCCATATAATTCGTCTAACATGTCATCTAGCCAATGTATATGGAACTTATACTTGATTGTAATTTTGTTGATGGTCTAATTTTTGAGACATATCTATTAACTACCATTCTTTTAAACACCAATACTGTGGAAGCCAAATAAGGACTTGTTTGTTTTCTCACATATCTTCAATCCACCAGCCTTGTTTAACTTGCTTTTTAAGCACTTTTGTATCCTTAAGACTCATCAAGTAAGATTGATTCGACAATGAAGCATTATATATCTATTGAATTGGTTCTCTATTCCTTGCATATGAGGTAACCCCCTTAGAAGCTCAGTAAAGATATCTCTAAATTCCTCTAACAAAACATGTACAACCTTTGATACAAGGACATCGTTAGCTACTCGAAAAATTAGCCTAACCCGCAACAGCGAAATAGAATTCCTATTATACACCGCCTTTCTTATTTCCCTTTTGCTCATCAACAAAAATTGCTTTTTTATGCTTAGCTAATTGTATTTGTTTAGCTCTCGCCTTTCCAAGATTTAAATGAAAAATTGTAATAATCCATCCAATAGTTCATCATATGGTAGTCAGTAAATTATGCATCACATTCTTCTAATCAATCTTTGGAGCCGAATAATTCATACATCAAGAATATCAAGATTAAATTAATAGGATTTTTTTTAGCAACAATCCACTCGTTAGATTTCGAAGGCATCTCCATTTGTTTATTTTTCATAATTTACATAACTTTGTTTGCGATGGAAGATGAAGGGGACAATGATATGTCAAATGCTTACTCTTAGCGTTTGGCAATTTAGTGTTTCATCATTAGATTTTGACAAATTAGTACTTATACTTTTAAAGTATGTGTGATTTTGTGTCTTTGTTAAATAATGTTTCATAGATTCTTATTTTGATGATAGAATAATGGCAGACCATATATCTATACTTTCAAATTTTTACAATTTAGTGCCATATCTTTAGATTTTCACAATTTTTGGCCAAGTGTCTTCTATTGTACCATCATCAAAATGTCTATCAAATATATTTTTAATGGAAATACTGAATCATACATACTTTAAAAGTGCAAGTAGTAATTTTGCAAAATCTAAAGATGAGATACTCAGTTGCCAAAAAATGAAAGTAGAAGCGGCTGACATGCAATTATCCTAAAGATGAAGCTTTGAGTAAGGATAATGACAGACGAAGTGTCTCTATTTTCAATTTTTGGCAATTTAGTACCTTATCTTTAGATTTTTCCACGTTAGAACTTGTACTTTTGAACCATGTGTAATTCGGTGGCTTTGTTAAATAATATTTGATAGATATTTATTTTGATGACCGGATAATAGCAGGATCATAAAAAAATTTGCCAAAATTTGAAAGTACAGACACTTCATCTGTCATTATCTTATCATCAAAATATATATTCATCAAATATTACTTATCAAAAATACTAAATCACACATATTTTGAAAATACAAGCACTAATTTGCCAAAAATTAAAAATTAGACACTAAACTGTAAAAAATTAAAAGTACAGATATTTGACTTGCCACTATTCCCTTTGAGTTAGTATAAGTGGCTCTTTATAAATAATTTATTACGCACATGGCGAGCATTTTTTGTAAAATTAAAGTCTCATTTGGTCCATCAATTTACGAAGATTGTCAAGGAAAGCTTATTAAATTTATGCAAATATATCATAATATTAGCATATATTTGAAACCTTTTCAAATCATGTCAAAGGATCACTTGAGAACTTCCTTATATGTTGTTACATTTTAGGTCTTTAAGCTTTTAATACAATAGGAACTAAAAGCTTTTTAACCTTTCAACCTACTAATTTTCTATAAGCCATAAGTCTAATAAAATTGCATGAATCTAAATTTAGCAAGTCATAGCCCATCAACATTCACATTCGTTTCCTAATCCTTTATTTTCTTCAAACACTCCAACCATATATGATTCATTTACATATTCTAATCCATCTAATGAGTCATAATGCAATCACCACCATCAATTTAGTTTATATCTAAACATTCATTAATTACACCTTGAACTTTATTTTCTAATTCAATAGTTCAACTAAAAAAACTATAATCTTCAAATATTTATCAAGTGCAAAAATGATTATTAGACAAGAAAAAGGCCTTTGTTACAATTGTATTGAAAAGCTTCATAAGAATTATGTATGCAAAACCAACTTTTTAATAATTGTTCAAATTGATGATAAAGTTCATGTGGGAATAAATAATGCAAAATTTGTGGAGTTAAAATAATGCTCAAACAATTATAAATAATGTGAAGATTAGTCCTCATGGCACGTTAGAATTCAAGCTCCTAGAAAGTTCAAATTAATGGGTCAAATCCATGGCAAATATATCTTAATTCTTATTTATTCAAAAAGCACCCATAAAAACATACAAGCCACGGTAACTAGGTAGCTGAATTTACTAATTAAAGCATTAAAATTGCTCCAAATTATAGTTCGATGTGGAGAAAACTACTTGTCTGTTCACTGCGCAGTAATTGCAATTCCATTACAGCATTATTCTTTACGAATAATTATTACAGTATTTAGTTCATTGAATAACAATTCCGCAATGAATCCCTATTACACAAAATATTAAATAGTCATTATTTATTCAAACCTATAAATACCAATTCAATACTGGAACTGTCTTTTTTTTTTTTTCAAAATACAACCATTTAAATAAAAAGTTAATAAAGAAAAATCCTATTACAACTCTATTTCATTCCTCCGTAATAGGAATTTTGTTATAGTCTTATTCATACATGTTATTCAAAGGTGTGTAATGGGGTGCCATTGCATTGCAAGATAGAATAATTTTTATATTCTTTTAGTGTTGTCAATAAAATGGAAAGAAAATGTGTTAGACATCTATCGGTTAGCAACATTAGGTCTAACAACTATGGACTATTCCACTTTGACTGTGAAGTTTAATGGTTAATTATCACATTTGATGCCTTAACTTTGCCTATTGTTGTAACTAAATATCTAAATTTTGTCAAATTTTTCAATTAACTACCTAATCTAGGTATTATAAATAGACTTAAAAAGTTTATAGATAGCAACTTGACACGTTTGAACTTTAAGTGGTTAACTATACAATTTAGTAAAGTTGAGGTATCAAATGTGATGTTCACCTAGATTTAATAAAATTGCCATAATATTATATTAGGTAAGGTTTTGCAAAAAAACTGACCGAATTGTGAATCGAACCGGGCTAAACAAAAAATTTGGTCATTTTTCAAAACGGTTTTGAACCAAACCGAGTCATTTTACATATTTTTAAAAATAAAATTTTCATTTTTTTTCTTTTTAATTATTTTGTTGAAAAAAATTAATTATTTCTTTAAATTTTATTTGGATGTGTATCATTCATAAAATTGATAATATATTTTTCATGCCATGTTTCGATTACTAAAGTGTATCTAGAGATAATTTAATTTTTAGTTTTTAACATCTAGTGTTCTAAACATTTTTTTTATGTTACTAACTAGTCTACTCCTACTACTTAGTTATTTATTGTTTTTTAATCATTTAGTTATATTGGTTTATATAATTGATAATGCCTTCATTAGAAGCATAACAAATTGAAATTTGTGCCATATATTAGCTATCATATTCTAATGGGTTAATAGCATGAATGGTACTTAGATTTTAACAAAATATGCAATTAGGTACCTAAACTTTAAAATTGATTAATTTATTCTTGAACTTCGAAATTGATTAATTCAATACGTAAAAAGAAAATTTCATGCATATAAATAGTACCTTTGTCAAGTTCTTTTAAGTATTAAATTGGTTAATTTTGGAGTTTTTTAAGTACTAAATTGATGGATTTTAAAGTTTAGGTACCTAATTATATATTTTACCAAAGTTTAGGTATTATTTATGATATTATCCTCGTTCTAATTTTATTTATTTAATATATCATTGTAGTTCATGATAATTCAAGATAATGGAACTAGTATAGGATTATAGTTCTATGATAGATGAAATCTCTCATCACTATAAGTTTTTCATATTTATTTGTGTAAATAATTAATTTCAAATATTATTGTTTGCATTTGTGTTAGTACTAAGAAATATGTAATTGAAGTATTTTAATAAAATGTATTTTCATTTTAAGAAAAAAATTATGAACCAAACCGTATGGTTAGGTTCAAAATTAAAAGAAAACTGAATCATCATGTACAATTCGATTCAGTCCTATTTGTCACGTTGAGCCTTAATAATCGGGTGCTATAAAATACAAATCCATAATTGATTAAAGATCATCAGTTATAGAAGTTGTCCAAATCAAATAATATGGTTTACCTTTTTAGTTTGGTGGCTCATTAATTGTGTTCCCCTGGTAACAAGCAATAGTGCTATAGCATGTTGAGTATATTTCAGACATACATGTAATTCCCTTGTCATTGTCACTGTCACGACCTTAAAGGGGCCTGGAAGGATCAACCTATAGTTATGATATAGAGTGTGCATCCAAGATATGATAACCAATTTGCAAGTCAGAAATTGCAAAACTCTACTTAATATATCTACTAAACAAATTTTAATACATAAAATCATATTTATAGCTGAGGAAGTACGGATTCCCACGGTCATTCAGGACTGTAAAGAGTCAGTATTTCCCACCAAATAGTATAATAGGATAGATTATATACATTTTTCAAAATCTCAACTATTACAAAAAAAGCTCTAATTCTTCTTCTAAGCTTATATTATACATTACAATAATTTTGAACTTAACTACAAAACATATGGAAAACATTTTAAGCTAATCTTCATATCTTGTAGAACTTCAAGCTCCTCAGCCCATTCCCGTCTTAAGAGATTCCTGCACTAAACTAAGGGGGCATAAGCCAACAATGCTTAGTATAAAGACCAAACCACACATCAAACAAATGCAAAACATTGAGTAATTAACAAACATATGCAATACACCACTCAATTGTATGGAATGCATGGTTTGGATGACCAGAATCTAAACCAATGGAGATTTACACTCTCTTATGAGGCTTGAAGAACTAGCTTAAGTCATTCATACCCAAGAGAACTGAGAACTAAGGAGGAGGGCGCTTTCTCACTTAAGAGCATTTAGCTCATTGCTTTCTCAAAGCACTTAGCTCATGGCTTTCTCAAAAAATTGCATTTAGTATTCATACTTTCCAAACTCATAGCTTTTAGTTATTTCATTTTGAAACTCATTTATACTGAAATATAACCTTAAACTTCCCCTTAGAATACGAAGGACGGAAGATTTCTTTTGGAATTCACTTTGTTAAAAAATAACCTCTAACTTCTCCTTAGAAGAACTAAGGAGGGAGGATTTTGTTTCAAAACTTATTTATATTAAAACAAAAATCTCATCCTATATATACATATATATACTGCCAACATAATCTCCACTTCACCTTAGAGCCTCAGAAACCCCCTAAGCATTAATCCCTAAAGCTGACTCTAACACGAGCGATGTCCTTCGGCTTACTTAGTTCTTGTAAAGCCGACAACCTATAGTAGCCTCAACCAAATTCATTGGACTTTCACAAGCATTATTACAGAATCAGAATATTAATACATGACATGAATACCATGCTAATGTAGGTATGTTTTCTTGCAATGCATGTTCATTTAATTAAATGGTCAAATAGAATTAAGTCCTTTTCATTAGGTAACCAATCGATTAACAAATGCTAATCGACAATCTAATTAAATGAAGCAGTATGTTATCACTTTCACTATTATGTTTTGCCAAACAATACAATCATTAAACAACACACAATTACCCAATCCCCAAAAATAGCCAGTTATGATTTATTTTTAATTTAGGTCCAATTATATTACAAGCACAAGCAAGGTGATATCATCAATGTTACTCACCCGTCACCCAAGCTAAGCTGTAGAAATCTTCTAGGAACCAAAATCATCATCCCGATCAACATCCAATCATCATCCTTCATATATGCAAACCAAACATAAAAAGAAGATTGGCTAAGGGCTGCATAAGAGAATATGCTAAAAGCAAAACATTTATTCAAGAGTTTAAACTCATTTTAAAGCCCTAATTTGACCAGACACTAAGTAGGAACCCTACCATGGTTGTAAAGATCGCTTCACCAAGATATGGACAGTTCTTCATTGTTTATCAAAGTATTTCTTTTCACTTTGTTTATAATATTTTATTACAAAAGCATCATCATATCATTTATATTTAAAAAGACTCATTTTCTAACAAACAAGCATTTGAAACCACAAACTTTCCATATAAAGGTTGAGCCTAAAAGGTAATTTACATCATTACTAAATCAATTACAAGTTATTAAGCTTATATTAACTTAATCTTAATCAAGTTTATTAAACTTAACCAATCTAATTCATTTTAGCTTAGTAAAGTTAAGCTTAGATGTATTACTAATTCATTTCATTTGTAAGAATCATATTAACTTAAGCTTATTAACTAATTTACTTTATATCCAAATTCCACATTAAGCTTAGTTTAGTTACTAAGTTTTAAACATTCATCCCACTAAGTCAATATTAAATCCTATAAGATTTTTAAATTAAGTTAGATCATTTTAACTCATCATGATTTATTAGACTATATGAACTAAGTTTATTAAATAAGCTCATTTTATAATCTTAAGTTTATGTTAACTTAATCTTAGCCAAGTTGAGCAAACTTAATCAATTTAATTCATTTAAGTTCATTTAGTCAAGTTGAACTTAGGTTTATTAACTAAGTTCATTTTATATTTAACTACATACACTTAACTAGTAAACACAAATTTTCAACTTTGTTTGGATATGTAGCAATTGGAAACAATTAAAATTTAGGCTTTGATACTTTTAAATTTCCATAAATAAAAGTTGTAGATATCTTTTTAATCTTTGGTAGCATTTTGAATCACCTCGATTCCCAGCTCAGAAGAAAAAGTTACGGTCAAATTACAATCAACTTACGAAATAAGGGAGGCTACGTGACCTCTGCATGGCCGTGCTGGAGGCTATGCTAACCTTTAAAAAATGCCCAAATTCGAGTTTTTCTCGTACAACACTCAAGACGGGCTCTTGTACGCTTGTGCTGCCCTTGCAATCCCCTGTCACAAATTTGCTTTGTTTCTTTTACATCTTTTTGCCTATTTTTACACATTTTACTTCCATCAAAGCATCATTTAAATATCATATAAACTAATTTTCATACTTCTAACACTTTTGTACTCATAAAAAACACCAAACACCCCTAAACCCTTCCATTAAACCTCATATCACTATTCATCATCTTCCTTATACACCCACCTCATATCAACGTTAACCAACATATACAAGCATAAACAACAAATAAAACAAAAGGAAAAAGCAACTCTTATCTCTTTTTGGTAATTCAACTTCCTAATTTTCTTTATCTTTACAATTCCCAAGATCTTGAAGTTTGTTCATGCCTAAACTTCAACTTCTAGTTTATTTTCTATCTTCATTTTCCTCTTTAATCTTGTTGGGTTGAGATGTTAAGATTGATTTTGAGAAAAGACGAAGAGAGAAAGAGAAAAAAAAAAAAAAAAAAACTGGTGGGAAGAGAAGGGAAGGAAGAGGAAGAATGGGCAGCCAAGAGGAGAGTGAGAGAATAAATGGAATAAAAACAAAATAATTAAGGATATTTATGGGTAAAGGGTTTAGTTTAAACTTTTCAGATGATTTTCTTGAGTACCGAAAATAATTGAAAGATAATTTCAAGATGTATAACATTTAAATTATTAGCTTGAATTGGAACTCAAGTTTAGAAATTTAATTTTGTAAAAATTTGATATTTAGTTTGAGTTCGGATTTAAAACTGATATTTTTAAATATACATTTGAACTCAAAATTTGCAGATTAAGAAAATAGAATTTTTGGTTAAAGTAGGTAATTTAGAACATTTTACAATTTTAGATAAATAAATTCAAGAAATTCAGGGGTCATTTGTAAGTTTAAAAAAGAAATGGTCTAGTTTTTTATTGTAAGAAATTAAATAAATTAATTTATGAAATGAACTAAGATTTGGAGTTTATAAATTTAATAAACATTACAAATGAATTTTTCCAAGAGTTCAAAGATTTAAGAATTAAAAGAAAGAAAAAATTATTTAAAATTTATAAAAGATAAAAAGATTTTGATTGGTTGGAAAAAAAAATAGTTATAGCAAATTGGCTAAATGAAAGGGTTATTTAGAATCTCAAATCCAATTTAATTTATTTATTATTTGATTTAGTCATGCTATTTGATTTTATCTTATTAATTATTTTTCTTAGCTTAATTAAATTATCAAGTTCAATTTCTAACTTAAGTTTTAATTTCAAGTTTGTTATTATTTTCATTCCTTAAAGAATTTTTTTGATTCATTTGTTAAATATCATATTTATTAAGTTTATTTATTGTTGGTGGTATGATGACGTCGTTTTGGTCTTTTATCACATTTATTTGAATTTCTTGCTATTTTAATTTTCTACAAAATATTTTGAGATTTAAATGTTTCCTTAACTTTACACAATTGATATTTTATGCAATAGAGAATATATAAACCATAAGAATTTGTTTAGTGGTTTCAACCTTCCTTACTCGATTTTTAAAGAGGACTCAAACTCAACAACGACGACAGACCACAACAACACGAATGGACTCAACTCAACTCAATTCTAGACCTAAGACAACACGTAGGGGCACTACACGACTCACACAACATAACAAACTCAATAATGGAAGGTTATGGACTCGCTTTTTCATTCTTATTTGAATATATATAACGGTGTGCATATAAAATATACAGTGCTCATATTCTTTTAATCATTAAAGGTATTATGTTTTATAATTTTCATCAACATAATCATCTTGATAAGATTGAAATCAAGATGTCTCATGTTTGCTCTTTGCATAATTTTCCAAATTATCATTATCTTATGTGAATTGAAATTAAGTTATTTAATTATGTATTAAGTTATTATCAATTATTGACTGCGAAAACTATTGAAAATTGTATCTTAAAATTTTATTGTTGTTGATTCTCTATTAATTATAGTTTTGATGACAATAGAATACTCAAAGAGACTAATTATTCTATTTAGTGTGCAGATTTAATTCAATATAAGTTTAAAACATAACTTTCCACATAACCTTTATTAGTCAAATAAGTGAATAGATGAGTTGCATGTTTCGAATTATAAGTGTTTTAAGACTAAACAAAGTGTACATAAGTTCTTTCACAAGGAATGATGTCTTCAAAGGCTATTCTCAAAAGGCAAAGTTATACATAATGTTTTCTAGAAGCTTGTTTAAAGGATAAAGAGCTATAACAGAAATCCATAAGGTTTCATAGAATCTTTACTTCAATTTTGGACAGCAATTCTGATGTGGGTGTTCCTGAAGTGGCTATGGTTGTGTTAGGGTTTTCGGATGTTGAAACTAAAGTGGAGGAAGTGGATGAACTGGAATGGGAGACACGAGTTGAGGGATTTGGTAATACTGTATGTTCGGTTTGTAATTTGGCTGATGTGAAGGCTGTGGAGAAGCGGGCTGGGCAGGAGAAGTGGACTGGACCGAAGAAAAGCTGCTTCTGCGTTGAAGTAGGCCCATGATGAAATAGGCCGGTTATTGTTGTAGGCTATGGCCTTATGTTTACTTTCTGCTAGTATTATTATTCAGTATATTTCAATTACGTCTCGTTATCTCCTATTCCTAGAGAATCTGTTGTAAATCACATGCCTGCTGATGTGGAGGATACCATGTGATTAGTTAGTAATCTGTTAGGGAGAATAGATATATTGTTATGCCAGCGGATGTCAAAAAATATAAAAAAACATACATGATGAATGAATGAAAGATCAGATTTTGAATTCTCCCAAAATTGCTTGCATCCAAGCCGAATCCTCTGTATTAAGGGAATTCAATCCTTAGCTCATTTTTACATTTACACTTACATCATTTGGTATCAGAGCCATCCTTTGATGGTCGAGACTAGTGCTAAGAAAAAAATGGATGACACACTCAAAACTATCCTAAGAGAACAATCAGAAAAACAGGAAAGATGGGAGAGGACCCAAGTTGAGAAGCAGGATAAGTGGATGCAGATGTTCACAGGGATGGTGCAACGCCAGCAAGAAATGCTGGATAAACATGGAGAAGTCCTTAAGGATTTGACCCAGCAGTTGAAGGAAGCATCCAAATCCATTGGCTCCAGGGGTGCCAACAGAAGAGGATTTGCAAAGTTCCTAGGGTTAGACTATGAGATTCATTATCGGAGTGGAGCTAGTAATAAGGCTGCTGATGCCTTATCTCGAGCAACCATGGTTGATTTAAAGACTTTGGTCCACGCTGTTACTACTACATCTGATGTTTTAACAGCCATCCAAGAAAGCTTGAAATTGCAAAAGGATTATCAAGACATTATACTGAAGTTGCAGGGGGGAATTATGGTTCTAAATTATACTTTGGAGCAGGGTATTCTGGAGAGGAAGGGGAGAATAATAGTAGGCCCTGATGAAGTACTAAAGAGGAAGTTGATGGCTCTTTATCATGATGGAGTCCTTGGAGGGCATTCGGGCTCTCAAGCCACTTTCAAGAGGCTGCATTCTGTGTACTATTGGCCCAGGATGGAAGGATATGTGCGACAGTATGTTAGGGAGTGTGTGACATGTCAAAGACACAAATACGAGAATATTGCAACCGCCGGGCTACTGCAGCCTTTACCACTACCAGAAGGGTGTTGGACTGACATTAGCTTGGATTTTATTGAAGGATTGCCAACTTCTCATGGCAAAGAGGTTATTATGGTGGTAGTAGACAGGTTGAGCAAATATGGACATTTTGTTGCTCTGTCCCATCCTTACATGGCTCAAGAGGTTGCACGAGCCTACCTAGATAACATCTACAAGTTGCATGGTCTACCTAGCTCAATGGTCAGTGATAGAGATCCTATCTTTGTCAGTAATTTCTGGAATGAATTCTTTCGATTGCAAGGGGTTGAGCTTAGAGATTATCTACTGCTTATCACCCTCAAACAGACGGGCAAACAGAGGTAGTTAATCGTTGTTTGGAGACATACTTGAGGTGTATTACTGGAGAAAAGCCTAAGAAATGGAGTGAGTTCCTATCACTAGCGGAGTGGTGGTATAATACAAATTATCACTCTCGAGCTAACTCTACCCCATTCGAGATACTTTATGGATACCCCCCTCCCCTACACTTGCCTTACATTCCGGGTGACTCACGTAATGAGGCAGTAGACTCCATGTTAACTAACAGAGAGGATGCAATCAAAACCCTAAAATTTCATCTCCGCAGAGCTCAGACAAGGATGAAACAAATAGCTGATAAAAAGCGAAGTGAGAGGGTTTACCAGCTTGGAGATCTCGTGTGGGTGAAGCTCCAGCCTTATCGTCAGATCAGCCTGCGTAAACACAAGGAAAGTAAGCTCGCACCAAGATTCTACGGACCATACAAAATATTAGATCGAGTGGGTAAGGTAGCATACAAGCTCGATTTACCTGTCGATTCTATAGTTCACCCTACTTTCCACGTCTCTCAGCTGAAACCCTATGTTTCGAGTCAGATTCGACCATCCACACCTCTTCCAGGGACTACCGAGTCCGATCCACTCGAACCACAAGCTATCCTTACCAGAAAACTCGTAAAGCGGGGCAATGGAGCAGACACGATGGTTCTGATCCAGTGGAAGGGGAGACCTGAAACTGACGCTACCTGGGAATTTTATTCCGATCTATCACTTCGGTTTAAAGATTTACCCTTGTGGACAAGGGTTTTGAAAGGGGGGAAAGATGATGTGGGTGTTCCTGAAGTGGCTATGGTTGTGTTAGGGTTTTCGGATGTTGAAACTAAAGTGGAGGAAGTGGATGAACTGGAATGGGAGACACGAGTTGAGGGATTTGGTAATACTATATGTTCGGTTTGTAATTTGGCTGATGTGAAGGCTGTGGAGAAGCGGGCTGGGCAGGAGAAGTGGACTGGACCGAAGAAAAGCTGCTTCTGCGTTGAAGTAGGCCCATGATGAAATAGGCCGGTTATTGCTGTAGGCTATGGCCTTATGTTTACTTTCTGCTAGTATTATTATTCAGTATATTTCAATTACGTCTCGTTATTTCCTATTCCTAGAGAATCTGTTGTAAATCACATGCCTGCTGATGTGGAGGATACCATGTGATTAGTTAGTAATCTGTTAGGGAGAATAGATATATTGTTATGCCAGCGGATGTCAAAAAATATAAAAAAACATACATGATGAATGAATGAAAGATCAGATTCTGAATTCTCCCAAAATTGCCTGCATCCAAGCCGAATCCTCTGTATTCAGGGAATTCAATCCTTAGCTCATTTTTACATTTACACTTACATCAAATTTTGTTTTCACGAAACTACTGTTCATCTTCCCAAATGAGATAAAAAAACTTTTCAATTCAATACAAATGATTATATTGAAGACCTAGCTCCTAGATAATTAAGTATATTTGGGTAGTATACTTATTTGTTCTACTAAAGTCGGTTAATATTCAAGGGGATTTAAAAGTGTTTTCAAAGGTCTCTCTCATAAACGATAAAATCTTTAAGGACAATTTCAGATTCTGTTCAAACAGATTTTACACGAGATTTTCTTCAAGACAAGGTCATTATCCACATCTACAAATATCAAGACAAGAGCAAGAATATCTCTTATCTAATTATATGGATCTTGCCTAGAAGATTAAAAGAGGATAAATGTTATCTTAGAAAGGATAAGGAAGAAGATCACGATGACAACAAAAATATCAACAAAGGATTATCTTCAAAGTTTATCTCCATCAGAATAACGTCATTAAAGGAATTCAAAAAGGAAAATCCCAGATTTATTTGAATCAAGAAAATCCAGCAGAACTTATCTTCTAATTTCCACCATAAGCTTTTCAAAATCAAATCAGAGATATAAACAAGAGAGTGGGAGTATATCTAGATATCATCCGAGATTGTTGGGAATGTTTACCCATCAATTTTGAACATTGGAACTTGAATTCAAAAATTATCAAGAATTTACTACAAGATAATATATATTGTACGGAAAACAAAGAGAAGTATAGAACATACACAAATTGCAATCTCTCTCATCTGCTCTTCGAAACTGAATTGCTCTCCCTCTCTCTCTTGTAAAATACAAAGCTGATACTGAGTTATTCTGAAAGTGATACGCTGCTTCAAAAAGAGAAAACACCCTTGTCCACAAATTCTTTCATGAGTTGACTTTATGCAATTTCTTTTCTTCATTGCAATCTTATGAATTTATTCTTTTACTTGTATAAAAGGAGGAACATATTGTTACCTTCTTAGTTGATAGTTCTATTACAGAAATAGACTCTGTAGATTGATTGTTAGCTAGATGATAGCTATTAGAATCGAGCAGAGAGGATTGTACAATCTTGTAATTTGAATTTATTGAATATAGCAGAACAAACCTGTAGGATAACGAGGTTCCTAGCTCGGATCTGGAAGAGTGAACTAATGCACAAGGTGGAACCACTATAAATCGCTGCCTGATTCTCTTTTCCCTATCTTTTAATTTCTGCAAATTATTTTTATATTTGTTTAATTGTTTATATCATTCGCATATTTGAAACAGAAGGGGAATAGTTTTTTTAAGGCAAAATTTTTTATAAATAATCAATTGAACCTCCCTTCTTGATTATTTTAGTGGGACCAACAATTGTTATTCATTCAAATTCTTATTCAACAATTAGATTGTTTGTATTTTAATATTTTTAAAATATGAAAAATTAGGAGTGACTTTTGTGATTTCTTTTAAAATATTTATAAAAACTTTACATTATTTACTTAGTGACTTTATATTTGAGTTGTAAAATTTTGGGTCGTTACAGCCACTTTTAAGAACTACGCAACATTATTTACATCTTAAAAATAAGTCATGACTAGTCAATAATTTCAAGCCATATAGGTGTATACATATATATTTTTGAGATGAAGAAATCGATTCAAAGATGTTGGATTCAAAACTTACTACAATAAATAAGGCAAATGTTGCAAATGGTACCTGAATTTTAGTAAAATATACAATTAAGTACTTGAACTTTGAAATTGATCAAATTAAAACCTCAAATTACTTTTCGTGTACACTAACCAATATCATAAAGGTACTGTTGGTATGCATGAGAAGTTTTTTTAGGTATTTAATTGATTAATTTTAAAGTTCATATACTAAATTGATCAATTTCAAAGTTAGATACCTAAATATATATTTTGCAAAAGTTTAGGTACCATTTATGATATTAACTCAAATAAATACATGTCCATTTCTCATCACTTGTAATTTTAGTGATAAAGAAAAAGAAAAAGAGAAATTGTTCGTGGAGATTTTGTGAGGATTATAACATACCCCTATATCATGCCACTATTGTGGACAAACTTCCAATTCTTACCATAATTACACTATAAGATGGGTTATATGGAGCTACAATTTTCTTGAATTTTATGATAGGATTGGATACCATTAGAAGAAGCATCCATGAAGGCTATTAAAATTTTTTAATGTATCATCAACCTTTTAAGTAATTATGAATAGTATTTTCATACCTTATTCATGCAAATTGATTATAATTTTCCTTTAATGGTATTCTTGTTTGTAGGAAAATGATTTAAGATAATTTAGATATTTGGAAGTTACTCTAATTTGAATGAGGGTCAGTAGTCTTTTATTTTATGGCTAACAATGATTTTTATTTGAAAAGGGATCAAGTATTTTTTTTGCACAAAATAAGATTGACTATTTAGGATATATATATATATATATATATATATATTACCAATGGAGTTAGTCATGATACTAACAATGTTCAAGTTATTCAATCATGACTAATACTTATATGTGTTGGTCCCAAATAGTAGAAACAAGGGGGATGAATTAGTTACTTAAAACAAAAACTTTAACTTTGATTTTTCTGAATTTTAAACACTATCTCAATTACTTATTATAAAGCATAGCTTTGAGTTTGCTTTGCAATCACAACAAGTAATTAAATGCACAAAAATAAAGAGTAGGGTAAGAGAAATTTGTGCAATGATTTATAGAGGTTTCGCCTTAAGAATTAGTCCTCTCTTCTAGCTCCAAGCTGGGGAGCTGGTATTCAACATCAGTATGTTCTATTATATCCAATCAAAATACGATTACAAATAGAATCCTTAATTCACTTTGTCAAACTTCACGCTAATACTTAGCTATCTTTGAACTCAGAGTCTATTTGCAATCTAACTCTCACAAATCAATCTAAGGTAAATGAGGAATAAAGAATTAAAGTTCTCTCAAAATTAGGCTTAAGGAATGAAATTAACAATAGTATTATTTTGCACACGCGAGCTGATATTTTGCAGTAAAATAAAGAGCTTTTTTTTTTTTTTCACGTAAGGGTATTATGTTTTTTTTGCACTTCAGTTGATATATATCTTCATGTCTTCAACAACTAGATGGGATGAAAATTTGAATGTTGAGATAAGATTTGTTCCTGATATTTATGCTCTTTTTTGTGATGAAATCTACTGGTACATTTTATCAGTTCTTCCAATGGATAAAAATAAACAAAGCTGATTATTTAAGCAAATATTTATTCCTGATATTTATGCGCCTGCTAGAGATAATGATTTTTGTGTATATCTGATAGTAACTGATTGTTGATCCTTATCTTGTTGTAGATGAGTCTTGGGGCTGATATTTGAAAGTTTATTGAACAAATTCTACTAAAAAATAACCTCTGATACATTTCAAATTAAACCAGATTTATATCCCTTAGAAATACGATTGTATCTTGCTGTCCATAATCTTCTTCAATTTTGAATTCCTCTATTGTTGAAACACGACCTTAGTACTTCACAAATAATAAACTTTAACCAAATAAACGTTGCTTAGCGATCTGAACGAATTTTAAGGTTGACTCTAGAAACTTGAACTTACTATCAAAAATTAATTCTTCAAATATAAAACTTTAATTAGATGTAAACTTGAATCCCCTGAATATTTTAACCAACTTTATGGAACATTTTTTAATGTATTACCCAAATACATTCAACTTTGGAGTTGAGTCTTCAAATTGATGAAAAATTTGAAGAAAACTTGGAGTTATATTCTGAGCATTACCGTCTTCTTGACAAGCAGCAGGTCTATCTTCTGAGTGCTACAGATTTCTTGACAAGCTTTCCATATAGATTCTAAATTACTCTTTAAGTCGAATCTTTCTTTAACAAACTTCTTTTATAAAGCTTATAATCAACCTTAATTGATCAATTTAGTCTTCTATATATTTTACACTTGAAAGTTGTACATTTAATAATTTTTTAGTAAATACTTATACATGTTTTGTTATCATCAAAACCAAACTCGAAGACTTAACATTCTCCCCTTTTTGATGATGACAAAACATTACAAAAAAAAAAAAAAAAATACAAATGACCTAATTATGAAAAAAAATATTTTTTTGTTCACCTATTCTCTCCCCCATTTTGTTATCATAAAAAACAAACTTTAATATTTGAAAACTATTTTCTTTTAATTTTCTCCCTCTTTTTATTTTAAAAAGGTAACTAATCATTTTTCAAGCATAATTTCTCTAAAGCTATTTTTAACACTAGTTATTTATCAATAAAAAACATATAATTGATTTTATTTAATTTGATAAATACTTACTTCCCCTTTTATATTTTTCTTTTAGAAAACAAGCTTCCCCTTAATATGATACCAATTGATTTTCAAATTTTGTTTAAACAAAATATTATATTCCAATTATTTTCATATTAAAACATGAAGAGCAAATAAGAAAGAATGGGAAATCATAATCAAGGGAGTTAAAATAATGATACCAATTTCTTTTATACTTTTTCATCTTGTTTATGAAAGTTACGTTCTCTTCTCTTCAAATCAAGGCATTTGTTGATTATGATCATAACCATTTGCTCTTTGCCTTAAATCTAAAATCACTAACAAATAGGTTATAATTTCTTACGAACCTATACAAGGTTGGGTCTGCTAAAAAGTAAGCTCGCATTTCGTCTATTATTTCCTTGTTGATTACTAAGCTTGTTTCTTTTGTAGAAACAATGTTTTTCAATGTGACCAACTTATTGCAAAAGAAACATGCATAAGAGGATGTATTATACCTTTGATTTACCTGATATTGGTGATTTTGTCTTAGATTCCACTTATTATATCAATACCTGTAGTCTCTGCTATATCCTTTGAATGGATACTTATGTTGTTGATGGTACCTTCTAAAGTATCTTTTGTTGTTACTGTTCATGTTCTTTTTAACAAAATCATTATTCAAAGATTCACTTCTTTTTACAAGCATAATCTTCTTCTCAGTATTAGATGAGCTACCATGTTCATATTCAAGCCCATGTTTAACACTTGCAAATCTTTGACTAGATATGAGCATATTTAACTTTTTATCACTTTCGTTCAATTTATTAAAGGTGTTTTTGATTGATTGTGACAAATCTTCTATTCTTACTTTTAGATTTTTAATTTCATCATTCAAAATGCCATTCTCTTTTTAAAACATCAGAATTAATAAGCAGTTTTTCATTATCATTCTTTAAAATATCATTCTCACCAACAAGTAATTTGATTGTTTGACTCAAAACATCTTTTTCATTTTCAAAGCTTTATTTTCAGCATCTAGTTTAGAGATTTTTTAACTTAACCTTTTTGAGAGCCTTTAAAAGCTTTTTCACTTCTGCTTACATCTCTTTATTAGACACATCAGCATTGGATTCAAAATTTACCTTGAATGTAGCCATTAAACACAAAGTAGCTTCTTCCTCATCTTCACTTGCAGCTTTTGAGTTAGCTTCTGACTCATCCAAGTCACTCTAAGTTGCCATCATTCCTCGACTTTTCTTCTTGATTTTTTCCACCTTTTTATCAGAATTGGGCATTCGTATTTGAAGTGTCTAGGTTTCTTGTATACACAACATATGATCTCCTTTTTCTCCTTCTTTTTATCATTATCTTTATAACTTTTCCCCACATCACATCTATTGCAATTAATATCATATTTTTTATACTTAACATAAATCTTTCCTTTTTGCTTAAGAAACTTATGAAGACGTTAAGCCAATGAGTTGACATTCTCATCTTCATCACTTGTTTCCTCTGATTTGGAATCTTCAACAGACACTTTCTTTGCTTGAAAGCTATTTCTTTCTTTTTACTTTCAAGTTCTTGAGTGGTGTCGAGATGTGATTAGCAAGCCATCAACTTTTCTCTTAATTGATTGAGCGTGAGGTTATTTAGGTCCTGTGCCTCTTCTATGGCTATCGTTTTGGCATCACGTGACTTTGGCAAGATCCACAACATTTCCCACCAAGATCATAATCTTCCATTTTCTTTCCAAGAGATGCTATTTCATTAGTTATTGTAGTAAAACGGTTAAAAGCATCCTTGATTTTCTCATTGGGTTTAATTTTAAACAATTCATATCTTTGCAAAAAAGCATTAATTTTTGTTTCCTTAATAGTATATGTTCCTTCATATGTTTCTGAAAGTGTATCCCATATTTCTTTAGCTGTACCACATGAAGAAATCAAGTAAAATTGAAAAGGTGCTATAGTAGTGAGTAATAGATTCTTAGCCTTGTTATTTTTCACTATAAGCTTCAATTCGGCATCTGTGAACTCAACATCATCAATCCTTGATACTTGATTATCTCCAAATGCAATTACCAGCCATGGACCATAATCATTAGCCCTAATTTAAGTGGACATGTACATTTTCCAATATAAGTAATTTGTGCCATCAAAGTATGGAGCTCGATTGATTGCAATGTTATTCTCAGCCATCATGAAGTGGATTACTCAATTAAGTAAATGAGACCCACTCTGATACCAATTGTTAGTCCTAAATAGTAATCAAGAGGGAGGGAGAGGGGGGGTGGGGGGTGGGTTGTGAATTGGTTACTTAAAACAAAAACTTTAACTTTGATTTTTCTAAATTTTAAACACTACTCCAATTACTTATTATAAAGTATGGCTTTGAGTTTGTTTTGCAATCACAACAAGTAATTAAATACAAAAAAATAAAGAGTAGGATAAGAGAAGTTTGCGCAATGATTTATAGAGGTTTCGCTTTGAGTATCAATCATCTCTTCCAGCTCCAAGCTAAGGAGCCGGTATTCCACACTAGTATGTTCCATTATATTTAATCAAAATACTATTATATAGTTTCCTTAATTCACTTTATCAGACTTTATGCTAATACTCTACTATCTCTGAACTCAGAGTCTATTTGTAATCTAACTCTCACAGAATAATCTAAAGTAAATGAGGAATAAAGAATTAAAGTCCTCTCAAAATTCGGCTCAAGGAATGAAATTTTAAAGTAGTAGTATTTTGCACACGTGAGATGATATTTTACAGTAAGGAGAGACCTTCTTTTTTCACGCAAGTATATTGTGTTCTTCTTGGACTTCAGTTGATATATATTTTCATGTCTTCAACAGCTAGATGAGATGAAAATTTGAATGTTGAGATAAGATTTGTTCATGATATTGTGCTCCTTATTGTTTGACAAAATCTGCTGGTATATTTTATCAATTCTTCCAACAGATAAAAATAAACGAAGCTGGTTGTGTAAGCATATATTAGTTCCTGATATTTATGCACTTGCTGGAGATAATGATTTTTGTGTATATCTAATGGAATAATTGATTGTTGATCCTTATCTTGCTGTAGACGAGTCATGGGGCTGATATTTGAAAGTTTGTTGAACAAATTCTGATGAAAAATTACCTTTGATACGTTTCAAATCAAACCAGATTTATATCTCCTTCAATTTTGAATTCCTTTGTTGTTGAAACATGACGTTAGTACTTCACAAAATAACCAACTTTAACAAAATAAATGTTTCTTGATGATCTGAAATGGATTCTAAGCTTGACTCTAGAAACTTGAACTTGCTATCAAAAATTAATTCTTTACGGATAAAACTTTAATTAGATGTAAACTTGAATCCCCTGGATATTTTAATAAACTTTATAGAACATTTTTTAATGTATTATCCAAATACATTCAACTTTGGAGCTGGATCTTCAAATTGATAATAGAATTGAAGAAAACTCTATCTGCAACTTGCTACTTGCGATTTTGCAGATTTTGTCTATGTAGCAGGTCTACTCTTTGAGTTACCATATGAGTGTTATTATCTTCTTGACAAGCAGCAGATCTACCTTCTGAGTTACCTTTTGAGTGTTGCAGATTTCTTGCTAAGCTTTCTAAATAGATTTCGAGTTACTCTTTGAGTCGAATCTTTCTTTAATGAACTTCTTCTATAAAGCTTTTAATCAACTTTAATTGATCAATTTAGTCTTATCATATATTTTACACTTGAAAGTTATACATTTAATAACTTTGTTAGTAAATACTTATACATATTTTGTTATCATCAAAACCAAACTAAGAGACTTAACAGTATGCATTAAACAATAAAGTGAATTTTTGTATTTCACTATTTATTATCGAAGATTTGTATGAAACTATACAAGTATAGTAATTCTTTTTACAAAATTGTTGGGGAAAAAAACTTATTAATGGAGTGAAGAGGCTAAGGTAGCTTTTATGCGGTTGAAGCCTGCTTTGTTGCACACTTTAGTAAATGTTAAGACAATTTATATGGATATGAATATGAAGTGCATGGATAAAGGTAATTTTACATCAATGAGCATAGCTTCTGCTTTTTTTTTTTTTTTTTTAAATTAGTAGTCTTTGTTCTCAAAAAGCAAGTGCATGTTTAAGACAAATGATAGCAATGGTTAAGGTTGTGATGAAACGGAGCCAAAATTATAGAGTTGCCACTTCATTATTAGAAAATATAAGGAAAATCTTAGGGTGATATTAACTATCATTTAAATGTTAAAGTAGCAACAATATTTGTTGTAGCTGCTTAGATAGATCAAGGTTGACAAGAAGGTAGATTATAATAGTTGTATTTCATCTTTATGCCATCCTTTGACTTTATGTCTTTACTTATGAAGGAGTTTTAGAAGAATATGAAATGGAATCAATTCCTAATTGATTATAAGAATGGAGTTAATTAACCATGGCCTGTGAAGACTAGAGATGGTCAATTCTATGTAGGTGATAGGATTTTTACTACACCTCATTCTTCCATCATTGCTTCATTGATATTGGAATTCCATGCTTCATATATGGGGGATCTTTTAGGAGTGTTGAAGACATTTAAATTTCTTCGTGCTTCCTTTCTTTTCTTTTTAATTTATTTTTTTATTATTTTTAGAAAGGTATAAAGAGTAACATAAAAGAATTCATGAAGTAGTGCCATATATGTTAGCAAATAGTGTATTTAACAACAATGTTAGCAGGGTTATGCAAACTTCTCCTACTCTACAAAATGTTTTGATGATGTTCCCATAGATTTTATTACTAGATTAGCACCTACACATGGCTATTCCATAATATTGGTGGTGGTAAATAGACTCAAAAAGTTTTGTCATTTCGGAGTTCTACATGTCTCATTATACGGCTACATCAATAGCTAAGATATTTATTGACATTGTAGTTAAATCAGATAAAAAGCCTCCTATCATAATTTCTTTTAAGGATTGAGTTTTTGTGAGCAAGTTTTAGAGTGAACTCTTTAGATTGTGTGATACCAATTTGAAAATGAATTGAGCTTATCATCCTCATATTGTAGTCAATATGAGGCTATAAACCGTTGCTTGGAACAATATTGGAGGTCATTTATGATGGACCATTCGAGAGAGTAGCCTAAGTTTTTACATGTATTGAGTATTGTTTCAATATTAGTTACAACACAAGTGCTCGAATGACGCTATCTCAAGCATTATATGTTGTTGAGCTACTAAATATACAAACTTACACTTCTATGGAAGACATGAACCAAGAGTTGAAGTCTAGAGATGAGCTTCTCAGATTGTTGAAGTTTAATTTAGGGCAAATCCAACTTATGATGTAGTAACTTGCAGATAGGCATCACTTAAATAAAGAGCTAATACTAGGAGATTTAGCCTATTTGATACTTTAGTCTTATTGTGGTTAATAAACATGTATATATGCTCTTAAGGAGATATTTTGGATCTTTAAGTCATAAAGCAACTCCAACCTATAAGCCGCAAATCTCACCTTACTTTCACTATTGAAGAAGGGAAAGGAATAATCATTACAATAATGCCTCTATTCTTAAATTCTTATAGTCTTATGACTATTGAAACCAAGAATGGGTTTAGACTCGAGGACATTACAAAGACAAGGGACAAGGATTCTTTGGTAACTATTGTAGTAGGTCGCATTATAATTAAAAGATGTAACTTGGATATATTTAATAAGATGTGATTACCTTAACTCATCTTGAGGAAAAGTGATATTTCCAAGGGAGAAGGATCTTGCTATGAATAGGTTAGCAAGTACAAAACATAATAAATCAAAATGCATGAAGGATTGGATAATGTTTTATGTATTAATGTTGCAATATGTTTACAGTTTTGTAACTAGAAGTAACTTAATAGAGTTAAACTTGAGAGCTCAAAGTGAATTTTGATGAGACAACATAATGCATAATTAACTATTTATCTGTTGTAAATTATACTCAATTAGTCATATGTATATGTGCGTGTGCTTTGTACGTGGTTATGGAGTTTTCTACAGGTTTTAGTAGAAACAGCAGATGGTCGAGGGCAAGCCAAAGTCAAGTGTTAAGGCATGACAAAGCAAAGGCCAAAGCTTGACAAGCTTAAAAATGCCAAATTAGTGGTCGAGGGGTTGATCGTAGCCTAAACAAATCAAGCAATCAAGACACAATAAGTTAAAGTTTAAGGGAGACAAGGTAAAGAAGTGGACAGTGCTAGTCGAGGGCCATGTTGAGGGCTTGATGTGCTAAAGACTTGAGGCGCTACATATTCTAAACCAAGGCTCAACAAAGTTAAAAAAATCACAGTATTAGTCGTAGGTCACATCAAGAGCTTTGATGTGATGAAGACTTAGGGCACAACAATTCAAATTTGAGGCTCGAAGAAGCGTTTGTGTGGAGAAATAGTCAAGGGCAAAGTTAGGGCGTGACAGATTGTGTCGCAACGAGTATTTGAGGTGCAAAAACTTAAAGTCTAAAGCCCATATGGTAAGAAAAGCGTCGTTGAAGCACATTTAACATTTTACAGATTATAGAAGTTGTGTCTTACAGACTTTTGAAATTTAAAGGCTATTTATATACAAGTCATAAAGAATAACAAAAAGTACGATGTGCCAAAATCATTTGCGAGCTCTTTATTACGATTAAAAAAATCATTCTTTTTGTTCTCTTGTATATAATATTTGTAAATCTTTTAGAGAGAGAAAATATGCTCTATTGCTCAATTCAAAATTATTGCTATTCATTTAAGGAAATATTTTATTTCCTAAATGTTATAATTGCTCATATTGAGCTAATCTTTGAAATTAATACAATTGATGGTGAAGACCTCTTTTGAGGCATTGGTAGACCGTGTAGAGTAGGAAGTAGACCGAACTCCGTGTTAAAATATTGGCTTGATCTCCTTTATCCCTATTCTCTTTATATTACGTAATATATTTGTCTTTGCTTATCTGCTGGATACCATATTATTTTAATCTGTTGTTTTAAAAATTAATTATTTGGGCTTTTAGTGCTAATACTCAATTCATTCCCCTCTTTCTCTTGAGTATACCTAGTGTGATTTCAAATAGATGTATGTAAAACAAGAATATAATTACTTGTACCGGATTAACATGGTGGTTGTAACAAATTGATGAAATAAAAGATAGAAGTATAAAGAGAAAAATAACACAAAGAGGAAATATTCCTACTTTTACTCCACCACAAAGTTTATTAGAGTTTTGTTTTTTTATTATAGTATCTTTCATAAAAAAAACCTATATAATTAGATCACCCTAAAAAAAAAAAAAATCAAACATCACGCGATGTTTAAGCTTATCTTAAGAATAATTGGATATTTAGCAAATCCTAGTTAGAGTTCAAAGAAGAATACAAGAAGAAAGAAAAAAAGGATTAGTACCTTTTGAATTAAGTGTTGAATTAAAGTTGTCATATTACGAATGGATTTTACTTGTTAAGTGGGTCCCAAACTTGATGCTTATCAATTTGATTCTTTGTACCTTGATTCCTCTAGGTACACTTTTATATTTGTGTCCTTGAACTGTTTTTTTTTTTTTTCCTTGTAAGTCGTTTAATTAGTAAAATGATAAGAAAAAAAAAGTTGCCATTTTCATTGTTAGATTTCCCAAAAAAAAAAAAAAAAAAGACAGTATGTGCCACATTTTGTATTTAAAAAACTTTAATTAACTATAATATATAATGTTGCTTAATGTAATTTGTCATATTAAACAATTATGATAAAGGGAAAAAATACTAATGACATGTGAAAACCCATTCCATAAGAAAATAGATTTATTCATTATTGTGTGTACCGCACTATATGCATACAACATGTAAATACTAATAAAACGTTAACTTATACAATGTGTGCAAAATATAGATGATAATTGTTCTAAAAATTACTCATTCTACTACAAAAAGTGTTGAAACTTCATTGTTACTTACGTGCCCGTATATCCATGCACGTAGGATTATAAACAAACTAAACTACTTATGAGTTACTCAAATTCAGCTTATTTTAAGTTTTACTTAACTTGAGCTCACTTAGTAAATGAGTCAAGTCAGCTTAAGTTTCTTTGTAACCTCACAAGTTGGCTTGTTCGGGTTCATAAAGTTGTTCATTTAAGATTATGGAGCAACTCTTTTAGGCTTTGCAAGTAAGCTTGTAAGTTATATATATATATATATATATATATGATTTAAATTTAAAACCAATTCTTATAAAATCATACATTTAAATGTCTATACATAATCTAAACTTTATTCATTTTCCATTCATCTATACATATTTATTCATTTTGTATATTCAATTTCTTAAATTTAACTTTATTTAATATTTTAAGGTTACTTACATATGATGTGTTATGCAAGTAGTGTCTAATAACCGATAAATCTTTTTTTCCCAAAAAAAAAATTGTAATATATGATAATTATTCTATAAAAAAAAATATAATGAAAATCAAATATTAAATTTTCTTAAAAAAGAAATAAAAGGAAAGGTCATGACGATCACAACTAAATTGACTAACTTGAAAACTTCTAAGAGTTAAAGGCCATTATTATTTCTTAACAAAATGGAGTAGATTTTATTTCCTTATTCCCCAATAATTGTAATGTGTCAAATTGGCTACCTCAATTGGTGCTATACATCTGACAAGTAGGCTTCTAACATGGTCATGACTCATGACTACCCACTTTGGAGGTGCCATGAGTAATTAGTATGGTAAATAAGATGCATTTATTCCTCTTTTTCATTTCATAATGTTACCTAATTTCCCTCTTTGTATAGAATTAATTTTGCTGATAGGTTATTTTGGATATGAGCTCTCCAAGCTTTAACCAAACTCTTTGGACCACGTCTAACTTCTAATGGCATCAAATTAACAGCACAAAACTAGATCGAGCAATCATAGTTAACAGTAGCTCAATCACCCCATGCCTAATGTTATACGGGACACTCTAAGATGACCTCTCAAAGCTCTAATTTTTCCTTAAGGGTTGGCATTTCGCTAAGCAAATGACTGTTAGACATGGTCAGCTATCTCCAAGACACTCCCGACAATCTCAAAAGTTGCCTTAGTGGGAAGATATGCTTTTATAAAATATTAGATCCATTTTCCCACCAAAAAGTCCACTTGTCAAATTTGACATGGCCTTTTCCTTAATGAATAGACCTTTTGGTTCCATGGTAACGCATTGAATCTAATTTTATCTACACTCTTGCCCTCATTTCGTCATTCTTAAATTCACCTATTGACTTAAGTATTTAAATACCCCCAAACAACTTATTGGTAATTTATCTCACTTCTTTCTTGTCTTACAAACCCGCTATCAACAATCCAAATGCTTTAACAACCTAATACTCTATCAATGAAAGTTCAAGACTATCATATTCAAATACATTCATCAAGTATTTCATTATATATATTTTGTATACATATTGTTAATATGCTCAAGTGTACTTAATGATTAGAAGGCTATAAATAATTAAGAATTTCTTAATTGGATATCATAAACTAATTAAATTGTAACACACGTCACTTTCATATAAAAGTCCAACGACTTGCACAAAAAGAAAAGGCTAAAATGAAAATAATCAACTTATTAAACAATGTTAAAATTGGCCAAAAAAATGAAACTATTTTTAAAAATTGGATCATTTAGATAAAAAAGTGACTAAGAGCCTTAGCAAGGAAAGATTTTTCTTCTCTCTGAGCAAGAATGCTTTACGGTAAACACTTATATCTGGAAAGATAGTACTCAGCCCTAAACTTCCGGTCGGTGAGTCCCCTCAAAGAAAGCAACACAATCAGATAGCACTCACTCAATTACTCAAAAGGGCATCATTTGCCAACTAAATCTGTTCTCATGACAGAGCAATTTGACCCCATTTTAATTTCAAAGGACACATAATGTTGATGACCCACTGGCGAGTAGTGCCTGCTGCCTACACACAAAATTGCACAAACAACAAAGCCATAAAAGCAAAAACTAGTGGTTTCCAAAATTATATTCCTTACTTTTAAAGATGATAATTTTGCGTCGGTGGTCGGTCCATACAAATTTTGTATTGTATACGTTTGACTTGTGAAATAGAATGAGATATAAATAGAATTATAATTTATAATGGATACAATTTAGCTATTTATTTGTTTACACCTTTCCTTTAATCCATGGCCTTCCAACGATTTGGTAAAATGCTTTAAAAAATATTAAAGAATAGCTATTCTTTTCATCCAATAAAAGAAATGCACTTTTGTCAATTTGCAACAATAGAAATTTTGTAAGGTAACAATTTTACCAAGCAAATATTAATATAAGCTTATAAGAGAGGAATAATTATTCTATCCCTATAAAGTCAACCAAACATGTTTTTAAACTACATGAATTCAATAAAAATCACAATCGATTAGTTTACGTTATAATGATGTTTATTCATAGTTTTGTATTTTGTCTAATCTTACTTTTAATCATATCAAGTTCACATGATCTCAAAATGGAAAAAAAAAAAAATATATTGTTACTATCACATCATGTGTCCAAATGAGTAGTAAGTATCAATATTTTTTAGACAAATGATAGAAAATAGTGTAAAATTTTTATAAAATCATCCGGGTCACAAAGTATTACTAGTATCTATCTACCACTTTTCTATTGACTTAATTTGTTAGTATTGAAGTCTTTCTTTCTAAAATTAATGTCTTCTCACAAGTTACCAAACTGGACAGTACCAATGTGCCATTTTGATTGCTTATTGGTGTATAAATACTAATATAATTTTGATATTTGAATAGTTTGTTGAAAAGAATGCACAGCTAATACTATCGTTTATCATAATAATATTTGAACTTGTCCACTATTCATTAAAAAAGTGATATTTTAATTCTATTGAACACTTTTCTTCCCATTTTATATCCATAAATATAATACACAACAAGTTTAGAATCGTGCCATACCTATCTTGCAAACTTACATAAGAAATGTGAAAGTTAACAAGCTAGCATTTCAAATGGTACTAGTAGATTATTTGCTTGGATAAGTAATGTTTTTTAGATAGGTAATGAAAAAGCGTATAAATTTTTTCTTATAAAACTATTTATATATTATAATTTTATCAATGCTATGCTGCTAATAAATTCAAGTGATATATTAGTATTATTGATAATATTGAAACCTTTCTCACGTTAAACACCGCAAGACATTTCCATCGGATTTATCTGCCTAATTCAATAGTATACTCAATAGTCAACACTAAAAAACACTGAGATGTAGAAATACCCTAGGAATCTCTAAAGTTAATCAATAAATATATACTCAATTAGCCCTCTTAACGACATGACAAAACATATTAACATTATATAATTTTCAAGTTAAAGGATATATTTTACAATATCCCCTTTAACTTTTCAAAACATGCACCTAACCTCCTTAATTTTCAAACACTTCTACCTACAAACCCTAGTTAACCCCCGTTCAATTAAAAAATAGAATTACAATAACGAAAATCATTTCCAACCAAAAAAGAAAAGGAAAAAAAAAGAAAATAATAAAAAATAATGTTAAATTTATAATTATTAATATTTAAAGTATTTCATATAATTAGTAAAATTTATTACTTATTCATAATATTTAATATGTTATTATCAAAAATACAAATAAACATAGCTTAAAATCATATATAATTAATTTAAATAAACTTCTTCTATAAGCAAAATTCATTTTCTTAATAATGTGAGACTACTTTTTGCATTGTAATTTTCTTTTTAGCCTCTAGAGTATTTTATAATCTCATAATACTAATTATAATTGATATTGAATGTGTTTGTGTACATATAACTGTGCATTATAAATATTTTTTTTTAAATTTTGGTTAAATAATTTAATAATTTTATATCCAATAATTATTGTGAGCTTA
The DNA here is from genome assembly GCA_024138025.1 of Combretum micranthum. NCBI lineage: Eukaryota > Viridiplantae > Streptophyta > Magnoliopsida > Myrtales > Combretaceae > Combretum > Combretum micranthum. Next base: position 669,752 of record JAMXBD010000020.1, read on the forward strand.
AAATTTATTTATTTTTATTTTTATTTAAAAAAACGGTTTCGTGGTTCTAAAACCGAAACCGGGAACCGGCCGTTCCATGGAACTAGACCAGAACATTGGGAGATGGTTTCGGTTCCGGTTCCTCAATTTTAAGACCCGAAACTGGATGTTCCAGTTCCAGTTCCGGTTCGATTGTGTTCCAAAACCATGACGATGTCTACTTCAACCTGCGTAGAAGTCTTCCTATTCAAATCATGACGGCAATGTTTGTATCTTTTTTTTTTTATTTTTTTTTTTCCAATCTTGGTTTTTTAGCACAACGAATCATTAATCGAAAAAAGGCTCTTGATTTTCAAACTTACTACAAGCATTGTAGAGGGCTAGCATTATATTGAGGTAAACCTCTAATTAATTTACTATTTGTTTGACCTTTGCTTTATGGATTAAATGACAAGCTTAAGGAATTAACAGATGAATCAGTGGGTTATAGAAATAGGAATCATTAAACTGATTTGTTTGCTTTCCTCTTTTAGTCAAATTCACACTTAATATGGTCGGCTACTAGTCTTAAACTTATGGCACCTTATTAGAATAACCTTGAAATGAATATGTTTAATATCCTCTATTGATTATTGATGTGATCTAATGGATGCTATCTTGTCCAAAAGTCTAAAAATACTCAGTTATTTCTTATCATTCAACACTTTTAAAGTCTTTACAAATAAGAGAAATAATGTAAATGTATGAATTCTCTACTCTCAAATATCAAAGAGAGCTGAAATGAAAAAGGAGTCTATATTCAAAGATGAACAGTAAAATTGATACTTAATGGTTTCTTCACCTGTTATAAATGTGTTTGAGTTGTTGAGACTGTTTGTTTCTTCTTTTGTTATATTTTTTTTTCCTATATCTTTTTTTTAATTATCATTCATTTATCACTCCCCCAGGATCATATACAGCATGACCATCCTACTGTATTTACATGAAGACATCAATCAAAGACCCATACCTTCAATCATCATATTTGCATAAAAGGTACGACACAAGGAGAATATTGGTGTATTCTACATTTAAGAAGAGAGGAAGTAAATTCCTTACACCTATCCTTCGGAAGATGCTCCTAAGTGTTTTTTGGCCAGCGGAAGATGCTCATAATTAAGCCATTGTGTTTTGCAACCTTGCATACGTGGGATCCAGTCTTTGTCAATAGTTGTATCCTCATAACAAAAATTGCAATCATATGCTCAATAACTAATACTATATTTACTCTTCTTAGTTCTTATATATTTTCATATATAGTCTCTCTTTTAGTAATTGGAGAACATTTGCCTAATTCATAAATTTTACTCTTCTTAGTTCTTATATATTTTCATATATAGTCTCTCTTTTAGTAATTGGAGAACATTTGCCTAATTCATAAATTTCTCATAGCATAAACACTACAAGAAATCTGAGCTTTAAAAACAAAAATTTTACCTCTAAACATAAATTTTCATTACAAAAACTATCGTCACTAATTTTATTTGTAGAAATATAACTTGTTTTATCCATTTTCCATTATAAAATTTTTATCTCTAAAAACCAGTTTTCTTGTAGTGAGTTGATGTGAACAATATATTTTCAATATCTTTTAATAGCTTTTTATCGAATATTTAATAGTTTTCCAAATATCTTTTAATAGGATTTTTTTTAAATTCATGATTCAAAAGATATCTTTTAAAAGGATTTTTTTTTCTAGTCTTTTTCTTTTTCTTTTTTTTTTACAAACTTTAGTTTTTTTAGTATAAATTGTAGGCCTTATGGTGGATATGAAAAAAAAACAAACAGTTGACGAATATTATAATTTATAAGCTCAGTATTACTCAAATTTCCCTAAAATTTCAAAGTTGCATACAAGTTTTGAATTTTGGACACCTGTTGTTTAGGTATTTGTAGAATCAAGAGACTAATAGAATATCACATTTCGGTATTCGTGTACTAATTAATGGAAAGTAGTAAAATTCCCTTTCTTTCACTGTGTCTAGTTGGAATTAGAGCTACGTTTGTTCATGAATCAAATGACACCACAAAGGCAAAATAATCAACGACGTACGATTGATGAGATCTATGAACGTATTGGATTGGATGGAGGATCGAGCAAATGGTTGACAAGTAGTTGGATGCAGTTGTAGAGTATTGATTAGATGCAATAGTAAATCGACTTGTTGAGCGGATGAGTGCACTTATGAGGAATCATAATAGGATTTTCAACCCTGGCCATGGAAAAACCCAAATTCAATGCCTAATCTTGAAGAGATAGAGGATGAATCCTCTTTTGTTGATGAAGAAGAGCATTATGAAGAGTTGCCACACAGGCGTTGTAGACCCTGTGTTGGGGAGGAGGAAAAATGAAGAAAAAGATGCCTTGGTTTCACTTTTATGAAAACCCAATTTTTGAGAATGAAGAGGAAGATGATGAAGTTGTTTTTGAGACTAATGGTGAATCAATTTTTGGTGTTCCAATTTTTAATGTTAATTATGTTGAACAAGAGTATGTGATTGGAGATGGCAAAGAGAATTTGGTTGTTATGAGGTCTTGTATGACTCATAGAGCTATTGAAGATGATTGGTTGAGGAATAACAATTTTCATCCTATCTACACCATTTTAGGAAAGTGAAAATAGTTCAAGGAGTATGCAAAATGAATTGGCGGTAAACCAGCATAGGTCGACTAGACAAAGTTGGATTGATTTGTTTGAGGATTGTGTGATTAATTCCAAGTCGATCTTGCATGACATGGTAAAAATTTAAGAGCAAATTTTGTCCAACTTGGGGGGAATGATGCAATCAATATTTTTTTCAATATCTTTTAATTGCTTTTAATTGGATGTATAATAGATTTCATTAACATCTTTTCATAGGATTTTTTTTTTAGCCATGATTCAAAAGAATATCTTTTGTACATCATTTAATATCTTTTAATAGGACTTTTTTTAGTCTTTTTTTCTTTTTTGGCAAACTTTCATTTTTTTGGTATAGATTGTACACCTTAGGGTGAATATGAAAAAAAAAATTATGAATATTATAATTTATGTGTGCAATTTTGCTTTAAATTTCCCTAGAATTTTGAAGTTTCAAACAGTTTTTGAATTTTGGATTTTTTTATTGCATGGGTATTTGTAGAGTCAATAAGCTAATAAAAGATCACATTTCGACATTCGTGCGTGAATCAACTGGACATGGTAAGATTCTTTTCCTTTCACTACATCAAAAGGTTTGCTTACCATTGGTATGTTCATGCTTGGTACTATGGACCGACATAGATTATGAGTATAGCCATGGCACTGATAATATAGGGCCAAGAGGCTATATGACATCACATGTATCACTTGTACCATATGGCTCTTAGTATTTGAATAACTATTAAGTAGAGTCGTACATGCTCTATGTATGGTTAAGGATGGGAGATTATTACTATTAAGTAGAGTCGTACATACTTCTTAAAAGTCAAAAGTGTGATTTAAACAAATATAGAGTGGGCTATAATAGAGATAATAGTTGCAAACCTCATAAAATTTAGTTCGTGAGGGCTACTTATGAAACTTGCAACTATTGTGGCAAAATTGGCCATACTACACACAATTGTGCAATAAGGAAGAACATGTATTTGAATGATAAAAGCAAGCTAGATTGGGTTTCTAAGAAAGAAATTCTTGTTGCTCCTTACCAAAAAGGTCCCAAACTCAAGTGGGTACCAAAGAAATAATCCATTGTTTTGTAGAAATCTTCAAGAGGAAACAATAAATGGTACTTGAATAGTGGTTGATCATGGCACATGATAGGAGATGCATCCAAGTTCACATCATTTATCTTGAAGGATCAACAAAGTGTCACCTTCAGAGACAATCACAAATCAACCATACTTGGTAAAGATAACATTTTAGTTAATAAAGACTTTATTAGTAAGAATGTGCTATTAGTTGATAATTTAAAGCATAACTTACTTGTTGTGAGTCAATTATGCAATAATGGCTTCAATGTAACATATCTTGCTAATAAATGCTCTTTTGAAAGAATTAACAATAATCAAGCTCATTTTGAAGGGTATAGATAAAGAAATATTTAAAAAATCCATCTAGATGATTTCAAATCTTCAAATGAAAGATGTCTATACTCTTAAAATGACAATAGCTGGTTATGGCATAGAAATTTGGGGCATGCTAGTATGGATATGATTTCAAAACTTGTTAAAAAGGATCTTGTCAAAGGCTTACCAAAAATAAATTCAAAAGACAAGATTTGTCAAGCAAGTCAACAGGAAAAGCAAACTAAAGCTTCCTTTAGGTCTAAAGATGTCGTTTCCACTTTTGGGCCATTCAAACTATTGCATATGGACTTATTTGGACCTATTCAAACTTTAAGCTTGGGTAGCAAAAAATATACCTTGGTTATTACCGATGACTTCACTAGATATGTATGGACTTTCTTCTTTGTATCTAAAAACGAATCAAACAATTTCTTTTTTAGATATGGCAAGATAGTCCAAAATGAAAAAAGGTCTTAAGACTGCAACTATTCGAAGCGATCATGGGAGAAAATTTAAAAATTATGAAATGGATTACTTTTGTAGTAAATTTAGAATTGAACACACTTTTTTGGTAACTATGACACCAGAACAAAATGGAGTAATGGAGAGGAAAAATAGAACTTTAATTGAAATGGCTAAGACAATATTGTGTGAAAACAACTTATCTAAATATTTTTGGATCAAAACTGTTAATACAACATGCTACCATATCTAATCGAGTGTTCATTAGACCTATACTTAAGAAAACCTTTTGTGAGCTTTGTAAAGGAAAAGGACCTGACATTTCATACTTTCATCTGTTTGGCACTAAACGTTACATCTTGAATAATGAAAAATATCAACTAGCTAAATTTGATGCAAAGAGTGATAAAGGTGTTTTTATTGGCTATTCCCTTACTAGTAAAGCTTATAAAGTATTTAATAAAAGAAATTTGGTTGTGGAAGAATCAATTCATGTTGTTGATATGAATAATGAGTGTGTTACTTTAGATAAATTTTCCTTTGCAAACAATGATCATATTAAAGAAATAGAAATAAGAGATGAATGTAAAAAGGATGTTTTGAATGAATCAATTAGCCATGACCTTCTTAAGGAATGGAAATATGTTAGGTCTCACCTCAGGATCTAATAATAGGTGAATCATCAAATAGGGTGAAAACAAGATCATCCCTAAAAAAATATGATTAATCTAGTTTTTTTATCCCAAATCAAGCCCAAAAATGTAGATGAATCTTTGAAAGATGAATTTTGGGTGCAAGTAATGCAAGAAGAATTAAATCAATTCACTAGAAATGAAGTTTGGAACTTAGTACCTAGACTAGTAATAAATCAGTAATTGAAACCAAATGAGTTTACAAAAATAAACCTGATGAAACCAAAATAGTAACTAGGAACAAAGCTCAGTTAGTGGCTAAGGGTTATAATCAAGAAGAGGGCATAGATTTTGATAAGGCTTTTACTCCAATTGGTAGACTAGAAGCTAGTAGGATGTTTTTGGTAGTTGCCACTTTTAAAAATTTTACACTTTTTCAAATGGATGTCAAAAGTGCTATCTTAAGTGACTTCATCAAAGAAGAGGTTTATATAGAGCAACCATCGAGTTTTGAAAATAACGAATTCCCTAATCATGTTTATAAACTAAACAAAGCTCTTTATGGACTCAAGAAAGATCTTAGAGCTTAGTATGAAAGGCTTAATAGCTTCTTAATAAAAAAAGGATTTTCTAGAGGAAAAATCGATGTAACATTATTTATCAAGAATCACAAGTCAAACACATATATTGTGTAAATCTATGTAGATGACATTGTATTTGAAGCTACTAGCATGAGACCTATAAATGAATTTGTTGAGTCCATGAAGAGTAAATTGAAATGAGCATGATGAGGGAATTCAATTACTTCCTAAGTCTCCAAGTGAAACAAATCGAAAATGGCACATTCATCAATCAATCTAAATATACCAAAAACTCTTGAAAAGATTTAAAATGGATAATTGCAAAACCAGGCCTACACCTATGATTACAAGTGTAAAACTAGATAAAGATGAAGATGACAAAAATGTATTTGAGAAATTATGTGGAGGCATGATAGGTAACTTATTGTATATAATTGCTTCTTGACCCAATATCAAGTTTTTGGTGTGCTTATGTATATGAATTCAATCTTGCCTCAAGGAATCTCACGTAAGTGTGGTAAAACACATCTTCAAGTATCTTGTGGGCGCCATTGAAATTAGCTTGTTGTATCTAAAGTTTACTTCTTTTGACTTAGTTGGATACTCCAATGCGGACTTTGCTAAGTGTAAAGTTGATCGAAAAAGTACAAGCGGCGCATGTCACTTTCTTGAAAACTCTCTAATATCTTGGTACTTAAAGAAACAAAACTTGGTTGTACTCTTAACCACCGGCCGAATATGTGGCCATCGGTAGTTGTTGTGCACAAGTTTTGTAGATGAAACAAACTTTATAGATTATGGACTAAAGTATGATAATGTCCCAATTCAATGTTATCATACTAGTGCTATAAATTTAACAAAAATCCAATCCAACACTTAAGGATTAAGTATACCAAAATTAGACATCATTTCATTGAGAGATCATATTCTAAATAATGATATTAGCTTAGAATTTATTGACACAAACAATCAAATCGCATGTCACTTTCTTGAAAACTCTATAATATCTTGGTACTTAAAGAAACAAAACTCGATTGTACTCTTAACAACCGAGGCCGAATATGTGGCCATCGGTAGTTGTTGTGCACAAGTTTTGTAGATGAAACAAACTTTATAGGATTATGGACTAAAGTATGATAATGTCCCAATTCAATGTGATAACACTAGTGCTATAAATTTAACAAAAAATCCAATCCAGCCCTTAAGGATTAAGTATGCCGAAATTAGACATCATTTCATTAGAGATCATATTCTAAATAATGATATTAGCTTAGAATTTATTGAACAAACAATCAAATCGCATGTCACTTTCTTGAAAACTCTATAATATCTTGGTACTTAAAGAAACAAAACTTGTTGTACTCTTAACCACCGAAGCCAAATATGTGGCCATCAATAGTTGTTGTGCACAAGTTTTGTAGATGAAACAAACTTTATAGGATTATGGACTAAAGTATGATAATGTCGCAATTCAATTGATAACACTAGTGCTATAAATTTAACAAAAAATAATCTGACACTTAAGGATTAAGTATACTGAAATTAAACATCATTTCATTAGAGATCATATTCTAAATAATGATATTAGCTTAGAATTTATTGACACAAACAATCAAATCGCATGTCACTTTCTTGAAAACTCTATAATATCTTGGTACTTAAAGAAACAAAACTTGGTTGTACTCTTAACCACCAAAGTCGAATATGTGGCCATCAGTAGTTGTTGTGCACAAGTTTTGTAGATGAAACAAACTTTATAGGATTATGGACTAAAGTATGATAATGTCCCAATTCAATGTGATAACACTAGTGCTATAAATTTAACAAAAAATCCAATCCAATCCAACACTTAAGGATTAAGTATACCGAAATTAGACATCATTTCATTAGAGATCATATTCTAAATAATGATATTAGCTTAGAATTTATTGACACAAATAATCAAATCGCATGCCACTTTCTTGAAAACACTCTAATTTCTTGGTACTTAAAGAAACAAAACTTGGTTGTACTCTTAACCACCGTGGCCGAATATGTGGTCATCGGTAGTTTTTGTGCACAAGTTTTGTAGATGAAACTAACTTTATAGGATTATGGACTAAAGTATGATAATGTCCAATTCAATGTGATAACACTAGTGCTATAAATTTAACAAAAAATCCCATCTAACACTTAAGGATTAAGTATACCAAAATTACACATCATTTCATTAGAGATCATATTCTAAATAATGATATTAGCTTAGAATTTATTGACACAAATAATCAAATCGCATGTCACTTTCTTGAAAACTCTCTAATATCTTGGTACTTAAAGAAACAAAACTTGGTTGTACTCTTAACCACGTGGCCGAATATGTGGCCATCGGTAGTTGTTGTGCACAAGTTTTGTAGATGAAACTAACTTTATAGGATTATGGACTAAAGTATGATAATGTCCAATTCAATGTGATAACACTAGTGCTATAAATTTAACAAAAAAATCCAATCCAACACTTAAGGATTAAGTATACCGAAATTAGACATCATTTCATTAGAGATCATATACTAAATAATAATATTAGTTTAGAATTTATTGAACAAACAATCAAATCGCATGTCACTTTCTTGAAAACTCTCTAATATCTTGGTACTTAAAGAAACAAAACTTGGTTGTACTCTTAACCACCGAGGCCGAATATGTGGCCATTGGTAGTTGTTGTGCACAAGTTTTGTAGATGAAACAAACTTTATAGGATTATAGACTAAAGTATGATAATGTCCCATTCAATGTTATCACACTAGTGCTATAAATTTAACAAAAATCCAATCCAACACTTAAGGATTAAGTATACCAAAATTAGACATCATTTCATTGAGAGATTATATTCTAAATAATTATATTAACTTAGAATTTGTTGACACCAATAATCAAATCGCTGACATCTTTACAAAACCTTTGGGTACGGATTGGTTTTGCACCTTACATAGAGAATTGGGCATGATCATGCAAGATGGGTGCTAAATATCATGAAGCTAAATTGGTGTCTATGAGCAAAATGAGCTATTCTTTCAAAATACCTCATTAGGATATAAATAATTTCAGGATAACCAAGTTGTTAGATGCCAAGTTATGCTTGAAATAGATCATTAACAATGTAATGTAACTTGGTGAATGCTTATTGAATGCTTAAGTCATGTATGTCTTCCTAATACTCATTATGTGAAACTCTTATTTTTCTTCTTCAAACTTTCCTCTACCATGATCCTTTTAGCCAATGAGACTTGTTGAACATGCAAGTTTCACCATAGGCTCATATGCGTTTTTGTGTACATTAGTGGAAGTCAGCTCAAATCTAGGTTTGCTTGCACATAACGTGCTCACATTTCGCTTTTTCCACAAAAACTCTCATAAGCAAGTGTATCTCATCCATAAGTCAGTTTATGCATAAATGAGGTTTCTACGCCCTATACATAGCACATACATGCATAGAACATGGCCTTTTTTCTTGATCACCACATACATGTATTGTATTGTTTTGGATAAGTCGTACGCTAAATAATACTTTTTCATATGACATCCACATCGCTTAACTTAGGATGACTTCTTCATAAGCCTTATTCAATTTCTTTTTTGCCCCAAATTTCTCAACTTTTTTTTATTGCTTCTACAAAAAAATTGCATAAAACACTGGCTTGCCAGTGAAATTATTATTGCAACGCATGTGTAAGCGCGAGCATGAAAAGTCTCACCAGTACACATCTGTTAGGCTCATATATTAACTCCATCTTCTCACTCCTCTTCATTTTTTTCTCCTTTTAGTCTTGTGCCTTCCTTCCTCCCTCCAAACCTTAGCCTCCATTTTTTTAAGCCACATTCCTATCCATACCCTCAAAACCCCATCATCACTCTCCACCACCACCCCACCATCTCTAGCTACCCTATTTCCTTTCTCTCCTCTTTCTCTCTTTGCTTATCTTTATTCTCTCTCTCACCACTTCACCTCTACTATGCCACTAAGGATAGCTCATGGCCATGTTCTACCTCCTCTACCAGTTTTTAACGCTTTCCTCTTTTCGGATAAGAAGCATTTTGATAGGTATGCTCTGTTTCACGATCTCCCCATAAATATTGGTAGAAATTACTAAGAAGAGGTTCTTGATTATTTTCGTATTCCCCAACTTCCTAATGTAGCAATCAATAATATTTTAAATACCATGCTTTTTCCTATTGAAGTCAATGAGGAAGCTGTTTGGTTGATCTATTGTAATTTGACTGATTATTTAGGAGATGATGGTAGTCTGGGTGTTGGAATGGAAACCAGAGTTAGCAAATTCGTAGTTGTCAATTATACACATATCTGTATGGTAGGAGGATTGACATTTCCCATCATGATATTTGTAGTCTCATTGATATTGATGATAAAGGTTTAAGAATGCCTAGTCATTTTGATGGTGCTAGCTACTATGAAGAGTTGTTTATTGTATTTGATATGGGCCTTAATTGGTGCGAGCCGCGTAACTTATACTCGTCCCATCTTTCTTTATGCCATTGGGTGCTTCACTAATTGTCACTGATCCTTTGTAAAGAACAATAAACTCAAGTGACTCAATAGGAACTCTAGATCCTAATTCATATCTTATGGTGTAAGAGAGTTAGTTTCTCTTATCTTATGCATAGAGACTTTAAGAATGTAACAAACAAGCATGGTCAGGCTGTTTTCCATGGAAGTAGGATGATTACTCCCTTGTTACAATGCAAGGGCGTCGAATTTTGTTCTAAAAGTTGTCATACCCAGGTTCCCACCTCCTTCTTCAATACTATTAGTTCAAGCACCAGGAAGAAGGATCATGATAGGTGGGTTTACAAGAAATGACTTGAGTCATATATTGGTGGTGATACTCTCCTTCCTAGTTTTGGTATGGACTCTAGTTTTGATACTGATGAGCCCCCTGTTCAAGCTCCTAGCTCATCCAATTCTTTGCTTCAGGAGATTCATGATCATATGGATTCTGGTTTTGAGTCTTTGTAAGCTTAGATTTCTGACCTTCGATTTTAAGTCTCTTAGCTCTAACATTCATGGGTCCATGGATTACTTCTATTGCATTCATCCTCACCCATCTCCAACTGATGATCCTCCTGCTTGATTTGGCTTCCATCTCTGCTTCCCCCTTATCTTACTTTGTCATTAGATTATGTTTTGTCCTTTATCTTTTGGTTGTTTTGGACTTTATGATTTTGATTGTTTTGTAATGGACTTTACTCAACTCTCTTGTTGACTGATGTTAACTCATATGGCTGATTATTATGACTTTTATCCAGTATTAGAATTTTTTATTGAACCATAGATGTTGCTATATTGCTATGCTTTTCATGTTATGAATGGGCTATTGCTAAGTTTATCTACCACTCTTCACTATGATATTTGGTTCATCTTGCTCACTACTTTTTCTAGAATATATATATATATATATATATATATAATGTGGTCAAAGGGGAGAAAGAAGGCGACATATGTTGAAAGTCAATAAACTCTTTAATATCTCTATTACTTCGCACTTTGAAGTAGTTGCTATATATATATTTTTTAAATTGCAAAACCTTTTACACAAAATACTTAACTGTGGGAGGACTAAATTGAGGGGAACAAGTGACTTTACATAATTTTGCCCTCATCAAAATGGGGAGATTGTCAAATCATTTAATATAACAAACGATTTTGATGAGAACAAAAATACGTAAACCAATTTGATAAACACGTCATTCTTGATTGAATTAAATGAATCATAATTCTTTGATTAAAAGAAGGCAAATAAACCAAAGAAAAATATGGATCAATTAAATCAAACAAATCAAGCATGTATTTTTTGAGTTTACAAGTGACGGACCTAGACCAGCTTGCTGGTAGGCCTTGGAATAGAAATTCAAAACAGAACAAAGCAATCAAGTAAGATGAAATCAAGATGAAGGCGACAACTCAATCTACCTTCGAGAGCAGGTATAAATTAAGCGAAGAATAGCTTTGATTGCAGTTATATCCATGGGTGCAATTAACTTTGATAGCGAACGTAATTCTTGAATCAGCGAGTCGGTAAGGACTTAAACCAGTGAGTCGATGCTTAAAAAACTAGCTATTACTTATTTAATATTTGTCAAATTTCAGATTTTTCCTCCAATGGCCATTTAACTTTTTGATGACCTATAAATATACATTGTTTGACATATTGAAATAAGTTTTTGAGAGCCTTCATTTGCAAACAAACATGCCCATTAATCCTTGTTATTACTCTTGCATTCGTGCTCATTATTTTCAAAAAAATTTATTGATAGAGAAATCAAAATTAATGCTCTTGTATCTATATTTGCCATTTGTAAAAGAGTACTGTAAAAGTGTGAATATTATAACTTTGAGTGTTGTAACCTTTGTGTAGCTCCTAATGAGCATTTGAATTTGAAATTAATAAAAGTGTGTGAAGTCCTCGATTGGAGGTGTGTTGTATGATCATGAAGATTAGGAAGCTGGTTGAACTCCACGTTATATCCTGGCTTAATGCTTCCTTCCTTATCTCTTTTATATTTTCAGTACATTATTATTGTTATTGTTGTTATTGTTACTGTCATTAGTGCTTAATTTGATCATTAGCATTGAAAGTTCGTTAATTTGTAAAATTAAGTTGATATACTCAATTCAACACACACAAAATATCGCCCACCCTCCTCCCCAAGTATATTCAATGCATTTCAGTTAAAATAACATCACCTGCAAATAACATGTGGGAAAAATGGCATGAACTACCCTTGATTTTTATTAGTTCCCATTTCTTTTCTTTTACTGATTTTTTTTTTTTTTGTCTTAATAGCATCTTTATTGCCATTATACATAAATAGGGTGAGATTGGGTCCCCTTATCTTATCCCCTTAAAGGGAGGAAGGTCAATGCAGGAGTGCCATTGACTAGGACCTCAAATATTATGGTGGTAACAGCTGATATTAGCATTTTAATAATAGGTTCTAGGAATCCTAAGTGCTTGAGAGTGTTCTTTATGAAATCTCACTCAATACATCCATCGTACTTTGTTTTTTTTTTTTTTTCCTTCTTTTGCCACTATGGATACTTCTTTGGAAATAATGGTGTTATCAACCGCTTCCTTACCTTTGATGAAGCTGGTTTGGCAAGAGTTAATGTTCTAATTTAGAAAGGTTATATTCGTTTGGTGAGTATCTTGGAAATCAGTTTATATATCGTAGTAGAAAGCTCTATTAGTCTAAACTGGATTATCTAATTCGCTCATTGAATTAGGGTATTTCTTTGTTTCCAAAACAAGATTGGATAATTTAGAGGGCTAATATTCCTACAATATCCCAATACTACTTTATCATTAGGCATGCCATTGTTTCTTCCTTGTTTTGGTAAAACTACATCATTAATTTTTTAAGCTTCAATTGATATTTATGTGTATGGTTCCCACTAATGGATTGAGTTATGGTTGTTATGTTATCGCTTATGCTATTTCTTGCAAGTGGCTTTCTAGTGTTGCATCAAATGACTCAATTTATAGCATCCTCGTGGCAATGTGGTCACTATGGCAACTTGTACCCATGGTTTCAAGTCTATACCCCACAATTACCGAGATCACTTGACCATTTTCTCCTATTTGTTGCAATTAAACTTCTGGTACTTGTACTACTAGAAAGAACCCATATTCCATTGGTTAGAGATTTGCCATGGTCATTGAGGCTTTGGTCCATCCATCCATGTTGATGTTGGATGTAGAACATCCTTGAGAGATTGCTCATTGGAGGTAAATTTGATTTGGGATGTCGTATTTTGGGTTAAAGTTTATTTTCACTTTCATGTCAATTTGCTGCATTATGGATATTTTTTTTTTTTTTTTTTTTTTGCCTTTTTTGGTTCTATAGTGTCTTTGGTTTGATTTTTGCTGTGTGCTTGTGCTACTAAGGGCTTGCACTTTAAATATTTGATCCATGCTTTCTATAAATGAAAGATAGTCATCTATCTTCCCTTTGTTTCCAAATGCTGCATTTAAGGTGATTGGAGTTACAATTGAGTGTTTATGATCATATATTAAAGATTGGCATGGTTGGGATGATACGCTATTATGATAGGAGTTTTGTTGATTAAGCGTTAAGAGGGTTCTAGTCCCTCATGTTTGATCTATTTTGCTTTGCCTATCCCATTTCCTTTGTTTCTCTCTCTCTCTCTCTCTTTCTTTTTTTTTTTTTTTTGGTTATTTTTTTCCACCAACAACCATTCTCCATGTTGACTTTCGAATATGTTCTAATGATTACTAACTTCATAACCATTACTTACATTTTGGTGTAAGGTTAGTGTTGAAATTATTATTTTAGGGAATCTGTTCTGGTTTTAAAGCACGATTTTGGCTAGGTTTTGATTACATTTCGTATTCTCTTTTTTCTGAACAAGAGCTACTTTGATGCCCAAGGCAACAAATAGTGAACAGAGCTTTGATATTTCTTCATACTATAAATGATAGTCATTGCCATCTATTTGGATTATGTGTATTAGTGGTTCTTTATGTTTACTCGTATACAAAACCTTACAAATTGGCCTCTTTCCTTATTTAAGGTGTGTTGACATTATTGTTTTAGGCGTTCTATTCTAGTTCAAAAGCACTATTTTGTCTAGGTTTTGATTGCATTTCTTATTTCTTATTTTCACGAATAGGAGCTACTTTGATACTTGATACATCCACATGGTGAATAAAACTTTAATATTTCTTCATACTATAAATGATAGTCATTTCCATCTACTTAGATTATGTGTATTAGTGGTTCTTTAAGTTTACTTGTATACATAACCTTGCAAATTGACCTCTTTCCTTATTTAAGGTGTGTTGACATTATTGTTTTAGGCATTCTAATCTAGTTCGAAAGCACTATTTGTCTAGGTTTTGATTATATTTCCTATTCTTGTTTTCGTGAATATGAACTACTCTGATGGCTGATACAACCACATAGTGAACAAAGCCTTGATATTCCTTCATACTATAAATGATAGTCATTTCCATCTATTTGGATTATATCTGTTAGTGGTTCAACAAAGTTTGGTTGTGTACATAACCTTGCAACTTTGCCCCTTTCCTTATTTAAAGTGTACGTGTCATTCTAAAAATAAGGCCTATTGAATTTCCTATCTTGATAAGTGCATTTTTACTATAATATTTGAGGGAAAGTTCATAAATACATACCCATATTGCCATAGATTTAAAAGTGGATACTAAAGCTTGAGAATTTGGTTCCATTTTTCTAATGGCTATTTTTTAGCCATTTATGAACCAAGGTCCATGTTTTATAACTTGCTTCACATGTTCTTCTAAAGAGAAATTATAGTGTAGAAACCATTACCATTTCCCACCATTGTGAAGTCCACTGCAAATTTTCACAATGTTTAGAGTCTCAAATACAAGTATTTATACCCTAAGGAGTTTACAAACAACTTGACAATGGTAGTTCTTCTTGTGAAATGTTTAATCAAAATAAAGATCACTTGATTAGCATTAATGCGTTGGAAGTTCCTCCCTATTCACTCTCTAAAATAACAACACGATAAAAGAGAAAATATGAACAAAGAAGTTATTGTTATCTATTACTCAGTTGGTATATATACAACTATACAAAAGGATAATTACAAAAATGCCCCTAAAGGCTGTGATGACACAAATATTAACAAACACACGTGTAGTATTTTCACATCCCCCCTCAAGATGAGGCTGCACAAAAACCCATCTTGGATTATAAGAAGGCAAGCTGATGTTCTCTTAATGGTTTAGTCAAGAAATTTGCAAGTTGCAACTGAGATGAAACATGAGAAGTAGTGAGAAAACCATCATAAATCTTATCACAGGTAAAATAGATATCGATATCGATGTGTTTAGTACGTTCATGAAGACATGGATTTGCTACAATTAATTGTGCAGATTTTATCAGAGTAGAGCAAAATAGGTAAAGTAACATAAATATTGAATTCCTTTAATATGTATAAACCCACAAAAGTTCTTTAATTGTTGCTGCCACACTTTGATATTCAGCTTCCGCTGATGATGTAGAAATAGTCTTTGGTTTCTTGGTTTTCTAAGAAATAAGAGAAGAACCCAAAAATACACAAAATCTAGAAAGAGAACATCGACTCATTAAACAAGATCCCCAATTTGAATAACCAAATAACTCCAAAGAAGACGAAGAAGAATAAAACAAACAGTGATTAACAGTAGCTTTCAAATATCGAAGTACATGCATTAAAGCATCAAGATGTAGTTGTCTTCGCTTAGAAACAAATTGACTAAGATAATGAACAGCATAAGAAAGATCAGGTTGAGTTAATGTAATATAGAGTAAGTGTCCATTAACTCACCTATAGAAACCAGGATCTAACAAAAGCTCCCCATCATCAAAATGCAATTTCAGACCCTACGGCAAAGGAAACTTGGCAGGACGACATCCAATAAGTCTTGTGTCCAGCAAAATGTCAAGAGTAAATTTCTTTTGATTCAATCATGTACTAGCCTTATTACAAAAAGGTCAATGCCTAAAAATAATTTAGGATCTCCTAAGTCTTTTATAGTAAAAGTCTTGTCTAGGTCATGTTTAAGTGAACACATATCATCCTCACAATTACATGCAACAAGAACAACATCAACATAAACAAGAATAACAAAAAATTTACCCAAAGAAGACTTAGTGAAAAGCGAATAATCACTCTTAGATTGAGTGAAGCCATGATGAGCCAAAAATTTTGTAAATTCAAGATTCTGTTGTCATGAAGCTTATTTAAGACCATAAATAGAGCAAATAAGCTTACATAGTTTACCAAGAATAACTTTATCATAGCCTTCAGGAGGAATCATATAAATTTCTTCATCCAAAAAACCATGTTAAAGGCAATATTAATGTCCAATTGATGTAAAGCCCAATTAAAAGATGTAGCAATAGCAATAAATATACAAACAGTAGCTAACTTGGCCTTTAGAGAAAATGTATACTTATAATCTTTATCAAAAACTTGAGTATAACCCTTAGCCACTAATTGAGTCTTATAAGTATCTATGGTACCATCAGGCTTGTATTTAATCTTGTAAACTCATTTTGAGCCAATTGATTTCTTTCCTAGAGGCAAATCAACTAATTTCCAAGTATTGTTAGCCTTTAAAGCATGTATTTAAGATTTCATTGCTTGAACCCAATTAATGTTTAACTTAGCATGAGAATAATAAGAGAGTTCTTGGATAGTAAGAACATTAGAAATAAATATAACATATTCAGGTGTGTAGTAAGTAAAATATGTTGGATGAAAGATAGGATGAGAAGTAATGTGTTTAGAAGAAGCTGTGGATACAAAATTATGAATCAAGTGTATATAATCTTTCAGCCAAGAAGGAGCTTATTTTTTCTATTAGATCTTTGTAAAACTGGTAACAAAGATGATGAAGACTCAGCAAGCGAAGAAGACTAATCAAACACATGAGAAGTAGTAATATCAGTTGATGGAGACAAAATAGGATTAGCATGACTAATATATGTATGATTAGGGTCAGAAAAATTAACTTAAGATAAAGAATAAAGAATAAGTGATGATCCCATGAATGAAGAAGAATCACAATAAGGGAAAAATAGATTCATGAAAAGACACATCCCTATTAAAAATGATTTTGTGATTGACTATATCATAAAGTTTGAAACCCTTTTGCCGATTTGGATAACCCAAGAAAACACACTCAATACCCTTAAGATAAAATTTTTCATGTGCAAGACTTAGATTAAGAGCATAACAGAGACATCACATTGCCTTTAGATTATGATAAGTGGGTAGAGTACAAAAAGAACTTCAAAAGGAGATTTCCAAGCTAGTTTTGACATAGGCATTTTATTTATCAAATATATGGTAGTAAGGATACACTCTCCCTAAAATTGTTTAGGAAGATTCACATGCAAACACAAAGCTCTTGCAGTCTCAAAAAGATGTCGGTGTTTTCGTTCAACTACACCATTTTATTGTGATGTATATGTCATCATTCGTTGGTGAACAACACCAAGTTTAGAAAATAAATATTGGCATTGGTGTTTAATAATCGCATAGCCATTATCAGATCTAATAAACTTTGCAGTTGCATTGAAATGGTTCTTAATATATGAGAAGAAATTAGCTAAAATAGCGAAACTTGAGACTTATCTTGGAGAAGATATGTCCATATGCAACGTGACAAATCATCAACCAAAGTAAAAAAAAAAAAAATTGTGTACCTATAATATTGGCTATTTTATATGGGTCTCATAGATCAACATGAATCAATTAAAATACAATTGATATACGTGTATCACTTCTATCAAAAGGAATACAATGAAGCTTAGCAAGCTTGCAAGCCTCACAAAAGAAATCATGGTTTCTTGTAATTTTACAATTGGGAATATGCATAAGCATTGACCAAGAAGAATGATGAAGATGATTATGAAGTAAAACAAAATCAAAATCAGTTAAAAGTGAACGACAAAAACAATTATTCAAACCAGAAAGACACAAAATTCTAAAAGAATTCAAACTACTCTTTATTGGTTGACTATTTGATACGTATAGTCCATATTTCTTCTTTGCAATTGCCACAACTTCTTTAGTTGAATGGTCCTGAAAACAACATTTTTGAAAATCAAAAGTAGCTTGTAATTTTTCATTCTTTAGCAACTGAGGCAAAGAAAGCAAGTTATGTTTGAATTTGGAAACAAAAAGGACATTGTGAAGAGTAATTTGAGGGTTTAAAAAAATATCACCAACTGTATAAACAGTTTGTGAAGTTCCATCGAGTAATTTGACATCTATTGGTTTGGAAATGGTTTGTTGAGTATGTAGGAGATATATATATGGTGTAATATGGTCTGTAGCACCAGAATCTACTATCCAAAAATCATACATATTATTCAAACATGAAGATCTAACATTAAAGGATATTATGGAGCAAATGTTACCTGAATTGCTTATTCCATTTGTTTTTTCTATTGCATCTTTTCCTTTCATCATTCTACCAACGTCATTGCAAACAAGCTAAAGCATTTATGCTGTCATGATGTTGCTTGCTCTACTCTTACTTTCTTGGTTCTCAATATCAAGTGGAGTATCAGTGTTACCAACAAAATTATATAAATTAACTTCTATAGCATACCTAACATTTCTTATTCCTTAATTATTTTAATACCAATTCGGATACCCAAGTATTTCAAAACATTTCTCAATTATATGACCTTCTTTTCAACAATTCTTACAAAAAAAATGTATTTCCAATTCTTTGCTTCTTAACTTCTTTTCGAACATTATATTGATTTCCACTATTAGTTTTATTGATAGCAAATGCAGCAGATTCATTTACCTCCAACATATTATTCAAAACTTCTTTTTGCTTTTCAACTTGTCGAATCAAATAAAATGCATGATTTATGGATGGTAAAGGATCCATCGATAATATTTGATTTCTTGAAGTTTCAAAATTTTCACGAAGACCCATGAAAAATTACATCAATTTATGCTTACAATCAAAATCCAAATATTTCTCATAAAACTGCAACTATAATTTCGTAGAACACCACATGTGTAACCTAATTTTCCATTTAGATTTTGAATTTCATCCAAACATTTCTTCAACCTATTATAATAGAAAAGAATTGAAGAATTACCTTACTTAATGTTTGAAACTTCATATTGCAACTAAAATAGCAAAGGCCCATTTAATTGTCTAAAGTGCTCAACAATATTGTCCTATAGTTCCTTTGCTAATTGAGATTGCACAAGACTCTCTAATAATTCTTGTGTCATCAAATTAATAATCCAACAGGCTACCATATAATGGCATCGTATGCATCTTTAGTATTCGACTAAATTTTCATCAAGTTTGTTGATTTCTCCATGTATGAACCTTAACTTACAATTTGCCCCTAAAGCCATCTTGACAGATTTGCTCCATGCCTAAAAATTTGATCCATTGAAGACAACATTACCAAGAGTCATTCCAGGATGATCAAAATTTGTCAAGAAATGCGGATTGCTAAAACTCATATCTCCACTCATTTGTTGTATTCCCGAACCTTGGGACATTCTTTCAATATAAAAATGTCAAGGAAAAAAAGAATGTATTATCTATGTTTGCTCTGATACCATGTGATATATTTAATCAAAATAAAGATTACTTGATTAGCATTAATACATTAGAAGTTCCTCTCTCTTCACTCTCTAAAATAACAGAACGATAAAGAAGAAAATATGAACAGGAAAGTTATTGATATCTGTTACCCAGTTAGTATATATACAAATATGTAAAAGGTTAATTATAAACTGCCCCTAAAGGCTATGTTGGCAAGAATATTAACAAAGACATGTGTAGTATTTTCATAGTTCTCCATGCTTGATGTAATTTCTTTTTTTACTCTTTTGTAAGAGAATAGTTCTCATGGAGGGGTCTGTTGTAAGTGTTGTTGTTTCAAGACTTGGGTCTTTTTCTACTTGGTCATCATCCATGTCTGCAAATGTCTCTTCAAAGAAGTATTTCATGCATGCCTCTGGTATTGTGGCTTTTTTAATCATGTCTTTAGATGACATCTTTGTTTGGTTTAGATGTGTTGTTATGTCTAATTGGATTTGTGTTGTTTCGCAGGTTTGGATGTTGTTACTTAGATGCCATTTGAGTAGCAAGGTAGATGATTTAGGGGATCTATCCAAAGATTCATCATCACTTTGGTTAAAGTTTTCTGGGTTATGGTCCCCTTTTTTTTTTTATTTGCTTTTGGAAAGTTCTTTAGATTGTATAGTAAGTTATGGATTGTGTTAGATGTAACCCTAGTTGATAAATGTCTTGAGTTTGATTGTAGCTTTTGAGTGGTCACTAATGTTATATCATGGTGTGATATATATGATGGGCTTATATGATTAAGGTACATCATGAAACTTAACTAATGTCAAGCCCCTTACCACCTGCATGAAAGGCTTAAGCAACCTAAGTGTAAGTCAAGTGCAACATAAGTAGAAAAATTTCTAATCATTTGGTTTTTGCATTCTTGTCATTTTTTCCCCTTTATGCAATAAATCCTTAGTGGAAGAAAAAGCTTCCAGTAATTTATCATTGCCTAATAGTATGTGAAAGGTTATTTGATTAGAATGGAGTTAAAAATATGAGAATAGTGTTTTAAAGAAAAATATTGAAGAAGAAACTAATTCGTGGAAATCAAAGAATATAGTAGAAAGTATTTTTGTATTTCTTAATTTTTTTTCACTTGGTTGCAAACGGGCAAGGACTACTTATTTATAAGTCTTGTCTTCCTTAATGAATGGTAGAGATTAACTTAATCTAATGGCTACAAATATATTCTCTAGAAAACTTCAACTACCATAGAAGATAACAACTACTCTCTAGAATATTACATGAAAATATCTAAGCTGACATCGTTTAGAAACTCTGCCTAACGCATAGATTGTAATGTACTTAGGCTAGAAATGAGTCAAAGTGGATCGCTTTTAACATCATCCATGTGCAATTAAAGTGTGAACTTCTATTTTCTTGCTTAGTGATTTTGATTTTAAATCATTGTAGATTCCATATTTATTAGGCTGGACTAAAAACCAACATAAAAGTATGGTTTTTCTTGTAAGTAGATTGATAAATCTTCAAAGCAAATCAAATTGAAAATTTAAATATAAATCAAATTAAATTGAAGAAAATATTAATTAAACTATTTTAAGATACAAAATAATGTTCCATTTGTGATTAGAAAAAAAAAAAGGTTTGTGGTATCAAGTTGTTAATAGACTATTAAATTTATATAAATTGAAATGTCAATGTATCTTAATTTAGGTAAGTCAAACTTAGTAGCTGAACTTTACATAAAAGTCAATTTCATACCTAAACTTTCAAGGGGTAATTTTAATACCTAATTAAACTTTCTATGGTGATTTTTACTACTTTTCTAACATAATTTACTCAATTCACTAACACAGAAGAGACAACTTATCACTGAATTTTTACTATATTTCCTAACACTGCCTAGTAATAATTGGCTTTGTTTTTCACGTTAACAAATGGAATATACATAATTACATGAAGTAGTAAAATTAGTTAAGAAAGGTTTAATTAATTATTAAATTGACTACTATGTAATTTAGGTACCAAATTGAACTCCACACAATGCGCGCATTTTTTAATAATATTTGGAAATATATAGTACATATTGTAATTTATAAAGCTACTAAAATTATATAAAATACTATAACATTTAAAAAAGTTATAACATTTTGATCTATGAGAATAATAGTTGTGTAAAAGTTACAAATTTAAAAAAAAAAAAAGGAAAAAGTTAGTGATTTTTTGTAAAATGTAATTATGATGTGAAAAATTAATATAGAAAAAGGTACAATAGTATAAAAATTCCAAAATTATACATTATAATTAGATAAGATAAATAATACAAATCATTATAATAAATTATACATATTATAGTTATGTAATATATATGTCAAGTGGTTACCTATCAAATTTCTCTTACTTGGTAAGTTATAATATTATTGAAAGATAAGGATAAAGTGACGTGTTTTTCCAAAAACATAGCAGCACAAAATACTAATATCGAAAGGATAAGGTAATAGTTCATGAAACAATAATATTAAAAAGGTACAATATAAAAAAAGTAATAGTTACGAGATACAAAAGACAAAATATATCAATATAGAGAAGTAATCTTTCATAAGTTGCAATAACACAAAAAAAAAAAAACGATATTGAAAAGGCATAATATAAGAAGGTAATAATAAAGAGGTATAATATTAAAAAGATTACCAGTATAAAAGGTAATAATTCATGAAACAGTAATATTTAAAAGGTACAATGCCAAAAGGTAATTGTGAAGAGCACAAAGGATAAAAGACACCAATATATAATATTTCATAAACTATAATGATATGAAAACATATATATATATATATATCTATATTACTTAAGCCGGAGTAGATGGGTTTGATGTCTTTTTTATTTCCGACCATTGCTCTTAAATTAAAATTATTTTTTCATTTCATTAGAAGTTAAAAAGATATTTTTCACAACCTTCAAGATCATTTTAGTAATTTCAACTCACACATTTTCTCTCTCTTCCTTCATTTCTCTCCCACTCATTTTCTCTCTATAGTCTCCATTAACTCTTTGCTTTATACTTACTTTTTTTCCTCATTAATATTGCTCTTCTCTTTCTTTTCCAAAATAATAATTGCTATTTCAAATTAATAATCTCCTATCTCTTTCCCGGCACCAAACTCCAATTCTAACAAAATCACTCTCTTATTCCCTTTTTCTTGTAAAAACTTACATTAGAATTTTAAATAATAAAACATAATCAATTTATATTAAAATTACGTAAAACATTTTTATTATATAACATATTGATATTATATGTTAGAGGATTAATGTTTTGTTTGTTTAATTGTGTAATAGGAAGGATTCAATACTATTTTTATTATATTATAGTAACTATTTTATTCTATTTTTATTATTTTCGCACACGCAGAGTGGGTGCTTTCGTGCTAGTATATATATATATATATATATATATGTATTGAAAAGGTATAATACAAAAAAAATATTAACAAGAAGGCATAAGATAGAGAAAGCTTCATAAGAGGTAAAAAAAAAAAAGAATAAGCTCAAAAATTATATATTATAAAATAGCTATATTTTATATTTTTCCATTTGATTTTTATTGCCATAGTTGTTAAAACATGCGTGTAGTTTGGTTAATTGTCAAGACTCAAGACGCCTGTAAAATTCCTTAATTGTGTAAATGTATACTTCATCAAGTTATTATGTAGTGATACTAGATGTTATTATCAAATCAATTGAGTACTTGTGATATGATATTATATGTCAAGCATGTAAAATTTTTCACGTTAAAAATTATGTTTGTATTCATGAATCGAATCAAATAAATCAAATCTATTTTATATGGTCTGAAATATTTCCTAAACCTAACCTTGTGGTTCGATTGAAAGAAAAAGGAAAAAGGAAAAACAAAGCCTTATTTATTATTTGTCTATGTAATTAAAACAAAAGCCACACTTTCATGTCTTTAGTTTTTGGAAGATTCTATACTTTGTCCTTTTGTTTTTTTCCCAAAACTGGTCGCATAATGTATCTAACATTTAAAATTTATGTTTAAACATGACTGCATCATTAAATTACTTATTATATATAATATATATATATATATATAGATGTCAACTATTATACTTAGTTTAATAGTCAAGTACAGTCTAGTTCATAAGATTATAAAAGTTTCCTTGGTCTTTATAATTTTTTTTAACTCATAACTACAACTTCTCTTTTAAAATAATAATCACTATCTAACTTCTTTTTATTTAAATAATGATCATTCCTCGTTTTTCTATTTAAGATGTTGTACTGATTCAAGCAAAATTGCTCCATGCCTTTCCTTTTCGTTTTTTGTTTTAATAATAAAAGTTCCTCGTTTTCTTAAGTATGTTATTATGCTGATTCTAGCAAAATTGCTTCATGTTTCTCCTTTTCCTTTTCTTTTTTTTTTTTTTTTTTTTTCTTCCCTTGAAAACTTGCCTTAGAATTTTAAGGGGAAATAGAAAAAGAAAATTATGTTACATATTAATATTTTACAATAAAAAAATCATTATTATTATTTTTTTTATAATTGACACAATGAAAGAAATGAAAAACACCACATCCCGTTTATTCGTGCATGTGTGCTGAAAATGTGATTTTCTATTAGTCTATTGATTCTGTGAATACCCAAACAGTAGAAATCCAAAATTCAAAATAACAATGTAAGTAAAAAATTTTGGGAAATTTAAAACAAAGCATTAGGTGACTCCAAAATAATATTAGTGGTCAATTGTCTTCCAATATCAACCTTAAAGCGAACAATTTATATAAAATTCCTAAAAAAAAAAAAGACTAGAAAAAAAATCTATTAAAAGATATTAAATAATATTGAAAAGATATTATTTTGAATCATAAATAAAAAAAAATCCTATTAAAAGATATTAATGAAAGCTATTATTGATCACATCATTTCCTCAAGTTGGAAAAAATTTGCGCCTTCGAATTTTCATCATGTCATGCAAGAATCGCTTGAAATTAACCTCACACATCCGCCATGAGCAATCTTTCTTAGGTGTTAGAAAGATTAGATTTGCATAAGGATTCAAACTCTCCCGAATAAAATCCTTAGCCAAGAACTTCTCAACATGTCTTCTTAACTCTTCTTGCTTTCTAGGGCTCATTTTGTAAAGTGATTTGTTTGGAAGGGCTACTTTAGGTTCAAGATCAATTTGATATTGGATATCACGTAATGCGGTTAATCCATCCAGTATTAAAAAATAATATTTACCGCATCATAATTGATTTTTTTTATATTTTGACATAGTTAAATTGCAGCAGCGTCTTCTAGCTTCGTCTAAAGAGAAAAGCAAATCGTATACATGCATATTTATAGTTAAGTTTCTGTGCCATTGGAACTTATGGAACCATCCTTGTCGTGTACAGGTCTCCTGCAAATATAAAAAATTGAAAAGATCCACTAAGGTAATTCTTGTGTTCTTTAAATGATGCATGCAGAGGTATGAGATTATTCCCTTCATCAGATATAGGCAGGAATGGTTGCGCAAGCAGTGGTAGTTGATTCTACAGCTATCCATTGTAACAGGAACGTTACCTTAGTGGCTTTCAAATAGCTACGACAACCAAACTTTTTTATTCCCACAAAATAATATATATATCTATATATGCGGCAACTTTAACACTTGATGCGTACATCAAGCACCTGACGCAGCATCCATTTACATAAATTCAGCACTACCAAAGTATACAGACCTTACGACAAAGGAAAACGCACCATGTTTTTTTTAATTTTGTTTTTAAGATCAGTCGATAAAATGCGACGTGACCAAAGCCACTGTCTTGGCAGGTTCAGAAAATCATATTTCCAAATAATAATTGTGCACTTCTCTATGGTAGTGGAGCCCCAGGGATTTAAAGCAAGTAAACAGCATATTCCCACTTTTTCCTAGACATTTTCATATTTAAGGATGCTTGTTGTCGCTATGAATTTATGCACATAGCAGATAGCACTCTCTAATCGATACTTTCACTTGACTTTTAGATTGCTAGAATTCTAGGACTATATCCTATAGAGATCAGAGAATTATAACATTAGACATAACAATATGAGTATTATTGCCACAAATGTTGGATGGTTCCAAAGGATGAAACCGTTCATAGCTGTCATTTTTTTGCAAGCAGGACTTGCTGGGATGGACATCCTTTGCAAGGCTGCCCTGAACCGAGGGATGAGCAACTACGTGCTCGTCGTCTACCGTCATGCCGTCGCCACCATCGTCATTGCTCCTTTCGCTATCGTTTTTGACAAGTTTGTACCTATGATTTTGTCACTAGTCAATTTTGGTGACCAGCTTTCATTAACAAATGATTTTGACCTAAGACTTCATTTTTCACCTCTTTTTTCTTTTTTTTTTTTTTTTGGGTTTCTTTTAACAACAGGAAAACAAGACCAAAGATGACTGTCCCAATATTTACCAAATTAGTGGTGCTCAGCTTACTAGAGTAATTATCTTGACTTTTAAGGAGATATTCTTGCTAAAATTGACTAAAATAGGAGTTGCTCTTACTATTTTTCTTATTTTCGTTCACATATAGGCCAGTTATTGACCAGAACTTGTATTATATGGGAATGAAACACACCACAGCAACATTTGCAGCAGCCATGTGCAATGTTCTTCCTGCCTTAACATTTATAATGGCTTGGCTTCTAAGGTAACTATAGGTTATATTTTGTTAAATAGAATCAAACTCCTCACGCCTCACCTAATCTTTTTCAAAATTTTCTTGTATAGACCATTGCATATTTTGCATTCTTTATAATAGTGGGATTTGTTACATAATAAATATAATAGCATATACCATATCTAGAAGCTGAAGTTTTCAAATCAGATAATTATAGTGTTAACTTTAAGATGGTATCAAATCATAAGAATTGGGTCGTTCCTCAATGGCCTTAATCAAAGCCAAAGTCTCACTGCACAAGTAAGGGGAGTGTTATATAATAAATATAATAGCTTACATTATATTTATAAGAGTTACAAGATACTAATAAATTTATCAAACTCCTCACGCCTCACCTAATCTTTTTCAAAATTTTCTTGTATAGCATATTTTGCATTCTTTAAAATCGTGGGATTTGTTACATAATAAATATAATAGCATATATCATATCTATAAGCTGAAGTTTTCAAATCAGATAATTATAGTGTTAACTTTAACATGGTATCAAATACTAAGAATTAAGTCGATTCTCAATGGCCTTAATCAAAGCTAAAGTCTCACTACACAAGTAAGGGAAGTGTTATATAATAAATATAATAGCTTGCATTATATTTATAAATTTAAGTTTTTAGATCAGATTATTAGTGTGCTTAATTTAATAGTATTCAATATATATGGAGTCCAAAATGCTTAATCTATAAAAAATTGATCCATTATAAAAATAGTCCGATTGATTAGTAGTTGTGTCATTATAAATAATGAAAAATCGAAATTGTGAACATAATTACTGATTTGTTTGTAAATTTTCTTTGCAGGCTAGAGAAAGTTAGGATTAGAAACATCCGAGGTCAAGCTAAAATAGTTGGAACATTAGCAACTGTTGCAGGAGCTATGGTAATGACTCTAGTGAAAGGACCAATAATAGAGTTATTTTGGACAAAAGGAGGAAGCAGCTACCAAAGTGGAAGTGGAGGGATAAGCCTACAAAATTCAATCAAGGGTTCTCTTATGATAACCATTGGTTGCTTTAGTTGGGCTTGCTTCATGATTTTACAAGTAATTTAAATATTAACCTTCATATTTATTGGCACACGCACACAAAATAAATAAGAATACAAATTTATAGTCCCAAGATATTATTCCATTCATGTTCCCACGAATAAAAATTTATCACATGTCAAGTAAGCTAGAAAAAAAAAATCCCTAAATTAAAATAAGCAATATTCATTAGTTCATAATATGTGATAAGTGCTTATTTACATGATAGGAATGTCACGGTATCTTAACGACAAAAAATTTGCATCACACATTTATATATATATATATATATATATATTCTTTGTTTCTAGAATTTCTCAAGCTTATGTCTAACCTAAATTTTTTATTTGACAGGCTGTTACACTTGAATCTTATCCCACTGAACTATCACTTACGGCATGGGTGTGCCTTTTAGGCACGGTTGAGGGTGCTGCTGTTGCACTTGTTATGGAAAGGGGAAATGCGACAGTTTGGGCAATAAATTGGGATACTAAATTGGTTGCAGCTCTTTATAGTGTAAGAACTAAGAAATGGTTATATTTTCTTAAATTAAATTCTTGCCACCCAAACAAAGGTGGTAATACTTTGAGTAATAAGAATAATTGAGTTGGAAAAGATAAAATTAAAAAAAAAAAGGTAGATATACTTTAAGCAGGTCAAGAAACTACTTTCTTTAAAAGGTACTAATATGAGTTTTATACTAATAAAATAAATATGTGAAATTCATAGTTAAATGAATGAAATTATTTAAAAATGAAAACTTATTATCTTAGATAAATTATCTTTCGTTTTAGGAGACAATGGCTTCCAATAAATTAATATCATTGATTTACAAATTAATAAAGAAAGATGTTTTGCTTCTTTGTTCGATTAAATCAATATAAATACCTGCAGACTTTTTTCTCCCAATTACAACAGTAGATATGAATAAATAAAAGTAGAACTCATCAGATAGTAACTGCAATTAATTTCTTGATTGAGTTGAATAAATCACACCATTAATTAGATGAATATGAAACTTAAAAAAATTTCTGTAAAAATATTTAACACAATAAGAAAATCCTTAATCAGTTGTTACAGATTGTAATAAATTGAAACAAAAAAATGATCAATTACTTTAACTAATGATAATTAAGGTTTATGCAGGGGGTGGTTTGCTCAGGAGTGGCATATTACGTACAAGGTATCGTCATGAAAGAAAGGGGACCAGTTTTCGTTACTGCTTTTAATCCATTGGGTATGGTGATCGTTGCGGTCTTGAGCTCTTTCATCTTGGCTGAAAAATTGACCCTTGGAAGGTAATTATATAGAAACTTTTAATTAGATTTTTTACCTCCTAAATGAAATGTTCATGTTCATTCATATGAGTTCTCAAACCAAAATGCAAATTGGTTAACTCCCAACTCCTTCGTAATTGGTTGTTTCAACAAAATCGATTAGTTTACTCTGTTAAACTGGTTAACACTGTCATTTTACATGACACTTTTAATCAATATAATGGAGATTGACTTACATAAAAAGTTATTTTAAGTATTAAATTGATCAATTTCAAATTTTAACTATTTAGTTGCATATTTTTTTCAAAGTTTAGTACCATTTGCGACATTTACACAGATAAAAAAAGGTACACATATCTAAAAGCGTATTCTGATGCGCTTACCTATTTAATGAATTATTGTCCAATTTGTTGTTTTACAGGCTAATGGGTGCAATTGTTATCGTGGCTGGTTTGTATCTAGTTGTTTGGGGCAAAAGCAAGGACCACATATCCTCTTCATCACCCGATCAAGCCGTGGATGAGAAAATAGGACTCCCATTGCAAGTCATAGACCGACAAGTTACGCAAACCGAAACATTTCAGTGTGAGACTATGGCAGTTGATGTGTCAAAGCCAAAAGACACAACTAAAATCGAAATGGCAAAAGGGGAGGTCTTAGTCTAACCTTATAAATCTAGGTTTCACTTGGGTAAAATAACTCTCTATATCGGCCCATTAGTTTTCATTTTTACTTTTGATCCTATATGACGAGAGAAAGAGATTTCCTTCTACGGGACGTA
The DNA here is from genome assembly GCA_024138025.1 of Combretum micranthum. Taxonomy (NCBI): domain Eukaryota; kingdom Viridiplantae; phylum Streptophyta; class Magnoliopsida; order Myrtales; family Combretaceae; genus Combretum; species Combretum micranthum. The sequence goes on from JAMXBD010000020.1 coordinate 699,414, forward strand.
ACCAAATAGGTTGTCATGGGATTTTCGATCCGTCCGATACATTAAAAATCTTATAGGGTTTTAGAGTTGGGTTTAGATATATTGTAAAAACCCTACAAGGTTATAAGGTCGGGTTTGGATCATATAACAAATCTTATGGATATTTGACAATCGTATATTATAGTTTTAAAAAATAAATAAATAAAAATATTACTATAAGGGTAAAGAGAGGAAAAAAGATATGAAAGAGCTACTATTTTTTTACCTCACAAAGATGTTTTTTCTTTTATGTCTACTAGACTAGTTACGGATTTTATAACTTTTTATTAAATTTTGTTCAAGTCATGTTTGCTATGAAGATTGATGTTACTTGTTGCCTATTATATTTTTGTCATAGTAGGAGATTTAATTTAATCAAGTTTTTAAGATATTATACTGTGCAAAAAGTAATATATTTGTGTGTTTAAATATTGTATCATGAATGCAGTTTGTAATATTTTGTATCAATTCCACGAGCATTTTTTCATTTTTAAATATATAGAAAACTTGTATCAAAGATACCAGCTTTTCTTAAATTTATTATTAAAATTTGAGAATATGTTTAAAAAATAAGGTTATCGGATCAAGCATTGGGTTCTAAATCAAACCTTATAGGACAAGTTTGGATATAGCATGAAAACTCTATAGTATTATAAGGCTAGATTTGATAAACCTTATAGAGTAGCGGGTGAGGTTTTGTATTCATATGATCCATCCAAAACCCAACCCTATTACATCTCTACTTATATATTCATTGAGGTTGTTGATGTTAGAATTAGATGCATAACTATTTTTGCCACCAAAGGGTAAAAATTGAGGGCTTGAAGTGATTTCTCGAAAGGTGTATCATTTAACTATATCGAATTAGTTTGGATCAATGTTTGATTAGAAACTTTATTTCCGGATTCATAATTTTGAAAAATGATTTCTTAATAAGGGTACAATTTGTTCAGCAAAGCGGAATTTTAAATTTTAGTTATGAGCTGCTAGCTGAGATTAATATATACACAATTAACAATCTTAAAGTACAATTACCGAAAAAACAAAAAAAACAATCTTAAAATATCATGCGCCAATTCTACTAATCAATTAAAGTTTCCGCTACCAACATTAGCACCTCAACAGTCAACAAATATAGGTAATAGAGGGACAATGAAGCAATATTTTGCGCATCAAATTAAAGTTGAGGCAATGATATGTATGACATTATTAAAATTCTATGAATTTGTCCCTGTTTTTGTGAAAAGCCAAAGAAGATGGTGACAAATATTGGGGTTACAATATAGAATTGAGCCAGTAAACTTTTTGGTTATTGGTATGAAAGATATATTTTAGCTTACTAAAGGTAAGCGCATTGAAAAAGTAGAAACTATTATACTTTTTTTTTTTTTTTTTGGCAAAGTGGTATAAATAAAAGTTACCTAAAACAGTACAAATAAAAGATAATATTATAACTATTTTCATTAGATATCATTAATATGATGCACACCAATATCTACTTCAACACTTACCATTTCACACCAATGTAAAGTAAAAGATTGAGATTCTGTTTGAAATGAGTTATGGAATGGAGCTATTACAAAGAAGTTCTAGGAGCTACCAAGGAAACTTCAAGCTTATATTACTTGTGAGTTAAGAGTAGAATTGAATTCTTTGGAGAGCACGGTACAATGAAAGTTGTAAAGTGTTGCTGGGGTACTTAATATCTATTTTTGGTCTTCATTGAGGAATCGCATGATTGACAACTCTATTTATCACAGCCACAGCAAGCATACTGACATTCACTTTATGCAGCAAACATGTTGGTCTTTTTTGTTGCTGTATTCTCAATCAATGTTTATATTTTACGCTAACACATGTATCATGGGATTGAAAGTATATATTATATGTATTTCACTTATTGTAAATGTAAGGATACAATTGTCTTTTCACTAGTCTTCATATTGCAAGCCCTAGTTACATTAAGATGAATATTTGCTATCTAGGAGTAATGTCTTCATCCAATCTCGACAAATAAATATTTATTATGTGTTAAATAAATATAAAAAAATAAAAAAAAATTCTTAAAATAAAGCAAATAATTATTATTATTTTATAAACATGTCGTAAATGTTTATTTACTAGAACAGAATGAAGATAGTATCTCTAGACGGCAAATTCCCATTCCTTACATTTTATATACTATTTTATGTCATTAATTACAATTAAGCTTATACTTTCTTAATCATACGGTAATTGTACACTCCTTGGCAGAAAACTTCAATGCTGACATAACATTTGAAAAAGCACCCTAAACTCTAAAAGAAAAAAAGTACGGAATAAGAATTGGTAGATATATATCTAAAAATCCAAGTTTAACGATGCCAAATTATAAAGGACTAGTGGGTGCAACGTTGAGTGTACAGATTTAATACCATTAGGCTGTAAAAAGTTAATTAAAAATCCATAAACCCTTTGTTATTTATTTAAAAAAAAATACGTGCTTTGATTTAAATAGAAAAGGTGTTATATGTTATTTCCTATTTTAAAAGAAATATAAAAAGCATATTTGTTTGAAATAAAAATTAGAAAATGAGAAGCAGCTATTATTTTAGACTAACAATTAAGGTAGCGTACAATAAAAAAGCAGAGGTGAACTATGGAGGAGAGAGAATGAGATGTGGAGTAAAAAAAAAAAAAAAGGGAGTGGTGCAAAGAAGTTATTAAAAGGATATTTCAAATATATAAAAGTTTTTTATTTTTTTTTGCCAAAATCAAATATATAAAAGTTAAAATTATTAAAATTTGCGTGAAGTTGTATATTATAAGTTGTAAGTATTAATAAATTTAAAAATAATGATAAGGGCAACTAGAAAAATAGAAAAAAGACACCAAACATCCTGCTGGCTTAAATAATGTAGTCATAAAACAAACTATAAAACTTCAACGACATGACCGAAAAATTTGGATTGAGAAAAAAAAATTACACAAATCCACCAAATGAAAAAATAATCTTAAGAATGGCAAGTTGAGCTCGTCCCTTCAAGAAACGAGGTTAGTGTATTTTACACTGACCTCGTCTTTTGAAGTGACGAGGTTGATAAGAATATATTCAACCTCATCTCTTCAAGAGACAAAGTCAACTTATTTATTTCTGAGTTATTTTTTTCCTAGTGGTATTTTTATAATTTTTTTTTAAAAAATCAATATTAACTTCCTTTTCCATTAAGTCAACAAAGGCCATCATCATTTTGGTTTCTTTCCTGTTCAAGATCCTCTTACTATGTTTCCACCTATTGAAAACTTTTTCTATCTATAATACAACCAACTGAAAACGCTTTATCTTCACTAAAGATGGAATCCAACTCTCAATTCTCGCCTACGAAGACTCCACTTCGTTCCATTAGAGTGCACTAGGCACTTAAAGAGTCTTAAGACACCATAAGATTTCCCCCCTTTTTTCTAGTCCAACTATAGTATAAAAAATGAAAAGAGGATGACATCAGTTCAATCAACAAGTAAATACTTGGTCTAATCTAGCCCTCCCATTCTTGGGAAAACAGAGGAAGAAGAGAAAGGAGATACAGGCCTTAATGTAATGAGGATCTGCTGCTATTCATAGGAAGCAAGTGGACTTTTTCAAGTAGGAGGATTGCAAAAACTAAACATATTAATAAACACGCTCATCGACTAATGAGCACTTGGATCTCTCAGCTAACAAGAAACACATCCTCCTGAAGCTTTTTTTTCTTAACTAATCAACTAAATACATTTCCTGACTTCATTAGTTTAAATCTGCAAAGGGTGCTCTGTGAAGTGATACTCCCTCCTGCAACTTGTTGTCTGGACGTTCATACTTAGATAAGTTTTCTAAAACATCCTCTCCCCCAAGATTAACGTTTATTGACGACCTCATCTCCTCGATGGATGCTAAACTTGGCACCGATATGGTTTGTTTTTTAGGAGTTGCTCCACTAGGCTGATCAACCTGCACAAAGACAGCATGGCTATTAATAAACTAGTCAAAGAAGTAATGACTCATATGTATTGCTTCCCACTATAATTGTTGTCAATTAGTCTAAGCAGCACTTAATTAAGCAACACATATATGAAAAAATTATTATTTCAATCTAACGTTGCACATTTTATATATCATCTCCTATCAAGCAAAAAGAATAACGACCCCATCTTGGGCCAAGTTTAGCATACACAAAAGATGAGACTTTTATCAGGAACGTTTGACTGATATGTTTTCTCTGGCCAAACTTTTCCCTTTGAATTATGCTGTATAAGATTGTTCATATTAGGCCAAAGTTAGAGTACAAAAAAGATGAAACTTAAATCAAGAACATCTAACTGATATATGCTTTCCCTGACCAAACTTTTTTCCTTGAATCATGTTGTTTGAGAATGTTCAAATTCATCAAAAAAGTTCTAGGTTGGTTGTCAATTTAATACAGTCCTCCTCCTAGGATCAGACAAGTTAAACCAAGGTCACTGACGATAGCATCATAATAAGAGAAAATAGGGAAGCACAATTAAGTTGTTTTGCAACATGTATTAAACTTAAATCAAGAACATCTAACTGACATATGTTTTTCCTGACCAAACTTTTTTCCTTGAATCATGTTGCTTGAGAATGTTCATATTCATCAAAAAAGTTCTAGGTTGGTTGTCAATTTAATATAGTCCTCCTCCTAGATCAGACAAGTTAAACCAAGGTCACTGGCAATAGCATCATAATAAGAGAAAATAGGGAAGCACAATTAAGTTGGTTTGCAACATGTATTAGACATTGTAACAAATTTAGATAGCAAAATAGGATCATAAAACTACATCTAGTGGCAATCGCATCTGGTGGCAATAAGGCTAGAGTGCTGTTATTGTTGCTATATATAATGCTAAATTTGCCAATGCATTGTTCCTCGAGAATATTGAACATTTATAGCAAAGACAGCTTACTAAGTATTCTTTTGTGAGGCATTGTACCAAATTTAGATAGCAAAATAGGATCATAAAACCACATCTAGTGGCAATAAGGCTAGAGTGCTGTTATTGTTGCTATATATAATGCTAAATTTGCCAACGCATAATTCCTCGAGAATATTGAACATTTATAGCAAAGGCAGCTTACTAAGTATTCTTTTGTGAGGCATTGCTCTGCTCTGGTTCGGATTTTTAATATGCTATGTCCATGTTGCTCTTGTGTCGTGTGTAGCTGATCCATGCACAAAGTTGCCATGGAATCCATCTTCTCCTTGAAGTCATGATCTCGTGCTTGTGAGTCTGCAGATCATTCCCCTTATGCTCAAATTCTTTATGAATCAAGAAAAGCAATAAAAATTATTTTTTAAGATTCAAATCACCATTTATAGCATTGTAGACATGGTCCACTCTGGTCCTGAAATCTTTGTCCATGGAAGTAGAAGACGATACAAATTCTTCATGTGAATGATTGTAAGTGTTAATGTTTTCCCTGTGAAAAGGTTGAATATGTTGTAAGACTGGTGAAAAAACAGAGTTCAAAGACCTCAAACTCTCATCATATGCAGAACTTACTTTATCTCCTGTTTTATCTTTTCAATACCCTTTTTGTTCATTCCATTTATTGTATGTTCAGCTTCATCCCATTGCTGCATAGAGCAATCCACCACCTTTGAACTGATCATACAAGAAAATGACCATTATGTAAGCATTGTGCATTTAGTTGCTTTCTTAAAAACTTCATTCTTGGAAAATCCAAGTTACATCCAAATTGTATGCAATGCAAGCAGAAATTTCCCTATCATCCACAGAAGTAAATATCTTGATGAAACCAAGAGGACAAGAAGTTGTCAAGGTGTCTATTCGAAAACAACAAAGAATTAAAAATGAATTGTTGGGCCACTAAAATTGATCAAAGAATGAGCAGAAACATGAATGTGATTTTTGGCATTAGACAAAGACATTCATTCCTAAGCTCTCATGTGATATAATCTTAAAGCTCTTATTGACCCGAAAGCTTACCACTCTTGGAGACAAGTCTCCATTATAGTATGAGATCCTGCGACAGAAAATGTATCTTCTACAAATTTGCTATCTGTTGTAATCATGTACTCAATCATCTCCTTCTTAGCTTCATCAGAAATTTTATGCATGTTGGACATCTCCTCATGCAGTCTTTGTTTCTCTCGTGTGTTACGTAGATGAATGCTTTTAGCTGCCTCTGTGACCTGACGGTTAACAGAAAGGATATATTTCAGGTTTTCCTCGCAAAGAACAGAAATAGGATGAAGGCATTGGTAGAAAGGAGAGTTGGTTGGCATCTCTCTTGCTGGGGATGGGAACAGGCTTCAATTTTACTTTACAACTTATAAGAGAAGAAGAAGAGGAACTAACTCTTTTAGTTCTGGAAGAAGTTAAATTGAACAGTATTGCTGCAACTTGATCCAAAGCTTGTTTTTCCTCTCTAGCAGCTTCCTCCTATTTCAAAAGCAAAAGAAATTAGTAGAAAAATTTTGTACATTTTTCCAATGACAAACATATGTTCATTTCTATGAGAAACTCACACTGAACATTTTCTCAAAATTAGTCAACTGCTCAGACTTTTGAATGTGGTTCCTTTCAAGAATGTCCATAACTTCAGAAGCTCGTATTTGGAGGTCCTTAAAAAAATCCACAGTTGCCTTGGAGATCAATTGAGCTGAAATGACTCCCCTTCTTAGCACCTGCATCATCCATAGGGAAAAATTTAGCTGCTATGCAGGCAAGGCTGATGACAACATTGCAACTTAAATCCATACCTCTTCTTGTTGTTGGGCAGAAAAGGCCACCAACTCCTTTTGCTCAGCAAGAGAATTCTGAATGCTCGAAATGACTTCCTTGGCCTCAGTCGCCAAAGTGATCATTATCTGTGTAAAGAATATTATTTTATGATAAGGTATCACTGATATCACTAATTATTAAAGAAAAAATGTACTTCAACTTCATACATTCTCTGTTGCCTTTGCTTGAGACAAGACCGATGAATTCAAATGTTCCAAATTGGTTATAGCACTGTCTTGCAATGAAGTGACAAAATCTTTCAAAGCAGCTACTCCCAAATCATGTGTTTCCATCATCCTCTTAACCTTTGAATGCAAAACTTGTGTTGCCTGGATATATTCATTAAATCAATGGTTGAAGTAACCAATGGGATCAAATCTATGATACAAAGGTGGATATGGCTAATTCTTTTTTTTTTTTTTTCTAATAGAAGCACGGGACTATTTCCCAAATGTGCATAAAACTCCTTATAATCTTCATCATATAGGAAGAAAAAAAAATAAAGCTGAGGCACTCAACCGTAAACTTGACATACATCATCTTTACTAGCTAGAAATGAGCTGGCCTGTTCTTCCATGCATCTTATTTGATGCTGTTGCTGTGAAACTGACCCTATGATGGTCTTGTGCAGGTTTTTTAAACTTTGATCAAGTTGAGAACCAAATGCCAAAAGCAAATTGTGGTTATCTGCTTCCATCTTATCTTTATGATCTGTAAAAGAAAAACATCATCAATTACAGAGAAATTTTGGTGATAGTCGATTTAAATATAAATGATCCTCGTAAATTGTTTTTAAAATTTGACAAATGCATCTATCGTGCCATTAAGTTAACAATTTAGATATTCTCAAATGACATAGATACCTGCTAGAGTAAATGGCATAAAAGCATACCTAATTTCCTGAATAGTGAACCCATATCATCTGATGCGTGCTGCAAGTCTCCACGCAATTCTTTTGCACATTCAATTAATGAATTTTCTATTTGTTCATAGAAATGAAAAGGCATTGTAACTTGTAAGACAGTGAAAGGGATCAAACAGGAAATGAATTAACTATACTCACAAATCCCCAATTCCAATACCTGACTGCACAAACTTGGAGATAACAAGCTCCTTTTCCTTGATCAGAGAAATGGCCAAACGATGCTTCTCTTGGAGATCAAGCAGCATCTTACTACTTTTCTCAAGTTCTACCTGAAAAAATTAACTTTGAATTAGATGAGCGATTGAACCAAATAGGATAACATTCTCCAAACCATAGCTGTCAACCCCAATGGCATTACAGTACCTTGCAATTTTTTAGTTCAGTTTCCAAATCCAATTTCTTCTCTTGCTCATTAATATAGAGCTCCCGATATTTTGTCACTTCCTGCAATAACAATACTATGTCAAAATGTTTCACGCATTAATTATGAGAATCATTTAATCTAGTAAATACCTTTTCACACAGGTCAAGATTGCTCTCTAATTCCTCTATCCTCTCACTCCGTACCTACATCAAATGAAAATTGATACAAAATATTGTGAAGCAGTAAGAAGAAATGCAAGAACAAAGAATATACCGTCTTGACACAAAGGAAAGGTTTGAAAGTGAAATTACCAACCTTCTTTTCAGCCTCCTCTTGTGCAAATCTATCATGTGTAATGTAAACACCATTTTTCTCCCTTGCTGCCCGAATATCTGCATCAACTCATGCAATAATGGGTTTTCTTTTTTTTTTTTTTTTTTTCCTTTGGGATAAATTGCAATTACTAATCCTGATACAAGAATAATAATAAGAATGAAAGAAAGGAGAGGTCAAACCTTCTTTTAATCTCTCCATCTCTAAGTATAAATCCTTAAGCAGCACAGCCTTTGACATTTTCTGGTTTGCCTGTGACAGTGCTTCCATCAGCAAATCAGCACGCTGCTGATTATATGGAAAAAGAAGAAGACTACAAACAATAGATAAAACAAACCTCTGGTTTATTTTTGATGTTTTTGGCTCGATATGCATAGTCCAACGTGCTTAATGTTTCTTCTAAGCAATGAGCTGAAGGGGAAATTGTGGCAATAATGCATGTTTTAGTTTTCCCTCCAAGAGAGTCTCTCAAAATCCTTGTCAGTTTACTATCCCTGGTAGCATTCATGCCATTACCACAAGCAGCAAGTCCATCAGCATGTAACTTCAATCATACAGAATATGGGCTGTGATGTTGAATATACACACCTGTATGGTATATGAGGAGAATGCTCCACTAGTGCATTTATAACACGGCCTAAGGTAAGTAAGCTCTTATTTATTTCCCCAGCCTCTTTTGCACGACCCTGTAATTATCACCCGATTATTTTGCATTTGTCATAGTAAAATTAAAAATCTAAGTCTCAAATGCTCCATCATACCTCTCTTGCACCAGAACGAGAAATGTTCTCTGAACCTGCCAAATCCACAAGATTGAGCTTGCCACATTTTATAAGCTCTTCTTCTCCAACAGCAGCTTCTTTTATATAGACCGCAATGGAGAAGACTGAATGGGAACGACTGTAAAAGTTTTCCATTAAACATTAAAAACATTATCTCTTCTCATAAATTAGGAGTTTAAAAAGTCTTCTTCATTTTTATTTTTTTTTTTGTAATGTACCTACTACGCTTGTTTAACAATGTATCAGCAGTTCGCCTCTTTGCTGCCCCTTGCTCTAAAAGAGTGTATATCTCGTTTGCACTATATACAGCCACTTCTTCAAGGCCTCTTAGAACCACACAACCTTTTCCATCCTCCATTAAAGAAATAGGCCTCTTCTGTCTGTCTTCAAAAGATCTAGGGGAGTCTTCAGATGCTAGTAAATCTGTTATCTCTTCATTGTAAAGTTCCAGAAAAGTTACTTTCATACTATAATCAGCGTTTTGTGACTCAAGTGTATCGAATATATGGCGAACTGCACGTGGAATGACACCAGCCTCAGCAGGCAACTCAGAAGCCTACAGATACCAATCACAGACATATTATGTACTTAATATAAATAAAGATTTTAGGCTGTTTTGAGCAGTCTTTCCAAAACTTAGCCTATGTTTGCCTCTTGTCTTATCAACAATATCAACTTAATAATATGTCGTTTAAAACATATCCCTTAAGAAGCCAATGCAGATTCCTATAATAACCATTGCTTACCTTCTTTCTCATTCCACCCTCCATGGTATATGTTTTCCCTGTGCCTGTCTGGCCATATGCAAAAATTGTGCAGTTGTAACCCTCAAGGACTTCATTAACAATAGGGGCAATGGATTGATCATAGATTGATCTTTGTTGTGCTTTAGGACCAAAGACCTTTTGAACATGACAGATTAAACAATACTCAGCATGCCAACTCATGTTAAAAGGACAGTAAAGAATTAGACATAAGAGGTAGAAGCATACCTTGTCAAAAGTAAAAACTCTATCTACTTGCTTGTTTGCTAGATTTTGCATAACAGTCACTTCTCTTTTACATTCGTTGCATGATATCACTTTTGTCACATTCAGCCTTTGCTCTTCATCATTTAATGGCCTGAGATATAACTTTTCTTTAGACTAATATTTAAAAGGATTAGGAAAGTAGATCTATTTGGAAAGGACACGGATGCCATGTTAATTTTTTTACTACCCTTTTCGATGCCAGGTTAATTTTTTTACTACCCTTTTCCTTTATACTTTTCATAGAAGAATATAAATAATCCTTTGCACTTAGCAAAAAATATTTTCGTTGGACCAAAGACTAGCAAGTGCCAACAAGGAAGGACTCAAGATCATTGATATATCTCCAATTCTGACAATGTAATATCCAAGGAAGGACATTGCACAATCTTCACTGTACCAAATTGGACATGCTTATCTTATGCTTGCTGGAAAGTGTGTGATCACTCTAAGACTAGAAGAAAGCAACTCTTGATGTATGAAATACCCGCAACACCTTTCTTTTGGAAAAGGTCCAGCAAACTTTTATTTTATTTTCTTTTGAAGATCATGTTCATTATAAAGCTCGATACCTCAAAAAGAATGAGGAAAAAAAAGGGGCACTCAAATAGAATTAACATAATTTTAAGCAAACCCTACTTCAGAAAACATGCTTAGAAGATGCATAAAAATCATCCAATACTCAAATCCCCCAGAACAACAACTACACTGCCCGAAAAAACTAAAAACCTACCTGCACCTAAGCAGAACCTGTACATTAACCTCTTTGTCTTTGTCCTGCCTGTTCACACTCCATTCAGAACCTCTCAAATCCACCCGCCGCTTTTCGGGCCGGGGCGTGAAGAAAGGAGAAGGAGATGGAACTACTCCCAGACCAGCCTTCCTGAACTGTTCAGGAGTGAGTGAAATCATCTTTCCGGAACTGCACAAACAGCAACGAATATAGAGGAAGCTAACTACTGAACATACACTAGGATTCGGAAAAGGCAAGAACTAAGTGTTTTTTTTTTTAATTGGGTGATTGGAAAAATGAAATTTTGGATTCAACCCAATGGAATCAGCATAATGATGAATAAAAAAATTCAATTTTTCATGACATACATTTTCTAACTTTATCACATGAAACTCAAATGATCTATATTATTAATATTTGATATAAAAAAGAGAGAGAGAGAGAAAGAAATTCACTTACACACAAAATTTCAAAGAAAAGAAGATCCGAAATTCTAGTACAGATTCGAGTGGGTTTAGAATCTAATAAGAGATCGGATATTTTTTAAATTATTATTGAATGAATATACGATTTCTTTCCTCTTAGTAAGGATTTTTTTTTTGCCTATGACGTCGCTGCTTAATGGTCGGAAATTGCAAAGTTTTGAAATGGTTGGGGGGATAAGTGAAGTCAAGAGTAGGTTTGAATTATGCCAACGGATAGTTTGAGGGTAGACGGTATATTATCGGTACACGTGGACCTTTTTGATTCCTTCCGTGTCCTCTTGGTTTGAAAAATTTTTCAAATGTAGAGCATCTTGGAATTACTAATTAGGACACAATTTTGTTTTCTCCCTTAAAGTCTTTGAGACCTTTTTTTATTTCCAATAAGTAAACTGCAATATTTATTTTTTTAAATCATGAAACCAATGCCTATAATAAAATAAAATAAAGCGTAAAGATGAAAACAAGTCCACTTCTAAGCTATTCGGCTTTCTTTAAGCTTAACCTAACTTGAATTTGATTAATAAATAAATTGAATTTGGACATAAAATAAAATCAATTATCTAAATGAGTTGAGATGGAATTTCTATTTAAACCCACAAGTAGGCTTATAAGTTATATATATTAAATAGGAAAAATGTTGAATTTAGTACACAAACTTTATTTGAAAATGTAATTAGATACCTGAATTTAAAAAATTTAATTTAATACTTCATTGAACCTTTTTGTGGCTAATTCCACTATCTCGCTTAACTTTGTCTTCTCCACTTACTTATGTGGATACGGTGACAAATTAACATTTGACTAGACAAAAATATCCGATCTTTTATTAGATTCTAAACCTACTCGAACCTATACTAGAATCCCAAATCTTCTTTTCTTTGAAATTCTGTGTGTAAGTCAATTTCTCTTTCTCTCCCTCTCTTTTCTTTTTATATTAAATCCTAATAATATAGATCATTTGAGTTTCATGTGATAAAGTTAGAAAAAGTATGTCATGAAAAATTGAATCTTTTTTATTCATCATCATGCTGATTCCATTGGGTTAAATTCAAAATTGCATTTTTCCAATCACCCAATTAAAAAATACACTTAGTTCTTGTCTTTTCCAATTCCTATCGTATATTCAGTTGTTAACTTCATCTATATTCATTGCAGTTTGTGCAGTTCCAGGAAAGATGATTTCACTCACTCCTGAACAGTTCAGGAAGGCCAGTCTGGGAGTAGTTCCATCTCCTTCTCCTTTCTTCACACCCCGGTCCGAAAAGCAGCCGGTAGATTTGAGAGGGTCTGAATGGAGCGTGAACAAACAGCACAAAAGACAGAGAGGTTAATGTACAAATTATGCTTAGGTGCAGGCAGGTTTTTATTTTTTTCGAGTAGTTTAGTTGTTGTCCTAGGGGCTTTGAGTATTGAATGATTTTTATGCATCTCCTAAGCATAATTTTTTAGGTAAAGTCTTCTTAAAGTTATGTTAATTCTATTTGAATGCCCCTTTTTTTTCCTCCTTCTTTTTGAGGTATTGAGCTTTATTATGAACATGATCTTCAAAAGGAAAAAAAAAAAAAAGTTTGCTTGACCTTTTCTAAGAGAAAGGTGTAGTGGGTATTTATCCACAACATTTTCATACATGAAGAAGTGTTTTCTTCTAGTTTCGGAGTGATCACACACTTTCCAGCAAGCATGAGATAAGCATGTCCAATTTGGTATGATAAGGATTGTGCAAGGTCCTTCCTTGGATATTACATTATCAGAACCCAAGATATATCAATGATCTTATGTCCTTCTTTGTTGGCACTTGCTAGTCTTTAGTTTGAAGAAAATACTTTTTGCTAAGTGTAAAGGATTATTTATAATCTTCTATGAAAAATGTCAAGGAAAAGGGTAGTAAAAAAATTAACATGGCATCCGTGTCCTTACTAAATAGATCTACTTTCCTTATCCTTTTAAATATTAGCCTAAAGAAAAGTTATATCTTAGGCCATTAAATGATGAAGAGCAAAGGTTGAATGTGACAAAAATGATATCATGCAATGAAAGTAAAAGAGAAGTGACTATTATGCAAAATCTAGCAAACAAGCAAGCACATAGAGTTTTTACTTTTGACAAGTATGCTTCTACCTCTTTTGTGTAATTCTTTATTATCCTTTTGACATGATTTGATATATTGAGTGTTTTCTTAATCTGTCATGTTCAAAAGGTCTTTGGTCCTAAAGCACAATAAAGATCAATCTATGATTGACCCATTGCCCCTATTGTTAACTTCATCTATGTATTCTCGTTGTTGTTTGTGCAGTTCAGGAAAGATGATTTCATTTGCTCTTGAACAGTTCAGGAAGGATAAACTGGGAGTGGTTCCATCTCCTCTCCTTTCTTCACACCCTGGTTCGAAAAACAATGGGTAGATTTAATACCTTATTGAAAATTTCATAGCTAATTTCATTACCTCACTTAACTCCATCTACTCCATTTGCCTACATGGATGCATTGACGATTTAACGCTTGACATTTATTACTAGCATAAAAAAAACGAAAAAAAAAAGAAAGAGAAAGAAAGGAGAGAGACACGAAAAGAGAAGGAAACAAACAAAAAGAGGAAAGGAAGGAAAATAAAAGGAGTAATCCAGGATAAAAATGATAGAAAGAAAGAAGAATGAAAATAAAGAAGAAAGTCCAACTTAGCATCTAATTAAGCCAAATCTTTTTTTTTTTTTTTTGTGGAAATCACATAAACATGATAATTACATGGACGAAACCTATAAATATACAAGTAAATTGCTCAAAAAACTAAAGATCAAAGGCTTAATATCAAAATCATCAAATCCATTATCCTAAACATTAGATTTAAAGTCCTTGATTTGCAAAAAAATCATCTTCTAAATCATCGTCAACATTGATGATATCATATTCCTATACCAGTTCTTGGAGGAAAATGACTTCTTCTTCTTCAGACCAGGCCAGAGTAATCAAATGTGTGGCAATAAGACCAAGTGGTGCTCAACGGGATGAAGTTGGAGATCATAGCTTCTCCATACATTGTGAAGTGTAATTAAGGTACAAAATCTTTGTTTTTTTTACTAAGTTGCTCGTAGAACAAATTGGGTTTTGATTTGTTCTTAAAGTGAGTTCTTAGACATTGTTATAGAGAAATAGAAATTGAAATGGAAGCAAATACTAGAGTTAGAATTTAATAATTGTTGGAAAAAAAATTTCAATTTCTCTACTACTTCAAAACATCGACTCTTTAGTGGTATGAAAGTTGTCATTATTTAATTTTTCAATCAATTTATTTGCATATTTGTGGGTTTCATCAATGAAATTATCATTTTATGTGACTTCCACCAAAAAAAAAAAAGGAAAAATGAAGATTTATCTTTATTAGATGCTAAGTTGGACTTTCTTCTTTATTTTCATTTTTCTTTCTTTCTATTATTTTCATCCTGGATTACTCCTTTTATTTTCCTTCTTTTTCCTCCTTTTCTTTTTGTTTCTTTTTCTTTCTGTGTCTCTCTTCTTTCTTTCTCTTTCTTTTTTTTTTTTGTTTTTTTATGCTAGTAACACATGTCAAGTATTAATTTGTCAATGCATCCATGTAGGCAAACAGAGTAGATGGAGTTAAATGAGGTAGTAAAATTATCTATGAAAAGTTCAATAAGATATTAAATTGAACATTTCAAACTTCAAGTACCTAATTGTATTTTGTGGTAAACGTTTGAGTTCCGATTTTGACATTTTCTCTATTATATATTTACATCACTAAAGCAAAAGGCTTTAATGGTTTTTTATATTTTCAACATATTAAATTTTATATTATTTATCATTTGTAAACATGTGTGTAGTAATTGATTTTCTTTATGGTATTAGTCAATGTCTATAGAGAAACAATCATTTCCTTGCTGATTTAGAATATGGTTACATAATAATCATATCTTGATGGGGGGTTTGGATTCCTTCCAAATTCTTCCCCATGAAGGATATATAACTATCTACTTTAGCTTTTTTAGTTTGGAGGTGCATATCCTATTGGCCTTTGACCACCGATATCAAGTTAATTATGATACACGACCTTCCAACAATGGCATTAATGACACTGTTTGGAGCTTAGTTTTGCTGGCTGTCAGCCAATTACCATCCTCTTGATTCCCTTCTTAACCCTCCAATATTAGGTCAATCTTTCGATACTATCGAGCCTGATTTTTAGTTTTCAGTTTGATTTTCTTTAATTCGATTTACATCAAACCCTAACCCATTTAATATAAATCATCGATTATAAATTAAATAAACTTTTTAATTTAAAAAAATAAAGAAAAATTAGAGTCGCCACCCAACTAAAGTTGGAAAAAAAATAAATTAAGACCAATTGGTAGGTTGATCTTAATGTTGCTACTAATCTACGATAAAATCAATTTTTAAAAGAAGAACCAAAGTTAATAAGGCCGAGGGCTATCTTATTAAAACCTAAATAATTATCACCTTTAACTTTTCAACTATAAATTGTTCCCTATTATATCATATGTCTATGTGATGTATACAAATTATTATATGTTTATGTGATATTTGTATAAAGATACTTCCTATTTTATTAAAGTTTATGCAGTACATCAGATATATATCATATTTTACAAAACAAGTAATTCGCATTCGGATGCAATAAAATTAGAAAATTGCATTTATATCAAGCAATTTTCAATTTGATCAAAGCTTGCAAAATAAGTCAGCGATATCATACTTTACAAAATAGACAATTAATATCTAAATGTCAAGGTCACCAAAAAGATTTTTCTTTTTTTAGCATTGCCCTATAGATGCCTATGTACCCACTATTTAGGATCATAGTCACATAATTCTTTTAGAAAATTTTAAATTATTGATTTAGTTTTAATTTTAAAATTCTTCTCTCTTTAAATTCCTTAAATTTCATCAACTTCGTAAAAATTGACCTTTTGAGAGATATGAATCCTAAGATCTATTAATTTGGTTTTTACAATTTCATAAAAATTGAATCTTTTCTATGTATCAAAAAATTTGAACACGAAATCATAATCACATATCATGCATCCCACATATTATCAAATTTTCCATATAATCAACACAATATTAAACATAACGTTTTGACAAAACAGAATCGTATATTCATCCTCATGGCAAAATCATAGTTCATATATTACATCATTTCAAGTGTCAGTGTATATATGTAACACATTATACTAGGATAAGATCTCGATATAATTCAATTTTATTACCACATATATACTATAGTATACATCATGATAAAATCAGATATTCATAATTTTCCATACTGCAAAGGATAAGATTCCTATAAAAATCATCAATATCAAAATACATTAATTTACTGAGATGAAATCACATACTGTCGAAACCCAAGCAAGGTTTGTATATAACATTGTTCTAAATATTAATTATGGATATGTTATCATCGATGATAATAATAATAATAATAATAATAATAATAATAATAATAATAATAATAAAGAGGATCTCAGTTGATACACATATCCCTTCTTATGACACAAAACATTCATGAATCACATTATGACAAAGTGAACATTATTACCAATCAATATCCCATTACCATTATAAATATTAAATTAAATATGTCCATTTACGAACACCATTACATGGAGCATATTAACATCATATTAGATAAGTCAAGTGCAAAAGGAAGATGATTACATATCACTAAATATACTATACATATAATCATAGCAAAATTACAAGAAAATTAATGCAATACATGCACACATATTTTTTATTATGATCATCATTGTTAATTTACTATTATTAAAGTCTCCAAGTCATACACAAAACCAATTAGATTGTAATTTTTATTATGTTAGATTTAATAACTACACATGCATATTACATGTATTATTCCTACCTTTTTATTGTTACATTTATTAATTTATATATTTTATTGTTCATTCATTATTCTATTATTATTTAATATTAACATAATTATTATAATTATTACTATAAAATAATGAAATAAGAAAGGATAGGTATTTACCTGCAGGGTGAACGTTGGGGATGAATCCAACTCCGCCACTCCGGGTTGGGACCTCTGCTGGAAATCCGATTTCTGGCAATACTTGAAACCGCCGTTCTTGTGGCGACACGACAGTGGGGGCTGGTCGGGCTGGACCAAAATGGGATGGAGAATGGTCCTGTGACGTCTGTTTAGATCGAGAATGGCAGTAACGGCGGTAATCAACAGAGCTTCCATGGGACGAACTAAAGTTATCTACTGAAAGCCCTCATCCTGCTGTAGCTTCCGATGAGATTCAATTACTTCAATTTTACCTGTACAACACAAATCAAGGCAGCAAAAGGAGAAATCCTAATTGAACTTAAAAATAACAAATTTTAAAATTAAGAAGAATTGAGAGCCAAACCTTCTTGAATGAGGACACCTAAGGTCCTATTTATACTGATGGAAGGATCAATGACTTGGGAAAGTGTTAATTAATGCTAGATTACATCTTGATATTTTAGGGATTGTTTTTGCACGATTTTGGGAATTTTCTAAAAATTGGATGTCAATTTCTAATTGGGTTCGATAATTGCACTTTAAAGTCCGATTAGAAGCTTTCAATATCTTTAAACTCACTCAAAAGATGCAAATTTGCATTAAATCTTGATATTTGTGGTAATTATCGAAATGATTTTTCCCAATTTTCAGGAGCTAATTTTTTTTTTTTTTTTTGGCCAAACAAACAAAAGGAATTTTCTGCTGATGGAGCCTAGACAAGCTTCGAGGCCTCCTATAAAACATCTCCTTTAGAATTTTCGGGCTATAGTTGCAATAATTGCTTCTGAATCAGGTCCGATCCAAGAGCCATCTACATGGATGAGGATGGTATCAGATCGAAAAAGTACAGCATCATATGGATTTTTTTATTTTGAAAAATATCCTTCCACGTGAGATTGTACACCATGCGAACTACTTACCATGTGATACTGTCTCCTGGAGCTTCTATGATTTGACCGCACATCCTCTCCAGCATCCATATCCCACAGATCATCTTCCCCAAAAAAGGTACAAGCTTTAACTTTTGGTAAAGAAGCTTTTTCCAATTTCATTTTTTCCTTTAACCAAGCATGAATTTTCTCTATTGTAGCTTTAGGGCTAAGGTTTTTTTTTTTTTTTTTCATGAAGACATTTGCATCTGTCCTTCCAAATAAGCCAAGCAACTTCCACAACAGCCGATTCCAACCACTCCTTGTTTCGTCGATTGAAGAAAGCACTCCACCAACTAACAAAGGTACTAATCTTTTGCCTTTCAATTTTTTAACCTAGCACTGCAAACCAAACGCATCCCACCCATTCGTAACCTAAGATAGCGTGTTCCGTCGTTTCAGATAAACCACAAAAAGGACATGCTGTAGAGACCCCTATACGTCTCCTCACAAGATTATGCATGGTCGGCAAAGAGTCTGAGGCAATCTTCCATAGGAAATGTCTAATCTTGGGTAGAGTTAGCAAGTATTAGATTTTTTTTCCATACATACGAGTTGATATAGTATGAGGATGACGCCTTATGACACTCCTTGTGATTATCTTCATGCAAGTAGAAGTATGCAGATTTAGCAGTGCAACACCCGTTCTGATAAAAAGGCCAAATAAGATTATCCTCACCCACCACAAGGAGTATAGGTATTGCTCTAATTGCCTTCATTTCAGCTTCTGTAAGATGTTGTTTGATATCATCTAAGTTCCATTCCAAGGTTTCTCTATTCATAATGTCAGAAATCTTTAGATTAGGGTCAATTCTATTACCCTTAGATAACATTCTAGCCTTTAAACCAAGTATCCAACAATCTTGACCCACACTGATCCTAGTTCCCCTGTTAACCTTCCAAACAGCACCATTAAAGAGAATATCACTCCCCTCTATAATGCCACTCCAACCTCAAGACGCCCTATTACCTTTCCCAGCATGTCTGAATTCTTGATTAGGGAAGTAAATTCCTTTTAGAACTTTAAACTAGAGGGAATTTTGGTTGGATTGCATCCTCCAAGCCAATTTTATCTAAAGGTCTAAATTAAATTTATACAAGTCTTTGAAACCCATACCACCATAAGACTTTGCCTGTGTCATATGGTCCTAATTAAGCCAATGAACTTTTCTTTCTCCTACCTTTTGCCCCTACCAAAAATTAGCAATAATAGAATTTATTTGATTGCACCACTTGAGGGGAAACTTGAAAATACTCATAAAGTATGTAGGGATTGTATAGGCCACATCTTTAAGAAGAATCTCCTTACCCGCCTTATTAAGAAATCTTTGCTTCTATCCTTGAAGCGTCTTGACAATCTTTTCTTTGACAAAAGCGATGGCTTCATGCTTCGACTTACCCCAAACTGTAGGTAAACCTAAGTAATGACCAGGATCTAGCGTACTTGGAATACCCAAAAGTCTTTTTATCTCAACTTTGCTTTCCTCATCAAAGTTAGCACTAAAGAACACCATAGATTTGCTAAAGTTGACTTCTTGACCAGAGGCACCATAATACTCCATAAGAATACCCTTGAAACATTGCAAATTTTGTTGTGCCACCTCTAAGAAAAATAGAAAATCATCTACAAAGAGTAGGTGTGTCAGTATAGGGCAAGATAATTTAATTTGCACACCACTGATATGGCCCATCTCCTCAGCTTTAGAAATATCCCTAGATAAGACATTTTCCATAAGGATAAAAAGATATGGAGATAATGGATCTCCTTATCTAATACCCCTGCTAGGATATACCTTCCCTACTGATTTTCCATTCAAGATTACATCAAAGGAAACACTAGTGACACACTCCATAATCCATCAAATCCATTTCAAATCAAAGCCCATCTTTATCATAATAGCTTCTAAAAAAATCCCATTCAACTCTATCATAGGCTTTGCTCATATCCATTTTAATTGCACAAGACTTTTTATTACCTTTGGTTTTTTATTTCAAAAAATGAAACATTTCATGTGCTATGATAATGTTATCTTGAATCATAGGACCAAAAAAAAAAAACACTTTGGTTTTCCAATACAATTTCGTTTAGGAAAACTTCCAGCCTATTAACTAGAACTTTAGACACAATCTTGTACAAATTAGTGCACAAACTAATAGGTCGAAATTGAGAAACCAGGATGGGATTTTGGATTTTAGAAATCAAGATAAGATCAGTATGGTTGAGAGAGGATGGAAGTTTACCTGTTAAAAAGAAGTAGCGTATAGCTGAAACCACTGAAGGACCAATCGAATTCCAATAAGTTTGATAGAAAATTCCTGGGAAGCCATCAGGGCCAGAAGCTTTAAGTCCTCCCAGCTGAAACACAGCTGCCTGTACTTCTTCTAAAGTGATTGGTGCACACAAGCCTCTATTCATTTCTGCAATGACCACTTCATCAACCCATTCTAAACAAGTGCTCCAATTCCTTAATGGACCTGATCGAAACAGGTTTTGATAGTAAGAAATAAAAAGCTTGCTTATTTCCTCTTCTGTGTCCACCATGACACCATCACCTCTATCCAAGTTTAAAATTTTATTCCGATTCATCCTATTGATTGCTGATTGATGAAAGAAAGTGGTATTCTTATCACCATACAATAACCAGTTAATCCTAGATCTTTGGTGCCAGTATATTTCCTCTCTTCCCTATAGTACAACAATTTCAGCTTGGATCTTTTCCTCCTCCTCTTGATCAACATCATTCGACTTATTTTGTAACACCTCTAGCTTCTTTTTCAGATCATCTATAAGTTTTCTATTATTGGGAAAAGTCTCCTTGCTCCAATCACTAAGGCGTTTATTGCATTCACCTAGGTTCATCATGATTCCATCTAATGAAGACACAAAACTACCCTCCTACAATACATTTTTGACAATTGTAGAGCACTCTTCAGATGTTCTTCATAGATTTTCAAAACAAAACCGCTTCCTGCCCTTCACATCTGAATAATTATCATGGATAATCAAAGGAGCATGATCCGATCCCAAAATAAGTTCATGGAAAATCAAAGACTTAGGAAATTTATCCATCCATGATGCTTAAACTAAACACCTATCCAATCTTTCTCTTAGCAGGATGCCATCATGTCTATTATTGGTCCAAGTAAACATAGGACCTTTGAAACCGAAATCAATCAAACCATATTTGAAAATCATAGTGTTAAAAACAGCAATATACCTTCTATCACATGGTCGACCCCCTTCTTTTTCAGCCATATTGCAACATTATTGAAATCGCCTACACACATCCATGGACCCTTCATAACTTTAGAGATATCTACTAGTAATTCCTACAACTGGAGCCTACTATTAAAGTCAGTAGGCGCATAACGCCAAGTGAAAGTTCCCATTAAAGATCTGTCATTCCATTGCACTTTACTATGAATAAAACAACTATAGCTCTCAATAATGTTGACTACAACATCATCACTCCACCACAACGACAAACCCCCGCTAATCCCTCGAGGAGGAACATAAAAGGAGCCAGGATACCTCAATCTGTTTCTTACTTTTTCCATCTTTGAGCTTTTATTCTTTGTTTCCATCAAAAAGACAAGACAAGGATTATATTTATATATTAGGCCATTGAGATGACAAATTGTCAAGGCTGACCTAAAACCCTGACAATTCCAAGACAGGTGTATCATAGCCTCCGTGTGGCTGTTACGGGCCAACCACCACCGCCACTTTTGTTTTCTTCATACACTGGAACATCAAACAAACATCCACTATCAGAAGAGGTAGCAAGCACCTCTGTTTTCCTTCTTCGCCTAACAGTTGTCTTCCTCATTACTTTCTTTTTTGTAATACTCTTAATGGTTTTAACTTCATCATATTCCACTTCATTCTGAACATCAATATTAATTCTCTCTCTCTTACTTGTTTTTTTAGGTTCACCTACATAGGATCTCTTCAGATTTAATTTCGACATGACAGGAACATGAGCTTACACATCAGAATTTTGGCATTCCTTCACAACATCACCGCCATACTCATTAGGCTTGTTAGAAATTATGGACATCTTCTTCTTGAAATACTGTTCGTCATCATCAGATGGCGACATGACAAAATAGGATGTATGCCACTCATTAGGCTTCTTCTCAGATGTAGGTTTAGAACAATTTTCCCCAGCAAATAAAGGTATATTCTCCTCCACAACATTATGGATAGAGTTAGGAACTGATTCTGTATGACAAAGATTGGTTTGACTAGGAATACAAGAAGGCTTTGGATGGGCAAGGTTAGCATGATGGGTAGGTTGAAATGTAAATTCTGATATGGGAGATAGAGGTAAAGAGGTAGGGCAGGAATGAAGCTGAGAGTAAGGAGGTTTAGAGTTTTGGGAGGAAGTAGGAAGAGGGAATGAGATAGTATAGAGGCTTCAAGAATGTGTTTGGGTTGAAGAGATTGGGCTAGATGTATGAAGATGTGTTTCAATAGGGGATGTGGAAATGTGAATATATTGGTCATGTGTTTGGGATGAGAGTGCAGAGGTAGGTTTTGTGGTTTTCTAAGTGTTCAGAGGTATAGGGTTGGTAGTTTTGGAGCAGAAATTATTCATAGTCACTTTTGCAGTTTCCAAATTTTCCTTATGATCAAATCCATTCTTAGAACCTTTATACCCAGCAACTTCATCTTCCAGACTACGAACAGGGAAGGCTTTAAGAGAATTATTGAATCCCCCTTGGATTTCCTTTTGGAATTCACAATGTTTGAGAACACGTCCTAAGCGTCCGCAATTGAAACAAAAATCTGATAACCTCTCATACTTAAAAGTAGCCCAATATTGAGATCCATTTTTTCGATCCACCCATGTGCCACTTTTCAAAGGATGTTTAGAATCCAATTTCACTTTCATGTGAAGAAAACTTCTCCTAAGACCCATTTTGGATTTAATAGGTTCCACTTCCAAAACCATTCCAACTAATATACCCTATTTATTTGAATTAGTACTAGACATATGATCCAATTGTAGGCCATGAATTTGAACCTATAGATCTATAAAGCTCAAATCAATATCTTCAATTCTTTGATCCAATTTCCATTCCTCCAAAATCAATAGGTTCCCCATAACAGCCCAAGGACCTTCTGCCATGATAGCATCAGCCACCATTTGATTAGGAAAACCCACAACGAAAAGATTCATACCCGCAGTAGAAATCTTAATCTCACCAAAGGTTTTCCAAGCATGTTTGAGAATGTTGATCACACCAATTTTATTCAAATATTTATCATAAATAACTTTTCCAATCATAAAAAAAAATAATTACTAATATCACTTCCTCCAGGTCAAGACTTGCCATAGAAGACCAATCAAGCTTACTGGAATTCCGAAGACCTTCACTAGTTCCAGCAGAGGAGTTCAAGGAGCTGAAAAAAGCCAGCAGAAAAACTTAGCAAAGGAAAACAAACAATGCACACAACAGAAGGGAAAACAAGAAAGACAAGGACATCAAGAAGAATCAGACTTAAAGGAAACAAAGCAGATCACAACATAAGTTAGGCAAACCCAAGAGATAGGATGTACCGAAGATGAAGTGCCATGAATCAGATAAAAGATGCAAAGACAAAAAAAACACAAGAAAAGAGTAAAAGGAGATGAATATGAAATGTATAACCGAAATAGAATGATGAGAATAGAAAAATCATGTATTAAAAATGATGCAAGGTAACCAAAACCAATAGCGCAGAAATTGTAACAAACCATAAGGTGTGGGGACCACTCTCATTGTAGAAAGGATTTTCTCTCACTAACAATGAGGAGAGAGATTTGTTTATTTTCATGAGCTAATTCAACCATGCAAATGTTCACGAAATATTATAATTTTGGTATCAATGGAAAGCCTCTTGCATTTAGTTAGCAATTTCACCGTCAATTTGATAAAATTGCAAACAAAAATAGATTTTAAAAATGCCCACAAAGTGAGGGGGTTGAGATGTTTTGTACTTGTTGGAGGTTGAGATGATGCTAATGTCACGTCAACATCCGAATTTAAGTTTATTTATTTATTTTTTATTCTAATTTTAGTTATATATCTTATCGAACTTTTTCCTAATTTAATTTATTCCTAATATAATTTTCAAATACAAAAGTTATACTAAATTGAGTCTTACCAAACTTTATGTTACCATTTTTTTTATCATATATCCACCCATTCCTTATTATATTGACATTTACATCTATAAATACTATTGGCCAAATCTGCAATGTAGTCTCTTAAGCAACCTCATTGGATGGCTAACTAAATAGTGTTCTTCAACTAGAAACATTCATCGATATTATGGCCTTGATCGCAATAATATCACAATATTTATCATTGTTGCATCGATTAAGATTGCTCCATATCTTCTATGAGGCCAATAGGAGATTTCTCTTGTGATTCTCTAGGAAAGGGTCGCCCAGAGTTTAAGGTATACTATGTAAGTTGTGAACGGTCGTTTTTTGCTGTTATTTTCCCCATACTTTAATGAAGTGGGTATGGCATGCTAATCCTTCTACTGGTGAAAGCGGTCCATAACCAAGCCCTTATCCTTTTTGCCACCACTGTCTTTGCCTAATTCTGTCCTTAACTTATCAATTTCCTATTGGGCCCACATGTTGTCCCTCTGGATAAGTATTTTGTAGCTCTTTTACCAAATTGGTCTAATGTCACAGGTTTATTTTTCATTAGAGAAACATTTTTTTCCAACCTCTAATATATGTTTATATTTCCTTTAATCTTTTAATAATTAAATAATTACACGTTAATCTGTTTATTTACTAATAAAAATGATAGTATATGTGCTAGTTTTTTCACTAATAAAAATTATTTAGTCTTATTTTAATTTTAAGTAATTATTTGTGATTTATTAACTATGCACTTCTAAAATAGGTTGATTGAGATTTATGGAAATTTAGTTTTAATAATGAATTATTAGAAGCTTTTTTTTTTTTTAATTATTGGTTATATTATATAATCTTTTAAAAATTTTATTTCTTTCTGAATAGATATAGATAGAGTTTGATCCAACTGAAAGTTTAGATTTTGATATTTGTGATGAGATTAATAATGAAGAATACAAACACAAAAAAAAACAATCAAATCAGGTTTGTGATTCACTCCCAAATTTAGATGGTTAAAATATTGTGTTTTAATTTTTAAAGAAAATACAAATGTTAATTGGTCTTCATTTTTTCACTTTTGCATATGGTTTTATACTCATGACGCGAGATACTAAAATGAAGAATTTTTAAATAGAACTAAATTCATTTTATCTTTTTTTTCTTTTTAGATATTATGTCTTTTTATTTTACTTAGTTGACTTGAAAAAATTGTTGATGTTAATTTTACTTTACATTTTAAAATTAATTGTATTATTTTTTTATTTTTTTCTTATTTGACAAGGCATAGGAAAAGCTTTCCATTCGTTATTTTTTTTCCTATTCTATTTTTCCACCCATAACAAATTAAATGAAATTTTGGAGATGCAAAACATTTATAAATTAGGTAATTAGTCTTCAAGGTTGAATGAAGATGGAGAAAATAATAATAAAGAAGCAGAAAAGAAAAACTGGTATAATTATTTAAGATTGGCATTAAAATATACCAATAGGAAAGAGAGTGTTAAAAGAGAGTGTTAATGAAGAGTGTTGCTAGCATTCCTCAATAAGACAATAAACCCCCTATTTACAAAGAAATCTTGCAACTTAGATGTAGTATGGTTCTTGAATCTTGACTTGCACAAATCCCTCACTAAGGATGTGTACATATGGATTGTTCCCACCATAATTCTTGGATTTCTACCTATGTAGAGTTATTCTCTTGCTAAATAAAGTGTAAGGACCCGACCTACCTAATACCCATTATTAGGCATGCCAAATTCCCTAACCATGGATAATACTTAAGTATTAAACACTCAAGTATTATACGTAAGGTTGTCCAAAAAGAAAATATTTGTATTGATTGTTTGTTTAAAACTGTGATAATGTTTTAGAACTTTAACATAAAACTACTCAATACATAAGTAGGTCAACTTTACAAAACTTATAATAACTTTAGTATCAAACCCATGACACTTCAAAAGATGCAAAACTTATTAATGAACAGAGCATAAGAAACTAACTTAAAATCTTATTTTACAAACCAAGGCTTTAACAATAAGCCTATAACAAAAATACATTTCTTCTTCAAAGTCTTTAAAAAAACTTGAACAAAACATTTTGGTTCACACATGGGTTTCCTAACCGTCCCAGTCGTCCAAGAAGGCTTTCCTATCAGTCTCATAACCCATATCATCATAGCAATCCTCATCAACATCACCTACAAGGTGGTATCATGAGTCAAAGGCCTAGTATGCAAGCAAATATAAGGTGGTAAGTACGCTTAAGCTAAATGCAATGCAACAATTAATAATTTATTTATCTTTGATTAATTAAGTAAAACAACACTGGAGTATTAAAACTCCGATTTCAATCCTAAAAATCTAGGAGTCCTAAGTAACAGCAGCTACTCAAGAGGTTGTTATAAGCTTTCCGAAGACCTATAACTGCTATACCTATAGAAATAGAGTAATAATCTTATCTAGGGTTAATAGTCGTTACATAAATTTACTTAACTTAATCCATAATATCATCTAGTTCAACCGGTCTCATAAACTAAATCATATTATTTTCTCTTAAGAATAAGCAAATGTTACTTGATACTATCTGCCTTATCGATTACCCACCCACTCATAAATCACCATTGCATCATGGTGTACCATTACATCATGGTAAATGAAAAGTCATTGCATTATGGCAATGTGATCTAAGCCCTAACTACCATGACAAGATTACCACTCTTCGTACCAGATTTAATGGCACACGCATAACCAATTTCCAAACCATTTTGGCTTATCTTTGATTAAGTCCATTTAGAGTATGGCTAACTTAACGATCATCAAACAAGTTATCACGTAACTGGATACTTTGATCGATCAGCTAATAGACGTATGTTCCAACACAACTAAGAGTATAAGTTTATCAAGAAAATCATTTCATGTTGAACTCTTTATTCACAATTACATACTAACTTATTACACTTAAACAAGATTCTAATCATTCCACATTTTATTCATTTAAGCATAAATACTCATATCATATTTCATTAATCATTTATTTATTATCATCAAGAATTTATTTATTTATATATATATATATTTTATATGAACAATACCAAAAGATCTATCATGCCTGTTACAAAGGCCATGATGGGTATTATGGGTACCATCACACCGATGATCTTGGGTCGCAATGAAAACAATTGACCTTATCATGCCTATAATAGAAGATAACGCTCCCTATCATGACTGTGACATAAACCGTAATGATGATTACGCCCGTAATGTGCTTTATAAAAATTTTCTAAAAACAACCCGATGAGATAATAGTTCTCATTATAGCCATACTCTAGCTTTAAAAACCACACAAAAGAGATAACGGCCCTTGAAATGGCCCTAATCTAGGCCTTATCAAGCTTTTGAAAACACTCAAAGGAGATAACGGGCCATATAACGGCCATACTTGATAAGAAAATACAAATCCAAGAAGATAACAGCCTTGATTACGACCGTAATGAACAGGACATTATCCTATGGTACTTGTTTCAAAAATTTGTGAAGTCCTATGTCCTCTAAACCCTTTATACATTTATAAAAACATACCAAACTAGTCCATGAACACATATTAAGCACCACCAAGCTCACTTGTTCGCATAACTCCATTTCACACACATGTACACAACAAACTTAATCTAAGCATATAATCTCATCATTTATGCTTGTTAACCTCTATTATTACCCTAATCATTCAAATTCTACTTACTTATCACTAACAACATCCATACATACATCATATCACCATAGACTCCATATTTCTTTTCATCAAACACTTAGGATAGATATACCTATTTACACATCTAGCTCAATATATGTAATAGCATGTCCTTAAATCATTCGTAACATCAAAATTCTACTCTTATCTAACTTTAACAACACTCAAAATCACAATTGAACAAAACCAATAAGAAATCAACTTTTACTTACTTTTAGAGCTATTTCTAGAAATCAAGTTTGTTTTCCCTACTTTCTTAGCTTGATTCACACTTCTCTTAATCTTATATCTTACTTCCTAGCCTTAGATCTAGTTTGTAATGACTTAGAATGAATTTTAATGGATGACTTTTGGGTTTGCTTGAGCTTGAAATATGGAAGCAACAGAGAGAGAGATGATGGAGAGAGAAGGTTTGTTTTTGGTATATATTTTGCTGCCCACTTTTAACTTTTGGGGCATATGTGGAAGAGTTTAGAAGACATGAGAACATGGGCCTGGGATAAGAGAATGTATGGGCTTAGCTTTGTTAGTTAAATTAGGCTTGGGCTAAAATTTTAAGGCTTTAAATCTGCTATGTTTTACATTAAACACATATACATCAAAATTCAATGCAATTCAACAAACATATATATTGCTACAACTTCACTAACACACATATACTTAAATTACAAGAATTTCCCATACTAAGAATTTTTTATATAATCAAATTAAATTATACTTACTTACCTACCACAATTTAGTCCACAAATCATCAAGTAAACATATACAAGCAAATTAATTTTAGTACTTTAGATTTTTTGTTATTTCATTAAGAGGTTTCCTCTCTCTAAAACAGGAAATTGCTTCCTCTCAAAGAGGAAAGTGATCTTCTCTTGATTTCAAAAGTGAAATCTTCAACATAGGAAAGAGAATCATCAATTTAATAAAGTATTCTTAATTTGATATTGTTGATATCTCTCGTCAAGGTTTTGATAATAACAAAAGGAGCTTATAAAATGTTTACCCAATGTAAAGGAATAACAAAGAATCAAAACAATATTCTTAAATATAAAAGGCATGTAGAACCCCCAAAAGTCAAAATCAAAAGCTGAAATAAAAAAACTAGTCTAAACAAGTGAACTTACCATATGTCACAAATCATTTTATTAAAGACCTAACTCCACGAAAATGATTATTTTAGGGACATATATGTAATTGTTCCACTGAAGTTAGACAAATATCCATAGGGTATTAATTTATCTTACTCGAATTACTATTTTGATATACGTGGGTTGATTATTTTGAAATATAATGAAATCATGATATATCGAGCTTGGTTGATGAAGATTGAGTCAAGAAAAAGTTCTAGAATTAATTTAAAGAACTTGTTGAACCTAGACTTGATTTGGAGAGAAGCTACAATGAGTTAAACAAGTGAATATTCCATAAAAGGAAAGATGTCTCCTAATTTTGTCAAGAAATCATCTAGATGCTATCAAATATCTTTCTCAAAACATAAAGCTTCTCTAAAATAATTTTAACTATTTTAAATGCTCTATTTGAAGAAGTCTTTCAAAGTAAAAATCTAGTAGATCACATCAAAGACATTAATAGCTAAGTGAAGATTTTTATCCACTTTTAAAAAAAGTTGAATGTTGGCAAAAAGACTATAATAAGGAGATCCATTCTAAGGCATCATAGAAGAAGAGATATAACTATTATTGAAAGCAAAGATGCATATAATTATTTTAAGCTAAAATGATTAACTGAAGCATGAATACACTTCAAGGCTATATCTAAAGATACTTTAGAAGCCTGATTCAGAAGCCACTTCACGTATCACTTTCATATGATGTTTTACTTTGACTGTATTGAAAGTTTAAGAATTCTCTTTGTCTTAATTTTTATTATTTGGGTTGTAAACTTTCATTGTTATAATTGTGATAGTGTTAAGATGACAAAAGGCTATTATAGAGCTACTTTGGCATAAGGTTAAGCTAGGAAGACAATGTAGTTAGGTCAATTGCTTGGAAGCAAGAATCTTTCTACCTTGACTGAAGTTTTTATTGGATTAGTGGAATAAGCAGCGTGGAAGGTTGGTTCCTCGACGTAGAGTTGTAAGAGTAGATTAACACTTAAGGGAAAACCACTAAATTTGCTTAAGCATTGTCTGTTACTCTTATCTCTTTTAATTTTGCATTTTTCATTCTCTAATAATTTTATCTAATGAATTTCCAAAATCTTATAATATAATACTTGTTAAGAGATATAAGTATTAACTCTCGAATCATAATTAGTCTAAGCAATCAAGAGGGTTTTCTAAACAATTTTCAAAATCAAAGAAAATTTTTTAAAAGAAATTTAAAGTAATCAATTAACCCCCCCTTCTTGATTACTTATACCCTAGACCAACATGCATAAAAGCCTTCTCTTTCCTCAAATTAAGTAAATTTCCTTTTTAAAAACCGAAATCTAACTCGTTTTTAAAACTAGGTGTGATGCCAGCTAAACATGGTTTTGTCATCCCAGTTTCCTTCTCGATTAGGATCGTAATTTGAAAACTAAGTAGAGCACAACTTAGACATAGTCATGTCCTTGTCCGTGTCACTCTCGACTTTTTATTTTTCCAAATTCTACTTGAACTTTTGATTCTCCTAGGACACAGTTATGCTATCATTGTGTTAATCACAAAATGCCCTTTTTTCCTTCATCAAATCACTTCTAAAACTCACAACACTTGGTCAAAATCTTTTCTTTCCTCATAATTTATAATTTAGAAGCCTAGAATCAAATAAGAAGCATTTTAAATGCTATTTTCCTAATATTAGCTATTAAATTAACCAAAATAGCCACATTTTAGCATTTGTAATTAAATGTTAAACTGAGTTTTATCGGCTGCTACCAATAAGATTTTGAGGAATGCTTTGCAAATAATAGAATCATTAAATTATTACAAAGACATTGAGATCTTGAATTTAGCTATATGACCTTCAAGGTTCCCAATCCTATAGAACTCCTTTAGTGAGGGGACATTTATTTCTGCTAGCAAGGTTTCATCTTGGATTGCTTGGATGAAAGGCGATCCATCAATGAAATCATAGCAGAGCAATTTTCCTGCTCTCTTTTCCTTTGAAATTTTTTTTCATGGTGTCCTTAGGCTAATGATCTTTCAACATGCAAAGCCTCAGCTAGTTAGGGTCTAGCAAGGGCTTGATCATGGGGGTCGTAATTCGAACATATTGATCTACTTCCTAGTTATTATACCCATTGACATTTAACTCACTTGCGCCTTCCATGGGGCTATGTTGATGCTTTGGCTCTCCAATACAAGCTTGAAGTCTCTTGACTTCACCATTACAATCTATTACCTCGCAACAAATTCTTTCAAGTTCCTACAAACATTGTAAGTTAATAGGCTTAGTGATCGAACCTTATTCAGCCACATGGAAAGCACCAGGCTTTCCACTTTTAACACGCTTTAAATTTCTTGTCATTGCCACTAAGGCAACCGATAAACTTCAAGAAGTGATTGAAGGAAGTAATCTTTTCTTCAATTCCCATAAACAACACCAAAATGGTAATGTCTTAGTTTTGCTAATAGAGTAGATTGAATCTAGGTCTTTTAGTGATTATGCCCACAAAACAAGAATAGGTCAATAAGTACAAAAGGATTATCCAATGCAACTTTTCCAATGGTTAAGTTAGTATAGTGTTGGAGATAATGAGTAAACGATATAGCAGAGTTTAAGCTAGATATTATTAAGCTGTCCACCAAACTGGCAGTTACAGTAAGCGATTACATATTTGTGAATGAGTAGTTTACCAGAGTAGTGGACACTAGACCACTAACCTACTTTCCAAGAATACTTGGAGTAAGGTCGCATTACCGAGCCAAGTGACTATATATTGAGCATAACAATTGTCATTGAGCAAAGTGGTCATTAAAGCAATTCATTCGGCCTTGTGCCGAGTGACCAAGTCTAGTATGAAGGTTAGCTAATGAATTATTGGGTTATCTCATACTCTAATTCTATTGAATTGGACTTAAAAAGCCCTAAGTTTGAATCTCCCCATCAACAGCAAGGAAATTGACAAGCCCACTTACTCTAATAATTTGAAAGTACATAATTAATTTAACAGGATTTAAATTACAAGAATTTAGACTTAATAATTAATATAACCAATACCCACTCACTCCCTCTTCAATTATTAAACAACTAGGACTCGCATACACACACACGCACACACTATTCTAGGCATAAGGGAAAGAAAATACAAATTTATAAAAAAATTATGAAAATCAGACTTGCAGAAAAAAAAATCTCTAGAAATAGCGTAGCTAAAATTATATTGAAGAAGAGACACGATTTTAAATTGCATTAGAATTGTGCATTGAAGATATAATTTTAGAATGTGACATGTAAAATCCTATCTTTTAAAATGGTTAAATGAAATATTATAAAAATAATAGTACATGTGGTTGGATGATGCCGTGATAGGTGGCTTTGATGATAAAGAAGAGACTTTGGTTTATCATTTTTTTCACCCTATAAATTCTGCCTAAAATTTAAGTTTTAAAATTGAAAAACAGAAATTCTTCTTAGACTCCAAGCATTGAACCCTGATCCTATGGATAAAACTAAGGAGGTCTTAATGATACACATCAAAAGAATGTACGTCATTAATGATTAATTAAATTAAAATCGTGTCTCGAAGACACAATTTTTTAAATCAATATTATTATAAATTATTCCATAAAAAATTATGCTCTTTCGTTCTGCTTACTCTATTGACATGTTTCATTTCTTGAATAGAATAAAATAGGAATAAAATTACATATCCTAGGAATAATATATATGTTAGGAATAAAATGGAATAATAATAGCTTGTCTTTATAATTTCGTTAAATCTTATGAGTAAAGATGGAAAAAAAACTAATAAAATATGCTAAAAACAACCAATGAATTGCAATTTTTTTTTATCTGCAAAGGAATTATAATTTCTTATTTGATAAAAATAGCAATTGTATGAAATAATTATTTTTAAAATACAAAGATAAATTTATAGAAATGGAATGAGTATTCTATTCAAGTCAATAAATATGCCAATTGAAATGCTCCATTAGTAATTATGATTTGAGTATTAATTCCCACCTCTATATCATTGCCCATAATAAATCTCATGAGTAAGTACCTATCCTGTTGGGTCTTTAATTTGTTATAGACTATATAGGCTAGTAACTACAATTTTCTAATAGGTAGATGCATATATATATATATATATATATAATAAAAGGATGTGAAATCAGGGTGTTCATCCCTGAATTAGCTTTACTTACCGAATTCTTCCACTCCATCCCAAAAATATATATTTGGTACGTGGCTTAAAGTGGCTTCAACTTTGAATATTATTATGTACTTGATTTGTAATATTATCTTTAAATTGATTATAAAATTTTAAGATTAATAGTATTGATCATCTTTGTAATAAATTTGAACTGTTCCACCATGTAACGCGGCTGTTCTTCTCCTATCACCTATAGAATTTTTTTTTATTTATTATATAATAAACATAATAGCAATTTTTTTTTATCGCTTGCATAAGCACTCACAAGAAAAGACATTACATTTTGCACATTTTGGGGCTGCATGAAAATATGAGATGCAATCATCGTCCCAGAGGCAAATTGCAGATCGATCACCATGGCTAGTAGAATCTAAGCATCCACGACTATTTTTCCAACATAGTCCTATCCCAAATTTGCACTCATAAGTCTTGCAATCTTCGCTCTTCAAGCATGAGTTCTTTAAATTGACCCCACCATTTCCAGTACCATGACACGTAGCACAGCCTCCATTATTATATATAACAAATCATATAACATAAATCATATGATAAACAAGTGTTTTTCCGTTAGTTTGTTGTAATATTAAACTTGAAAGCAAAATATTAAACGAACATACCGGATGAAAGGGAAAGGACAATTACAATATAGAAGTAACATGACAACTATATTTGATCTTGAACCTATATTTTTCTCCATTTCTACTTTTCCTACTCTCT
Source organism: Combretum micranthum (assembly GCA_024138025.1). NCBI lineage: Eukaryota > Viridiplantae > Streptophyta > Magnoliopsida > Myrtales > Combretaceae > Combretum > Combretum micranthum. Next base: position 733,772 of record JAMXBD010000020.1, read on the forward strand.
TTTCCTTAGAAAAGTTTTTTCATGGTGTCCTTAAGCAACTCAACATTCAACATGCAAAGCCTCAACTAGTTAGAGTTTAGCAAGAGCTTGATCATGGGGATCATGCGTTGAACCTATTGATCTACTTCCTGGTTGTTGTACCCATTGACATTAAACTCACTTGCGCCTTCCATGGGCTTATGTTGATGCTTTAGCTCTTCACTACAAGCTTGAAGTCTCTTGACTTCACCATTACGAGCTGTTAGCTCGCAACAAATTCTTTCAAGTTCCTACAAACATTATGAGTCAATAGGCTTAGAGATCATAGCTATTCACCCACATGGAAAGCATCAGGCTTTCCACTATTAACATTCTTTAAATTTCTTGTCATTGCCACTAATGAACCAATAAACTTCAAGAAGTGATTGAAGGAAGATAACTTTTCAACAATTCTCACAGACAATACCAAAATGTCAATGTCTTAGCTTTGCTAGTAGAGAAGATTGGATCTAGGTCTGTTAGCAATTAGGCCTGCAAAACAAGAATAGGTACAAAGGGGTTGTCCAGATTTCAATGGTCAAGTTAGCATAGTGTTGGAAATAATGAGTAAACAATATAGCAAAGTTTAATCTAGACTTATTAGCTTGTCCATGAAAGACATCCTAATGTGATATTGAAATGACCTAATTTATTCAATAATTAAATTTTCATATAAATATAATACTAGTTCTAAATATTAAGTTTGAAGTAATTTTTGTATATGAAAATGAATGTGTAGAAATAGATTTGATATACTATGTTTATTAATGTAAATTATTGATGTATATGCATATGTGTGATGAGATTAGTACAATTGTTTTATATGTATTAATGTGTTTAGTATAATTGATGTTTGTGTTTCTTATGAATTAATATAAATGTGTTATGCTTAAATTTATCAAAACAACTTTTGAATTGCCTAAGAATTTATTAGCATAATTTTTCAAGAAGTTAAGCCATTTTCAAGCTCAAATTAAATTCAAATTAGCTCCAAATTAAACCAAACTCATATATACCCCAAAAGTCAAACTTAAGATAAATATAAGTCCCAAATTTGATCAAATAGACTCTCTTTTGGCATCTCACAAAATTCATACGAATTTTCCACTTTTCTTTTCTTTCTTTGTTCCTTCTTTCTTGCCCTCAACCTTAGCAAAAAACAAGCTCTTTGATTCAACAAATTCTCCAAGCCAAAGCCTCTTCATGTAAGTTAATGCAAGTATAAACTCTTTGTTTATTTTTTATCTTGTAATATAGATATAGAATCCATATTAGGATGAGTTTATTGTCATATGACTTTGAATGGTTTTATGTATTGATAAATGTTAGGTTGTGTTTTATTGTTATATGAACTTGTTTATGGGTTATAGAAGTAGTGAGAAGTGTTGGTGAGGATTGAAGTTGATTTTGAGTAGTTAAGTTTAAGGTGAAGAGTAGGAGAGGGTTTGATGTAAATGAAGCAGTTTGATGTGTTGAAATGATGTTCAAAGTTGCTAAGATTGGTTAATGTGGATAGAAGATAGTGTATGAAGCTAAATATATGTTTGAAGCAGGATTAAAAGTGTTATATGTTATAAATTTTCAAAGTGCAAAACAGGGGAAATAAACACTTTTCGAACAGGTCTGTTTTTTAGTGTACGCCTGCATTTGGTACTTCAACGCCACCAGCGTAGAGGCGGTGTTGAATGTAAATAGACCCAATTTTTCTAACACTGCTTATAACATCACCGGCTTTTGTAAAGAAATTGGCCAGCGTTTATTTTTCAAATCGTACACCGGCCACTGGGGTTTCAACGCTGCCGGCCTTTAATCGACGTTGAATGGGAACAGAATCGATTTTCTTAACACCAAGATTAACACCGCCGGCATATAATTCCAACCCTACCGGCGTTCAACTCAATTTTGCCTGTGTAAATAAGCCGCATATCCCCTGAGTTTTACAAATTCAACATTCTTCAATTGTCCTTCTCTACTTCATATATAGTCTTCTAATGAATCTATAAACTATATAACCATGTTTTAGGTATGAATTAAATGATAAAACTATATATTAAGTTCATTGAGTCTCCTTATATAGTTAACTTAGGATTGTGTTGTATATACATATTCTACGTTCGATTATTGATTTGTTTTGATATTTCTTATTTTAGTTAAAGGTTCTTTAGTTAATTCCCCTCCGAGTGAATATAGTAATACATTATTGGGTACAAGTACGTAATAGCTTGCTTGTTGTATGCTAGGGTAGGCATTATTAAGTTTGACTTAATTCAATTTGATTTAATACTTTGATGAACTGGATGTCTATTACGCTGTTTAATCTAGTTCGAGGAGCAGCAAACATGTCATGATGCAATGACATGTTAGTTAGGTGCTTAACCTAAGTCATGATGCAATGACTTTACCATGATGCAATGGTATGCTATGATGCAATAGCGATTTGTTTATGGTTAATCGGATAGCTGATGGGGATAATAATATCCGAGTAACATTTGCTTAAACTTAGAGGGAAATATCATGGTTTAGTTCAAAGTTTATGGGGACTTGTGAACTAGATCCATGTTGTGGACTGAGTTTAAGTAGAGTCGGGCAACGGCTTTTGAGCCCTAAATGAAGCTATTTCTTTATGGAATAGATATAGGAGATATAAGTATTTGAACTGCTTGTATCAACCTCTTGAGCAGCTGCTGTTACTCAGAATCCCTAAATTCTCAAAGCATGATTTCAGGGTTTGAATACCCAACCGTTGTTTTGTTAAAAGAAAACTTAACAAGATAAAAACTTGATCGTTGATACATTTCATTTGAATTAAGTTTGCATGAGAATTCATTTTTGTATTTGTTATTACGTAATGGGCCTTTGGCTTACTTTTGCTGCTTTGCAAGTATTGAAGATGAGTTGTATGATGATCTGGGATACGAGTCAGATTTTGACAGGTTCATGGACGAGTGGGACGAGTAGGACTCAAATGCCCTTGGATTTGGGAGAAGCTTTTGTTTAAAGCATAATTCTCGGTATAGGAGGTTTGTTAAATAAGCCTAAGTTATAAAAGACCTTAAGATCTCTTTAAGTTATCTTTTGTACCAAGAACAACTTGTAATTTTGTAGTGTCTTATATTGATACTAATCTTTGTATATATGATGTATATATATATGGATTGCTTTTATTAGCAATCTTGTTTTGTTAAAAGTTATTTATAAAGTGTTGGTAGATTTAATCAAATAATTTTCATAAACTGTTAGTTTTAAGACAATCTTACATATAATGTGAAAATGTTATATGTGGTTGGGGACTTGGTACTCTAAATCTCGGGATTTAGTGGCTCGGGTCTTTACAGATATTAATGGAAATTGCCTGTTATAGTAAGTGATTACATGTTTGTGCAGTATGGGTAGTATACCAGAGTAGTGGATACTGGACCACTAACTCACTTGCCAAAAATATTAAGAGTAGAGTGGCATTACAGAGCCAAGTGACCGTATATTGATCATAACAATTATGGTTGAGCAAACTGGTCATTAAAGCAATTCATTCAGCCTTGTTCCGAGTGACCAAGTCTAGTATGAAGGTTAGCTAATAGATTATTTGGCTATCTCATACTCTAATTCTGTTGAACTGGACTTAAAAAGCCCTCAATTTGAATCTACCCATCAACAGCAAGGAAATTGACAAGCCTACTTACTCTAATAATTTGAAAGGACATAATTAATTTAAAAGGATTTAAATTACAAGAATTAGACTTAATAATTAATATAACCAATGCCCACTCACTCCCTCTTTCCTTTATTAAACAACTAGGACCCGCGTACACAAACACACACAATGTTCTAGTTCTAGACTTAAGGAAAAGAAAACACAAATTTATAAAAAAAAAAAAAAAATTATGAAAATCAGACTTGGAGTAAAAAAGCTTTAGAAATAGCGTAGCTAAAATTATATTGAAGACAAAGACACGATTTTAAATTGCATTAGAATTGTGTATTGAAGATATAATTTTAGAATGTTACATATAAAATTCTATCTTTTAAAATGGTTAAACGAAATATTATAAAAATAATAGTACATGTGGTTGGATGATACAGTGATAGGTGGCTTTGATGATAAACAAGAGACTTTGGTTTAAGTCTCCGTGACTCTATTTTTTTTTTTTTTTTTAATAAATTCTGCCTAAAATTTAAGTTTTGCAATTGAACTTCTTAGGCTCCAAGCATCGAACTCTGATCCTAAACTAAGGAGATCTTAATGCTACACGTCAAAAGAATGTACCTAAATAATGATTAATTAAATTAAAATCGTGTCTCGAAGACACAATATTATTGAAATCAATATTATTATAAATTATTCCAAAACCATTAATGCTCTTTAGCTTTGCTTATTCTATTGACATGTTTCATTTGTTGAATAGAATAAAATAGGAATAAAATTACATATCTTAGGAATAAAATGGAATAACAATAGCTTGTCTTTATAATTTCGTTAAATCTTATGAGTAAAGATGGAAAAAAACTAATAAAATATGCTACAAACAACCAATGAATAGCAATTTTTTTTTTTATCTGTAAAGGAATTATAATTTCCTATTTGGTAAAAATAGCAATTCTCTGAAATATTTAATTTATTAACCAAACACAGAGATAAATTTGTAGAAATGGATTGAGTGTTCTATTCAAGTCAGTCAAATGTGCCAATTGAAATGCTCTATTAGTAATTATGATTTGAGTATTAATATCCACCTTTATATCAATGCCCATAATAAATCTCATAAGTACCTATCCTGTTGGGTCTTTAATTTGTTATAGAATATATAGGTTAGTAAGTACAATTTTCTAATAGATAGATGCAGTATATAATAATAATAATAATAATAATAATAATAATAATAAAAGGATGTGAAATCAGGGTATCCATCCCTGAATTAGCTTTACTTACAAAATTCTTCCATCCCAAAAATATATACTTGGTAGGTTCAACTTTGAATATGATTATATACTTGATTTGTAATATTATTATTAAATTGATTATAAAAAATTTAGATTAACAGTGTTGACCACCTTTGTAATAAATTCGAACTATTCCATAATGTAACAGACTACTCTCCTCGTAACTATCATGAACTATAGAATTTTTCTATTATTTATTATAAAATAAACATAATAACATTTTTTTTTTTTTTTTTTTTGTTATCGCTTGCATAAGCAGTCACAAGAAAAGACATTACATTTTGCACATTTTGGGGCTGCTTGACAATGTGAGACACAATCATCGTCCCAAAGGCAAAATGCAGATCGTTCACTATGGCTAGTTGAATCTAAGCATCAACAAAAATTTTTCAAACATGGTCCTATCCCAAATTTACACTCATGAGTCTTGCAATCTTCGCTCTTCAAGCATCAGTTCTTTAAATTGACCCCACCGCTTCCAGAACCATGACATATAGCACAGCCTGCATTATTATATATAACAAATCATATAACATAAATCATATGATAAACAAAAGCGTTTTTCCATTAGTTCGTTGTAATATTAAACTTGAAAACAAAACATTAAACGAACATTCAGGATGAAAGGGAAAGGACAATTACAATATGGAAGAAACATGACAACTATAATTGATCTTGAGCCTATATTTTTCTCCATTTCTACTTTGTTTCTTGCTCTAAATTTATATGAGGGATAAGTTGTTTTTTAGCATGAAAAAGCCAATATTGTCGATAAGTTCATATGTCCTTTATATAAATGTACTTTACATTTTCAATTTTGAGAAAGTTTATTAAAGGAATGAAATAAGCCATAATAGCTTAAGATTGTTAAAATCATATCGGTTAGAGTAATTTTCAATAAGATTATTGAATCGAAAATTATATAATGTATCGAGGTTTATCTTCTCTTGTACTTGCCAAACAATATGGAGAAATTAAGGTCGTACTATATGTAAAAATACAAAGCATATCTTCTTGCATTAGATGAGCATTATGAGTCATCTATAATGATACGATACTGCATAGATAAATATATCTAATGAATCACAATATCTATTCTTTTATTCAAGAAATTATTTCTTCTTTATGATACTTATTGAAAATAATTGCTTAAATGACATTGAATTTAAAGAAAATACTAAAACACAGTATTAATATTGCGTTTGAAAAATGAGATATAACAATATCATATCACTGTGCAAAAATCAGATAGGCAAATGTCCTGATTTAATAATTTGATATATGTACTTATTAATACTGCCATTAATATATGCATATTGATCGAAGAATACATCGCCGATGGAACATGTAATTTAGCAACCATAGTCAAATATCGTATCGCGTATATGACATACGATATATGTGTAAAATTATATATCCCGTATCGTAAACGTGATTTTACGATAGAAATTTGATAATTATTTTTCTTTCACCTATGTCTTGGTTTTTTTTTTTTTTTTTTTTTGTGGTAGATATGTTCTTCACTCTTTATTCTATATTCAGTTTTTTACATTTACAATGTGCATAGATATACACATTAATATTGACATCGACAATTGTTAAATGGTGTTGTACTAAACTAATTAATTATTACTTATATATCAACAAAAAGTTTTAAGAGTTATAATGGTCCAACTCCAAGATTTGTTGATGGAAACTTCCTAAAGTTTCTGCGCCAATGTTCCATATCTGTTATTGTTAAGCTAAGTCAATTATTTATGTCAAAAATTTAAAAGTAAAATATTAATAATTATTTTTTTATATACTCTGCTCCCCCTCTTTCTCTCTCTTCTCCCTCTTAATTTTATGGGATAAAATTGTTCACATTTCTTTTTTAATTTTTGTACTTGCAGTGCAAGTGTCTTATACACTAGTTTATATATAATTAAAATTTTATTAAAAATATATATAAATATGAAGAAAAAAGTATATTGGAGGATTTTCTAAAAAAATAGAAAAATATGTTCTTGAACCCTCTAAGCCTGAGGATAGTTGACCAATAAGACAGACACAGAAGTGTGAGATTGGGGGACAATATTTATAGATACATACGTTCATATATGTACATATATATGGGTCTATTTGTTTAGCTTTTTTATATTTTTTTCTAACAAATTATTTATTAAAAAATAGATATAGATAAAAAAAGTTGGAAGTTCTCATGAAAAGATTAAATAGATCAAATATAGATAAAATATAAATATAAATCGGATATATTTACACATATCGTTTTGATACAGATACAGATACAGATGAAAAACAGACCATCTAAACAAACCCATAATGACTTATATGTTTTAAGTAGTTTTGAAATTATATGATCACATATCTATTTATATATTATATGAGTTGATAATAGAGTATTCTTTTGTATATATTTAATTATATAATTTAAGGGTTAATGTCACAAATATTACTTGAAGTTTAACAAAATTTGCAATTAGGTACCTAAACTTCGAAATTGATCAATTTTCTATCTAAAAGAAACTTTCGTGCATACCAATTATATCTCTTTCAAGTTCTTTTATGTACTAAATTAATCAATTTTAAAGTTTTTCATATACTGAATTGATTGATTTCAAAGTTCAAGTGTTAAATTGATCAAATCCAAAGTTTAGGTACCTAATTGTACATTTTGTCAAAGTTTAGATATCATTTGTAACGTTATTCCTATAATTTAATATATAGTTCATTCACATCCTGCCACCCAATTTTCGTAATAATTTTATGATAAATTTAACTCATCAACCTTATCTTATAAATAAAGTAAATTACATAGAAAAGTATCAACGTTTAGGATAAGTTCATTTAAGGTATCGACATTTTGAGTTATTAAAAAGAGGAATCAACATTTGAAGATAAATTTATTTAAGCTATCAACGTTTCAAGTGGTTAAAAAGTTGCATCAATGTTTTACAATGTGAGTCAAATAAGGTGTTAATATTTTACTATTAATGAAAATTAAGGAAATTTAATGAAAATTAATCCAAACATTGATACCTTAAATAAACTTTACAAAACGCTGATACCTTATTTGATTCACTTTGTCAAATGCCGATTCTTCTTTTTAATCACTTAAAGCATTGATCTTAAATGAACTTACCATCAAACGTTGATACCTTCTTATGTAATTTACCTCTTAACCTCCTAGTGTAATTTACCCTTTATAAATAGTTAGCTCACTCCCACTACTCTTATTGAATTGCTTCGCTCTCCACCACATCATTGTGTCATTTAGTTTTCCTATTAGGTATTTATCAAGGGTGAATGAACTAAATGTTACAACAATTTTGCCCAAAAATAGCAATTAGCTATTTATACTTAATGATTAATTTACTACCTATTCAAACTTTTTGTAGTCCTTTTTACTATCTCTGTCAACTCTATTAACATCATCATCTGACTGGACAATTCAATGAATAATTGAAGAACACATGTTAATATCAATTAAAAAATCACTATTTTCTTAAAATTTACTGAAATAATAGAAAAAATAAAAGTATAAATTAAAAAGAAAAAACAAAAGATTTGGGGATAGTATTTTTGGTACATAAACACAAAGATTCATTTCCAAAGCCAGTTTAGCTGTTCTTCTCTTACTTCCTACCATCTTTACTTCTTCTTCTTCTTCTTTTTTCCCGGTTAAGTAATGCCGAGAAAACTCAAACAACACATACCCAATTAATATAATCCACTTATGAAGTGAAATCTAAGAAGAAATAGATCTCAAGTTTTGATCTTGAGATAGAGTTTGGAGATAAAGTTAAAAACTCAAGCAAAAAAACTAAAGAATCGTGACATGTTAAGGAGTAAGGGGGAGGGGGAACGAGAGGGGATGATGAAATGGGGCATTGGAGTTTGCTTGTTTGGTTTTTAAGGGGGAAAAATGTCAAAGGAAAAGACTACGTAGTCGTCTTACGAGGGCGTTAGAGACGAAGAAGGATATTAGAAAGACAAGCTTTGTTTTGGTTTTGGTCTTAGTGGTCATTGGGGCCTTCTCAACAGTATAGACATCGGCACGGTTCGGGTCGGTTCCGGACCAGAAGCTGAGCCGCTAGAGCCGGAGCGGTTCTAGCTATTCCGGTTCCTGTTCCACATGAACCGGTTTTTTTTTTTTTTTTTTTGGGAAAAATGAAGTAAACAACCCCACCCCCCCCCCCCCCCCCCCCCCCCCCAATCCCCTTCTTATATAATAGATTCAGGTCTAATGACTATAATATTTATTAAATCTTAAACTAAAAGGCAAAAAAAAAAAAAAAAACCATAATCTGTATAATACTTTAATTATATGCATATATATATTTGTCTTTTTTTTTTTTTAACGTCTTAATGGATAGTAGGTGAGATGATGATTTTTTTTTTCTGAAATATTTTTTTTCTCATTTATCTATTATTATTATTAAGCCAAAATTTGATATAAAAAATTAGAATACATAATATGGTAATTATTTATCTTTTTCTTTTAATATTTATAACGGTTATCTTACACCCCCTCTTCTCTTTTTTTTACTCCGCCATCTCTCTCCTATCTTTTCCGTAGTAACTCCTTCTATTTTTAGGATAAATCGTAGTGTTTCCTCCAATTTTTTTTTTTAAATTTTGGCACACATTACGTGATGTGTCCGCTAGTATTATAAAAATAATATGGTTGACACTTGACATGTGCGATAGATTGACATAGGATAATCATTCCATCATCATAACATCATCATCATTTTACTTTTTTTTTTTTATAATTATACCCATTACTTCCAACCAAATTATTCTTTTAATCTTCTTACTTTTTTTTTTAATTCAAATATTTGGCGGGTTGGAACTAGTTCCGGGTCTGGAATAGCGGTTCCGAACCCGGTCGGAACCGCCGGTTCCGCCACGTCTAACCTCTTGGACCCGCCGGTTCCGGCGGGTCCTTGGACGGTTTGGAACCGTCATCGACACTGCGGTTCCCGGGTCAGGAACCGCCTGTGACAGTTCGGGGCGGTTCGCGGTTCGAAACCGCCCCGTGATGATGTCTACAACAATAGACTTCCTTTTGGCTTTGGGTACCATGATGAATAGAAATTTGGATTATAACTGTGATAGAGATGCTAGAGGAGTCTAGGATTTGGTTTTGTGTGTTTTTGTGTTGTGATAATAGTTATAAGAAAGAAAATGAATGTTCTTGTTAATTTCTTTTCTCATATCTTTTCCTCTCTTTTTTTTGTCATTTTTCAATTTCTACTTTTTACTTTTTCTATTTTCTATTATTTTTGTAAATTTTAAGAAAATAATTTTTTTTTCTAATTGAGATTGACACATGCCATTCAATTATTTGTCAAAATGTTCAACTAGGATGATGGAATTAACAAAGTTGCTGGAGGTAGTAAAAGCAACTGTGAAAAGTTCAATTAGGTGATAAATTAATCATTTAGAAATATAAATAGTTAAATGTTCTTTTGGGCAAAGTTCAGTAGCATTTAGGTCATTAATCCATTTATCAATTATAATAAGGAAAAGTAAGTTTTTAATACTCTACGTTTCATTACTTCTTTTTTTTATTTGAGTCCTAAACTTTTTTTTTCTCCCATTTAAGTCTTAACTTTTGCAAAAATCTATAAAATAACTAAATTAAGATAAATTTAACGAAATAATTAAATATGACTAAAAATTTAAAACTGTAAAAAAGAACATTAACTTATTGAAATCAATGAAATTGTCGATTAGCTATCAATCATTAACTTATTAAAACCAATGAAGAAATAGCAGAGATGATATTTGTACGTAAAATTCGACCTCCAGCACGCAAAGCTAGTCTTCTTACTACATCATCTTTGAAAATACAGCTTTACACACAATGCTGAAGCCGAAGCTGCATACTCGGCCATTATTGGACACAACAACGTCATAAAAACATTAATAGCTCGTTCACTGCACTGAATAAATAAAACCGTAATGAAATTTTTATTATGAAGGAATGGAATAGAGTTGTAATAGGATTTTTTTAATTATTTTTTATTTAAATGGTGGTATTTAAAAAAAAAGATTATTTTAGGATTGAATTGGTATTCATAGATTTGAATAAAGAATAACTATTCAATATTTTGTGTAATAGGGATTTATTGTGGAATCGCTATTCGGTGAACTAAACGGCATAATAGCTATTCATGAAAAATAAGGTTGTAATGGAATTGCAATTACAACAAAATGAACGAGCAGTAATTCAGCACATATTCCGATCCTAAAACAGCAAAACCAATCCAATCGTCTAAATTTAATGCCAAGAAAAAATGAAAACCCAAAAGAAGAATGCAACAGAAAATGTAAATAGTTATAAATTCGCATTTGAGTGCATTAGGAAAGAGAGGCTACTAGATTATTTAAGTAGGATTAGGGTTTGGAAAGAGAATGGAAATGAAAGTGGAGAAGATGATGAAGATGATAGAAATAAGATTGGAATTGTCCAGCCAGTTTTTTATTTTACATAATTTTCTTTTTTTTAATTTTTACAATTTTGAATTAATTTTCTTAATTTTTAGTTTTTTTTAATTATTTTGCTAAATTTATCTTAAGTTAGTTATTTTATTAATTTGAATTAATAATTTCTAAAGAATAAAAATGAATCAAGCATCAAAACTTAACGAAAAAAAAACAAATAGCGTTAAGAAAGTCAAATAGAATTCAAAAAAATTAAGTTTACGACTCAAATAAAAACTAGTAAAATTAAGAACTAAAAACATATTTTCTTATTACAATAATATATTGCATCAAAACTAAACTACCCCTAAATAAAGGATAAATTATATTGGCAACTTCTATAAACTTTCAAAATACAATAAGGCTCCAATTTTCAAAATACAACCAGTACCTTCTAGCTCCTACTTTTAGCCTACATGGTTGCTTATGTGGAGCAATTTTTGATGTGGTATGGCCAATCATCTAATAAAAGTTTTGTTTGAATATCATGATTACATGTATATTTAGTAAATAATATTATATTATCATTAAATGAATTGGGAAAAATTAAAAAAAAGAGAGAGAGAAATGTTGATTTTTAAACTATAAATGAGTTAAAATATATTACATATTATATATTCTATATATCAATTAAATTAATAAAATTTTGAAAAAAAAAAAATAAAATAAATTCCTGCAAAAATAAGAAAAATAGTTATTACCTACCTTAGGGAAAAGAAAAATAATAATATTTTAATATTAATTATAAAATATCACTATTATAAAAATAATCTCAGTTTTAGGCAATTTGAACCCGTCTCTTCAAGAGACGAGGTTGGTAGAATTACATCGACGTCATCTCTTGAAGAGATGAGTTTGGCCATTGTCATGTCCCGAAAGTACCCTAGTAGTAGTATACAATCCACACATGTATACTATCACTAGTATACCTTCAGAGATGACATATTTTCAAACAAATAGGATCTTTTAATTGCATCGATAACAAATGACAAACACAAGTAATCTATAAATTAGTGAAATAATTAGCAACATAAATCTTGGATGTAATAAGATTACAGACCATATTCATATCTCATAAGTCTCCAAATATATAAATTGATATTTCAAATACTACCTAATTTATAACTAGGAAATAAAAATAAACAACTTATCTCAAATATCTCATGTACTTCCAGCTTCTAAATTCTTACCGGAGTCATGCTCCTGGAAGAAACAAGCCATGGTCGTAGTGTCAACCTGAAAGATCTTTAGGGGAGTGAGCGAAACTACAGGCTCAGTAAATAACCAGACATATTACACATTAAACAAGATCATTAGCAATCATATGTAATGCAAAAATCAATCATATGCACAGATACAAGCTTGGATGGTCTAAAATGCAAACATGTAAGAGTTTACACCCTCTCATTAGGGTTAAAGGACATTGACTTAATGACCCACCTGCCCGAGAAAAACTAATTATATAAGAAAATCAACGATTTCTCATTTTAGATTATCAATTTAACTTAAAGGTATTTTAATTGACCATTTCTTGTATCAACCCTTAAAAACTCCCTAAATACTAGTAATTTCAAAGCAATACCACAAGCAGTGCCACTTAATTCTCATGGAACCAACGGAACAAAAATAATTTTGGAAGAACTAACAGTTTTAGAAAAACCAAGCATTAACAGATAACTGAAATACTAATATGTAGCAAGCTGTCACACTTTTGAAATATGCAATAATGCAGTTCGTGTAATACATGATAATTTTTATTATAACGTCAATAATTCTTAATCAGGCTTATGGTGATCACACATTACACACAAACATATGATATATCATCTCAAAACATCAAACGGTCGTATTATCACTTTCATTAACTTGTGTTGGCATTGCAAGCAACCAATTCACAACATAAATCATTCTCATCATGCTTTTAACATTAATTATATTATTATATTTGCATTACATATGCCACTAATTATAAGTACAAAAAACGTAATAAATCTGAGTTACTCACCTACTCATGTTGATTAGTCGTAATAGTCTTCAAGGAAATTCACTAACTAATCAGTATCATCAATTAAACGAATTAAATAATTACTAATCAGATATATAAATATATTTGTGCAAATAAATCATATTGGTTGTCTAAGTGTCATAAAATCAATCTTTATATTTTTTTAATCTATTATCTTGTCTAAGTTATTATTTACCGATAGTTAATGGTTTTAAAATATTTTATTTTTATCGAGTAATTATAAAGTTTGTATTTAACAATCCAGGATTTTATTATTATCATCATAACTATTTTTATATCGATCTTTAAATTGATATTTTATGATAACTACTATTTATTTTCTATCATTTATTTTCATCTTGTTTCTCTTGATCTCATTTCATATTATCTGTTATTTATGAGAATCATATTATTCTTAATTATGGCTTATTTGCATTTTCCATTCTTATGTATTTTACTTATATAGAATAATTATCATAATCTAATCTTTTGTTTAATATAAAAAAATTATTTTCTATTTAAAGGTTATTAAAGTTTAACACTTAACAAATATTTAAATATACTAATCTTAAAGTATTTATATTTATTTATTAGTTTTTATCTTATGTTCTTTCTTTTTTTTACTATATATATTATGTTGTTTTGGATAAAAACAGATTTCGTCCAAGAAAAAATTTTGCACGTACATCGGCATCCAATGCCGCCTATGTTGAACTCAAGGCTGGCAGTGTTCGTGTAATTTTTACGTGATATTGTTCCAATATAAGCTGGCTTCGAAGGCTACCAGGTTATCCATGTACGTCGTCGACGTTCATGCAAATTTTACGTATTACAAAAATTAAGTAGCTTCATTCTGGTGTACGCCAACTCGAAGGCCACTGACTTTGGTCATCTACACTACCGGTGTAGGGCCGATATAGGCATTGTTCATCATCTTCTTCATTTTTCTTCAGTTCGTATCTTTTTTTTATATTATATATGTATTATACTAAGGTTTAGGCTACCTCTAAGTGTTTTTCCATGATCCACAACTATTTTTTATGATATATCTATACCTATAATATCTAAGAATCACTACACACATGATTTTTCATATTTACTATGTATACAATAACTATAGTTAGGGTTTATAGTAAATTTTACCTTGTTTGAGTTGTTGTGGTGATGTTATATCCCTTCCCTTGATCTGATTTGACCCTAAGTATAAAGACCCGACCCTCTAAATCTCGGGACTTAAAGTACTAAGTCCCCAACCACATATAACGTTTTCACATTATATGTAAGGTTGTCCTAAAACTAACAGTTTATGAAAATTATTTGACTAAAACTACTAAAACTTTATAAAGAACTTTTAATAAAACGAGATTGCTAACAAAAGCAATCTATACATATATTTACATCATATAAATACTGTTTAGTATCACTACAAGACACTACAAAAAAATTACATGTTTTCTTAAATCAAAAAGAATCCTAGAGGATCTTAAGGTCTTTACAAAAATAGGCTTATCTATCAAGCCTTCTATACATATATTTTCCTTTAGCAAAAATTCTTCCAAAAGCTCAGGGTGTTCGAGTCCTATTCGTCCTACTCATCCAGGAATCTCTCGAAATCGGACCCATAGCCCAAATTATCATAAAACTCGTCTCCAATACCTGCAAAGCAGCAAAAGTGAGCCAAAGGCCCAGTACACAATAACAAATGCAAGAACAAGTCATCAAGCCAATGTAATGCATTAGAAAACAAGTGATTATCTTTATTAAATTTTCTTTTGCAAATCAATAGGAGGATATTCAAACCCCGGATCACGCTTTGGGAATTTAGGGATCCTGAGTAACAGCAGCTGCTCAGGGGGTTGATATAAGCAGTCCGAATACTTATATCTCCTATATCTATTTCATGAAGATAATAGCTTCATTTAGGGTTCGAAAGTCGTTGCCCGACTCTACTTAAACTCAGTCCATAACATGAGCCTAGTTCACAAGTTCCCATAAACTTTGAACTAAACCATGGTATTTCCCCCTAAGTTTAAGCAAACGTTACTCAGATACTATTCCCCCTATCGGCTACCCACTTAACCAAACAGAATCGCTATTGCATCATAGCGTACCATTGCATCATGGTAAAGTCATTGCATCATGACTTGGTTAAGTGCCTAACTAACATGTCATTGCATCATGACAGGTTTGCTGCTCCTTGGACCAGATTAAACAGAGTAATAGACATCCAATTCATTCAAATATTAAGCCGAGTCAAATTAAGTTAATTTAGGAATGCCTATTCCTAGCAAACATCAAACAAGTTATTGCGTACCTGAACCCGATAATATATTACTATGATCTCTCGGTGAAGAACTAATCGAAGAATCCTTAACTGAAATAGGAATATCAAAATAATCAATAAATAAAGGTAGATTTCACATTCACAATTTTATATATATATATATATATATATATCACAATCCTAGATTAATTGTACAAGGAAATTCATTAAACTTTGCATAGAGTCTAAATATCAAATTCATGCATAAAACGTGTTTATTTAACTCATATATACAATTAATCAAAGAAATTAAAATAATTTAATACAAAGTCATAATAAAGCATTTAAACATCCTATTATATCCTAAATCGCTTAACAAATACTTAATTGATCATATATTAAACTTCGAAAAATTTTGAAGAAAATTTTTAAAATTCAAAAGCACAGGGGATACGTCGGCATTCAAAGCCGACGGCTTTGAACCGGTGTTCAACACTATGAAAATCAACACTGCCAACACTGGCAGCGCTCAAGGGTACGCCAGCTGCCTTCATTCTACGCCGGCAGCTTTGAGCCGGTGTAGAATGCAAATCCAAATTTTCCAAAATTTCCCGAGAGGTACATACCGGCAGCGTACATGGATACGCTGGTAGCCTTTGACCCTACGCCGGCGGCTTAAACTCTCAAATTGTCAGCGTACGTTCTGAAGAACAAACGCTGGCAAAATTTATTGTAAAAGCCGGTGGTATTCCAAAGCGGCGTTACAAGATTTACTTCTGTTTGGTTTCAACACTGCCTCTACGCCGGCAGCGTTGAATTTCCAGATGCCGGCGTACGTTCAAAACAGACCTATTCGACAGAACACAAATCCCCTGTCTTCCATTTTACAACTTTTCAACCTATAACACTTTTAAATCTTCTTCAACTTCATTTTTAACTTCATATACTCACTCCTATCTACACTTCTCAATCCTAGCAATTCAAAACATGAAATCAACACATTTGATCACTTCTAATTCCACTTCCATTCATTCTCAACTTTCCTACTCAAACTATCTTCATTTCCTCCCAACACTTCATATCACTACCACAATACATAAACAAACTTACACACTCACAAAACACATTTCTAACTAATCTCAATGCATGAACAAGCAATTTTTATAGTATTTAAACTCATCCTATTCAAGATCTCACATAACCACTACAAGAAATGAAAACAAAACAAAAGTCATACTTAAATCAACTCACATGTATATGCCTTGTCTTGGGAAGAACTTTGATTTTCAAAGCTTGATATTGTTCTTGACTTGGACTTGGACTTGGACTTGGACTTTGGAATAAAGGAAGAAAAGAAAAGAAAGAAAGAAAAAGGAAAATTCGTATAAAAGGAAGGCTGCCCCAAAAGGGAGTCTAATTGAGCAAAATTAAGTCTTAAACATATCCCAAATTTAACTTTTAAGGCATATGCAACTTTAGTTTGCATTTGGGGTGTATTTGAGCTTCATTTGAGGTTCATTTGGGCTTATTTAGGCCTAATTACTAACTTAACTACTAAAAACTTCTATAAACTAACCTTAAGTAAAACCAAAGTTGATTTTATAAATCTAAACTTAACTTAACACCTTAATGTATAAAAGACACAATTAATAATTATACTACACACACATTAATACATATAAAACAAATGTATTAATTTCACTACATATACAAAATAACACATTTAGACTATTACCAACACAACTATCATAAATATCATGCTCATTTAATTCAATATTTAAGATAAATAAACAAACACATGGAAATTAAATAGAATTTAAATTTAGATCATTTCACTAAGATTAGCAAAAATATTAGATAAGTTAATGTATTATGTGTATACTAACTAAAAACAAAATTACTTACCTTTAAACCTTATATCCCTAAGCTTGTTTTTGTGCTTGTGCTTGAGCTATATTTTTGGTATATGTTTGCTATGATGTTGGGTCTATTTGTGTTGGTTTTGCTTTTGTTGTTTAGATTTTCGGGTGGAGCTTATTCAAGAGACATATTGTTGTGTTTTGAAGTTTTTAATGCTTTGTTTGCTAGTTTATTATGCCTTTTATTTATAAGCTTGAAGGTTAGTTATTTTCCAAAGCAAAGCTCAGCTATAGGGGATGTAGTTTTCACCGAATTTGCAAGTGTATATCAGCTCCCAACATGCATTAAATGCTTGGCTTATTTGGTGGCTTATGATTGGTGTTATGTATTTGAATTATTGACTTCAATGTGGAAATTTTGGGCAATTTGGAGGTGAAATGGCGGTAGAGTTTATTGCAAAATTTCCAGTCGTTGTTCATGTTTGTTTTTCCACCGAAAATATAGTAGTTAATATAATATTATTTAATTAATTATCTTAATTTTATGATAGTTTATCAAATTAAACGGGTATAAATATATCAGTTATTTAGGAGTTCTGTGTCCAAAATTTATTTAAAGTTTTTGCAAATTTTCTAGATTATCTTTGAGTTCAAATTATGAGTTAACGTTTACGTGATTAATTATTTTTAAGGTTTTATCTTACGTGATTAAGGTTTTCTAAGCTTAATAGGTCAATTTTGGTTTCAGTCTTTAAGAGCTTCAGAATTTTTTAACTAGATCAATAGTGTAATCCACACATCTATTTGAAGCTTAGATTATTAGTTATGGATCTTTTTTATTTTTATTGTGTATTTATAACCCTAATGATTCATCACTAAATTATCACTTTCTAACTATAAGATTTATTGATTATTTACTTTCTAGTACACTTGAAATATTAACTTAATTATTTTTATATTATGAGTTTTTGATACCTACTACAAAATCTTGTCTTTGATATCTATTACTATCTAGAGAACTTTGTTTTAAAGCTTAAAATTATATATAGGTTCATAACTACTCATAGTTTTATTCTAAAGTCTTTATTGCATCCTATATTGACCATCTATTTTTTATATTTTTATTTCTATTTATTTCTACTAGTATGAAAATTCTCGAGGTTTACGCCCATAAATAAAAGAAGAAATAGAAAAATAAATATAAAATAAAAAGTAATGGAAAAATACAAAAACATAAAAATATTAGATGCTTATACTATTTTCCATGTGAATAGAATTTACTTATTATATATTGACAACATAACAACACAGAAAATAAATATAAGGAGAATTTGGAAATTGCTTCTCTTAAGTTTTAACAAGGTGCTTATTCACCTCCTTAATTTTTAAAGTGAGCTTTTCCACCTGTGTTAAACTTTCAAAAATTAACACGTTTGAGAACAATTAATTTTTTTCATGAATTTAAGTGGTAAATTCACATATAAATGAAAGCTTAGGGGGCAAATCTACATGTAGGTAAAAATTTAAATGGTATTTTGCAACTCTTCAAGTCATGTTTTAATGGAAAATGTCAAGTGTCATTAACTATGATAATTTTTTTAAGTTTATGGGACAAAAAAGCTAACTTTGAAAGTTTATGAGTGAATCCACACCTAAGTAAAAGTTTAAGAGGGAGGGTGAGGGTTAATTTGCAAGTTCCTCTAAAAATAATTTTAAAACATGTTTATTTATTTTACATAGAGTAGTATGAAAAGAACAATCCCACTCATAAATAATGTGGAGCTTTGGTTTTTTTTTTTTTTTTCTACTCAAATTGGTTGTGTTTGTGTATATAGCTAAAAAGAAGCCCCTTATAGCCCCGTAAACTGGGATTATTCCTTTGATGCTACTCCATATAAAGCAAATAGACACGCTTTTAAATTATATTTATTTAGTGTGTTGTTGTCATGAACACATTAATTATGAACACATTAATGTTGTCAATAAATAATAATTAATTTCTATACACATAAAAATTATTATAAACATTTAATATTTTTTTTTACATTTATTTTATATTTATTTATATCTTATTTTTTTTTTAATTTTCGGCCAAACTCGTCTCTTTAAGAGACGATGTTGGTGTGATTCTACTAACATCAACTCTTAAAAAGACGAGTTTAAGTTGCCTAAAATCGGGATTATTTTCATCTCCATAGTATTTTTGTAATTAAATATTAAATTATTATTATTATTATTATTATTATTATTTCCTTTTCTTACCTACCCTATGGCTATGGGCATGCAACAACCACATTTCCTTTTATTAATTTTTTAAGTATTTTATTAATTTAATTAATATATAATTATATAATTATATTATATTATATTTTATTTTATTTTAAACCAATTGCTATTTTTAAAAAAGCATTTTTATATTTAACAATTTATTTTATTCATTTTATGATTTTACCTAATTAATATGCATACGTAGTTATAATATTTAAGCAAAATTATTGTTTTTGATGAATTGGCAATGGATTTTTCTTTTTTTTTTTCCATTTTGAAATATAATCTGACATGATCATAAGGTTTTTTATGTTGATGTGGGAACATGTTTTGTGATCTAAATTTTTAAATTGGAATAATTAAATTCAATGTTTACCACGGCAATTTATAGGACATGACAATTTTTTTTTTTTTATTTTCATAATTCCTACGTCAGTGATAATATAAATATTAGTTGCCACAAATAAAAAGTTGTGAGTTCCACATCTATTCCAAAGTATAAACGCTGAACTTGAAATTAAGACCCACTTAATTATGAAAATTTTAAAAGGTTATCCACGTGATTTTAATTTAAAATGTCTTTCTTAGGGGCGGGCAGGGTAGGCTTCCAACTAACTAGTATTAGATTTAGAGCCATATAGCATCATGCGGTTCCCTTCAAGTTTATATCTTAACTATATATATCAATTGATCGGGCATTAAGAAATTAGAAAACAAAATCTAATGGATTAAGGGGAAATAAATAATTATAATCTCAAAAAGAGTTTTGAAAAATTGCTGCCAAATGAAAATAACTCTAAAATTAAATAACTTAAACTCATCCCTTAATGATATGAGTATAATTTATATTGTAACTAGTCCTTTCAAGAGCCGTGATCACTAAAGTTGTCTTGATCTCATTTGTTAAAAAGAAGAGTTAATATAAAAACCTATATTTTGAGACATCGAGTTTATAACTATTCGAATAATAAATTTAACTTACATATTTTTTTTGGATTATTTTGATCTAGGACAGTTTTTGTAATTTTTATTAAAATATTATTATTTTTTTCCTTATCCCAAAATCTAACAGGGCAAAAATATGAAGGCCAAAAAGAAAAAAAAGGTACTCCTGGGATAATCTATATGAAACCTTACCACCCCTGCTATGCTGTCCTATTCATTCTGAATCTTCATGAAGAGTACTACTCGTCACATAGACGCAAATGAAATACTAACAGAATACAGAACAAGATACTGCAATTAACGGGTAGGTAGCATCACGATTATAGTCATTTTAGTTCGACTACAATTCCATTCCAGAGTCCACACACCTAAAAGAAACCAGACAAGTACACCAAATGATATGTAAGTATGTCAAGGCATTTTACAGCTAATAGACCTAATGAGGTGTTATTTAATAAACAATAAAATGTTGCTACATCCACAATTTTAATGGTCCAATATGAACCACAATTCCAAAATCTCAAGCATCCCCATCTCCATTATTCTGGGACCAACATCTTGTCAAAAATTATGCGGTGCAGTGACTTGGTAAAAAATACAAACAAATGCCTAGAAACCTCATCTTCAAGACCTTATCTGAAGCAAAGGCATGAACGTTAGCACCATATCAGCTGATAATCATTTTGTTGAGAAATTCAGCCTCCTCTGGAAAATACTCCAGCAACTCATCTTTGGTGACCCATACAAAGTCCTCACATTTTTTAATATTAAACTTGTTTGTTGCAATCACTTGAGACTTGAAGAAAAATCGCTGGCAAAGAAAAGAATATTTTAGCAAAGTGGGGTGTGGGGGTTGGGGGGCAGGGGAAGGCATCTAGAGAAAATGAAGACAAAAGCAAATACTGCATCATTTTAAGGTGAAAAAAACATAATTGCTAGTTAATGCAAAAAAGTATTTTTGCCTATGAAACAGTTTCCATTTCATTAATCAATTGCCAGTTAATGCAAGGGGGGAAAATCTTAATTGAGAACTGCTAAATGTACAAAATTCAAGTAATGTGAAAAACCCCACTGCCATCACCAACTATATAGGCACAGCTATAGAAATCGAACCTTAAAGGGTGGAACATCTGGCACATCTTGCTTAGGCTGTATGACCGTATGACCCATAGGGGCATTTCCAACAAAATAAGTGTGGGACAAGTCTCCAAGAATGGACGCTAAAGCAGACTCTGCACACTGCATACATCAAGAACTTGTTTGATAAGAACTAAAGGGATCATCCCAGAAGTAGCTAGCTGCAAAATACTAATCCTTACCTTGCGCATTGTCTCTTCAGACTCATAAACTTTTTCGGGAAAGTGCCACACCGGCTTTCCTGAGGAAGAAGCAAATGCATTACCATAAAGTAGCAGATAAAGCCGTCGGTCAAGAGCTCTCTGCAAAGACCTGAGGTTTCAAAAGATAGGAAAAGAGAAGTATAAGGGAAGACTGGAAAATTTTGACCAATCTTGACAAGCAAACTGAATGCAAGCAACAATCATGATCTTAGTACTCTATTTCATGAACTTTGTAGTGAAGAAAACCATCAGTAAATTTCAATAGATCAGCCTATCTTCTTACCGATACATACTGCTTTGTTATGAAAATACAAGAAATCAATCCAAGACAAGTATATTCTTTTGGCAATTGTATAACCCTTTTGATATAAGATCTTGTTTGTAACTCAGTTCGTGGGCATTTTAAGGTGAATCTCAGGTAATCTGGCTTTACAAAACTTCCTTCCAAGCTTTTTATTTATTTATTCATTCTTTTATTTATTTTCTTCTTTTTTTCCCCCCAAAGGGGTGATTAGGCAGGCTCATTTGAGAGAATCCTAAATCTCTAGAAAAGATTCTGAAAATGTTTCAAGAGACAAGCATGATCATTTCATTCAACAACAGTTGAATATATTTACAACAACATTTGATTACTGTCTACCCCACAACAGCATAAAAGGTGCCAGTATACAAGGAAACCAAAAAAAACAACAACTGGCACGCAGCAACACAACCGAACGAACATCCAATATACCAAATCTATATAATTTAAGCAATAGCACTCTTTTGGTGTAAGACATAGAATTACTAATTACCTTTTTTGTTAAAACAACAGGTGATACACTGCAAGTGCTAAAGCATGTAAATAATCATATGGTTAGAGATTTAGTTTCTCACCATCTAAAAATGCTTTTTTTCCCTTAATTTTTAAATTATGAAATTATATAAAACTTTATAAGATTAAGTTATAAATCATGCATAACCATCTATTACTAACTTCTTTTCTTTTAGAAAGAAAGGGGTTGATCTATTCTGTTCCACTAATAATTCTTCTGTCTAGCCAATAATAATAATAATTCTTGCTGAAAAATCTTACTCTGTGCACATGGTGGTTTCACTAGTTTCAGGTACTCTCCTATTTTAAAGATTTGCTTTTCCTCTTTTTATTCTGATCATGTGTAAAAAATTATGTTTCCTTTTGGCCTCACTTGCTCATCTATCTTATCTGTATATGAAACAAGATCGACACGTAATTTATTAGTCCTACATGTAATTCCATTATGTTACAACAAATTTTTTTTACAGCTAACTGATGTTGTGGGTTTGTGTGTGCTAGTATAACTTAACTCCCAATCTACCTCACAATTCTTAGGGCCTTAGGTCCTAAGTGACATGTTTATATTAGCACATGTATAACTTTACTCCCATCCCATCATTTTGACTGTTATACATTCTTCCTTTCCTATAAATGATATTTTATTCACCCAAAAAAAAAAAATGTCATGTTTAAATGGAATAA
The DNA here is from genome assembly GCA_024138025.1 of Combretum micranthum. NCBI lineage: Eukaryota > Viridiplantae > Streptophyta > Magnoliopsida > Myrtales > Combretaceae > Combretum > Combretum micranthum. Next base: position 757,398 of record JAMXBD010000020.1, read on the forward strand.
TTCTGATAGCCAATTGGCCTCGACACTGGCACATACCACTCTCTGTTATCTTTATAAAACTAGAGATTATGAGCTAAAAGGCAAAAGTTCACTATGCTAACAACCTTGTATTTCATCTTTCCAGGAAATTCTACTGTTGTTTCCTGTCAATCCAATAAAAAATGCAGACAATATTTATTGAGCCATATTTATCGTTATTTGACAGTTTTCTTTTGTGTGATAGAACAGAGCCAATCACGTTATCCAGCACCAACCTAAGGTATCCAACTATGGCTAGTGAGCCAAGTGCATGGATTTCATTAAACAAGTAGTTCCACATTCCACAGGACTGCTTTGTTCCCTGTGCTAAAAACTATTAACAAGAACATGACATCTCCATGGTGAGAATATGTCTCCTTAACGTTCTTCCCCAAGCTGCTAATTATTAAAAATTTGGTCTTAAATGACATAAGCCACCTAGTCAATTTAGTCTTTATTGTTTCAAACACAGGTCTAAGGTTTAAATCAAAATCCCAACTTATTTAGGAAACATACATACATACAAATGTACATACAGCACTTATTCCACAGCAATTTACCAGAAAAATTTAGGTTTTTTTTTTTTTTTGGGGGGGGTGGGGGGTTGGGTGTGTGTGGAGGTGTGTGGGTGTGTGTGCGAGACAACAACAGCAGCACTCAAGCCTTACTCTAAATAGATGGCTTGGCTAAAAACACATGAACTGATAGCTAATCCATTTGTTTGGTGTAATTAAGTAGAAAAAAGGAAAAAAAAGAAAAAGGTTAGCTTTTTCTACTACTACATGTGCATCCCTCCTTTTTTCCCTTTGATAGAAAGTGGAGAACACAGACTTTTTAAGCAATTGCACAGAGACATTATCTTTCACGTTTTACCACTGACAAAAGGAATAGAGCACAAGAAGCCAAACTATTGGAAGGACAATAAATTCAGATAGAAAACTCAACAAAAGTAGCAATGCTCTCCAACAACTAATTGAAGGGAAATTTTATCTGCAGTTAGTGAAGGAAACTTGTTAAGCATCAATACAAAAGAAAACAACCCATAGAAGTTTATTGTGGAACTCCAAATTCATTTCTACCAGCAGAAATTTGTAAACAAGACTAAGGCAAAAACTTTTGCAAAAGATTGCTCATGATGACACAACTAACACCTTTCATGTAAAGGCCCAACTTTATCTCACTTGAACAGCTTCTAATTTAGCAGTTTCATCAAAACAAGTCAGAACTAAAAAACTGAACCAAGGATTTTAATAACTTGCCAGCATGCAATCAGAAAATCCAAGTCTTCATAAATGAACCCAGTGCTAATCAATATGCATATATCCAACATATCATCTTCAAAAGTTGACAAAGAATGAGATCTAGATGAGCAAGAGAAGTATTAGCACTTCTTACTTTCTATCGTTTGTTTTGTCTGCTTCGGTGATTCGAGGAGCTGGTACATAATCAATTTGGTAATCTCCTTTCCCCCTGCATGCAAATAAACAAACTGCAATGAATGATTATCTGTGATTAAATCAAGCTGTATACAGGAGCCTCTTGAAGACATGAAAAGGGAAATGAAAGAGCTCCAAGAATGTTAGGAACTCAAACATCAAAAAGTTATGCAATCATGGAGTGCATTAATTAAAACATCCTACTGAGATGGGCACCATGCCAAATAGCATAATGCCTTTTAGAAGGACTCCATTTTCGATGAGCACAAATATATTAAATGACGGTATCAAAAGAGGAACATGTTACTTGTAGCATTATTTCTTGAGAACATTGAATCTAGAAAAAATCAAAGCCAAAATAGGGAATGCAACAACTTTACCTAGCATTAGATTTGTCTAAAAACTCATCCGGATACCTCCTTCGATACTGTTGTTGCCAACGAAACCTAAGCACAAATGAAGATTGCAAGCTGTCAATTTTTAGATTCACAAATTATCTCACTTGCAAACTCAGAGATCATATTTCCACACATTCTTGTAAAATGCAAGTTGGAAAAACTTGAAGCTTTAAACTAACACATCAAATTAAAATCTCTTTAATACAGCCATACAATTCTATTTCTTAAGTTATATTTTGCCAAGTATGCCCACATATGCCTTTGCTTGGCTTTGATTATTTACAAGAAGCTTGATACGAAATTAACCAATCACTAAATTCTCAGAATCCTATCACTTTTCCATGGTTAACATAATTTTTATATAGGAAACTACTTACGAGAATTCCTGGAATGCATAGACCACAGGGTCAATTTTAGGGATAACAACAGGTAGCCTCTCAAACAATACAGAGGCAATGAGTTTCTCTGAGCTGGTAGAAAAACCTCTGTTGGATTGCAAAAGTGACTGAGCCAGTGGCAACGTCAATCTCCGCATTACTGAACCTATACAAAGGAATACTCAATATGTCTCCACAGGATACGAGAACTCAAACAGTGTAAATGATTAACTAAGTAACACAAACAAATCTATAATTTCATGTTAGTATGTCATCTAACCATCAAAAAGCCCTCCAAAAGAAGAGTGAGTTAACGACAAACCAAAAAATTGCATAACCATCAATTAGCCCAAAATTTACATGATGAAAAATTACATCTCAAGTTCTCAGCATTGCTAAAAGAACAAAACATTGCATATATTGTTTCTTTCAAGCTAGCCTTGAAGGAAATGGACTTGAGAAACTAAGATTGAAGTAGATTAAAATTTGAGCGTATCAACTGTCACTGCCTTCATGCATTCAAAAGTTCATTCCATGAAAAGAATGAAGAGACGAATGCGGTTTTCAAGACATTTAGCAATAATATTTCCTGCATGGATCTTAAAGAGCTCCTTTGATGAAAACAACAGCCATATCATGCGGAGCATCTAATACTGTTTATTAACCAAAGTGAATCTCAAGAGAAACAATATATGTGGTCAGCACCAAACTTATATCTCACAAGCCATCAGAGGCCAAGCACATCCGTGCCTCTTAGTCAACAGTAAACTTAAAAAATTACAATAAGAGGATTCGACACCATGAACAGAAAATTGCCCCGATGGAGACAACAGTTACAACCTTAAAAAAAAAAAAAAAAAAGGATGGTACCATAGCTTTAGAGAGACAATCATAGGTATCATTCATTGGGAAAAAAAATACAGGAATTATTCCAACCGCCGTAAAACCGTTGCTACCCCAGTGATTTTCTTTTACTCCCAATCACAAAAGAATTAATGTCGAATGATGAACTGGACCATCCCGCTAACAAGAACCAGTATATGATGAATTCTGAATCTCATTCATCTTTTATATGAAAACAATTAACATGAATTCCTCTTAATCTTCGTTCTCATCCCGTATTAATCATATCTGTGCATTCATCCCTTAAAGAAAATGCATATAGCTATCTTTCGCAACCTTTGGAAAGTTCAATGCACTAGTTTCCTTAATGAAAACCCCAGTTTTGATGCATCAAAGAGCATATATAAGCAGGAATACATGTTCCACATTCAGAGATCATCACGTATAATACAATGCTCAGCTTTCTACGATGTTATATATTTATATAGAAGAACACGGCAATAACCTGGATGGATAAGTTGGGGGTGGACGGAGTGAGAGACTGAGAAGATCAAAAGAAGGCCTCCTGGTGGTGGCGGTGGAAATGGAGAGGCGGTGGACTGGAGTGAGTTCAGCTTCGGCGAGAGCGAGGGCTAGGGATTATCAAGTGCAGTCTCTTGTTAGATGAAGAAGAAGGAGAAACTAGAAAGTGAATGGGCAAACTGGTGTGTATTTCCAGAAAGGCCATTACATCCCTTCCATTTATTTACGTGTCTGCCACTGCGGTTATCGTTCAAAGCTTTCTCTTTTTTTTTTTTTTTCTTTTCTTTTCCATAAATTGTAAACATTTACATACTTATAATATTTACGTCATACGCACCAACACGTCTTTTGTGTGTATATAACATAAAAATATATATATATATATCCGCTTTTTTAGAAAAAAAGATGCTGTTTGTGGTATTTATATTTTCATTTTTTTTTTACTTAATATAACTTCTTTTTTAAAACAAAAATTGCTCCCTTAAACTTATGATCTCTCCTTTATAAACAACAATAAGTCCTATTAATTTTATACTTTAAAAAAATTGCATTACAAATACAAAGAGGAGATAAGGAGAAAAAAACTTTTTTTTTTAAAATTACACAAATCCTGCTGGACCAAAAATAATCTAAAAAATAAGCAAGATGAACTCGCTTTTTGAAAAGACGATGTTATACATGATCAATCTCATCTTTTTAACGAACAAAATTATTACAATGATTCAATCTCTTCAAGAAATAAGATTGATCTTGACTCTGTCTCTTCAAGAAAAGGATTAGTGTATTACAACAATGTCCCTCTAAAAGATAAGTTCAACTTGCCTATTGTGTAATTTTTTTTATAATGTTATTATCTTTTTCCTTATCCCAATAAAAAAATAACATTTTAATATTTTGCAGTATTGAATCCAAAATTATATAGAAATTTTTTCACAGCCAAACATATTTATGATAAAAGATTTATGATTTTTTAATATTTAACGAATATTATTAAATCTGTACACGCAATGTAAGTACAACATTTGTTAATATCTATACTATTATTAACTGAATCCATCATTCCTGTCAAAAATTTATATAATAAAGTAGGATAGATATTAGTTTAACTCCTTTCTCCGTTGTCCTCTTTATTCTCTCTAAGAAAAAGCCTTCTTGCTTTTTCCTTTTTTCACACCCACTATGGGTACATCATGGATTAGTATATATAAAAGAAAATTTGACATCATGTTTAGATAGAATCAAATTATTATTAAAAAAATTATAAAAGTAACTTCTAATATGTAAATAATGATCACTTGAAAGAAAATAGATTATTTTAATAAAAATTAGATAAATAGCTTATTATTATTATTCCCTTACATCTATTTATAAAGGAAATGCTACTCTCTTTTTATTTCATTTTAACATATTTATATTATTCAAGCATTACAATTTTTCTTCTACATATATAATTTATATTTATCATATATTTAAATCACCTAAATTCAAAAGATCAAAAACAAGAAAATTAAAGGGTTAATTGCAAAAATATAACCTGTGTTTTAGTAATTTTACAAACAGGTGATCTGAGTTTTGATTTTTGATAAATATATAACATGTGTTTTGATGTTTTGACAAACAAGTGACCTGAGTTTTATTTTTAACAAATACACGACTCGTATTTTGTACTTTTGCAAAAAGTTACCTGAGTTTTATTTTTTCACAAATACAAGACATGTGTTTTGTATTAATAATAGATAACAAACATGTGAAAACACGAGACCTACTTAAGTTAAGTCACTGACTTACTATACCTACTACTTTTCAATCTATCACCTATAACTTTTATAGATTACCTATCATGCCTACCGCATTTTCTAAATTATCACACCTACAACTTTATGTAAGATCAAACGGTAGATCTTGCATCATTCCTATAAGTATTCTGTACAAGACTTGACCTAAGTTTTTCCCATGAAAACACAGGTTGTGGATTTAGGAAAAAACAAAACTTAAGCTACTTTTTTTGTAAAAGCACAAAACACGATTCATGTATTTGTAAAAAATAAAACTCAGGTAACTTGTTTATCAAAATGTTAAAATACAGGTTATGTATTTATCAAAAATCAAAATCTAGATCATTTATTTAAAAAAAAAATACCAATATACAGTTCATGTTTTTGTAGTTTTCCACAAAAAAAAAATTCTCAGATAAACCAATGCCTTAGAAATTTTCTTGACATATGAGGGAGGTCAAAAGGGTGATAAATGGACATTTTTTCCAATATGTTCATACCAACTCAAGGAGTAGTTGACCATCTTGCATTGATTACTATTATATAAAATAGTCAAATTGTACCAAATGTTTAAATTTCACACTCCACCCATTAGAAAAACTATCAAGTTGGACATGAATCATATTTTATTAAACCTAAGCTTATTTACTTCCTATTCACTTTATCTTAATAACATTTTTATTTGTTACAAAGAGTTAACATGATACTTAATTTACCATAATAATGATTCCACAACAAATCTCAACTATGAAAAAACATTGAATATTCATTCTTACTTAATGTTGTCAATAGAAATTGAATACTAAAATTGTTTTTTTTTTCGAAACAATTTCATTTAATTAAAAAAATTACATATAAAAATTTTATTACAACTCTATTATATTCCTTAGTAATAGAATGGGCAATAAGGAATCTACAATTCATGCTTTACTCGCAAGCCTCCTAATGAGCTTGATTGCAAGCTTATATGTCATGATAACACTCATGAGTTAGTTGATGAGCTACTTGTTGGCAACTTACAAATTCACCCGTTAACAATATAATCAAACCAACTTATGAGTAGATTTTTAACCTTAAGTTCAACTTTTTTGTTATTTAAGCTCAAATAAAGTCAAACTTCAAATAAATTGAGTTTAAATAGCTCATAAATGGCTCTACTTTTATGCATATTTCTATTGGGAAGGTGTTGTTTCTAGATCATACACTAAGGTTTTGTATGAATCTAGTGTACTTAAAACATTATAAGAAAAGCTTTTACATGAAGCTTATTTCAAAAATATGTTGTGAATGTCTATATAGAAGCAGCGAAAGGAATAACAGGGGATAGGTGTTTACAAAACATACTTTGAACATGATTGAGAACTAAAGTTGAAGGGCCAGCTATCATACAGGTATTAAGTATAGTAAATGAAATAGATTATTTAAGGTCATAACCAGGAGCCAATATGTCATAAATGAGTTAAAGAAAGAAGGAAGGACATACCTTATCGACTTTAAAGTGATAGATTTACAAGACTATCAAATCATATGCTTATGCAATAGCTACATTATATTAAAGGGTAAACTAAAGACTAAATGATACCACATGAGGTTGTATATTGAAGAGCCTTTTGGAGAAGTTGTATGCAGCTATTATAGAAATGAATTTTATAATAATATCACATTTGATATGTAGGAATGACTTAGAATGGAAAGGAATAGATCGGACTGAAATAAGTTCCAAAATGACAAATCCATCCCTATGTTTGAAAGCGTTCAGGGAATGGAATAGAATGGAATGACTATAATGTGTAAATGTCAAAAATATCCCTAACAATAAGTATTGTCTATAAATATTTGGTAAGACAAACGATAATTAAGCTACATATAATTAATGAAGATAGAATAGAATAGAGATTCCATCTTTCAAAAGGTGGAATTGAATTCCCCTTTAAAGCTGAAACCATCGATTTAAAGGAATTGTGATTCTGACTTTTAAAAATGTATTCAAATGTGGGGAATGAAATGAAGCCTGGAATTGTGATTCCATTCCAAGTTCATTCACACATACCAAATATGACATAAAAGAATTCATTCAAAGCGAAACAGATGCAATAAATAAAGTATAAGGAAATTATATGGTTTCGTCATTAATTTTAACAAGACCACTTTCGTTACCATTCGATGGCTCGGACTATATCAAACTGTGATCGAATTATTAAAATAGTTAATATTCCAATCACTATATTTATTTTAACAATTAGATGGTTAACTGAATGGTCTCATCGATCGTAGAAGCTCTCATGAAGTATATCTTATTTATCTAATATTGTACGAGTTTCGAATGGATTCCTGCATATTGCTTCATCCAAACATAATGGTATGTTTGTGACTAACAACAAGCTTTAAGTATATGAAGGATGAATCAATATATCACACACTACCCGTCCCATGTGATATAGGTTTATTGTGATGGATTGGATTGACAACCCAACCATTAGTCGAATCTTCCACATTTTCATGTATCTTGCAACTTAACACTTGTTTGTTAAGTATTAGGTTCTATGGTAGCTTTACTCGATTGAGAATATAAATCTTCTCCACCATATTATCAAGTTAAGAGTTATATTAAGATGCCATGAGTTATATTCATATGCTTTCACATAGTAATGTGGTACTTCTTGGATTATGGCATTCATTAATTCAATGTTTATTAGTAGGTTGAGTAAATTATATCATAATGTATTAATGTTTGAGAGTAAGTTCATTTAAGATATCATCGTTTTAAGTAGTTAAAAAGAGATATAAATGTTTGGTAAAATGTATCAAATGAGGTATAAATGTTTTGAAAAGTTCATTTAAACTATTATTGTTTAGATTTGTTTTCAATTAAATCTCTTTAATTTTCTATTAATGGTCAATTATTGATATCTTATTTGACTCAGTCTGTCAAAAGTTGATACTTTTTTTTAACCACTTAAAATATTAATACTTTAAATGAAATTACCCACTAAATATCAATACCCCTTTTTAACCACTCAAAATGTTGATACCTTAAATGAACTTATAAAAAATATTGATACCTTTTTGATGTAATTTATCTTTTAGTGGTTTCAAAAAATGTTAATACAAAACCAACCGCATAACAAGCCAACTATTGAAGGTCAAACCACAAAATACTTTTATCAAAAGATTCAACTCAAATCCAACAACTTTCTATTGCAAGATAGACAATTAAAGCCACACCAACATCCCTCGTACAATACATACAAGATCAAACAAGAAATCCTATAATCATACATCATATTCACAAACACAAAACACAACCCGAAACTAGAGCTGGACAAATGGGCTATGGCCCGCGGGCCAGCCCGTTTAACCCACTTTAAAAACGGGTTAGGGCCAGCTTTTTTTAGCCCGTTTAAAAGTGGGCTAATTTTACCCAACCCACTTAACCCACGGGCCAAAGTGGGCTAGCCCACGAGTTAAGTGGGTTGGCCCACCAACCCACTTTTATAAAAATAAAATAAATAATTATATGGTAAATATGTATTAATGAAGGTTATTCTTGAGATTTTTTATACTTGAGATTAAATTTATATGTTAATTATAACAAAGCATGACAAATTATGCACATGCACCATAAAATTTTATAAAATATATTATTATTGTTTTAAATGAAATATATTATCTAATAAGTTATTTTAGAAAACTTATTTTTCTATAAAAAGTAATTAAAATAATAATGAAATTAATCATTAATATATATAACCTTATAAAACTCTCCTTTTTATTATATATATCTTATTTAATTAGTATAAATAAGTTAAATAGGTCAACTTAGCCCATTTAACTCACAAAATATGTAAGTGGGTTAAAAGGGTTAAAAAGTGGGCTGGCCCGTTTAACCCACGAGCTAAAGTGGGTTGGGTTAGGGTCAGGTAATTTTGGCCCGTTTTTAAAGTGGGCCAAAATTTTTTGGCCCGTTTAACCCACTTGCCCACCTCTACCCGAAACCCTTACTATGCACGTGCAGCAGCTATAACCAGGTACATATGCTATCTCTTCTAGTTACCTTAGTGTTTCTTGTACTCGATCTCTACATGTAAGCGAACAAATTGGATCATTAGTATTATTTCTTCTATTATAAGCATTGATTAATTTTGTCATTGAGATTCTAATTCTAGGATTTTTTATTTGTGTTTAATGCAAGGTAAAATGAAAGAATTACTAGAGTTTCAAGTGCCCAAGACTCCACTCTCAAGTCTCAAGATGAAGACAACTAGGGTGCCCTCTTTTCCATTCTCTTCTGCCTTTTATATTTTCTTTTTGATCGTTGAAGTAACAACTGTAAATTTGTTATCTCAGTTATGGTTGTTATGAATTACTGATTTAATTTGTTGTTGTGGCTCCTTACATTTAAGCTAACGATCCTTTACTCTTACTTGTCATTTAAGTGGTTTCCCATATAATAGCATACATCCTCCATTGCAATACAACGCATAACGTCATTTCTCTAAATACTCATCCAAATATTTTGGTCTCCTGCTCATTCTCTTAGCACAAACACTAGTCATATCAGGTTTGGATTAATTTGCAAGGTAAGGTTGACATAGACTAACTAACACTTCATGTACCTTATCTAGGCTAATGAAATAAATGACAAGTTTGATTTGTGTAGCTAAGACCTATTGTTGGAGCCCATCTACATTACTTACCATCGTACAAGTGCATCAACTGGTGATATACAGGTCATACTGGAGGTCTACTTGGATACCTAATAAGTAATATGTCTATGCTTATCAAATAGCTTGATAGCATTAGTCATGCTAATCTTCTTACTTTGTTTCCTCACACAAGTCGATACCTTTCACAAAATATACCTGGTACCTAATCTCTCGATAACAAATTTCATGTATCTCAACACATCTTCAATGTCGTGTAATTTATATTTATCTAGTGAAATATAGGTATCTCACCAATTGGTTCGAGTTTCCTAATGATTCCCTATATTGCTTATCGTATTGATTTCCTCCTAACTCCACCTATACCTTTAAAAAGACAACTCAAATCAACTTATATGGATACATATAAGGGGGGAGATGTTACATAAACCTAGTGTTCTATTTAGATGAATCCAGTGATGCCTCAAAACTTTAGCAAGCTATTTCCATGAGATAAAGAGCCATAAGAGTGACACTTGCATCAATCTTTATCTTATATATTGGATAAATTACATCAAAAAGCATTCAACATTTAGGGTAAGGCCAAATAAAACATAAAAGTTTCTATGTAGTATTCCACAAAATGAGTCAAATAAAATATCAACGTTGTGGATAATTAAAAAAAAGTAATATAATATAAAGTAATGTAAATAAATATTATTTTTTGTGTTCATTTGCTACTCACTTGAAATGTTGATCCTTTTTTTTAACCAATCTAAAATATTAATCCCTTATTTAATCATTTTGTGAAATGTTAATATATTTTTAACTACTTGAAATATTAATATCTTATTTGAACTTACTTTTAATATAGTAGTAGGAGGAGATATATTTGCACATAATATATATTTATGTAACTTTAGTCACCGATGTTGTAGGTATTTGATAAGGCACTTATACTCTATTCAAATCATAGAAAGTCATGCTTGATTTGATCCATGATTGAATCAATTCCTATAAATTTGTGCCATTATTGTTTAATTATTATTTTTAGCTCCTATGATCATAAAATGAAGAAACAAAGTGATTCAAACAAGAATTGGAGCGAACATATATGAATACAAGAATTCAATCATGTCTGTAATGAATCAATCAAGGGCAAGAATATAAAGCAAAACTCCAGACTGTGCTCTATGTTGTGCTTGTTGTCCTTGACCATAATACAAGTTGAGACAAATCACGTCTCTAATCATTTGAACACAACACCTACTGCGGCCAATAATCGAGGCCACGATTCTACCCGCGAAAATTCACCATGTCTTACAATACGCATGTGAAGTTTTGCACAAAGTTTGTTAAAAGAATTTGCCACATTAACGAATAAAATCGTCATGATTTTTATGTCTAATGCATATAGACAAGCATTGTACCGTATGTAATAATTTGTTGGCATATAATAGGCATGAATAAAAGAGTGAGAATTTCTAGTGAGAGAAAACCTTTTTTTTGTAAGAAATTCAAGTTTTCTAAGTAAATTCGAATAATCAGACGTTTGTTTCCATAAGAATTTATGCTCATCAGGTGATATTCATCTTCAGTTTACATTGTTTGTTTCTCTTAAATTTGTATTTAATGTTCATATCAATGGAGAAATAATCATTTTAACTTAGAATTTGTGAATCCAAGACCTGATTCATGTGATTTTATTATGTTTTTAATTAAATATTGCTTAGCTACTTGTAATTAGTAGCTTGAACTTTAATTCGTAGGTTTATGTGTATGCACCATATAGATTCATGTTTGATTTCAACCGAATTCATTGAGAAATAATTCTTTTAAATAGGCCTAAGCTACTAATAAAGTTGCTTATAATCACCTAGAGATAGGGATGGTGAAACTTTCTATCACTTTATTTTTAAATTCATTAAAATGGTTTTTAATCAAATGATTTTTAATTTTTATACGGGTTTAGGTTGCTAATAGTTTGTAAAGAGATTTTGATGGTCTAATATAGATCTAGAGCTATTGACACTCGAAAGAGACATTAACTTATCTTAGTAGATCAAATAGTACAAGTATACTGAAATGACCTAATTTTAATTTCTATTTAACTTCCACGTATATGTTTTATTGTCTTAATTATTGAACTTTATAAGAATGTTGATTTATGAGAGTCATGTTTGGTAATATTAATATTGGAGTAGATGAGTTGGTAATAGGCTAAATGTGTTTAAGTTAGTATATCTTGAACATTACATATGTGTTATTTTGCATGTGTAGTGAAATTAATGTTATTGTTTTATATATATAATAATGTGTGTATAGTATAATTAATATTTGTGTCTTTTATGCATTAATATGTTTGTGTTATGTTTAAATTTATAAAACCAACTTTTGAATTGTCTAAGAAATTGTTGACAGAAATTTTACTCAATTAAGCCCATTTTTCATGCCTAAATTGCACCAAAATGAGCTCCAAATTAACCCAAATTCAACTCAAAGTCTTATATGCCTCAAAAGTCAAATTTAAGATATTAATGAGTAAAAAATTTGCTTAATTAAGGCCTCTTTTGGCAGCCTTCCATTTCCATACGAATTTCCCTCTTCTTTCTTTCCTTCTCTCTTTTTCTTTCCTTCAAACCACAAGCCCTAAACCAAAGACTAATACCAACCTCATTGAATCAAAAATCTCTCCAAGCTAAGGCTTACTTATGTAAGTTAATACAAGTATAGACTTTTGTTTTATTTCCTTTCTTGTAGTATATATGTTAAATCTATAGAATGAGTTTAATGTCTTTTGAGTTATATGGTTCATGCATTGATATAGGTTGGATTGTGTTTTGTTATTGTGTGAACTTGTTTATGTGTTATAGTAGTCATAAGAAGTGTTGGTGAGGAGTGATGTTGGTTTGAGTTGTTAAAGTTGAAGTGAAGAGGAGGGGAGGATTTGATGTGATTGAAATGATTTGATGTGTTGTTTTAATATTCAAAGTTGTTAGGATTGATTAGGGTGGATAAAAGAATATATGAAGCTAAATATGAACTTGAAGAAGGATTAAAAGTGTTGTAGGTTAGGAATTTGCAAAGTGTAAAACAGGGGAAGTAAACTCTTTTTGAATAAGTCTGTTTTTGAACGTACGCTGGCATCTGGCACTTCAACGCCGCTGGCGTAGAGGCGGTATTGAATGTGAACAGAATCTATTTTTTTAAAGCCGCTTCGAACACCGCCGGCTTTTGCAAAAAAACTTTGTCAACGTTTATTTTTCAAAATATACATCGGCCATTAGGGCTTCAACGCTGCCAGCGTATGGGCGGTGTTGGATGCGAACATAATCAAAATATTTAACGTCGGGTTCAATGCCGCCGGCGTATATTTCCCACACTGCTAGCATTCATTCAAATTTTGCTTGTGTAGAAAGGCCGCGTATCCCCTGAGTTTAAAAATTCAAACTTCTTCAATTTTCAATCTTTACTTCATATATGACCTTCTAATGAATATACGAGCTAAATAAACATGTTTTATGTATGAATTAGATGTTAAAACTATATGCTAAGCTTATTGAATCTCCTTGTATAGTTAACCTAGGATTGTGATATATATATGTGTGTATGTGTGTGTGAATTCTACATTAAATTATTGATTGTTTTGATATTCTTATTTCAGTTAAAGGTTCTTTGGTTATTTTCCCTTCGAGTGAATATAGTAATTTATTATCGAGTTCAGGTACGCAATAGCTTGTTTGTTGTGTGCTAGGACTAGGCATTCTTAAATTGATTTAATTAAATTCGACTTAATGCTTTGATGAACTGGATGTCTATTACGCTGTTTAATCTAGTCCGAGGAGTAGCAAAGCAAACTTGTAATGATGCAATGACATGTTAGTTAGGCGCTTAACCTAAGTCATGATGCAATGACTTTACCATGATGCAATGGTATGCTATGATGCACTAGTGATTCATTTTGGTTAAGTAGGTAGCCGATGGGGAGAATAGTATCTGAGTAACGTTTGCTTAAATTTAGGGGGAAATACCATGGTTTAGTTTAAAGTTTATGGGAACTTGTGAGCTAGGCTCATGCTGTGGACTGAGTTTAAGTAGAGTTGGGTAACGACTTTTGAACCCTAAATGAAGCTATTTCTTTATGGAATAGATATAGGAGATATAAGTATTCAGACTGCTTATATCAACTCCTTGAGCAGTTGCTGTTACTCAGGACCCCTAAATTCCTAGAGCGTGATCCCGGGGTTTGAATACCCTCCTGTTGTTTTGTAAAAGAAAACTTAATAAGATAATGACTTGAATCATTGATGCATTCCATTTGATTTAAATATGTTTGATGAATTGTTCTTATATTTTGTTATTGTGTACTGCGCCTTTGGCTTACTTTTGCTGCTTTGCAGGTAGTAGAGATGGGTTATATAATGATTTAGGTTACGGGTTAGATTTTGAGAAATTCATGGATGAGTGGGACGAATAGGACTTGAACGCCCTGAATTTTTGGAGAAGCTTTTGTTGAAGCAAAAGTCTTTGTATAGAAGGCTTGATAGATAAGCCTAAGATGTAAAGACCTTAAGATTTCTTAGGGTTACTTTTTGTATTAAGAAAACTTGTAATTTTTGTTGTGTCTAGTGTTGACACTAAACTTTGTACATATGATGTATATATATGTATAGATTGCTTTTATTAGCAATCTTGTTTTGTTAAAGGTTGTTTATAAAGTTTTAGTAGATTTGATCAATCAATTATCATAAACTGTTAGTTTATGACAACCTTACATATAATGCGAAAATATTATATGTGGTTGGGGACTCAGTACTCTAAATCTCGAGATTTAGTGGGTCGGGTCTTTACATATACCTAACAAATAACTCACTGAGTTTGTTAAGAAATTACATGATAACGGCTTGGTGAACAAATCCTAAGTTCTTTCTTGCATTGACTAACTTATCTCATGAAGTTTACCCTAAAAATGTGTATATAAGTAGAATTAATCTTAGCTTAGTTGTAATTTTTTTTGTTTATCATGTTTTACCGAGCTTTTTTTTTTTTTTGCAAGATAATAGGTTAGAAGTGAGCACGGTAGATATTAATAATTCCTAAGAAATACAAACTAATATTTTCTATGCTACTTTAGTAAGTATGCTTGCCTAAATAGTAATTATAGTTGAAGTTGAACATAAATTATTAGCATTTTATAAATTTTTCTAAAACAACAACTTCGAGTCCACATTTAGACCCAAACCAACTAGTGTTGAACTACCAGTAGTTAATGAGGGAGTACAGTGGACTTGCAAACATAATACACGATTAGTGGCGCGTGACCACCCAAATGCTTAAGCTAGCAATGAGTTCAAGAGAATAACAAGTATGTAGAGAGTATATGTGTAACTAGATTAGATGCTCATAACTTTGGGGTGTAAAGTTCTATTTATAGATTTTGGTCATACCATAGCTGGGGGACCATAGGGTCTTACTTCTCATAGGCCTAAGCCTATATGGACTTAAATGACCTAAAACCCGATGTGGCAGTGCCTAAGCTTATATTTATTCCCTTAAGGAGATGGAAGTGGAAAGCAACGTTGTGGGTCTCGAAGTATAGAGTCACAACAAAAATGATGAGGGGTTGAGGTTCTCATAAGATCGAGGCCCTCATGAAGCTTTTGGTCGAGGTCCTTGTGGAGCTTCTTGATCAAGGTCTTCGAAAGTCCTTTGTTTGAGATTCTCAATAAGGTTTTTCATAAGCCTGATGGCTAGCCTGTTAGGTTAATGTTGGGCTTGTTAAGCTTTAGTTGAGTATTCCCTATCAATAATTGATTTTGTAAATCAACATGTTTGTATTATTTTCATTAAAGTTAATGTATTTAAAGTTACATTTTTTTTTTCAAAATCCTGGAGTTTTATATTGAATATTGTATTTTATTTAATGCATTTATCTTTGTTATTACTATTAACTTTTTATGTCAGAAGTTGTAAATCATGGCATTTGATAGTTAAAGAATCAAGTTGTTTTTTTTCCTCTCCTGGATCTAGGTTTGAACTTTGAAGATTCATGTTGAATGGGTGTAATAGGGAAAAGGGAAAAAATTAATAAAAAATAATGAAAATGGCACCCGAAAAAAAACCCCCACTAATAGGCAATTTATTAGTGGTTAAACTTGTTACTTCAAGAGACGGGTTTGACATTTTTGTAAGAATCTTGTTTCTTGAAGAGACAACTTTATCTTTACATTAAGAGAGAGAGAGAGAGGAGAGAGAGAGAGAGAGGGGAGGGGGGGGGGAAGGTGGTGAGGCGGGGAGCTCTCTCTTTTTAGTCTTTGTTTCTCTCCGGCCTCTCTCTTTTTAATCTCTCAATCTCTCTAAAAATCAACAAAAGAATAAGGGTCGACTCTCTTTCTCTCTCTCTTTTAGCTATCGTCACAGCTACCAGAATTGAACAAGATCACTAGAGTCGAAGATAAGATTCATAAAAGAAAAAAAGGTGAAAGGTTTATTTTCATTTTGAAATTGGTTTCATAAGTTATCTTTTTATTATTATTTTTGTTGTTTTGTTTGGTTTATAAATTTTACAAAACATACAAATCCATCAATTTTTTTAACTTGTTGTTTGTATTTAAGAATTCATTAAACGTGGAGCGAGAAATTTGATTATTAGAAAGAGAGAGAAAGGGATTAAGAGATTAGAAAGAGAGAGACTGGAAAGAGAAAGAGAGTTACCCTTTTTTTGTTATTTTTGTAAAAGTGTTAAGAAGAGAGAGAAAGTCATCTCTTCAAGATATGAGATTTGTACAAAATTGCTAAACTCATCTCTTAAAGTAGAGAATTCAACCACTAATAAACTTGTCTCTTATGTAGGGGTGTTCATGGTTAGATTCAAGGGTTGAACCGAATCAAATCGCATTTGAAATAGTTCAGTTCAAGTCTTTAATGAAGCGAACCGCTTTTAATGGTTTGGGATTTTGAACCAAACCACTTCAAATATGGTTCGGTTAAATTTGCATTACTTTTAAAAACATTTAGTTCTAATAAATAATATTCATAATCATTTGAGTTCCTAGAAGAAAAAAAAAATGCTTAGATTGAGAAATGTTGTGCAATAATTAAAGTTACTTATCATTATATCAAGTTGTATATTTAATAATTTTATATATTTATATTATCCCATCCTAAAAATATCTTTCAATGTAAATTTAAAGTAATATATATTTTTGATAAATCTATAACACTAATTATAGAAAATCATTCTCTTGCATTAATTCCTTGTTTATCTATAATACTCTTTCCTTATAACATATTTAAATTTTCATTGTACCAATAAAATGATTGTGCATGTTCTAAACTCAATTATATTGCTTCATTTTAATTTGATGCATATCTAATAGTTCTATGAAGAATTTAAAATTAATAAAATAGGAAAATATACTAGGAAAGTTTTGCGAGTGAAAGATTGCTTGTATAATATTATTAAATATATAATACATTTAACGGTATATTATGTAAGATATAAAATACAATATATATAATATTTATATTTATTAATAATATTAATGTGGTTAAAAATGTGATTTACATTTCATAAATTGAAATGGAATCACAATTTCTCCTAATAAATCTAAAAATTAAAATCTTAATCAATTCTCTTTCAAAGATGCATCTAAACACACAACTAGTATAAGAATTAAGAATTGTGATTCCATTTCAAGTATATTTTAACATACTACATACATATGTGATATTAGAGTGAAATGTCATATGTCACCCTAATATTTAATGTTTAAGAGTTATAATAAATAGAAATGGCTCTTTTCTTTATTTAATTATTTTAATGTAAAGTAGTTTGGTTCGAGTTCAAACGGTTTGGTTATGTTCAACCCCTCAAGCTGAGCCATAACCATTTAGACTCTTCTTGAACCTAACCTCAAACTGAACCGAAATATAAAAGAACCAAATTTTATGGTTCGGATCAGTTTGGTTTTGTTCGATTTAATAAATAGCTCACAGTCTTATGAGTTCAAGTTGCTTTTTTTTTTGGATTATTTTTCCTCGGATGGTATTTTCATAATTTTTTATTAAGATATTATTATTTTTTCCTTTTCAGGTATTATCAATTTTGTAAAAAAATATTAAAATAAAAATATAGAAAATTAATTACTATGTTACCAATGCAATATCATAGATCATAAATGCATTGTTTAAGAGTATAAAAATTGAATTTATGAAATGCGATTAAAAAAAAAAGGATGAATCACATGTTTTAGCTATGATTTTAAAAAATAAGTTCAAAATTGAATTTCTTACATGCATTTTTTGTGTAAATCTAAAGAACCTTTTATTACATGCAATTTTGCAATCGTATCCATGTAATTGTTTTTATATAATTGGTATTTGTGTAAGTAGACAAATATCTTCCTATTGAATAAAGGAAAAAAGAAAACAATAATAATATGTAATAAAAAACTATATAAATGTCATCATATCGAAAATAATCCAAAAACTAGGCAAGTTAAAGAAATAGGCTCAACACAATTACACAAAACTTGTCTCTTAAATAAAAGAGTTTAATACAATTATACTAAAGTGATCTCCTTAAGAGACTAGTTAATTACAAAACTTATATTTTATTGTTCATTGAGGAACCTCAATGCTTACAAACAAAAATAAAATAAAAATCCAAGAAAATTCAACACTACGAACTCCAAAACCATAAAATAGCCTATTACATGCTTTAAACAACATTTTTCAGGGTTGAAACAACCTCAATTGAGCAAGCTCAAAATGACCAGCTATTAGGCACGGAAATTAATCATTGTAATGGTGTAATAGGTTTTGTAACTCTCATGAAGAAAAAAGTTATGTTTATTAAGCCACTACTAGAAAATGATTTATTTTTAGTTTATTTTGTATATATTGCTAATCCCACTAGTCCACACAATTAAGAATAGTCCAATACACATCAATTCAAGAGAAAAATATGAGTTTTGTTCGTTATTAAAATAGATAAACTCAGCTGGTCTCTTGCATAGGTATATGGAACTTATCTCTTAAAAAGATAAGTTTAAATTGTCTAATATTGATAATATTTTCATCACACTGCCATTTTCATAATTAAATATTGAGATTTCTTTTTTCTTTTCCCTATTGAATGAGGCTTAATGATTATTATTACTGTCTAAATTTTTAGTTTAATGATGTATCATCATGATTTATTTTACTTTACTAATGCCACATCTAGTCCATACTATAAGGCTCTAGATATCAAATGTATGAATATGAATATATAAGTACATATGGAATGCTTCTTTTAAAATCAGATATCCAATATAATTCTACTAAAATTGAATTTATTTATTTTTATGAATACACAAATACATATGGAATGCTTCTTTTAAAATTAGATATCCAATATAATTCTACTAAAATTGAATTTATTTATTTTTATGAATACACAAGTACATATGGAATGCTTCTTTTAAAATCACATATCCAATATAATTCTACGAAAATTGAATTTATTTATTTTTATGAATACACAAGTACATATGGAATGCTTCTTTTAAAATCAGATATCCAATATAATTCTACTAAAATTGAATTTATTTATTTTTATTTATATACAATTCAAATTTCTTTCTTCCAATACATAAAATATATTTCACACCTTTTCTCTTGATCACTAGCCGCTGTTATTTGAATCACCGCGGCAATCTGGATGGTTTATTAATGTCTTGCTAAGCTACAACAAAGAGTACTCCCAACTGCAATCAAGGTAACTCATGAAACCAATGAAATGAAACACTTAACAACGTACGCTGCCAATTTCCCGTCAATTCCGAATATCATAAAGCGAACCCACGATTTTGCTCACCATAATCAGCTCAATCTTGCATCTGTTGCTTCCATTGAACTTCATCCGTGCTCGACGATTTATTCGTGCTTGGAACTAGACCACCCGTCGTTGGATGCCTTTCAAGTGTTTGACGATTTATCCGATTGGAACGTTGTATCCGTTTCAGCATTCCTCAGCCGCATTGCCAAACAACACCGCCATAAAGAAGTCGTATATCTGTTCACCAAAGTACTTTTTTCGAATATAAGACCGAATCAGTTCACATTTGGTACTGTAATCCACTCTGCTCTTAAGCTTGACGAGCTTAAGACGTGCAAAGAACTTCATGCTGGTGCAATGAAAATGGGGCTCCATTCAAATGTCTTTGTGGGCAGTGCGGTACTGGATTTCTATGCTAAGTTAAGCACTGTTGATGAAGCTCAAAGAGCTTTTGAAGATGTGAGCGATCCAAACGTGGTATGTTACACTACTTTGATTTCTGGGTATTTGAGGAGAGGGAGGTTCTTTGATGCGAAGAACGTGTTTGGTGCAATGCCTGAGAGGAATGTGGTTTCATGGAATGCAATGATCTCGGGGTTTAGCCAAGCTGGCTTAAATGAAGAAGCTGTGTGTTTGTTTATGGAAATGATGAGAGAGGGGTTTGTGCCAAATGAATTCAGCTTTCCATCTGTGATTTCCGCGTCTGCTAATATTGCAGCTCTTGGAATAGGCAGAAGTTTCCATGGCTGTGCTGTTAAGCGCCTAGGAAGCCTTGATGTTTTTGTGGGCAATTCGTTGATCAGCTTTTATGCAAAATGTGGAAGTATGGAAGATGCTCTTTTGGTATTCCACAAGCTTGAAGAAAGGAGTATTGTCTCTTGTAATGCTGTTTTGTGTGGTTTTGCACAAAACGGGATGGGAGAGGATGCAATAGCCTTCTTTGAACAGATGCGCTGTTTCGGGTTTAAGCCTACAAGTGTTACCTACCTTGGGTTGTTTTGGGCTTGTAATCATGCTGGTTTAGTTGATCAAGGTTATGCCTACTTTAATAAATTAAAATTGGAGGACCCCCACTTACTGAAACCCGAACACTTTGCCTGTATGGTTGATTTACTCTCTCGGTGTGGACGTTTTGGAGAGGCGGACCTGTTTCTTAAGAATTTGCCTTTTGATCCAGGGGTTGGGTTTTGGACAGCACTGCTTTGTGGTTGCCAAATTCATTCAAATTTTGAAATGGGATCTCTGGCAGCAAGGAAAATCCTTGCTCTGGAGTCAGGAGATGTATCATCATATGTAATGTTGTCAAATGCGTATTCTGCTGCTGGTAATTGGGATGGTGTTTCTGTAATCAGGAAAGAGATGAAGGAGAAAAAAATGAAGAGGATTCCAGGTTGCAGTTGGATAGAAGCAAAAAATAAAGTTCATGTTTTTGTCACAGGGGATAGTAGTCATGAGCAAAAGGATGAGATTTACATCATTCTAAATATTATTCTCAATGATTTAATGGATAGAGAAGATTCAAGTATACCTAGCAACGAGCCTATTGACTCAATAGCAATATGATTGGAAGTTTTAGCAAAGCTCACCTTAGTTTCAGAATGGTTTTGTGACATTACCTCAGAAGTTGAGACGGCAAAGTCCTTTGTCATTATTATTTTCATTCTTTTTGCTTGAAGATTGAAGAAAGTAGCTTAGCTCCTACAAAACTTGGCTATCACCAGTGACCATCAGAAACTCCTGCCAGGTTAGTCTTCTGATAGTGTTACCATATGGATAATTAGCTTTTTTGTTTAAGGGGAGGGTGATTACAAATAATGAAAAAATAAAATAAAATAATAAAAAACTGCTCCATAGCTTCCACTGGTTTGAAATACTACCAGCTAGTGGGAGATGGGAATCCTATAACTAATAGCTGCATTGATAAGGCTTGATTATTATTGTTGTTATTTAATCTATTAGGTATCATGGGAGAACAACCAAAATTTGAATTCCTTGAAATCCTGTTGATATGGAATTGATAACATGAGGCCTCAAAAGGAAATATGACCAGCTTTAGGTCGTCAGGGTTTTGTTATATCACCTCTCTCCTTCATCAATTAATGTTTACTTTCTTCATACTAAATGATCATTATAGAAATATGTTATCTAGCTTATGGAGATTCTTTGTTCATCAGACAATAATCAATGTTATGATTAGAAGGTGTGGCTCACTTCTCTAAACTGTCCACAGGACTGTAGACTTCGTGAATAAATCATAAACAGAAGTCTTCTAGTGTTTACATGAAAGTAAACCAAATTTTGGCTAATTGAGCACCAATTGTTTTTTTATGTCTCTAAGAAGTCTTTACTACTGCAAGTATTCTCAAAACCTTTACTTTTAAGACCAATTATAATTTATATCAATGCACATTTTCATATGGATACCACATCAATAAAATATTAATTATAATTGTATCCTGGGGCATCTTTATCCAGAAAGTGCAAAGAGATACCTAGAGCTTATATGTCTTTCATTTGGCACTTTGCTAGCTTAATGACAGCACTCGAAGTGGATTAGCATGACTACATTAAAAACCTATGCAAACTCATAAGTGTTTTATATGATAGATCCACCAAGTCTTTCATCATCATCATCTTTGCAAATCTGAACCTTTTATGCTATATTAGCATCCCCTAAATGCATTCTCTCTAATAAGTCAGAAGATTTCTTAGCCATTTCTTGTAATAAATCTTGCTCTTTCCAAACAGATGACAAAGCAAGAGAGAGCTCAACTTCAAGATGGGTTGGACAGAAGGTATGACTATATTCACACTCTCCAAAAAGTGCAGTCGCATTGTTTTGGGTACACCATCCTTTTATTCTTTCATCTCTATTGTTGACCAACTCACTTACAATTGTGAAAATTACTGATAAAGCTGTTTTGCAAGGATAATTATTATAAGAGATGCCATTGATAGTTACTGCTTCTTAATACTAATATTATGAAATTTACAGCATGAGGAATGAGGGTGAAGGATTACAGTCTGCTCATAAACTATAGCCCAAAAAAGATCTATGACTTGGAAGGGTTGAGTTGTAAGATCTTTGGAATACTGGTTAATCAAGTACAAGACTTTTTGGATTTGTGACAATAATGATATATATAAGAGTTTGCTTTTACACCTTAAAGAACATTTGGAAAAGATGGTTCTTGCATAAAATACCATCTTTATAGAATTTGCACTTAAAGAATAACGGATTTGTCAGACTCAGAGGCTCATAAACTCTCTCTCCTAAGGAGTTTTGTGCCTCATGCACACAAGTTTTCTAAGGAATATCAGCATATCTCTCTCAAAATCTAACTAAATTGAATAATGACTTATAGTTTTATTGATACTCAAGTAACACAACCAAATGTACTCCTTATAGAGACACAATCATTGACTGTTATTCTCAAATCTTGTATCGAGCTATTAGATATAGTTGGGGATGTATCACAAACTTTAAAGATGATAAAGCACGTTTTTATTGCTAGGATAGACACATTAATTCAATAAAAAAATCACAAAAGATCGAGCACGTGCAAAATTTTGCTCAAGAAAGTTCATTTGAATGTCATGCACTTCATTCAAATGATGTGTCCTTGATTGATTTGAGATTCAAACAATGTCCTCATTCACAAGACACGTGGAATTTGTTCATTCACAGCACACAGGAAATCAAAGCACCCACTTTGTTCGAATCTTACCTATGAAATTCTTGACAAAGTGGTTTTCGAGGTTCCTTGTTCCATGCATTATCCTAAAAATTTATGCACTGCAAGGGTGAGATGGTGCTTGTCATTGTTACTATCAGCATCCAGCACACAAGGTGGGTGTGCATTTCTTGTAGTCAGCTTTACCTAATTCTCAAACTAGATTGGACACTGAGGTGATCATGGTTCAAACATCTCCCAAATTATGGAAAAAATTGTTGGGTACATCACAAATTATTTGTCAGCCAATGTTTTTAGCTTTTAAAAATACACCTGAAGCTGCTTTCTTGGGGTTTTTGGTAAATAAAGCTGTGGCTTTTGCTGTGTAATTGAGGTGGCAAGAGTTCAATGTAATTTGTTGTTATATTTTCATGTTCAGTCGCTTATCCAATCACCACCTTATCAATCTTTTCGAATAGAGGCAAAATCTAGCCAATCTAAAGAGATGTTGCTGATTAAGTTTGATGTGCTGACATCCTTGCTTTCATTATTCAAAGCATAAAAGATATGAAATTTATATTAGCAAGGAGATGCAAATCTGATGAGCATCTTGTCACCATCGAGAACCCCACTTTTCACAAATGTGTACCATATCACTATAATCAACAGAAATTGTGGGTGCTATTTGGTGAGGATCTCTCTCTTTCTCAAAATGCGTGAACTTTTTTCCTTACATATTGTTTATTTGATTATAGTTCCTGATTATTTCATATATGAATGATTTGAGACAAAATAAACTGTTAACTATTGTGTTGTAAATCATGAGGGCTCCAAGTGACAGATGTTAAGAATCCCTTTCTTTCTTTCTTTTTTTTTCATTCGTAAAATGGAGTAAATCATACCTGTTTCCTACATCAAATCTTGTGCTCAGCCGCTGTAAATTCCTTAATTTGTAGTAGTTATCTGTTTCAGTGTTGATCAATTAATGGGAACATTATCAACCGTTATCGATAGGAGAGCTGACAGCTTCTCACGATATGAGCTTCAAAATAATACTTCTAATCTCATTCAATTGATGGATTTTAAGACCTACATGCTGTGATGCATGTGGAAGACTGTCAAGGACAACTATTCTCCTGTTTGTTTGAGGTATGTGCTGTGCTCCTAGAAGTCCCTTTGTGGCCTTATGTTCTAAAACAAGAGATTAATTATTTTATTTTTTCTGTCCATGCAAAAGATAATCTATTTTTTGGATACTTTTTTGCATATGGGTTCATAAATATTCAGAGTCGACACCAATAGTTTGTTCTGATTTTGTGAGAGCTAGGTTCACATGCCTTGTGATGGCATGTATCCATCAATAGAAGTCCTGGATGATGTTGTTGTTGATTATTACTTAAATTTCAAGTTCCAACAATATTGCTTTGCTCTTGCCAGCCACAATTAGAATGGGCTTTGATCGACAACTAACTGCTGCTGTATGATGCATAAAATTCAATTGGATGATCACCTCATAGATAGAAGGTAGCAGATAGTTACCATGTCCCGGCACATTTCTTCTCAGCATGCCATTTGAATCCAATCAAACACAGAACTCATTACTCAAAATGCAACATGGATCTAGACTCTCTTATCACCACCATCCAACTATGTATTTGCTTGTCGAAACATCTGCATGTTTGCATTCATCAAAACTGATTATATAAGGTAGGGCCTTGTTTGGAGAACATGGCATCTAAACTTCAGTAGTGAAGGAAATATACTACTATTATATAAAATAGCAGCATGACTATCTTTCAGTGTCAAAACAACTTCTACACTGTTTTTCTTTAATCTTCAGGCACGATAATCTCAGCTATTTTTTTGAGCTAAATTACAGATGTTTGTCTTTCTTCTTCAATTTATTATGTTGCTACTAGCTATTATTCCATCAATGGTGATTGATGACCAGAAGGAAGAATGGTTTTTTGCCTCATGATCCTTTCAGCTTCCCATTCAATCACGTGGTTTAATTGTTTACATCATAGCTACTGCTCTTGTTAAATTGCACCAAGTCTATTTTCTAAAATTATATAGCATGAAATGATCTCTGAGTTTGGATGCATTTTTGTTTTTCCATCTTAATTCCCACAAAATCTGTTCTTCCTTTCTGTCAAGATTAGTATCACAATATCTGATTTAAAAGCTTAAACTTACAGATATGGTGTGAGCTATTATATTTATTACATAATACTCTCCTCACATCGTTTCGTAAATTCAAAACAATTCCTCCCGTGGACTTTTAAGCAGGTCCTCTTTCTAATTATATTGTGAGAATGGATAGCTTTTCAATAGGTTTTTAACCTTCTCTATATTATTTTATTTTGCGATATTGGTTGCGTGCTGGGGATCTTTCACTTTTGTTGAGTCGGTCTTATTGACACTGTGCAGGTCAGCTCATCTTGCAGCAATGAAGATTGCCAAAGGCCCAGGCAGCATTCTCTCATATGATCCTGTTTGAGATCAACATTCCTCAAATATGCTGTAATGCTGGTCATGTTTTGTGTGCTCCAGATGGGTGAAGACTAGCAGACGAATGAAAATTGTCAAAAAGTATTCGGAGCACCCATTATCATGGTTTAACTGTCATGGGGTTTAATGTATGGATTAATAAAAGCCAAAAGAATGAGCAGACAAAATCACTTGAATAAGAATAATTCAACATGCCCGTTCAAGTTCTAAATTTCACCTTTCATTGGCATTGTGTCATACTTATATATTTGATGCATATTTATGATTTCTTTGATAGAGGCTTGGTTTGAGGTGAAGATCTGTTAAATTGATTGGCGAGATTGTAACATTTTGAAAGCTGTTATTTCTTTGTTATATAGAGTCATCAAAACATTTTTGTAACTTTATGGTTATAAAAATGAGTTGTTATAGGAATTTGTTGGAATATTTGTTGGACTGGAACTATTTTTTCATTTTAATGAAATAAATGTAAATATGTGCTGACAACCATTTGATGGTGTATTATTGGGAAAATATGGAAATAATGTTGAGATTTCAACCAATAGCGTATATATTTTTGGATTAATATCATCATTACTACTTAAGTTTACTTAAATGAGCAATTAAACAAAAAAATATTGCATGATTTTCAATCTCTTAGAGCATTCTCGTGCCGAGTTCTGAATTTTGAGAAGTTCTTATACATTTTAGAATTATTTGTCAATGATTTAAAAATAACATTTTTCATGTCTTTTAATAATTTTTTGACCTTTTTAAATATATAATTTAAAAATCTATGAGATCCACGATTCCTAAAAAGATACAAGGGATCATGTGTAAAAATTTCAAAATAAAATGATGAAATCATTTGAAAAAGGAGATTCTTAATCGATATCAACATTCTCGTACATCTAGTTAGTTCGTAATGAGCCGCGACAGCAAAAGCGACAAGTTTTGCGACACTGAGAGGCAGGAAATGAATCCGCAGGAAGTGGCGATTATGGCCATGGGCACGTGTACCGCCACTTCCACCATGTGCCTATACATGGCAATAGTCCCACGTGGCAATGGTCATGGATTAACCCGAACCTTAAAATTAAGCTGCGCATGCGCGTTCTAATCTCTTCAGGTCACCCGGCTTCATCCGGCAGGTCTCTCGTTACTTTTCCATTCGTCTTCTGCATTTTTCTCCAATCTTCTTCCTTCTTTCTTTTATTTTTCTCCTTCCCTCCAATTTTTAACGAAAACGGTGTTTTGGGTGCTCGTATGTTGGTGTCGTAATATTGATGTTTTTGTGCCAATACTATTTTTTCGATCTTATAAGTAGGAGGTATCATATTCAAAATGAACATATAAAAAGAAAAATAAAAAAAAGAATTTGTGTTTGTGTTTGTACTATTTTTGCTAAAAAAGAGTTTAATTTTTATTATTGTATGTTTAATGGCCTATATTTTGAAATTATTTTCATTTTAGGGCTTTTATCAATTCCGTTGAATCCCACTAACATTATTGACAAACTAACAATTTATAGACGAAGCTTTGAAATGGGAGAGCTTGAATTCAACTTTGTTTTTTCATAAGAACAACAAAAATACGGGCCTTTTTCTTCATTTTTTTATACGAACCAAAATTAAATAATAACATTCACGCTATATTTACAGATCAATGAATATACATATTAAAATGTTAATTGTAATGATTTTTAAAATAAAACTATCTTTTTATAGCATTGTATATACTTTAAAGCAAAATCCACATATAATATTCGACTTTAATCGGTTAGTATAATTTTGGATGTTTTTATGGACGCTATAAGTGGTTTACTTCTTTCCTACTATTATTATCTTTTGTGTAATAGAAAAATGGAAAAGTAAGTATTAGTATCGTTAAGGAGGATAATGAATATAAAATTTTATTTCTTATGTACATTGGGATGCTATTACAACATGAGATTTGGTGTGCTTCTAACATGCCTTGATGAGGTTAAAAATTAATATAGCATGGACAAAAATCAAGATGATCTCATTTATGTATAAACTAATTATATTGCCATGTTACAATAAATAAATAATAATATTTTAAAACATGATAGTATACAATTAAATGAGAGAAAAGTAGAGGGAATGTCCCCCATTTATATGATTTTGCAAAAAGGGTGTTTTTTCAATTATATGTCTAAAAGTTTGTATATTCAAGTTATCCTCATGTTAGGTTAGGAGATACGAGGTCAAATCCTATTAACATGGATAGACAAAGGCCATAAAGTAAAAGCAACTTATTATTATAAGCCTAAAAGGTATGTTAGTGTTGAATTAAAAGATTTATATTTAATTTTGATGAGATAAATGCATAGGCAATTAGATAAGTTCAATTAAAAATTTATCTTAACTAGCTATTATTAACATTAATGAAACTTCGACATAGTATATAATTTGTGCAAAAATATGTGATTTGTAAGATGTTAAACACATTTGAAACTTGCATTATCATTTGCTTACGTTAACTATGCTTTTGAGGGCATCTTGCTATATTATAGTTAAGAGTCTAGACTTAAAAGAGTTGTGATCGCAGGGTATGGAGTCTTGACTTTAGATTTGTTAGAAGCTCTTATCAATGAGTTGTACTTAGAGTCTAGATGATAAGGATTGAGGTTTGAACGTTAGGTAAAACTCCACCTGTTGATCTTAGATTTCTAGCTAGGGTCCAAAAGTCAAGGGAAAGAGTTTGGACACCAGCTTAATTGGCAGCTACTGATCACAAATCAGCAGCTAAGGTCGAGGTGCCACGCCAAGGAGTCCATATACCCAGCTGCTATGTGACCTACCGATCACCAATGTGATCTGTAAAGACTCTGGACCCTTGTGAGCGAGGAGCCAAAGCACGTACGCTAGCACACAAGGAGTTTAATGCACGCTAAGGGCAAAATTGAAAAAATTGGACAATAATTAGATTTTAAGAGACGTTATAAATAGAAGACCTAGGTGTAGATTTCAAGCGATTATTAGAGCTCATCACTAGCAAACAAATAAATTACATTATTTTATTTTCTAATCTTTGTCTTTTGTACATGAATTTTCGATTTCTACTTGAGAGAGATGGACTGGTGCTTAGTGAGTAATTTTTGCTATGTTGTAAAAAAAACACTACTTTTGTGTTTTTACAAAGCGACTGTATACTTTGTGTAACTTCTCCGAGCTTCTTGGTTTGAGATTAACAAGAATGTGATGAAGTTCACGGCTGAGACATTGTTGTCCTTATAGTGTAATCTTTTAACTCTTCTACTTCTTCTCTCTCTTTCTTTTTTTTTTTAAATTTTTTACACTCAATTTATTATTTATTGTACTCATTACCATTAATTACTTGCTAAATTAAATTAAAGATGAAAAATGGATATTATTTGTTACAAATTCAATTCTCCTCCTTTCTTAAGTTCAATTTAGGTCCCCTTTGTTTCAATGAAATTTTTTTTTAGAAAAATGTCTTTTCATTTTTCCATATTTGTTTAAGAAAAAATAGGACATTTAATAGAAAATATTTCCTCTTATTTTGGAAAACACAGGCTTTTCATAACTTATTTTTTGAAAAAACGACTTATGGAATATAAATGTATAAGTTATTTTTCCATCGATTTACGAGTACATCTACCAATCATTACTATCCAAAAACATTTACTATTAATTTTTTGAAATATTTTTCTGTTAAGAAGATTTATTTCTCATTATAATATATGAGTTAACTCGAAATTGTAAACAAACGAAAAGCATTTTCATAAAATTAGCCAAATATTTGAAAATATGTTACTTTTCCTCAAAAAAACGGGGTTTTAGTGTATTTTTGGCTGGAAAATTTCATTCCCTTCAATAAAACTACACCCCTCTATAATTTCCCCCCTTCTTTTAAGTGTTAGGAATTGAGAAATTTGCATTTAAAAGTTTCACAAACTTAAAAATATGAGTGGTCCCTCTCATACCATTATCATTGTACTGTGTTACACTCATAAATAGAAGTTTATTTATTTACAAAAAAAAAAAATGAAAATGATGAGGAATAATCATTTAAACCATATATATAACTGAGATTTGACAAAATTTGGTCAATATAATTAAGCGATCTTAAATTGAATCAATCCCTAGATCATAAAGTGATATCGCAAAAATATATCACAAGCTGTCCATGTTGATATCAAAACTTGATTAAGTTGTCCACATATTTTAATTTTAGAGCATTTTCAGTTGGAAAAATTCATTTCCTTTTATATGATTATAATCCTCTATAATTTTTCCCCTCCTTTTAAGTGTTAGGAATTGAGTAGTTAATAATTTGCAATTGAAAGTGTCACAAACATAAAAAGATAAATGGTCCTCTCATACCTTTATCATTGTACTATGTTTGCTCATAAAAAAGTTTCCTTGTATGCACATTAAAAACAAATGGTAAGGAATTTATTTAAACCATATGTAAAATTGAAATTTGATAAAATTTGGTCAATACAATTAAGCCACTTTAAATTAAATCAACCTCTAGATCATAAAGTGATATGGCAAAAGTATATCACAAGCGGTCCATATTGGTAGCAAAACTTGATTAAGTTGTCCACATATTTTAACTTTAGCGTATTTTGGGTTGGGAAAGTTCATTTCCTTTTATACAATTACAATCCTCTATCATTTTCCCCTTCTTTTAAGTGTTAGGAATTGAGTAATTAATAATTTGCATTTAAATGCGTCGCAAACTTAAAAAGATAAATGGTCCTCTCATACCCTTATCATTGTACTATGTTTTCTCATATATAGAAGTTTCCTTATATACACATTAAATGCAAATGGTGAGGAATTATTTAAACCATATATATAACTGAAGTTGTATAAAGTTTGGTTAATATAATTTAAGTGACCTTAAATTGAAACAATCCCTAGATCATGAAGTAATGTGGAAAAAGTATATCACAAGTTGTCCATATTGGCAGAAATATTTGGGCATATTTTAATTTTAAAGTATTTTCGGTTGGGAAAATTCATTTCCTTTTATATAATTGCAATCCTCTATAATTTTTTCCCTTCTTTTAAGTGTTAGGAATTGAGTAATTAATAATTTGTATTTGAAAGTGCCACAAACTTAAAAAGATAAATGGTCCTCTCATACCTTTATCATTGTACTATGTTTGCTCATAAATAGAAGTTTCCTTGTATACATTAAAAACAAATGGTGAGGAATTTATTTAAACCATATATAAATTGAAATTTGATAAAATTTGGTCAATATAATTAAGCCACTTTAAATTAAATCAACCCCTAGATCATAAAGTGATATGGAAAAAGTATATCACAAGTGGTCCATATTGGTAGCAAAACTTGATTAAGTTGCCCACATATTTTAACTTTAGAGTATTTTGGGTTGGGAAAGTTCATTTCCTTTTATACAATTACAATCCTCTATCATTTTTCCCCTTCTTTTTAAGTGTTAAGAATTGAGTAACTAATAATTTGCATTTAAATGGGTCGCAAACTTAAAAAGATAAATGGTCCTCTCATACCCTTATCATTGTACTATGTTAGCTCATAAATAGAAGTTTCCTTATATACACATGAAATGCAAATGGTGAGGAATTATTTAAACCATATATAAAACTGAAGTTGTATAAAATTTGGTTGATATAATTAAGCAACCTTAAATTGAATCAATCCCTAGGTCATAAAGTAATGTGGAAAAAGTATATCATAAGCTGTCCATATCGGCAGCAAAATTTGATTAAGGGTGGTCCACGTATTTTAATGAGCCACGTAAAAATTTAATGTGTGTTATTGCCCTAATGATAAGTACTTTTTCTACTGCAGATTTACACACACAGAAACTTCTTTTTTTTTTTACCCATTCACCCCAGTGGCATCTCATTTACAACAAGATGAGACAAGCGAGCTTTGATTCGTAAGTAAAAGACCTAAATGAACACAAAGATAGATCAATATTAGAATTTTGCGTAATCATAAGTTGAATGCCATTTTAGAGGGTTATAATTGTAACTTGCAAATCTTTCTAAGAAAAAAAAAAAGTTGAAATGTAATTAAGGAGATCTGTTCGTTATTTAATGACTCGGATCCATATTCAGTCGTGATTACATAACCAATTATAATATTTATTTATTTTAATAATAATATAATTAACATAATGATCGTGGGAATTCCTCTCATCAAGATATATTAGCTTCATATGATATAAATATCCTCTTTCACTTTCCTTCCGTACTCATTAATAAATTTACCTAGGCAAGTAGATATATGTTCATATTCACTACGTAACTACAAAATCTTATCGTATTCATAATTTTTATTGATTAAAATAAAAAACCATGGAATCTAATCAATACTTTACATGAAATTAATCATCAATGACGTAGTGTAAGCAAAAATAAACAATAAAAAGATAGTGACCTTAAGGCAACAGAAGATCATGTCATTGTCATAGACTCATATTCTATAGCTGTATCAGCATCTTGAGCCACCCCAAGCATTATATTAATCTCAGTGCTTCATTATCGGCTTATATTATATGTTAAAGTTGCCTTTAGATAAAGCCATTGATCATCGATGACCCTAATAATGGCATGCTGTCTAGTTATTTATTTATTTTTTTTCCTGGGGCTTAGTGAAAAATGTCTTATAGAAAGAAGTGGAAGGTCCTATCCAAAACCTATAATTTTTACCTTATATTTTTAATTATTTTTTTTGTCACTTTATCTAGATTCACGTGAATGATCATCAACATAAATCATTAGACATAACTTGATGTATTATTAGATTTAAAATTCTCGTAATAAGTGAAGCAATGCTACTTGCAATGTAATATCTTGACGCGGAATTAGTAATAATATATACGAATATTATACGGAAAATATGAGCTACTATAGAATATATATAATTTATACCGGTAAGAATATGGGTGAGAAAAATTTTGCTTTAGTAGCTTGAAAAATTTCGTGTTTTTTTGACCTACTAAGGTAAAAATATCACCTCTTCAAAATTGCCTGAAAAAAATCTACATTTTTCGTCTAGAGAGGTGAAAGATGCCTGCAAAGAAAAGTAGAGGCAACAATCTCAAAAGTCGCATTTATTCTAGCACGATTTGATGCACTAAAATATGAGGTGAGTTTCACCTCTTTCTTTTTTTTGTCTTGTTTTTTATATTTCAAATATTCTTTTTTTTTTTTCTTTTACAGTCCAAACTTTTTATATAAAAAATTAATATATAATTTTTTCTGCCGAATATCAATATATTATTTTGTTATTTTTATCTCATAAAAATAATATTTCAAGTTATAATATTTATATATTAGATATTTAATATCAAAGTCACCATATAATAATCATTAAGTTAGTATATTATAAAAAAATTTCCAAATATGTGATTTTTTTATACCATTCAAATAGCAGAATAAATAATTTCAAATTACTAGAACACCTAAAAAATAATATATTAATTAGTATGTAAATTTATTTGTGGTGAAAATAATAATAGAACAAAGACCTTAATTGATTAGTGTCGGAAAATTTATCATCGAAGGTGGTCGATGACCGGAACATCACCTGAAAACCATGAAGAACATATGAAGCTGGGGAGAGAATCACAAATAGATTTAGATTTCTTGTGCCGTGAAAATTTGACGAGTCTACTAGATTCATCTGCTAAATTCCTAAAATTTAAAATATAAATTATATATTAATTAATATATATCTTTTTTTAATAATTTGTAAATATACGTTTATATGTGCATTATTAAATTTGAATATATATATTAGTATATATATTTACATTGTATAGTATTATATTAATATATATATTAATATTCCTATTAGTGATATATATATATATATTATAAATTACAAGTAATATTTGAATATATATTATATTAATATTATTATTAGTGATACAATATTTATAAATTATATATATTAATATATGTGCAGCTATGTCATATTATCTATGCTATTTTATAAATTATGTGCATGACACATAGTACAAACCAACAATTTGAGGACAACATGTAAATA
The DNA here is from genome assembly GCA_024138025.1 of Combretum micranthum. Lineage (NCBI taxonomy): Eukaryota > Viridiplantae > Streptophyta > Magnoliopsida > Myrtales > Combretaceae > Combretum > Combretum micranthum. The sequence continues at coordinate 791,442 of JAMXBD010000020.1, forward strand.
CATTATATGTAGTATGAGGAAAACATACAAATACACTATATATACTCAAAACGCCGGCCGAGCGTACAATACAAATATAGGATCTGTTTGGTTAGTCCTTTTTGGCAGATACAGACACTTTTTAAAAAAAAATTTCTAACAAATTATTTATCAAAAAATAGATATAGATAAAAAAATTGCTATTTTTCATGAAATGTCAAATAGATAAAATATAGATAACATAGAGATATAAATCGAACATATTTATACATATCATTTTGATAAAAAATAGATACAGATGACAACATATCATCCAAATAGACCCATGTACGAGTCTGTCTATATAGAAAGGAAAGTACAAAAAAATCCAAAATTTTAATCAAGCAAGACATAACAAAAGTCCGATCAACCCTAGCCTCTATGCATCCAATGCTGGCTTAACTGACTACTGTCTAGGCAGCGGAGGCGGAAATAAAGGCACCGATGGATAATATCCATAAGTAGATAGTGTGTATTACTTATATTGTAAAGACCCGGACTTACCCCTATCGTTAAAATAGGTGAATCTAGATCTCCAACCACATATAACCTGCACTATTATATGTAAGGTTGATTACCAGGATCAGTTTGGATATTTGTTTACCTAAATCTCTTATAAGAATAAATTTGAAAACTATTAATTCTTAAAAATTTTTAGAAAAACATAACATTTACATCACATTTACATATAAGATATAGATCCTCTATAGTCACATATACATATAGATATTACAGACAAAGGCTTATCAACAAGCCATGAACAAAATATATAAGTTTAACAAAAACTATCACAACTATTACATATGTTCCAAGAAAACTTCAAACTAGTCTATTATAAAAGGTTTTCATCAGGCCAAGGTCATACTCCTAGTCTTTCCGATCATCTTAAAAATCCTCAAAATCCGTTTCGTATCCCATACTGGTGTAGAACTCATCACTAGCATCAATACTTGAAATATGAAATAATGAGCCAAAGGCCCAATATGCAAGTAATGAAAGAAAACATAAATGACACACAAGGCTAAACTACTTGCAAATGCAATAACCATCAAGTTATTTGAAAATCTTTAGTTAGACAAACAATACTAGAGTATTCAAACACTTAACAATAAGGATATCTGGGGATCCTGAGTAACGATCTCGACGCTCAGGGGGTTGATATAAGTTGTTTAGGGACTTATATCTTCTAGATAATATATCAATGAAAGAAAAAGTAGCTTCCTTTAGGGTTTTCAATCATTTCACAACTTTACTTAACTTACTTAATAATATCACATAATTCAAATATTCCCATAAACATTGAATTAAATAATATTACTTCTCCTTAATAATAAGCAAATGTTACACCGATACCAATAACCCTATCAACTACCCGCCTTGCCACTTATAAAAGTCTAATCATAAAGACAGAGATGACCTAAGCACCTAAACTACCTTGCCCCCAATCTAAGAAAGTGCTGCTCCTCGAACCAGATTCAACGGCATAATAGACAATCAATTCAAATAACTTAAGTTTTTTTAAATTAAGGTAAATTTAATCATGCCTATCCTAGGCAAGGAATCAAGTATATTACTGCACACCTAAGTCAAATTGAGAATCAAAGGTGGTGATTAACTGAGGATCTATCACTGTTACAAGAAATTTCAACTCATATCAACACTGCTCATCCTAAACTAAATATAAAACACAAATAACTTTAGGCTTTGGGATCAAGAAACTCAAATACATTCTATTCAAGATCATAACATAATATTTATACATCAAACAAATTCATACAAACTCATGAAATCATTACAAGACAAATTAACAAGCTAAAGGAATGGTTTGAAGAAGTTTTTAGAATGAAAAACTACAGGGGATACGCCAGTGGCGTTAAGGCGGTATTGTCTGCACAAACATTTCTACATCTACCAATGCTGGCATTGTTAAGCCTAACGCCGGCAGTGATGTGGTCTACGCCGGCAGCGTTGAGCTAGTGTAGACTGTAAAACAAATTTATCTAAAAATCTGAGAGTTCCACGAGGTCGGTCTATGCCTGTGAATACCCCCAATACCGACAGGGTTGCTGTGTATGTTGGTAGTGCCGACCTTTATGCCGGTGGCGTTAAGGTGGCATACACTGCAGTACATATTTTCGAAAAATTGCAGATCTCCTTGTTTTGAAAACACAAACTTTTACTACATTTTTCACTTCCAAATTTCCTTCAAACACATTTCTAACATCAAACTTCAACCTATATATATTCTAACCTTTTTTAACATACAAAATCTTCACTTCAAACTCATCAAACAGCCATATCTACCATTTTAAACATAATTCCACATTCAACCCTCATTTAGCCAATTTATTATTTCCTAAACTATCTCAACATACTCATTCCCTACCCCATTCACTCCATTACTTCTTGTCACTTACTTAGCACAAATAACAACTTATAAACCATCAAGATATTCATTCAATACATAACTAACACATGTAAATTATCAAAACTCATTTGAATCAATTCTTGGCATGAACTCCACTTCATAGGACAACTCAAACTAACAAATATACTCTTATCATAACAAACATATACATTAAGAAGCTTTAAGTCTTATTGGAACTCACTTGGGCTTTGGATCCTGACTTGGTTAAGAGCTTGGAGTGCAAGGTTTTGAGGAAAAAGGGAAGACAACATGTAAGAGATGAGAGGAAAATTCGTATGGATTTTGAGTCTGTTTTGTAAAGTGCCTTTTTGATCAAAATTGAGGCTTATTCTTATCCAAAAGTTAACTTTAGGGGCTGCCATGTTATGGGATTTCTTTGCATGGGTTTGGGCTTCATTTTTGGGCATAAAATAAATGAGTTTGGGCTTATTTTATGTCTAAAAATTGTTGTTATGTTTGGTTATTTTCTAAACATTGTTTAACAAATTTTTGATCACTTCAAAGCACATATATCAATATAAGTACAATATTAGCGTCAATAATACACATTAATATCCAAATAAACAATCACAAATACAACTTATATGCTAGACTTTTAACTATTATTCTAACATGCAAAAATATGCATTAATACACATGTGAAGAATATAAATTTGGGAATCATGACTATTTCATATGTGGTGTTGTAGGAGCAAATTGGGTGGAACCCAGACTAGGCGAGGGAACCATGCCAGCAAAAGGAACTGAGCGTACATGGGCTATTGCTATGAAGACTGTTTAGCAGGTGCTAATGGTGGCCATAGCGTAAGGTCGACACAGGATGATGGCCCTAACACACAGTAGTACCGCTTGGTAATCAGGCTATAGGCTGAGTCGATGGTGGAGCGTGATTGGATAGCTAGCTTAACATCCCATAGGGCATAAAATACGGCTACTGAGATTATCTTGGCGGTGTAAGTGGCATCAGTGTATGGGTTGACCAGCTTGAACCTGCATCACTAATGGGGTCTCCCATAAGCGAAGGGCATGGTGCGTATTGGCCATAAAACAGCATGGTTGGCTTATTAACATTCGCAACATCCCCTCCATCTGACTCACCTTCAACTTTAATTCATCAACCTTATAGCTCAAGCTCACATAAGAGTTCTCATAGGGCTATTCATAGTAAGTGCACCTATCCTTTAGGTTGAGGCACTGTATCCTATATTACGTTAGTAGCTGGACCTAGACCCTAGGACCTCCTCCATATTAGCCATATCACTCAGATGCTTTTGGCCTATACTAGAGCACATATGACTTCCTAGTGCCTACTCTCGATCATTCATAATTACAAGCAATAAATGAACGATAATTTTATAGTAGTATGAAAAAATAAATAAATATAATGTAACACTATAAAATATTGGTTAAGTATTCTTACATAATTTAGACACGACACCTCCGACTCCCACTGATTAGATTTTACCCCATCAATTCGATGAACGTGCGTGTGCTTGTAATTCTCTATTGGCAGGAGAATCTGAAATGTAGCATATAGGACAAAAAAACAATAAATGTAATGCATTAGTTCATACACTACGATAATATACCAAATTGAAATAGAATATAAAATTTTTTACTTACATTTGTTAGTGTGTAATACATCATCGACTTGATCCCCCTCAGTGTGCATTGACTTTGCTTCTTCTTATTCTCTATGTTTACCTTCGATTGATTTTGCACAACACAGGATGAACATAGTATCATGTTAGAGCATTATCAGAGGTCACATATGAATGTTCATTTGCAAAACATATATACTTGATTTTTTTGTCTTTAGCCATAAAGTGGTAAAAATCCTTTCACTTCTTTGCCCTGTGCTCAAAACTTGGCATTGAAATGCTTGTAGCTGTCTATAACGCTCTTTTCTTGTTAATGTACTACTTTAACCTATAACGAAACTGGTTATAGGACTACTGGCTAGAAGATTAAGCGTGATCCACCATTTTCGTTGCTTCTTCCAGTTGGCTGGCACCTCGAACTTTTGTTGTACATTGACACATATTAATTGTGTTAGTGAATATGAAAAGATAACATGGCTCAAATTAGTAAACATGTTAGATGAAGCATAGATTTACCATAACTCATCTGATGATCTCGTGACGATATTCCTCTATAAAAGCCAACCAGGCATTATTGCCTGATCCCTTTATGAGGAGCTTTGTCGAAACTTTATGATAGAGTACGAATTCTATTATGATCATCCTTGTGGGAATGCACATAATCCCCTTATACTCACTGGGCATGTTAAGTGTGGTCTCTAGTTAGTCTATCTAAATTGCTCTTTCACCATTTTCTCCTTGTACAAGCCTCGGCTACATTGACTCTCGTTATCGACCTCATGCTGAGTGGTTGTACATGGTGTTGCCTCCTACTCAATAGATGTAGCAGCTGTGTCATCGAGGTTAAAGTCTCATGGGACCAAAGCATCATCACATGAGACATTTCTTCCAATCCAAAGCTCATCAATCGACCTAAAGTCTTGTGTCTCCTGTTGATCATCATAATCATCAGCAACAGCAGCAAGGTTAGCCCCTCTACCTTGTTGATTGGAGAGAAACAAAGGAAATGACCGCCTTGCATAAAAAAAAAAAAAAGAAAAAGAATGATTAGTATCTCACTCGTGTCTTGGCTGCTCCAATATAGAAAAAAAGTCAGGATGGGAAATTTACCCGTGTACTGCTCAGGGTGGGCATATGTGTCCTCCATGATCAAGTTGAGAAGATCATGATTCATTTTGCACAAATAAAATATAAACGTCATTAAATTATTATATCCAAATCACTACAATATAAAAATATAACAAAATAAGTCATCTATTCCTTTCTAATCAACATTACTATCATCGTCATTATTATCACCCACCCCACTATAGCTTACATTAGCATCGGGAAAGCATATTAGATTTCCTAAGTCAACAAAAATGCAATCGACTAGAATTATCTAAGGCCTTGCAACTGCTTGTTGGAATGCCTTAACGATCTCATGTTACTTCTTAGTGACGCCATCATAAGATGCTTTAATTTGGAAAAGGTCCTAGGTAAATAGATGTCGATGGTGCACTTTTTGCACGGCCTCCACCTGCTAGATCGTTTGCTCAAATCTTTCAAACAAAATACCTGTTGCGCATAGTTTGCAAGATTATATGAATCATCGTTGTACTAAGTCCTTCCCTTGTTGATCAATATGAGGTCTATGTTGATACTTTTAGATTTGTCTCAGTTGCTATCAAACCATAAACACTTGAATAGTAACATACGTCGTGACCCTACATAACTTAATTGAATAATGTCAGAAAGTTTGCCATAAAAAGGTAATCTTTTATCCATTGATGGTACCCACTGCGCCCATGCCATTATTCTGTGATTTCATTGTTGTCCCCTTAATCTCGGTGTTAAACAAGACTCCATTTACCAAATAAGCTTTGTAACAAAGGCAGTATAGGTACGGTCCCCATGCCAAGGCTTCTAGCTCCTTAGAGTACATCAGCCACAACCCTAAGTTGCATAATCTACAAAATATGCAATGAAAAAAATTAGCAATTTCTCTAGAATGAAACCAGCATACGGGAGTTGGTAAGGATTGACATTATTTATAAACCACTTGGGAAAATGTCTACACGCGAGTGCTCCTACGTTTCATGCTTTGCATGTAGTTACCTTTTCCTTAAACTCCTTGAACACAATTGGGTTAGGAATTAACTTGGCCAAAGATTTAAAGACAGTGGCATCAATGTACTTACCTCACATGTAGTTGCACCTCCTCGTAGTTGTTAAGAACAATCTAATGCATCTTATGAAATTTAGAGTCCAACTCTAATATAGTGCTTGCGCCTAATGGTTGGATTGGCTGTCCAAATATCCAAAACAATGACTATGAACTGTCATCTACTGGATCATCCCACAATCTTAATGGAGCCGATTTATTTTTGTGTCCATGTTCTCAAAATATAGTGAACAAAATTGAATACTCTCTTGTACGATATATGATTAAGTGATAGAACCTCCGGTCTAGCTTAGTTCTTCATATCACCCTTAAGCACTCTTAGGTATCGGTCAACAAGATACATCCAATGATACTGAATGGGCCACACGTTCGGACTTCCCTTGATGAATGGACAGCAAAATGCACCATTATATCCAAAAAGCCAAAGGAAATATCATCTCTAGTTTGCATAAATTAGGAAAATGGTTTTCTCAAATGACTTCAATAAATTTACATAAATTTCTTTAGTGGTCAACTCCTAGAAGAAACAAGAGACATCAAAATCACATCATAAATGCGATTGTTAAGAAAACTATGACGACCAATAGGAGAATTTGTTGAAGCAGTACATGATAGTTGTGGCTCTTTAAACCCCTCAAACTTACTTCGTCTGCACCTAAATAGAGCTTATGTTTGAAGCATATCGGTTCAAAAGTTTCACATATTTAATCAAGTTGGACACCTCTCTCACTTGCTTAGACAAAAATGTGTAAGTAGCAGGTGGCTTGAAAATTCGACTGCCACGATTTTGTAGATGCAGCTCTAAGCAAATACCATTTACTAGAAAGTAAGTCTCACCTTTTCTATATCCTTTAACTTAACCTTTAAACCAAAAATAGTCCAAACCAGATTATCGCATGTATTCTTCTTGATGTACATCAAATCAAGGTTATGGTGAATATACAGTTGCTGCCAATACGGTAATCTGAAAAGCACACTTTTCTTACACTAGTTGGACTATCCTTGTTAGTCTACTAACTAAGTCTCTCTTGCATCTTCCACATTACAACATGCTCATACCAACTTAACTTGGCTATTATATCCTCATTAATGAACTCCTATGGTCGTGACCGCATCTTAACTATGCTATCAAAGCTCCTATTGTCGTAGTGCCATCAATTCTTAGGTGGTAAGAACCGTTTGTAGCTCATATAACGAAACTTGCTATTTGAATGGTCACTTGTGCAATCTATATTGCATATATGGTAAGCCTTATATCCTTTGGCCATCGAACCAGAAATGTTACCATATGCTAGAAAATCATTGATTGTCCACAACAACACAGCATGCATTAGGAACATCTAACCTTATACCACATCTAATGTCCTTATACCTTTCGACCAAAGCTCTTCCAACTCCTCTACTAGGGGCTACAAGTACATAGTAATATTATTTCTTGGAGATCTAGGTCCATGTATTAAAAGTGACATCATTAAGCATGGCTCCTTCATGCATCTTCATGGTGGAATGTTGTATGCGAACAAAATGACCAGTCTTACGCTACATATTATACTTATGTTTGCATAAGAATTGAAGTTATCAGTAGCAAGTCTCAATCTTACACTCTGAGAATCTGTATCAAACTATGGGTATATGTCATCTAGACCCTTCCATTGCTTGGAGTCCACAGGATGCCCGAACACACCTTCCTCACTAATGTAATTCTCTTTATGCCACCTCATTTTCGGAGTCGTCTTCCTACACATGAACAACCGTTGCGGTGATGGAATTAGTGGGAAATGACACAATACCTTAATTGGCTTAGTCTTTTGCTTCTTCGAATGAAGTGTCCACCTTTCTTTTCCATGTACTGAGCAGTTGTCAAGGTCTTTAAATTCTTTCCAAAAAAGCACACAATCATTTTTACAAGCATGTATAGTATTTGCATCCATTCCTAACTGCCTCAGCATCATGCATGCATCATAGTAAGACGACAACAACAAACTACCTTCCAATAACAAACTCTTTATAAAAGTGAGTCAATTATTAAAAGATTCCATAGATTGTTTTCTGTTGACTTTCAAACTCATTTTTAAAGAACAAAAAAGAGCACTAAGAACTTCGTATAACCTGGATACACAAGACTTTTTGCACTTTCAAACATTCTTGTCCACCAATTTCCATGGTTTTCTGTGCTTTCATATCCACTATCAGTTTCTTCACCCTTAAAGTCACTTATATTGGCGGCTAGATCTTTAACATTCGATAATCAGCTTGGTCTTCAAAGGTTTCCCTTTCATCTGGAATACTCTAATTCCTATAAGCTACATCATTAGGGACTTTATCTTCATCACCTGACTCATCATGATAATTATACCTCAAGTATGTCCAAGCCATTCCCTTCGCCAGGAGATGAAACTCAATAATTTGAATAGATTGCAACACCGTGCTAAGATAGTCTCTACATAGATATCTTATTAGTCCATTCGCCCTTCTATGGTTTACCACAGCTTGTAAAAATTCCCCAACCACGTTTCTATATGCCAGTAATGTTTAATCACGCATCATGTGCTAACTACATTTCGAAATTCTATATTAAGATGTAGTCATCCATTTCACATATATTTATATATTTTTTAATTTCACCTACATTTTCTGCTTTAGATACGACACGATAATTTCTAACTCACTATAATATTAGCATGTAGTGTAGGAAACAGTAATTAGCTAACACTATACTATAATTTGCTTCTAAAATATAACGACACATTGCATATTACTATATAAATGCAATGTATATTGCATATAAAGAATATATATATATATATATATATATATGCAAACATATATGCATCGATCACATCGCATGAAAAATGGACATACTATAACATGACAAAGAATTATTTCAAGTATACATAACATATATTAAATATTAATATCTAAGTAAAATAATAAAACAAATAAACAAACACAATTAAATGCGTATCTTTATATATTAAACACTTATAATTATATAATAATATTAAAACTACAAACATAATTTATAATAAGTAAAATAATAATGATTCTTTTTTACTAACCTTACGGTCGAGAGCGTACAGCTAAACTTTCAACAAAAGTCTTCAACGAGAATATTTGAAAAAAGTAAATTACAATAAATTAGTATTATTATTTAATGTTTAAAAAAAAAATTTTACAAATTGAGAAGGGGGGGGGGGGGGGGTGGGGGGGGGCGGCGGTTGCGGCTAGGGTGGGTGGATGCAGAGAGAGAGAGAGAGAGAGAGAGAGAGTTGATGACCTCAAAGCAAGAGGGAAGTGCGGGGAGGAAGAGAGGCATTATCCTTATATATAAGGAAACGTGAGTTGAGACTTGTTAGGATTTAGGCATTCGAAAAATCAAATTTAGCAATGTATTCTTTTTATGAAACATAATCTCTAAAACTGATGGGATCCATGCAATTCATCAAACTAAAAGAGACAGGGACTATGGTTTTACCTATTGTGAATTTTAGTTGCATCGATGATGCAAATCTATAAGCGTTGTGATCTTGTGAGCCCTTCTATGATATCCATACGAATGAATGGATCATAAAGATTGTCGTGTGCTAGTACCCTAGAACGATTCCAAATCAACCCTAGGAATCTCACATAAGAGTTATTGTGTGTTTTTTTTTTCAAATTAAAACTTATAAATTATTATTATTTATTATTCTTAATGAATTAAGCTATTAAAAAAATTTAATAATTCCCACTAGGCTTATTTAAATTAAACCCATGATCCTTTTGGTTCATTCCTTGTGTGAGACATTCTAAGTTCACTTAATGTTGGCAGTAGACCCAAAACCCTTTTTGACCCACAAAATAAGTAGCCTCCAGTAAGACATTATGTTTACTCAAATTAAGTGAAAATTTGTGATATAATTTATTTGATCGATAACTTATATCATAATCATTTTATTACATGATATCTAGCTTAAATATAAGGTATGGATAGTGTCGCCCTTATATTTTTGACCTTATCATTTTTCGAACTCCAAGTGGACTGATAAGACAAATGACATTGATCATATTATCAATTTACTTGAGCATGACGATGCATTTCTCAGTCTCATTTATTGAGGAGCTTAAAGATATTTCCCTCATAATAAGAGGGACAAATCCCATCTCAATCACTCATTTTCCTCTACATGATTCACATTATGTTTAATCACAACTTTTATAATTATCCAGTTAGAGATAACATTTGATTGAGTTGAATCATAATGTTCCCTATGTTAGAATCCATGGTGATTTTAGGTCAAAGGATACGATAACATTATTATTATGAGAATCACTTATAACACTAATCCATATAGTGATCTCATAGCTCGTCAGCTTGATACTTAGTTCTTTAACATGTACCTATGAGTTTGATATTAATGAAATACAATTGATAGTTAAAAAAAATAGTGCCTATATAACCTATAATAATTTATTTTGTTATCATAACCAACAAGTACAAAATACTCAAAATCCATAACACAAGAAGCATAATATTAGAAGACTAAATCATCATCGAATTCATAAACTCAACACAAAATAAATATTAAAATCTTTAAATTTCCCAATACCCATGGATCAATTTGCATTAAACTTAGTACAAGGACCACCAAAACAAATATTATAAAAATCTTCTGTGAATACTAGAAATTATACATGAGTTCATGTTTGTAATGCAATTCTAAATTGCTATTGATCTAGAAGAGATTCTGATTGATTGATTTAGGATTAAGAATTAATATACTTGAGAAAGTTATTAATTTAATAAAGGTACTCCATAGTTTCAGGAACTAATGCTACTCAATTGATGAATTTGAGAAGTTACAATAGTTGAGTTAGTGGTTAATAGGTGGATTATTGATTGTAATCAATCCAAATCAAATTAAAATCCTATATATACTCTATGGTTAATTCTAGGCAAGTGTACCTATCGATTATAATATAGATTAGTACAAGAATCATTCTACCAAGACTTGTAATTAATAGTATTTACCATAATTTTACTATCTAGTTGATATGATTCCAATGATTATGTTGTAATTAAGAAACTAACTAACCAATTAATTAACCCTAGCAAAAGTGAGTGTTAATGTTTCTTAAGATATCGGATCGCAAAACATACCCCCAATCTTGATTCACCACTAACCTTATTTCTAATTCTTTATAAAATATTCATTAATGGGTCGTTTAAGTTCTTTGAACTGCATGAATCTCTAATTTCATCAATCTCTCCTTCAAGATAATTGAATTCTAACATTATATGTCTAATGGAAATGTCTTTCATCATTAGATGCATATAAAATTGCATTAGAGTTCACGATTCCTTCGAAAGATTAAACCTTTATGTAGAAAGTTCACGTGATCTATGTCGAGATTTGCATTCAAACTTCTCTATTCATGTTAGATCTATCTTATTAATCAATTTGGCGATCAAATCAACGAGAATCAAACAATGATCTAATACTATGCATATATTAAATCAAGAAACAAATATAAACACATGAATAGATTCAAAGAAACATAAAGTTCCATTAACAAAATAATCCAATTTCTACATTTAAGGTTCCTTAAGACCAAGGTATAGTGATCTATTTTTCCATAGATAGATAACTACAATGAATGAACAAATATATATATATATATATATAGAAAAGAGTCATGATTACAATCCTTAAAAATAATGTCTTGTAATCTTCAATGTTCTCCTTCATTTCTCCACTCTAAAGCACCTATTTTTCTCTCTATAGTTCGTAGGAGTAAAGAAGTATATCCTAAATGATGAGTAAAGACGACTATTTATAGATAAGGATGAAAATAGTTCTACACAACCATCCTGTACGACCATAGAGGATGGTCGTGTAAGATGAAAACTCATGATTTTCACCCAATATAATTCTGCACGGCCCCGATCACAACCTGTGCAGGGAGCCCACATAGGTTAAAAAATGCTTATGATCATTTTTCTCTCCTTACACAAGCGGTCTGCATAACTTGTGTAGTTCCTTGTATACTTTGAAACAGGTGGTCATATTTTACCTTCTACAACTGTATTCTGCACAACTTGTGCAGAAATCTCATGAGTGTTATAAATTTTCTCTTTGTTTATTTCTTCATTAAAATCTTTCTTAACTCATCCAATTGTCTTTGTTAAGCTCAATATCCTCCTTTGTTCCTAAAATTGACATTTTAACCAAATAGGTGTCACTTTCTTTATAATTCATATAAAATCTATATAATATAATATTAAAACAATGTAAATAATGAGGGTCTTTTGACACTTATCAGTGGTAAATTAAGATCTAGATGCATCTGAGCCTGAGTTAATAGAGTATTATTAATTTCTAGATTAATTTAACTTTATTTTTATTAGTTAGATAATAAGGAAAGAGTTGGTACTAGTAGTTAACAATCCCCATGAGATGACCTTGTACTTAGTACTATACTACGGTAAATGATAGGTAGACTTACCTATTAAGTTGTAAAATTGGATTAGGAGCAACTAATTGACTTAATTAAAACAACTTTCATTACACTTCGACAAGAGCAAACCAACTACTATCTAAAAAAATGTACTCTTGGATTTGGATTTATATAATGATTTTACTTTATGTAATGATCCATATTACTTCTCAATATGGGTGGAGTTCTTATATAAGGAGTGCTGGAGTATAGGCTAATGGATTTTTTTTCGTAGATTTGATGTATTTGAATTGGTGAATTTTATAAATATAAAATTTAGGCATTTTGCATGTTTATTTTTGTAAGTGTAGTGCCTGCAGTGAAGGCGCTCTTTATGACAATGGCTCTAATGTGCCCTCTTTATAAAAAGAGGCACTGTCTTAGACAACGCCTTCAACGTAGTAGGAATTACACAAAAGATAGCGACTTCACTAGCCTATATCTATATTATTTTTTCAACTTGGTTTATTTTTAGATTTTTTTTTTCAAAAACAAACCCAAAAATGACCCAAAAATCAACTGTACACATCTACCATGAAGTTTGACTTTCACTCACTTATACTAGCAATCTTTACCCTATTGCAAATGTCCATTCACATAGAGCTAATCTCTCTTATAGCACAAAGACACCTAAAGTCTTAAAACCTAATACATAGATTTTCTATTGCCATAAATTGCTAGAATAGGTAATGACCATAGCATCCTTGAACTCATCAGCTATCCTATCAACAACTGCATGTATTATCTCAATCATTTTGCATTTAGCTTCAATTCTACCTTTCTTTTTTTTTTTTTTTAGCTGAGCAAATCTCCCTCTCTAATTGCTAATATTTTTAAAACAAGCAAATAGTATAAAATGTATAAATGAAGCAACTTCAATCATTGATTTTTTATATATACAAACCTATTTGGAAGACATGCCTTCTTCAAACCCCTACCTTATATATAAAACCACTTGGCACTTGGTACTATTAATAATAACATATAAGATTTATAAATTAATTTTGATTTAAGTTAGTTACAACATGTTGTGTAATTATCCGCTAGAATAACCATGTTAGAAATTTTTACTAAAGTTAATTACAAGTAATTGAAGTTTAAATAAAATAATTGAATTGAGAAATTATTATGTTTTCAACTAACTTGTCTATATGTTTGGGTTAGATTAGAAAAGCTATCTATATTGTCCTTTTGTAGTATTTAATATAATTTTCATCATATGCATTGAACAAATTGAAAACCATCTTACGTTTTTCTACTAAAGATTTGATAGATGTACTTTATATTCATTTTGCAATTTTTTCAATTAATTGACAAGTTTAACCCATGTATAGAATACATTAAGGGTATATTTGTTTTATCATATTTTGGTTATTTTGGCATCATATTTTTGTTTTTTTCAAATGAGTGTTTGTCAAGAAATAAATACCAATGAAAAGCTAACAATTTTACTCATAAACACACAAAACAGCAACGATATAGATATGATAAAGATAAGTTACAAATACAGATATAATACAATATAATATAGATAAAAATCTGACAATCCAAATAGACCCTAAATAAATAAGTATAATTACTTATTTAGAATTTTAAACATAAGTTATGAGTTGATCATATTAAGTACAAAGGTTTTTTTAGATACAAATTCATTATAGTTTAAATAGAAAGCACAATGACTTAATATAAATTGTTGACTTTCAAGAATGGGTGTAGACGTGTGGTGGCACAATGTTTTTTGTCTCATACATTTTTAGTAAAATATAATTGGATTTGTAAGAGATTTTCTTTCCTTAGTAAATCACACCAAGAGATATCAATGTTTAAAAAGTAAGTATTGCAAATATTGGCTTTTGATAAGACCTAATGGACCAACACTTGCAGCTAATAAATTTGAGAATAGAAATGATGAATGGAGATAAACACACAATTTTTACGTAGAAAACTCCTAAATAATTTAAGGTAAAAATCATGGGTAAGGATAGAAGAGCTTTTATTATGAGAAATAATTAGGAGCTACAATCTTTCTATGACAAATGGAAAAGCAATTTAATTCTCTCTTAGACATTAGGAGAAAAACATAAAACTCTTTATTTTTATTTTCTCTCTCTCCCCTTTTTTTTTCCGATATATCAAGATTTTCAAATTTGTAGATTTTCTCTACATGTTTGTTACATGAATCGAGTTGTCATTTGTTAGCAACTTTGGAAGACTTTAAAGACAGAAAATACATCTACTTTTCAATTGATGGGATAATCCCATCATCTCCTAGAATAATCATCCATGAATGATACAACATACTTTGCTCTTCCTATGGATGGAACTAGCGCCCGCCAAACATCATAGTGATATACTAATAAATTCCAAAATAAACCAAATAAATTTATGTAATCATAGTTAAACGTCACCACAATCTAGTTCGTTCTAGAACCAAAATAGAATCAGAGCCATGGGAGTCGGTCTCATTCCTTATTTTAGGGAACTACCAATTTCAATTTGGTTTTGAGTCTTCTAAGACTGGAATCATTATATTTTAGATAAAAATAAAAAAAATAAAATAATTTTACTTAATTTAAGTAAGAGAAACATAAAACAAATTTTTAACTTAAAAAAAATTAAGTTTAAGAATAATTGTCTTTACCAATTTATTAAAAGAATATTTAAGGTTGTACATTTATTTATATATAAACACATCCATTTTTAGTTGTAATATTAGTAACATGGGATTAGAAAATGTTTAAATTCAATATCTTTTTTTCCTGTTTCCTTTATTTAAAATTTTTTTTAGTAAAGAATCACTTGGAATCACTAATTCGACACCATTTTCTCAACTGATTCTTGAATTGATGGGTCGTGACCCAATGAATCCTACGGTTTAAACCGGTTATATCTGCCAGAATGGTGGATCTTTGGCTTATTCAAGCCTGCCTTCGCTGGGTCAATTCCTAGTTCGGCGGTGACGGTGAGTCGTGTCGGTTCTGAAATTCTCACAGCCGCCAAGGGAGTTGAATTAAGTTTAGTGTGAGTGAGTGTGGTTGGATTGGTGGCGGTGAGTCAGGAGAAGTATGGGCCCATTAGCTACCTGGCATAGGCGGAGCAAATAGCAGGACTCTAAGTCACGTGGGGCAATGGCACGGTGGACGCCGGCCACGTAAGAGACAAAAGCGGCTGCTTATAAAATCTTCTCTAATCCCCTCTCCTCCAATCATGGTCCTCCTCCCACGTGGTACTTTTGACCCCACCCCAACCCCCACTTTCTTCTATATATTTATACAAAATCTTTTTTTATTCCTTGAAAATAAAAATCTAACTTAAATAATTCATCCCTGAATCCTTTCCTATTCTCTCATATCAGCTCTATTCTTAATCTTTTCCATTATTATTATATATATATTTATAACCTTTTTCCTCTTTTTCTTGATCCCTTTATTGTATTCTCTTCACTTCTTCTCCTTCTTTTCCATATCCATCGATTCTTCTTGAAAAAACCCTTCTTTCCATTCTTCTCTTTAATCAAATTCCTCAACCATATTTTTCAGTAAAAATCTTGCTCTATGGAAGACTCTTCTGCTTCATACATCCGAATGGTAAGCTAACACCAACTTAGGTGGCAAGCTAGGAAATTAAATCTTTCTTGACCCTTTTTCTACATGTATCTATATATCTATCTATATCTCTCTCTCTATATATATACGTTTTTTTAATATGAAAAACAATAATAAAAAAAAATACAATAACACGATTTTATGGATGCTATTTATTGTTTTCAAATATGTTGCTGTAGGTACACCACTTGATAGAGGAGTGTATCCTGTTCAACATGAGCAAAGAAGAGTGCGTGGAAGCTCTCTCCAAACATGCAAATATTAAACCTGTCATAACTTCCACTGGTTAGTCTCAACTAATTTCTCATTGAAACTCTTAAATTCGGCCTCTTTCTTTTTCTTCTTCTTCTTTTTTCCTTTAATTTTTCAGTTTTATAGGTGCCGTGTATCGGTTTTGCAGTTTGCTAATCAAATCTCCTTATGCTTAAGGGTTTTCAATAAATGGATCATTCAGTCTATAATCTGATAACAATGAGCTGAATGCTTTTTCATGATTATATTGAATTTTTTATGCGACCGACCAATCCATGAATTAATTAACTTGAAATATGCTTTCTCGATCGGATCTCTTCACAACTGTTAAGGAACCCCTTTTCTTATCTTTATTGTTGTGCTAGATCCGAATTTCAATTACAGATCGTGCAACACACGAAAGAAGTAAATAAAAAGGGGAAAAAAATTGATACAAAAAATTTTACAATTTTACGTGGAAGATTAAATATAAATAAATTCCTAGACATATTCTAATATATATATATATATATATATATCCTCTAATCAAGCAAACAAGGTTTATAATAGAATTTTACGTTTAAAAATAAAAATTTTATCTTTTAATCCTAAATTTCTATTGCTTACATTTTATATATATGCCAAGATGGATTTTCCTTTTTTCTTATGATTTTTGAAGCTAATGACATATGGTATGTCCATGTGTGTATTTTTATGGTACGATGTGTACAGTGTGGAAGGAGCTAGAGAAGGAAAATAAAGAGTTCTTTGAAGCCTACTCCAAAAACATAGAAGAAAGGGCTTCGCATCATCATCATCAAATGGAGACAAGGCAAAGGATCCAGAAGATGCTTTCGGATTCCTCGAAAATACAAGCCCAACAACATCATCGTCAAGACTGACCAGCTAATTCTAGTTCATTTCAGGAGAAAAAAAAAAAAAAAATACGATCGATGTCATGCAATTTCACTTGCCACTGAGGGGTAATTAGGTACATCAAAATCTTAGCCAGACAAGCATATCTCTTAGCAAGTACAATAAAACCAACACCCCAATCCCCCCGGTTCAATTGCTTTCAGGAGTAGTTATTCAATAAGATCAAACAAACATACATGTTTGTGCTTAAGGTTGTCGTTTTGCTGGGTAGCTCTACCTAGCCTTGTAGCTAGCTACAATAAGATATTTAATGATCCATGTACGATAGTCTTATTTAAAGCGGAACCTAAAAGGTATCAGTCTCGCCTTCATGTTAGCCAAATGTTCAAGAGGTTTGCGTAATGCATCTAAACAGTTTTGCTTTTATTTCAATTGAAAAAAAAAATATAAATCTACAAACTTATAAAATCTTACAAGTGACTTACGATTTTGACACCGTTGGAACCTTTGTTTCTAAAGTCAAAATAAGTTAGTTTGAAATTGTGAAATGTTACATTTAATTGCATTATTTTGAAAAAATAACGTGATAAATACTTTAATCAAATAGTATATGCATAAAGGATAAAACATGAGCTTGTATACCGAATAAAGTTAGCTGATGGATGTCTAATATAATGGGCTAGACTTAAATCTCATTTTCTTGTAGTGGCAAATATATACATAGAATTATAATGAACCGAGTTTTACGAGGCTTAAGCTTGGCTCCTGAGCTCAAACCAAGTTGAGGTTTTATTGAACCTCAAAAACCTAGGCTCGAGCTTGATAAAAAATCTCAATAAGGAGTCCACGTGCTCTAACAAACTTTCAAGCTAAAAAATAAATCAAATAATTCTTATAATGTAATGCATTAAGCACTATAAATAAAAACATACATTTAGTTATTAAAAACATGAAAAAATAAATCATCAATGGCAAGATCAATACTCATTTTTATAGTAGAAGGTTGCCTCTCAACCAAGCTAAGCAATGTTGGACTTACTACTTATACATTTTCATGCATAAGTAATAACATATCCCACATGAAATATGTACTTTGTGGTCTAGCCTTAAAGCAAGACCATGGTTCCAAAGAGGCAAATGTTTTGCATAAAGCTAAGTAGGTTACATTGGAAGAGTGGTATGACTTTTGTAGAGTATCAATGACAACTTTTTTTGCCAAATTATTCATATGGGACAAAAAATGAGGAGATAAGCCCAAAAGCTTTTATCTCGTGTCTCACGTGGAAAATAACACAAGCCAATATATTTTCTTCTCATTATAAAATGACACGTACATTTCCATTAGTAAAAAAACTTTCTTTTTTTTTTTTAATTTGTCAAATAATAAATATTCCTTTTTTTGGCTTGCACAAATTTAAAAATAAAATCTAATGTACAAATTTTAATATTTAAAAAATAAATTTAAAACGAATACTTAAAAATAATTTTAAAATAAATTAAAAATAATAAATGAAATATTATCATAAATAATTTAAATATATTATATAAAGCTTATGATTAGGCTTGGAGTCTAAATTAGCTTTATTTTAAACTAGAGCTTGAGCTCAGCTCATTTATTAAACGAGCTTAAGTTGAGCCGAGCTGAGCCAATCCTAAAACAAGTTGAGCTTGCAAGCAGCTCTACTCATTTGTACCCTATATATACATATATAAGTATATTGATAAGGTTTAACTAAGTATGATTTTCAACGAGAAAAATGGAGATTTTTTTTTTTCAATTACCACCTACAACTTATAGTGAAGGAGGGATTAAGATTAGAGTTAAATTTTTTTTATTATTAACAGTGCTTTTAAAAATGAAGAAATATTCATAATTATCTTAAATAAAATTTTACGCCAGATTTGCCGCTTCTAAACATACTTATTACATATTCTTAAAAACCTTTTGTAATTATTGTTCCAAGCTTCTTTTGTTAATAAATGTCTCACTAGTACAATGGGTGTATAAGAGTGAGCAAGTACAGGGTAAGTAGGGTATGAAGTGTTACTATGTACCTACCATGTAATATACATGATAGAAAATTTTGTACTCAAAACCTATCATGTACCATTTTGTACCATGTACCTTGTACTCTGTATCTTGTAAAACTTATAAGGTACAGTATCCTGTGGAACTTGTACTGGAGTAAAATTACTTTTGGAGTAGGGAAAGAAACTTAAATATTAATTAATATTGATACTATCATTAAATGGTTTTTGCATATAAATTGAAGAATTTTGATATACTTTTTTTCAGCTCATAATCTCATACTATCCTTGCTCTTATTTATATTAATAATAAACAATTTCAATATACAACAATATTAGAAAAAAATGGGTAACTTTAAATTTGTGGACGTGGAACAATAAAATAAAAATTAAAAAAATATAAAAATAGTAGTATGAGAAAAATATCAACTTTGTATCCATATAAGAAGGCAATTTATTTTAAAGGAAAAAAAGGGGGGAAATAATAAAAACTGTAAAAGAATGAATAAATGTACAAAAAATTTATTCAAAGATTTGCATTTTTATTTAACTATCCATTGATAATACATAAAATATTTTTTAAGTTGAGGATAATTAAAGGATTGTGGCACTATTAAAAACTAAATAATAAAAATAACAAAGAAATATCACTACCTTAAATAATATTGATGTTAAAAAAATTATTAGAAATAAATAGTACTATTTTTATTGTTAGTAACTTAATATTATTTTATGCAATTCTTGTAGGGTATGTATAGGATACACTGGAACCTGTACCCTATATTCAATAAAGTACAGGTTCCGAGGTAGGTATAAGCTAGGGTATGAAAAGCCTATACTCGTATCCTATCCTGTGGGAGCAGGTTCCAAAAATTATATATCGAAACCTATCCACTGACCTTTAATACCCACCTGGAACCTACCTAGTCGAGTGGGGTCTGGATGGGTACCCTGTATGACAGGGCTGCCCGCATAGCCCTATGGATGTATAAACGGGAACTTTTACTTGTTAAAAGACCCTTAAAAATATATAATAATTAACATATTAACTATTTTAATCATGGCTAATATGAATCTAAGTCATTACATAGCTTAAGGGACTAATTTTGTTAAAATTAATCATAAGACTATATAATTTTCCTTATACAAATAGTTATATGATCACCTAAAATTAGAGCTGGCAATTTAGTACCTAACTCGTGAGTCTGGACACAACACGACATGATCATAGATGGGTTTGGATAAGTAGAAATCGACATGTATAATAAACAGGTCAAACTCGGAAACGACACAAATTTAAACATGTTAAGGTTTAGATTTAGGATCCAAGCACGTTTAAAATATATTGTTATTTTTTGTATGCTTGATTTGTAAAAATATAGTTTTTTTATATCTAATCGAATTATAAAATGACAAAACTATCTATATAGGAAACAAATAATATATGTATATACAACATACATGCATACAGTATGTAAACCAATTATCTATAACAATTATGTACATTTATAACATACTTATATAAGCAAATCTATATTTTATAAATACATTATCTATATACTATATCAAGATCATGAATATAACATATTATATAAATATCTATATTAAAATAGAGATTGCATATAAGACATTTATAAAGTGAATGGATTGTGTATTATACATATATGTCACTTATAGAGCGCATGTAAAGAATGAATCACATATAATGTATATTGCTTAAATTTATATAAAAAATATATATGAGATGTAACATATATATAACATATATTTATATTGTACATGTGTGTGTATATATGTTGATCTATGTATATAAGATCTATAGGTTATAAATACATAATTTTTATATTATATATGTATAAATCATATATAATAAAATATATTAATATATATTATATATTTACATTAAACAATATATTTTATATATAACATTTATAGTTTGTGAGGATTATATAAATACATAATTTAAAGAGTATATATGAACTATAAATTATGTATAACACATATCATATAAATATATATTATAATCTATATATATATCACGCATAACATATATAATAGACATTTATAATGTGTGTGTGTATTTTACATATATAAATCTACAAATTATAAACATATAATATATATGTTATGATTCATTTGTTACATAAATTTAGTATACATTAACTTTCCAAGTTAATATAAAATATTTAAATTCTAGCGGAGTATATATATTTTTATAAGATAAATTATACTGAAATGTCACAATATTTAAATGTAAGTTCATTTGACGTCATAACGTTATAATGTTTAATGAAAGTGAGTCAATTGAGGTCATTATTGACACACATTAATAAAAGAAAAAAATAATTAAAACACAGAAGATCCGCTATGTTATGACACGTGTCAATAGCGATCTCAATTGACCTACTTCTCTAATTGTGGTGACCTTAAATGAACTACTTGAAATATGTGATCTCAAATGAACTTATTCCCATATCAATCCATATTAAACAGATTAACACAAGACACGAGACACGATATAAATAGATCAAGTCACGAGTTTTGGTTTTCATACACAATTAGTAAACGGATCAAGTCAAGATTGAGGTTTTTTAGATATGTATCTACTTAGACACAAATACAACACATGACATGATAACACGAATTGTCAGTGCTATCTAAAATAGCTTAGCAATAACAATAAAGTGCACTTTTAGTATCTTTATTGTTTTTATTCTTTCTTTAATTTTTAATATTACCAATGGACCCTCACTTCTTAAACTAAAAATCAACAACTATTTACTAAGATTTTATTCAATATTTTCACTTTTTTGTAATTTTTTATTTTGTTTATTGTTTTGTGATTTTTCTAACTTTTTCCGTTTATAATTTGTTTCCTATTTTTTATTATTACTTTTTGGAATGTTTCCTTCTGTATCCTTCGGGTCTTGTGTCTTCTGATCGCTGAATTCAACATTTTAGGAAAATATAAAGGAAAAAAAAAAAGATATTTGTTTTCTTACCGCTCACACAAGTAGATATTATCCATGAAAATATTATTTAAAGAAAGAATAAAAATGAACCGGGAAACAATCGAGTATTTTGATGTATATCGGTTTGGATTATCATATTTTTATCTGTGTCATATTTATATTTGATTTTTATTTGTATCATATCTGTATTGTATTTGTTTAGTTAGTTTATGAGTAAAAATGTTATTTTTTTATTAGTATATGTTTCTTGATAAATATTTATCTAAAAATAATAAAAATATGATATTAAAATTATCGAAATATGATAAAACAAATATAAGATACTAAACTGACATGGTAGTAGTATTTGGAAAACGTGATAAGATTCACATGTCGTCTCAACTTTATTGTTTTGATATCAGCATATCGTAATTAAGCATATAACAGTTTTAAAATTCAAAACTAATATTAAGTTAATTACTTTGCTTTGATGTTACAAATCGAGATATACTTAAGATACTTTTTTTTTTGTGATATTAAGACACGAAAAGGGCGTTTGTTTCACATAAATATATTGGACTACAATGAACAAAAGTTCTGATCTTGTAGTTTGCATGGTTTTTGTACCGGATAATAAGCATAAGAGTGCAAGATAAATTTGAAAAAAAAGAAAAAACAGTATTACATGAAGGATGAAACAAATCCTCTTTTCACTCAATAACTCAAATTATTAGATAAGTCAAACCTTTTATAATATTCACGTGTTGTACTTGGGTTGAAACATTTATCTACCATGCTTAAGAAAAAAAAATTGCAAAAGTAAAAATTAGATAAAAAAATTACAAAACTACCAATATATATATCGCATTTTGAAATAGTGATACATATGTATTGCACTTTCAAATGGCGATATAGTGCATGTATCATATTTTTAACTGTGATATAGCAATGTACTCCCAAAAAAAAAAAATAAATAAATAAAAGCTATAGATGTAGCAATATTGCATGGCCAAACAATGATAAATAATTGCATGTATATTGCTCGTTCAAAATGTATCACGCTCATTGAATGTGCGATATAAGGATGGTATTTATGTATTTTTTGTTGTCCAATTTGTATTTATGTAATTTTTTTTAAACGAAGGTTAAACGTGAAATAGTTTCAATGTACTTGTATATATCAAATAATGAACAATATAAAAATCCTTATCTAGCACTGTACATATACCAAACATTATATATATACAGTAAAAAAATCATTATCTAATATCATACATATCAAATGCTATATAAATGATTTATGTTATCTGATACTCTTTATACTATATTATCCATTTTTTTTTTTCAATCCACTATGATTCTTATAACCAAAATCTACATGATTTTGAAAGATGAAATATTTACCCATCAGCGAATTGGCAATGCCGGAGGTGAGAGCTACATGGCACGTTGCATACACATGGCGACGGCTTTTGTTTCGTGTCGGTATGCAGTTGGCACCAGCAAAGCGTCTTCTCCAGTCGGTTCTTTTTCCATTTTCAAGAAAATGCAAAAAGCTTGAAAACGATGATTAATAAATGAAGTGAAACGATGTGGCCTGTAGGGTGTGGGTGGGCACCTATATTTGCCAAATTTTTGTCGCTATCAAGTTTCCTATTTTTGGTTTTCTGTTGGTCCCTTAATTTAGTTCGCATTCGATGTTAACAGTAGTTGTTTTTTTGCATGCACATGGAAAGGCACTTGCTTCGGACTTGAGCATGACCTCTTGATTGGTAACCTAACTGCGTTTTTGATTTTGATTCCTATTCCCAACCGTTCAGATAGGCACGCCCCATTCCTTCCATTAACATACGGTCAACACAGATAAATAAAGTATTATGATTAATTTAAGAATTAGGAAGATATGTATAGGTGGTTTAGTTTTTATTAGTATTTTATAATATTATTCCTCTCCTGTATTGTTATTACTATATTTTTTTTATTACAATCAAGAAAATGGATATCTAGTAAAATGAAAAAAGTGTGAATCATAATAATAAATATTATTTTTTAACCAACATAATTATAAATATTAAAGACACAAAATATAAAAAACGTTTTCGTTAATAATATAGATAATTGTTTCATAAAGACAAAACTTTTTGCAATATGATATTTGTACATCGGAGCATAAAGATATTAATAGCGTGTAGAGATGTATGAGTATCATACACAAGTATCACCCTTATCTTTTTTCTATTTTTTTTTCTTTTTTTGTTTTTATTGATTCTTATTGTATTCAATTTATGAAAGGATGAAACACAGTTAACGTTTGAAAATCAACCATTCATAAGGTGCCTCTTCCTTCACATAGTAGAGAGGATCAAACAGTACGTTTCATTCTTTCTTCTACCTTTTTTACATGATTTCCTCGCATAAACACAAATTCAAAGAAAACCCTAGTTAGTATTAGTCGATAATCATTATGAAAATTCCATCAATCAGTAGACCAACATACACAATAAACAAATCTAGCATTTGATTTGCAAAAAATCAATAAAGATTTATCAATGATCGATACCCTAATTCATTATATGTGCAAATTTGAATATAGAGAGAGGAGGAGCAAGAAACGTACCTAAGATACATTAATAATATCATCAACAATGTAAGAGAACAAGGTTATCTTTTGTTTAGTACAAGACTATCTTTCGAGGTATTGGGCTAGGCTTGAATTGTTGGGTTGGTTTTCTTTGTAGATTTTCTTAGCTTTTGGTTTGTGGACTTTAATTGAGACTTTTATTTCATTACCGATTTACTCACTTGGAGTTGTGCAAGCAACAACATGGGTGCTTTCATCGAGTTATCAAGATGGTACAGAATATAAGTATTCATTCAAAGTTATATGATCAGATTGATGAGAATAGCAATAACATTAAAAAGGTTGTTCAGTAAATGCAAAAACTAGAGCAATCTATGAGTCTAAAGATTAGTGCTATGTCAAATTAGATTCATACACTGGTCAATTCAATGTAGGCACAATCAAGAACAATAAGAAATCAGAAAGTGGCCAATTCATCATCTTTTAGAAACAATGCAATTCGCTCTTATAATAGCAACTTGCAAAATACTATATTGGAGTTGCCAAAGTATTTCAAGGGTTGATCTAACTCAGTGGCCTTTTTCAAGCTAACAATTTGTTTGATTTTCATCAAGTATCAATTGAAGATAAATTGAAGTTAGCTGCATTTGCACTAGAAGGGGAGGCATTCAGTTGGTTCCAGTAGATCCACAACAATCAATTGATATGCAGTTGGGATCAATTCATACATGCTATTAAGTTTAGGTTTGGTACATTTCAATCTGAGAAATTTCAAAATATCACCATTATTTCATCACAAGAACAAAATTATACTCTAAGTAAGGAGAAATCAAAAGATACTTTGGTAGATTTTTAGGAACATAGTGAAGATTTATTATATTCAAATGTTTCTGACATTCTTGGGAATATTGAGTCTATCTTCTTCCAATTGAGTAATAATAATCCAATAGTAGAAAAAATAGAAGCAGCTATAAATAATATTGTAGATAGTTCTAATATAGATTAACCAATTGAGAGTAAGGAAGACAATAAAGAGAATGGTAATCATGTAGAACATAAAGAATGCATTAAGGTAAATAATGTAGTGAAGCTTAATGAATCAAAATTGATGCAAGAAGAAGATATGCATGTGGGGTTTTGGCGATATTTCTAGTTTAGCTTAGGGACTTGATATTATTTCATACATGCCTACTACCTACATTTCTACATAAATGGGTAGCAAGCATTTTTTTTTAATATCCTTTCGTCATCATTAGAAAATTCAGGACATTTTTTCAAAATTTGGGAACTCACGAAAATATATTGAGACATCAATATTTTCGGCTTATGTAAATGATTGTGTTTGTTTTTGAACAAATTCAAATTTGTTTACTAGAGTTACACAAATAAAATTTATGGCATATGAGTCTGTCTCTTTTCGTGTCACCACTAACACATTTCAAATGTGAGTAGGTTACACTTTTCAACCACATCATGCTACTCATAACCTTTGGGTAAGCTTATTAAGACTTGGGTCAGGTAGCTTCATATTTTGATAGTTTCAAGACAATACATGGAACTCAACACCACCATATGTGGTAAGGGCAATAGACAACTCCTCTCACAAATTCCATGTTTCTCATAATCATCTTTGGAGCATTTTACAATAACGGACAATGCCAACATTTTGCATTTGGACTCATCTACTAACAAATACACAATTATGGGATAAAACTTGGAGGACAAAGCCTCCACATTGTTGGATTATAGCCTTAAGGACAGTAGCAGAGGATAGTGATTATAACTTTGAGGATAAGGTTAATTTTTCAAATAGGGAAGAAAATGTTATGAATAAGAGAAATAGAGGACCTCCACTGTATTGGAGAGATTTCATATAGCTCTAAGACTTATGCATACTCGTATGTTTTGGACTTAAGCATGCATAATATTATCAAACTTAAACATGTAGACTAGCAAAAAAAAATACTAGGTTTTTAAAATAATAATTTCAATCATGAGTAGCTTTTTTCAAATGATCTTTAATTTTAATAAAATCTTATATCACCTAAAAGCTTTTATAATCAATTTTATTTGAAAATAAATTCTTACTATATGTCTTAAGGTTACACAGCTCAAATGAAATTTTGAAATGGTTATAAATCAGGAGTCATTTTCCTTATAATATGCATTTCTAAACTTAATAAAAGATCTATTTTGATGGTCTATTTGTTATCTGTATCTTATATGTATCTAATTAATATCTTTATCTTATCAGGGTCTGTTTGGACGGTATGTTTTTCATCTGTATCTGTATTTGTATCTTTTTAAAATGATATATGTAAATATGTCCAATTTACATTTATATTTTATCTATATTTGATCTATTCGATCTTTTGATGAGATCTACTAACTTTTTTTTATTTGTATCTAATTTTTTATAAATAATTTGTTAGAAAAAAAAGTCTATATCTATAATTTGCCAACAAACAAATGGACCCATATCTTATCTGTATCTGATCTCTAAGGCCTATTTATAAGTAAAAATATCTATCTTTTTAATATATATTTGTTTTTGACAAATAATTTGATTGAAACAAATATCAAATCAATACCAAATCAATGAACCAACATGCCCTAAAACATATCTATATATATATATATATATATATATATTTTTTTTAATAGTGTCCTCTAAAAAACCTTTATGAAATTGTTAAAGAAGCTCTCTCTCCATGTACACACATGAGTCAATCAATGTAAATCTCTTGATTTCAAGATTAACGAAGGACTTCTTTAAAAATCTTACAAGGGTTTTTAGGGGGATACTAAAAAAATATTAAGAAATAATAATATATATAGGTATTATTTAACAAGTTTAGAAATTCATGTTACAAAGCAAATGACATTTGATTTAAAAATTATAAACATTAAAATTTTATCTAGTTTGTATAATCTTCGAATCCATATTAAGATCTTATTTTCAAATAAAATTGATGTTAAAGGTTTTCTAATGATAAGATTTTATCAAAATCAAAGATTACATGCAAAAAGTTATTCACGATTAAAATTATTACATACAATAATTTTCATTTTAATTCTAAAATAATGCAGCAACTAAAAAGTTACAATTAATTCTCAAATAATTAATTCATAACATTCATTTAAATTTTAAAATAATATATTAATTAGTGAATAGACACTAAAATGCATCAAAATTAAAGTATAAATACTAAAATAAAATTAAAGCTAAAGTATACACATTAAAATGCAAAAAATGTAACAACCGTTAACTTTTCTGCTAACAAAGACACTACATTGAAACTAAATTAAAAAATAGTCACTAAATTGCTAAAATTGAAAGTTTAAACACTAATTTGCTAAAAATGAAAAGTACAAGTACTTTGGTGCGGTTATTCCGAATCCGCGAAATGGGAGAGAGCTCTGGATATTTGTAGAGCTTGTCTTCTGATGACATTCATTAGATTGTGCTGAACATCAACGAGCGAGATAAATCCTTTTATTGATGGATTTTAACATGGCTCTTTAGCCTCTAGAAGACATTTTTAAATGCATGAACTCTTTAAAAAAGGTTAAGAGCAGATGGTTTGGCCCGATCCAATGATCCTTACTTTAAGCTCACACTGCTAAAGCTCCCTTAATCATCTTAATTTCATGAATTTGGCTCTCTAGATTTTGTCACTCAGTCAAAAGATTGATACCTAAATTTTTTCTGAGCTTTTAAAACACATAAATCAAATTTAGCCTTTACAACAAATATTTGTCATTCATGTGTAGATTATATTAAAATTTGTAGAATGGATGGTTTTCCTGAAGAATTTGTTTCTAATTCCACAATGCAACTATGTTTGAGTTACTTTCAAAAATTGGTTTAAACCTCTGGCACATTAGAAAGCATCAATGCAATTATATGTTTAATCATAATAAACCTTATCCATTTCGAGTGATTAAAGCATTAAGGTAGGATTTTCAAGCATTGTTGCCAAAAGGCTATAACGACTTTAAATGTGATATCATTAAGCCTTTCGATTGCTTTAATCAATGAAATATCATATGTTTCAAGTTCTCCAATAACTAAACAAATAATAAAACAAGCTCGGTCTCCTTCAAATTATGTTCTTGTCATGGTAAATTGTGACAATGCATATGATAGCGTACCTGATAGAGCTAAGATTGACATTATTTGTCTAAATTCAAGAGGAACTTTGCTTTTGTAATAAAAAATATTACACTAGATTTAACATGGAGTTTAGTCCATTCCCTGGTCTCCATGGTCCATAATTGCCTCACTCAAGAAGGATTTCATGCATTTCATTCAATCTAAACAATTGCCTCATGAAGAGAACTTCATAAGTGCCTCAACACAAGGACTTCACTCAATTCATACATATATGTAGGACTTCACACACATGTCGCAACACATGAGGACTTCACCTATTGACTCAAACATATGAAGACTTCACTAAAACACTCATACAAAACATGTGAATAGTGCCTTACAATAGTAACTCACTAATCTCACTTATAGCACTATCCACTTAAAAAAACACAAACAAATAATATTTTTACATAATATATGCAAGTTAAGCTCTATTCTCTTTTCTCTCTTATCTAACTCTTTTTTTCTCTCACATATAAAAAAAAATCCCAAAACATTTTATATATATATATATATATATCAATATTAAAGACATAGCTGTTTTCCCTAAAAGAACCACCACCGGTTGAATTTGAAAGTTTACAATGGTTATTTTTTAAACTATCACATCCTAAACTTATCACGCCCTAAACTCGTCGCGCCTCAATTTACCCAGCGACCAAATCCATGCTTGTCGAGCTTTAGACTTATACTTGTCGCACCCTGGAGTTAAACTTGTTGAGTCCTCGATTTACCCTGCGATCAAGCTGCGACCAAGGCTGTGCATCTTGTTTTATTCTACTCGTGGTGCCTTAGGTTTACACTTCGATTGGACCAATCGAGCTTTCAATGAAGTCTACGATCAAGGGCGCAATCAAGACTAGGGCATGACAATTTGTTCCTATATAATCTGCAGAGAATAACACACATACAAACATAAACATATATATGCACATTAAAGCTTAAACATATAAAAAAATTAGTTTTTCTTATTAAATAACTTAACTAAGTCGTGGAGAAATTGTACAATATATTTTTTCATCAAAATAAGATTGTAACCATCATTGGTTCATCATCTATAAACAACGACATAAAATGTTTCATCACTAGATGTAAAAACTACTATAACTTTGGCACTCAACTTTAATATGATAGTTGCTACATAAAGAGGTTGGAATATATTGTAGTTGACATTGATTGCAAAAGAGTGTTTAACACGGTACCATCATGGAGTCTTAATTCTTGGCATTGTTATAACATCATTTGTGATATTTTTGAGGCAACAGAAGTATTTAATGTCTACAGTCATTCTTTAATGAAACGCGAAGTTAATATATATATATATATATATATATATATAGATCTAGTTACAACCCAAGTCAAGTTAAAGATGAGTTGCCTATAGGGTATCCTTGCCCCATCACTATTTTCCACTTTACTGTTTGCTAATTGGCCTTAAGGCATCCTGATAATTGATTTGTCTATTTGATTATGAATGAAGTTTCATGGTTGGAAAAGAAGGGGAAAAAATCCAATATACTAATATATTATGTGAATAGATTAATAATGTAAAATTATCAATGAAATTTTTATAGATGAAAAATATTTTAAAAACTATCCATTATTGCTATCATTTATCAAAATTGATATTGATAAGGGAAATTAGTATCAATGATTCCTTTTTCCTTCTCCAAGGAGAGATCATTTACATTTACTTTTATTATTTACAAGATCCATAGCCACATTATACGAAACCAACATTTTTGAAAAATTAAAAAAAAAAAAAAGAGAGAGAGAAACTTCTAGAATGGTGAAGGACCCAAAATATTTTGTCCATCTATATCCTGTGAAGGAGATTATTAGCTTAGAAAATCAAGAAACAAACGTCTCTAATAAAATTAACCTGCTAATAGAGTTGATATTGTAAATAATACATAGATTTGACAAAATATAAAATTAGATATTTGAACCATAAAATTGATTAATTTTATACCTAAAAGAACTTTTCGTACACGCTAACAGTACTTCTGATAAATTAGCTAATGCTATCATCCTATATGGCATTTTAAGCAATGTGACGAAGGTACCGTTAGCGTACACAAAAATTTTTTTTTAGATATTAAATTGATCAATTTTAAAGTTAAGGGTTGCATATTTTGCCAAAATTTAGATATCATTTGCTACATTTACCCATAGGTTTAATAAACCTAAAAAATTAGCTCTTATAACAATGAGACATCGCTATTGATCAATCATTGATGAAAAGAATTGAAACCAAATAAAGAGTGAACATATTTCTTACTTGAGAAATGATTATACAAATGGATTACATAAAAATATAGCAAGAAACATGTTATTTTGTAAACATCAAGAGAGAGTCTTCATTAACAATGCATCTAAACCTACATCATCTCACTTGGCCAATTCAAATTCAGAGAATTACATCAAATTTTCTAGATTTTTCAACTTGAAATGACATTGCAATTACTTCTTAAAATCTGCTATAAATTGTAAGCTCTTATATGTACTTGTTGTATTATCAATCTAGGTTAACAATATAGAAATGTTACCTTCATTAGTTTGGGAAAAGAATAATTTATAGGTGGTTGCCTAAGAAGGTGTTATCAAGCATTTTGAAATTGTAGATTTTCATTACTAAGCAGATTTCTTCAAATCATTCAATAATTTACCAAATCTAACTTTATAAATCATACAAAAAGTTGTACATCATATGATTAATAGTAAATTTTACACACTTAAGTAAATCATCTATTTTTATGTTGTTAGTCCATAATCTAGATTTCATGGTTATAAATCACAAAACACACCACATTGAGTGGGGGGGAGGGAGGGATGGAAGGAAGGAGATATGTAGAATTTATGTGGTGAACATTATAAGAACAGTTTATAATCTTAATGCACCCAATCCTCTAACAAGAAAAAGAAAAATAGATTAGCTGCAAAATTGAATCAATCGAGAAGTTCAATAATAATAATATGACAATTCTTTTATAAGTTCAAGGCACCTCAACTCCATTAACAAGTCCTTAAGTTTGTTGGCTCTTTCACTCACTCTAGCTTATATAAATAACGTGTGTATACAAAAACATAATAAATGATATTCTTTAAACAAACATAATAATAAATATTAAAGACACCACAAATAATGCTTTGTCATTCATAATATAAATAATTGTTTCATATAGATATAATTTTTCACAATATGATATTTTTATGTTAAACAATAAAGATATCAATAATTTTAAAGATGTATAAGTATCATTATTCAATTAACAGTATTACTTTCTCCATTTTCTTTTATTGAATGTTATAGTATTTAATCTATGAAATGACAAAACAAAGTTAGCAATGTTCAAAAATCAATTATTGCATGTTCCTTCACATAGTAGAGAGGGTAGATTATTCTGATTGGTTACCAATATTGGGGAATATGTAGATAAAAATTGTTATCATGGATTGGTGATTCAGGATCATTTAAAATACTCATGTGCCATCCCTCATGCCATCAATCTATTTGTCTAGGATTGGATTGCCTATAAAAACAAAAACATCATTTGTACCACTGATTAAAAAATTGTTGGTGTTACTTTGTTTTGTAAGAAAGTTATTTACCATACAAAGTATCTATATTATACAAAGAAATTATTCTCAAAACGTCTCTCTTTTCATTGTTCATTGATTTACCACGGATGTCTAATTTATTTACATATTTATAAAAATAATTTTAAAATTAGTTAAATTACATCAAAATGTATTAACATTTGGGAGCATTTAAATATCAACATTTTGAGTGGTTAAAAATGAGAATCAATGTATAGGAGTAAATTCAGTTAAGGTACTAAATTTCAAATGGTTAAAAATATTAAATAACATTTTGCAAAATGAGTTGAATAAGGTATCTATAATTAATCATTAAGGAAAATTAAATGAAAATTAATCTAAACTTTATGCCTTAAATGAAATTTGTGAAACGTATATACCTCGTTTGATTCATTTTATAAAACATTGATTCATCATTCTAAGTTCTAACCACTTAAAATATTGATACTTTAAATAAATTATCCCCAAACCTTGAAACCTTCTTGTGCCATTTATCTTTTAAAAATTTTCGTATTAAATACTTGGCTTGAAGAATTATTGATACATTGGCAATTCAACAATGCAATAATCTTCTACCTATTTTTGAAAAATTCTTTCGATCCTTTAGCAAATTTGAAAATATTGATGTGACTGCATGTTTAACCATAAGAATCCTTATCCATTTCGAGTGATAGCAATGAGTTGGGATTTCCAAACCATTTGCAAATTGTGATGCCAAAATACTATACTGACTTTAGAGATGATAACATCAAGCATTTCTATTGCTTTATTCAATAAATTATTGGTAGTTTCAAGTTCTTCAACAGTTTAATAACCAGTTAAACAATTATCTCCTTCGAATTATAGACTTTTCATGGTCAAATGTGATACATGTGATAGTGTAATAGATAGAGCTAAGATTGACATTGTTTGTTTATATTCAAGCGGAACTTTGTTATAAACAATGGCTTAGAATGTTGAATCACTAGATGCAAAAATAGCTACAACTTTAGCACTTAACTCTAGTATAAAAGTTACTACACAAAGAGTTTAGAACAAGATTGTAGTTGACATAAATTGTAAAAGAATGTTTAACCTAGTGCCATCGTTGAAACTAAATTATCAACGCTATTATAACATTATTGGTGTTTTTGGGAGGTGGCTCAGTTATTTGATGTCTATAGTTTTTCTTTGATCAAAAGTGAAGCTATTGTGCATGTAGATTGAATTGCACTCAAGTCAAGTTGAGGATGAGTTGTAATTTTAGGGCATCTTTGCCCCATCCCTATTTTCCTCTTTACTGTATGTTGATTGGCCTTCGGGCCTCCTAATACTTGATGTATTTGTTTGGTTATGCATGAAGTTTCACGGTTAAAAGAAGAAAAAGAGGAAAAAAACTCTAATGTATTAATATATAACATAAATAGATTTGTAATGTATAAGTGACGATAAAATTTTAACAAATAAGTAATTCTTTAAAAACTATCCAGTGCTACTATCGTTTGGTCAAAATAGATGTTGGTATTGGTATACTAGTATCAACCAATATTTCTTCCTTCACTAGGGACTTGTTATTCAAAGCAAATCTTAAGCAGGTTTTAGTATTAAGATGAAACTACATCCTATATTTCCAATATCAAAAGATTTTAAAATTTTGAAAAAAAATATTTCCTATAATGTTTATAAGGTAAATTACACCAGAAGGTTACAATGTGTGGAGGTAAGTTCATTTCATATCACAACATTTAAGAAAGTAAATTAATTGAGATCACCATTGACATATGTCACAATGTGATGGATCTTCTGAGTTTTAATTAAATTTTACTGTTATTGACACATGTCAATAGTGACCTCGGTTCAGCCACTTTCCTAAACGTTATAAGTTTTACTTTTAAATAAACCACTTGAAACATTGAAACCTCAAATAAACTTACATTTAAATGTTATGACCTTTTGGTGAATACTCACTTCTACTTATCTCCATAAAATTTGATTTAGAAAGCACCAACACAAAAAAATAAAGCTAGGTATAACTTAATGACACCTCTTGTGGTTACTTATATTTTTTTAAAGTAAGGTTCCTAGTGAAATGATATAACAAAATACCGAACTGGACAAGGCCTAGACAGGAAATCGATAACTAATCTTTGAGGCTGGACATAGCATTACCGCACCAAATCGTAGAGTGTAGTAAAAAAATATTATAAAAATAGTTGTGTGAACTGAGACTATTAAAATCCAGCCCAACATCCCACCATATGATCTATGAAAATGCTAACTAGGTGAAATGAAGCTCTTTGTGCAAGATGTTGTTTGAAGAAAAAAGGACCACCCATCTTTTACTCCCTTTTACACTATAGGAACATATAAATGAAGACAGTAAAAATCCTTTAATATAAAATGTTAATTGTTAAAAGTGTAAGGCTGGAAAAAAAATTGATTGAATCGAAGCAATCTGCATATCAAACCAAACCAAATCAAAGTTGTGGTTTTTTTTTTCCCTAATGGTTTGAACTGGGTACTCCCAAATAGATTACGGTTCAGTTCAATAGACAATTCGAACCACGCCACTTAATTTGAACCGAATTATTATGAAAATATAAAAACAAAAAAAAATTAACTAAAGTATAAAGTGCAGAAAATTTGGGTCGAATCCAAATAATATAATCCTAATCCCAATTCTTATCATTTCTACTTTTTCTTGTGGTTTCTTAATTACTCAATCTATCCATTCACAAATTTCATCATTCTCTTCTCTTCATCATATATGCTTTTCAATTTTGTCTCTATCCTAATCCTTAACCATGAAACTAACGACTCATATTACGCTTGAAGGTGACGAATTTTTATTCGATATTTATCTTCTTCTTTTTTATTCTTTTGATTTACTAAAAAAATTGTAACCTTTTGGTGATGTTTCATCCTTTAGATTTTTTTTTTTCAATTGAAAAATTAATATTTACTTTTAGTATGATTTTATTATAAGGTTAAACTTTTAAAAAAAAATGAAAAATAAAGAAACCTAAACTAAACTAAAGTTAGTAGTTGGTGGGCTGGTTCGCAATCCACCAATCCCCATAAAGATGGTTAAGCAAAAGTTTATAGCCTACTTTATTATGGGGGCCAAAGCAAATTAGCTCACATGATCAAGTACTTGGAAGAGGGCTGTATTTACGTATATCTATTAAAAGATAATGTATGGGACACATTTTCTTTCAAAATCCCAAATATAAAACAATTTTTTTATGGTTTACCCATATTTATATTTTCATTAGTTTACTTATTATCATTTAATCCAACTTATTTTAACCTCAAAAGCTTTACTTTTTATGCTTCTTCATGCATAATCATTTACCGGATAGGTGAAAACCGAAAAATACTTGCATTTGTTTATAATAGAGCACAATTAAAATATATAAAATCAATATAAATGCAAAAATATCTAAAGCACTTTATAATGTAGACATAAAAAAAGATGGTACAATCAAAATTAGACAAATAAAAGATGACTAATACGGTTTAAACCAAAACCATATCAAACCAAACCAAGCTATTTTAAATTAATTTAGTTCAACTATTTAAACCGTTTAAAGAAGTTTAGTCTTGAAAAAAAGTTGAAAATTGATTTTCAATTTCAATTAAACTTGCAAACAGTATCTTGACCATCAAACCATTATTAAAGTGAATTGGAGTGGACTGGACAGCTAAGATATCTTTATGAAATGGCTATTCATCTCAACTTAAAGCCAATTCTATTTGCACTGGCCTCACCATAAGAGGGCCGAATGGCAGGACGGTTCATTCATATAGTTAACCGTTGCCTTATCTTTAAGGCGGTTTTCCAACGCCTATCACCACTTGCACAAGGCGGTATCCCGACTTTAATTTTATTTGCATCTTATTTGTATCTAATTTATATATATATATATATATATATATATCTTATCTGTATTTTATATATATTCGATCTATATCTGGTCTATTTAATCAATTTACGAGTAAAAATGTTTATTTAAAAACAATAAAAGTAGGATGTCAAAACGAACAAAATAAGACGAATCAAATAGAACGTTAGTCAACACATTATGTCACTTACTAAGCCTTAGTAATGTTAGATGGCAGGTTCTTATTAGATTGAAATTCCATGAAAAAAAAAAAGTGTAGAAGGTACTCTGGGTGGGCCTAGTAATTTCTCCAAATGCTTTAATTGGGCCTGTTTTGTTGACTTCCTTCCTGCAGGCCTGAGTAATCTGGTACAACTTTGCTCAGCTGCACTCAGCAAGTGAAAAGGAAAAGGCCACCTCTTGGTTCTCCAAGCATGTTTACTTACACCATACTTATCCGGGGGAGAAAGAGTGCATCTAAAATCATCATTAATTAAGACAATAAGATGGCTAAGATACATTTTTGTTTTTCTCATGCTATCAATTATTTATTTATTTATTTACTTTTAGTGGTAACTCACTCAAATTGCCAAGTTGATGGATATTGTATTGTATAGTTTTAATTATGTCTTAGAAAAGGGAAAACTCAGGTAAAAAATTTGAATCTTTTATAATCTTTGTTGTGTGGATCCTTAAATTTCTATGGCAACAATTGAACTATAGACGTTTTTCAATTAAAACCCACCAAATAAAATTACCAATATTGATCTTAATTAAATCAAGTAAAGGAAAGACTAGTGGATGATGTCCCATGTTAAGAGTGAGTATTTTGATTGTTATAACTTTCATATTTTTAATTTTTTTTGTATGTATAGTATTTTTTAAAAGATATAAAAACCACCCCCACATCTTTTGATTGTCTAAATGTTTGCTACTCATCAATGGTCCTGTAACCCAATGACATCTACTCTTATATCTTAAGTGAGAGGTCCATATTTGAATCTCTACTTTTCCGTTGTAATTAAAAAAAAAAAACATTTGATACTTCCTAACATGTAAATTGATAACCACTTTTGAAAACTATAGTTGAAATGAAGTTATCATTAAAAAAAATCATCACTATCCTTTTATAAATTATTTGTCATAGAGAAAATTAAATATTTAAGGATATTATAGCTAACTTAAAAAGGAAAAAAAATATACATATAGAACTAGCATCTAAAACACAACATGGGAATATCTATTCTATGTAATATGGATAGATAATGAATCTCCTCATAAAAAAATTATCTTTTAAAAAAAATGCTATTGATCATAAATTAGAGAAATTATTATTCATTTCTGGTTCCACTCCAATTAACCAAGTATGAAAAGATTCACCACTTTACAAGTTCTGCTTCATTATTTGCCAAATCCAATCTTCTTGAAATTAGATCCTAAATCCCAAAAATTCCTATATTAAACCATACTGGGATTTCTGGGGGAAAAGAAATGCCGGGATTGATCTAATATGATGAAAAAGATTTTAAAATAAAGAAGAAGAAGAAGAAGAAGAAGAAAATTTTACCGTAACTTACGGTTTCGAAAGAGAGAACTGATCATCAATTGTATGATTAATTAACGTACATAGCACATGCATTTCATGTTCCAATGACAAATCATTATTCTTCAAAGGCCATTGTCACAAAACAAATTTCATTATGGAATGTGGAAGGTGAAACGAACACTAAAATCAAATGAATCAAGCTGAATACAGCCTGAGATTTGTCGAATACAGCAAGGTTGCTTGGATAAGTGATGGAGCAGAAAATATTGTATTTGTTTTTTTTCTATATATATTTTTTTTTTTTGTATTACACTGTGATGTATATATAGGGTGTAATACATGGAATAAAATTGGTTATAATTGATTGCTCCTAGATGCTACCAACTCATCAGTTGGTTACACAATTTCTGTATGTAAAATGATACTAAAAATAGTAAATCAAACATATCTGTGTGAAACATATTTTTATGGGCTGTCAACTAGACCTCGGCCCACAAGTCTGTATTCTAACTTATTCACTCTCCTTCAGCCCATCCAGCTCACTCACTCCCCTTTAGCCCATATCCATTCAACCCCGACCGGACTTCACTTAAACTAGTTTTAGTTTCCGCCCACTAATTTTCACTTTCCTCTTCCACGCATCTTTCTTCTTTTCATCCATACGAACAAAGCCTAGAGCACATTATTCTTTGTCGTAAGTCTTAAGGATTTCTAATTTTAATATGCACCCGTTAATCTTCCTTTCGTTCTCATGGGGGAAAATCTTATAAGCAAGCAATGATTCATATAATTACAATAGGTAACTTACCCATAAATACAAAGTGAACCACATTTTAAGCATGAATGGTGAACTTTTGTCTTGTGAGTTAAGAATGGACTCTAGTATTAAAATTTGTCTCAAACTTGTATCAACATGGATGATTATAGTTTAGGGTTTGTTTAGATTGTTTGATTTTCATCCATACCTTACTTGTATTCGATCCATATTTATATCTTATGTGTAACTAGATCTTATTTGTATTTAGTCTATTTGATCTATTTATAGTTAAAAATATATGTTTTTTATTAATATATGTTTATTGACAAACGGTCTCTTTAAAAACAACAAAAAAATAAGATATCAATATGACTATAATAAGATAAACCAAATAGATGCTTAACCAATGGTTCTATATACATAATATGGGTTGTTTGAATTATCTAATTTCCATCTGTATCTTACTTGTATTTGATCCTCATCTGTATATTATCTGTATTTGGTCTATTTGATTTATTTATAATTAAAAATATATGTTTTTTTCTATATATGTTTATTGACAAACGGTCTCTTTAAAAACAACAAAAAAAAAATAAGATATCAATATGACTATAATAAGATGAACTAAATAGATGCTCAACCAATGATTCTATGTACATAACATGCTTTGTTCTTGACTTTGTTTTTACGTTGGACATATATGTAGATGAAGAAGGCATATAATCACTTTGTGCAACAAGTGTTAATTGTATAGCCAGTCCTTTACCAAGTTGCTCTGCTTGGTTTTATTGGTTATACTATAAAGCAGGAAAGATATAATCAAGACATTAGGAAGCCATGATTGTTTTAACCTAAAGAAACAACAGCTTTAGTCAAGGGTTTTGCTTTTTGCCTTTCCTTTAATTATGGTTTTGTACCAGAATAATTTTATTTTAACATTGCCATCTGGAAGTTAGATGATCTTTTTGCTTCCGTCATTTTCACCTCCTACCAGAATGTTCCATGATTAGGTTTAATTTGACGATGATCGTTGATTGAATAGAATTGATTTTAATTAGAATTAGAGTTAATTTACCAACCACAAGTTAGATTTTTTTATACCAAATAAATATTCACTTAAGTAATAGTAATAGATAACTAGGGTTTTTAGGCCAAAAAAACAGAAATTGTATCACTAGGGTTTAAATATTTAATTTTTCTCATTTTTCACATATATATATATATATATTTCAAAATTTAAATGATCAAGAATTATTATACCAGTACGACTATTCAAGTAATGACACTTCTCCTTCTCTTTTATAGATAAATAACTAAATAAGGGTAG
Organism: Combretum micranthum; assembly: GCA_024138025.1. Classification (NCBI taxonomy): domain Eukaryota; kingdom Viridiplantae; phylum Streptophyta; class Magnoliopsida; order Myrtales; family Combretaceae; genus Combretum; species Combretum micranthum. The sequence continues at coordinate 831,651 of JAMXBD010000020.1, forward strand.
AACTATGTATGTATTGCCCCTAAACTTTTCCTTCCTATATCAATTATATTGTCATATAGAAAAATTATAAATGGAAATATTATGCACCTCCAACATAGAATTCTTTCTTTTCTAATACGAACCAATCGGATGCTTTTATCCTATCATATTTAAAGTAGGGATCTAAATTGAGGCCCCAGTTTCAGTCTTTATTTTGTTTTAGGATTTTTGCTTGGAGAACATTCTAGGTTTCCGTTATTAATTTTGATAAGATCTATCATGTCAATTATTCAACAGCTCACGTTATATTCGATTGTGATTAAACTACTATAATAATTAATATCTTAATTATTATATTTATTTTAATAATTAGGTGATTTATTGAATGATCCCGTTAACGGACAGTAGAAGCCTTTTTGTTGGGTTGTGGAGCCTAAAAATTCTTTTTAAGGGTATTTCAGGCAGTTCACGTAAAATTATCATTAGGGTTACTTCCCATATAAATAACCAATCAATGTAATGTAACATTGACTCTCTCTCTCATTTTAATTAATGAAAATTCTGGTTTGGTAGCGTCCCCAGACGTAGTCACAATCCGTGACGAACTAGGTAAACAATTTTGTGTCTTTGTCATTTTAATCTTTATTTTTCGTCTTCGTCTTTCTTTATTCCTTACAAATTTTGTTTTGTCTCGGTCTCTATAAAAGCAAACTTTGTCTCATTACTCTTTTTTCTTTTTTCTTTTTTGTTTTTTTTTTTTTTTTGCTTTGGTTAATTACTGGTCTCTATTAAAGATCTTACTATTAGAATGTGAATATCTTTAAAAGACACATCATTTTAAATTATTTGTCGGAACAATGCATGTGATGTTTGTAGATTAAGTTAGGGCACTTTTTTTTTTCTACCAGAAGTTAGGGCACATTCAACCAACGAGCTTTAAAAAGAGAGCTTCTTGTTTTTTTCCTAACTGACCCACATGCAGATTGTGAAACAATTGATCCTATATTTTGACACTTGGGGCTTCTCCTAAAGTCAACTTTGTTTCATATTAATTAATGTACATCATTATCCGTTGTTGCTTGTTCATGGATATAACGATGGTGGTAGTGGGCTAAAGATAAGCATGCAGTAACCTTAATTATCTCCGCAAGGGAATCTTATTATCGGTGCATCGATGCATCCGCTGTATGGCAATCAATGTGTCGCTCCTGCCACTGGACCTATCGAGGAGTACCTTAGGATGATAGAAACTTAAAAAGGGGTCTACATAAAACAAAATTTTATTCTTTCAACAATAGATTACACACTTTATATAAATATATAAAAAAAAAAGATTATCTAAATAGAACGAATTTAATAACCCTATTATATGTAATACTATATTAAATAAGATTAGTTTCACGTGGATATTTAATGTTACAGATAGTTTTTGTGTATAATTTTTTTAAATCTGCTCCCATAAAGTAAGATATGGGTACTAGACCCATACTCATTCTAGAATATGTATAATAAGATTCACAAAATATAAGTTCTAAAGTTATCGTATATCTATCTTGTAAAAGTTAATAAATAAATAATATGAATGAATGATCAGTTATGGATAAAACAAGGAGATAGGGATCAATATTTTGATAGAAATAGATAAGGCGTAGTTCAGTTCCATACAACACATTCCTCTAGCCAATTTGAAGTGTATATTACATTTTTTTTTTTTTATCAAAACTCATAAAAAGGTTTGGTTTATTATTTTTTGGAATTTAGAAAAATGATTGGTCCGATTTGATATGTGATTCAAATCATTACGATAACTATTATTAATAAATTGTCATTATGATTTTATATTATCGTTAAAGAAAAAATGATGCATAGATAATAAGTCATGAAAAAGATTTATTTAGAGGACATGAAAAAGAGGTCATTAATGATCATTTTTCGAGTATCACTTACAATCTTCCATGTCCATTTGGCTAGATTTCTTTGGAAGCTTTCAGAAAGCACTTTGTATCAGCAACGAAAACGTTAATATTCTCTACGGACTTTTATTATAACGATACGATAAGAATTTACATTGAGTGATTTCAAGAGGACTTTAAGAAAATAAATAACCTTGTGAGTTTTAAATAGGAAATGGAACGAAACCTCTTTCTTGGCCATAAGATCTCTACAGAAACCTTCACCGCCAGTCTTTTTTTTTTTTTTTTTTACCCCTTTTATTTTTGGGTTAACTTCTCACAATTTGATCCATTTTCCCCGACTCTAAGTAGAAGGTTGAACTATTTAAAGCCGTTAGTTGTATCATTAGTATAAAAATGAGCGAAAATAATTGTATCAAGTTTTAATGTAAAAATATACCCTCCATTGAGGGAAAGTTATACACGAGCAAATGTATACTTAATCTAACAATATTCGCTTTATTGTTTAATTATCAATAGGATCAGGCTGTTGACTTGATATTTTAATATTATAAAGTTTAACAAAAATTTATGGGTTCACAAAATGTAATAAAAAAATATAATACAAATTCTTGGGTAATAGTTGTAGGATATGATGTAGGTAATGTGCCTTGTATTTTATCATTATATATCTATTCATCCTTATATTATAATATGAATACTCTTTTTAACCCTTAATAAGTACTAATGTCACGTTAGGTATGGGATAATGAACCCACTTGAATTGTAATTCAGGATTTCATTCCCATTCCTATATTAAAATGTATTTTTTATAAGCAAGAATCATGATTCCTGAAAATCTATAGTTTTGATTTTGAGGGATCGATTCTACCACTTAAAAGGCAGAATCACAATTGTATTCCATCTTCATTAATGATTACTATTGATAGAAGATTTTCAGCCACAATTTATTGGATTATATCACCGAACCAATGGGTTAGGAACCCTTCAAAGGCCCTCCCATAAGGCTTTGGGTTTGAGAAGCCCCTTGATCTCGTATATAAGCTCCATGGAGGCCTCGATCCTCGCTACAACCAAAGCCCCAATTGACCCCAGTTGCAACTCTTCATGTGGAGGCTCATAGCAACGAGACCTCAGAGGTCATGTGTAATACCCCGAAATAGGGTCTAGGCTTATATACTCATCACGTATAACATTTAAGCATTATACACACAGGCTAACCTAAAAGAACTTGTCTATACTGAACATTTGCTAATCAGTTTTAATTATTGAAATAATTTACTTAGATTTTAGAAATGGCTTGATTTAGTAATGGTAAAAACCTGCTCATCAAAAACATTTCCGTTCTACTCACACAAGTAGATTAACTTTCTCATAAATAAAACTATAATTACTCTTCTGAGTAGTCCAACTTTAAAGCAACAAAATCATATCACGAGTATCTCATATGCCTTTCATAATGGTAAAATAAAGCTTAAAAGCTTATTATATAAAACATGGGCTTCATAACCAAGCCCTTAAAGAAAATTACAACTTCCAAAAGAATAAATGCAGTTCTTAAACGAATCAAAATAAAATAAAATGCATCCACGTCCTAACTCACCTCACTCTTCAACAAACTCTTCTCGAGCTATCCTATACACCCCTCTCAATCATCATCAGCCAAAGCATCACTTGGAAAGATGATAATAATAAGTCAAAGCCTAGTACGACAGTAACACAAGTACATACAAGATGACACACATGCTAAATCTAATGCAATGCAATAACCAGCGGTTTATTATCTTTAAATTAAAATAAAACAAGCAACATTAGAGCACTTACATTTTAGAACAAGTCTTTAGGAATCTAAGGGTCCTAAATAACAACAATTGCTTAGACGGTTGATATAGGCAGCCCGAATTCCTATATTCTCTAAACGGATCACTAAAAACTATAGCCTCGTGTAGGGCTCATAGTCATTACACAGCTTTACTTATCTCGGTTCATCGCATCATTTTTTTTTCAGCTGGTTCCATAAATATGCACTAAACTATGCTACTTCACTCTAAGCCTAAGTAAATGTTACGCCAATACCGTTTACCCCATCAACTACCAATCGAGCTACCTATGAACTGTCATTGCTTCATGACATACCATTGCATTATGATATGGGATGGCCTAAGCACCTAACTACCGTATTCAGATCCAAGCAAGGTTGTTGCTTCTCAGACCAGATTCAATGACAAAACACAAGCACAAGCACAAGCAATAAGCAATTATTAAGCCATCTTTAAGTATTAGTTCATTAGGAATGTCTATCCTAACAATCAATATGCAAGTTACTATGTACCTTGTTGATTCGAAATCCAGACATAAATAGAGGGTAGGTCAAAAGCCATCTCAGAGAATAGATCAGCGGATTTAAGGGCAACATCTGTTTAAGAATATAAACTTATATAAGTATTTAAATTAATTATCCACCCACTTCGAATTTATTTTAAAAACCTATTTGATCAATGCTAAGTAAGAACCTCGCCATGATTGTGGCCATTATGAGATCGCAGTAAAAAATGAGCCCTTGATTACTTAAAAATTTTGCTTAGTCTTACCATAGGCACCATCATGCCCATGGTTGAGAGTGCAATTCTCACCATATCCTTGATCATACCTATGATCAAGGAAGGAAAAGTAATAAGAGGCGATCACGGGTTGAATCATGCTCGTGAATGCTTAAAATTTTCCACCTAAGGCTATTAAAGGCTGTGTCGTGCTTGTAAATGCAAAAAAACAAGCCTCTAGAGAGCACAACGGCCTTCATCATGTCTATGATCCCTTATCTATCAAATTTTTTAAGAAACAGAGACCATCACGGGTTCTATCATGCCTATGATGAGTGCACTGTATTAGATTCCATGTTTTTATTTGTTTGTTTTCTTCATATTTTAAGTCCTTAACTACAACTTACTTCATTCAAAACATTATACAAACAACATACTCGTTCATATCTAGTTTAAACAACACTTCTAACATATTTCTACTTCATACATCATCAATTCATTTCATCAAATCTCTAGTCTATACATGCATGAACATATACCTAGCTTTTGATATACAAGTTCATATGTTACATTTTTACAATTTTTATCTTAAACCCTGCTAATATTTAGTTTTAATCTATCATTCTCATGCATTAATAACAACCAAAATAAGAAATAACTTAACTTACATGTTTAGTCATTTCCATAAACTAAGTCTTCACTATTACTACTCCTTAAAGTTGATGTAGCGTTTACTAGCTTGACTCCCATCTTCTATCTTCTTTTCTAAATTTGATTCCCTTATGATCTCCTTGAAATTGAGATTTTGAGAAAAGAAAAGAGAAAGGAAAGGAATAGAAGAAGAAGAAAAAGGGAACCAATAAGAAGAAGAAAAGAAGAAGGAAAAAAGGTAACAAAAAGGAAAAAGAAATAGATAACAAAAGATATTTGTGGGTTATTTTTGGGTGAGGGATTTAGGTTTAAACCTTTCAATAAATATTTTAAGTACTAAAAATAATTTGAGATATATATATATATATTAGAAATTAATAATTTAAATACAAAATCTAACTTAAAAGTTTAATTTATGAAAATTTGATATTTAATTTGAGCTTGGGCTTAAAAACTGACTTTTTAGACAAGCAGATGAATTCAAAATTTGTAGGAATTTAGGAAATGGAAGTTAACCAAAGTTCAAGGGTTCAAGAATTTTACAAAACATTTAATTTATTTATTTAAAGTTTAGAGGATTGAAATATAAAAAAATCGGGTTTTAAATGAAAATTGGAAGAGATTATGAAATTTAACTTGTTGAAATAGATAGATAAAACAATTAGATAATTTGAAAGAGATGTTTGAAATCTCACTTTCATTTTAAATCTATTTACCGATTTAACGATGTTCGTCTATCTAGTTATATAATATAATTTATTTGATTTATTTAATTGATCTATCTAAATTAAAATTTTAAACTAAGTTTAGAATCGTTTGCCTATTATACTATTCAATTATTATAATTTTAACTCAGCTAAGTAAGATTTTGGGTATTTCATCACGAACTCGACCCGGGGCCTACGACGAGACATCTCTTTAAGGAATCTAATACCAATCCAACTATCCTTCGTACTTGATACTCTTACATTCCACTAATTTGGGCCAGCTAACAAATTTAGGAAATTTGCCACGGGACAAAGATATTTTATGGTTCCCCATTTCTATTATGACCACCTCATATAAAAAGTCTCTCACAAAAGAGGTATGCATAATAGATTTTCATGGTACTATTCTTAATATTCCCATAAGCACTTTAGAGAACCTATAGCTAACTTAAGTATCGAAGTGGCTGTGTCAAACCACTCTTTGACACACCACTCAGAGTTTTCATATTCACAGGTTTACGATGCTTCAACACCTAATTCTATTGACGATTCTACACCGGCAACAATTAATATTACAATTACCTTTCTATCTAATTACATATTTATTACTGAGTATAATTTTGACTAATTCCTTACTAATTCTATTCCAATCCATAATGTATCTAAACAAATGAATGGATTTATATTCCATTATTCATTATTCCATTCAATTCCTCCCATTTCAATCCATAAAATTTCGAACAATTCATGCATACTGAACGTGATATAAGGAATACTCATCAACATTTTTTATATAAAAATAAAAATATTGTTAGCAAGCACTATACACAATAAGAAAACTTGTCCTACTACAACAAGCTGGTCTTTGAATGCCTCAAAATTTGTTGTAATAAGGTTTTTGTGCTAAGTAAGAGGTTGATGCCTGCAAAAAGGTCACTATACAATCCTTTTATAATAACATTCTGGTTATAGTAGTACCTTCAACAAGATTCCCACAGCAATAGCCATATCTAACATTTTTTAACACATCGCAACTAGTTAACTCCTAGACAATTTTTGTTTTATTGATATTTCATATATATTTTACTTCTTATAAATTTAATATATTATATTTTGTCTAAACAATGAGCCAATTTTTCATATAGGTCATGATATGTGTAAATGGGCTTAAAAATAAATATTATTATTTATTTATCTGGGCTTAAATCGTGGGCTAAGTGACAAGGCCTAACAAGTACGGTTTAACTATTGGGATGGCTTGAGGAGATTTAGCATGGTGGGCTTAGAAGAGAGATTGTTGGATCGGTCCACCGCATCCAACCTTTCTTAGGCAGGCTCATGCACACAGAAGTGACTACTGACCTTGGCCAATGAGGAGCTCATTCAGGATAATCATGAATTGAGCTTACTCCATCTCGTCCATCAATCACTGAGGTGATCTGACGATCGTAATTAATGCCAAGTGTCTATAAATATTCATTAACTCCTCCTCATATTAAACTTTAGAGAGAAAAGAAAAACAACATTCTACAAAAGAGGCTCTATACAGGAAGATCAAACAAGGCAACTCAAGTGATTTATATTCTAACTGCTCAAGAACTGTAAGGTTGACACGCGAGGTCGACTCAAGCTTCTTTACCTATCACTTTTGTATTTAAGACACGAGACTGCCTGTTTCTTCTTCCTTATCATTCTCTCTAAGTCATCACGTCATCAAGTGTCATTTCTCAGCAGTACTCCAAAGTCACGTGCTAGGCATGAGATCCACGCGACGTGTGGTGATCACGATTAGTAAGGACCCTGCATCTACAATATGGATATGTTGGGATTGTATTTTTATATATATTTGTATCTAATCTATATAATTCATATATGAATAATTAAATTACTGTCTTTTTTCCAACTGTTTGTTTATATATATTTATGTTCAAATAGACACCAAACAACTACTAAACACACATAGACACACACACACATATATATATATATATAAACCAAATCAAACATAACCAAAATCAATTACAAAAGTTAACGTATTTATCAACTTACAAAATTCTAACCAAACTTGAAATTGCCATAGAATAGATAAAATAAAAGTATAATCAACATTCAATAGGAATAGGATGATCATTAGTCTTTCCTGGGGATTACCCGTTCGGAGATGCACCCTGTACACTCCCTCTTCTTCTTCTTCGTCTCTTTTTTTATTTATTTTCTATCAATGAGAATTGGGATGAATTTGAATAGTGAGTGCCTACATTATTAGTGCAACGAGGGGTGGTAAGAACTTAAGGTCAGGTGACCTTTCATACCAATGGACCATAAGGAGATCTCAAGGGATCCCTATTGTGTAGGTGTGGAGAGAATCTTTTATGAAATTCTTTTATAAAACAAATGCTAGTAATCTAATATGCAATTCAATATGAAAAATAAAATTAATATTATTACTTTGTAATCTGGGTTATTAATGATGAAGGAAGTCATATGATTCCCCAATCTCATGATCTATGTCATAATTATAACGATATTGAATCATGAGCTTTTCATCCCGGGCCACCTTTTGCATGGAAACAATGTCGTCCCCATTGGCATTGTACAGGAGGAGCCCATATTTTGGATTATACCAAAATTAGTGCGTTATCACTAGCTAGCTACCATTTCCCACTTGATCAACCTTAAATTTGTATTGTGACATAACAAAATTTGATCTTATATAGTATGAAATATTCCAAAACTGCATTTTAGGTGTGTAATTATAATATTTTAAGATATTCCGTACCATGACTTTCCAAATCACTATCTCCTCCTGTGCCTCATGTGAAAATGCATGAGCATGCCATGCTAATCTCCATGACCTCGGACATTTGCCGTGTATGCTTTTTGAACTCCATTTTGAGGATGTAATCATGTTATAGTTAACATTTACACGTCATATGATTATATACATAATGGTGCCATATCTAATGAATCTTTTATTATAGCCTAAGTGAATGGTTTCACAGTTGTTATAACATAACAAAAAACGAAAAATCAATAAAATTATGGTAAATGCCATATTTGGTATCTCAACTTTATGCATTTGTACAATTATCTACCCGAATTTTAAGTATTTAATTTATTACTTGAAAACTTTTTTGGGATCGTTTATAGTGTACAAGTAGAGCGGTTAGTTGTAAAGGTACATAAAATTCGGATAATTATTATAAAGTTTAATAAAATTTAGGTAGTTAATTATAAAAATGGATAAAATTTAGATTTACTTTTAAACTTAAGACATTTGTTTATAAAACTTGATAAAATTGAGATAGCAAATATGCCATATCTTCGCCTAGACCGAAAAGAGACCCAATTCCTAAAGTTAGAGACATACTGCCATTAGAATCAACCAAGGTATTTACTTGTCCCCTATTGGACTGGAAAAGTAGTTGTTGGGATGATGTTGATAGAGGACCTTTTAAATCGCTTTCCAATCGCCTTTACGTTTTTTTGTCTATCAAAGTAGAAAACTTGTAGGCAAAAGGCACTTGCTGGAGTAGAGCACACTCTATCTCATGTTGCATAATTTAACGAATGACATGGGCAGTCACTGCAATGGTCTGGGTCAAACTGCCCTAAAGGTAAAGTATGCATTAGCACCGGATGTCAATGTCATCCTCCCATAATTTATAAGGCTATTTATCATTTGATTAATATTCGTTAATATTAACTTATTTTTTAAAATTATTTTTAAGTTTCCGGATGTATATCCTTGTTGATGGCTTAATATTGTTTTTTTTTTTCTTTTCTTAATCATTTTAACAATTTAGTGGAGTATGAAATATGATTATTTAGTTATGACTCTAATTATACGTTAATTGTTTAATGCATTTAATTAACATGTCACTTTTATGGATTGTTATGCATTAATTAGTAAATGTATTTTCTTAGTGAATGAGTAGTTGGCGATAATGATTTTATAGAAAGTTATAGATTATGAGTTAGATAAATTTATAAAATTTTCTATTGTAATTTGCAATTGGAACTTTGTAGGATAATACATATTTAAATATCCGCACAAATGAAAAAGATTAGAATAAAATGTTTTTTTGTTAGAATTTTGATTTATCCTATAATCCAAACGAAACCAAGATATTATTTAATGATTTAGATCATTTCTAATTTAAACGAAATCATTAAATTATGGTTTGATTTGTAATAGAGAAAATTTTACATCATAAATTAAAATTTGGTTTCATTTTTAATAAAAACCAAACCGATCCATACCGATTGTAGCAAGCTTAATTTGCCATGAGACTTTTGCAGTTGTCAAATATTACAAAACTAAAACCTTCGCGCAAAGGTTATCTGGCCACTATTTGTTCAGTCTCAAATAATGAAAACCCGTGGTTCTTTAATTGAACTTATCAGTCTCTAAATTTTATAAAACTTGATATCGTGACGTACATCTTAATAAAATTTATTTTACATCTAAGGGAGTTTTATTATTATTTTTTTAATCTATTCTTTCGGAACTTACTTAATTGCACAAGGAGATTAGATACACAAAATGGCATATTAAGGGTGAAACATGTGTCTACTATTTTTGTAGAAAAAAATTATGTAAAAATAATTACACAAATACTAATGTAAAATCGCATATTAAACAAGCATTTCACAAATTTACATGTGAAACACTCTTTAAAGATGCGATTCAACCAAAAATTATACAGTATTGAATTACATTTTTAAAGGGCGTTTCATAATTTTTTAAGATAAATTGCATCTTAAAAGGGTGATTCACTTATTTTACATGTAAATCACATCTTTAATAGATGATTCATATTTCTTCATGAATCGCATATTCAATATGAGATTCATATGCAACTTTACAAAACGCTTGTTTAACATGCGATTTTATGTCAGTATTTTAGTAATTAATTTTATATAATTAGTATGTGAATAATTTTTATTTGAGGGGTCGATATTCATACACTTTCCTTGGCATCTTAACCAACCCGATATCTATCATGATATGTACTATATATGCCATAAGTTATAAGTTTTAGATACCATATAGTACATGATTAAGTATGGAATAAATTACAAATATCATGTAAATATTCTTTGAATATTAATGAATATTTAAGTAATCAAGCCATCTGGTATGTTATAAAATTATAATTTTGATTTTCTTTTTTATCAAAAAATGGTAAGAGTTACTATCTTTACATGACTCAACATAAAAGGTACAATTCTAGGTATATGTAAGAAATTATGTGTGCTCTAAATTATATAAAATTTTATATGAAAATGTAGAAAGATTAGTAATAGTTATATAAAATCAATATTTTACAAAAAAAATTGTTTTTTAAGTAAAAAAAATGGTAAGAGTTGTTATCTTTACATGGCTTAGTATAAAATGACATAATTTTAGGTATTTATAAAGAGTTATTGATGTGGATCAAGAAAATAATATGAAAGATATGAAAGATTTTATTTTATTGGGATAGATTTGATTTAGTTATTATATCTTATTTTATTAGAATTTGATAGGATTGATATCTTATTTTAGATATCAAATATTTTAATTTAGATATTATTTTATCCTATATATAAACAGATCTCATAATAGACATGATGAGTTATTAAGATTTTAAATAAAAGAATTTCTTTCCAAAGGCTTAATGCCTTTCTTTTGACTGATGTTGTGAGGCCTAATAAAATTCATCGTATGGTGTAAGACCATCAAATCAAAATTCACTAGTAGTTTGAGGTTCCCAAACTATCCTCTTATTACTTTTAGTTTAGTTTGCAAATCTATATATTTTCCTTTATCTCTTTATTCTTTTCTTCCACTGTCTTACATCAAATTTGGTATTAGAGCCTACTATCTTATTCTTATTAGAATTTGACTATCATGTTCTTTCCTAGGACTAAAAAAGACAATTGTTCTTCATGTCATACAAAAATGTCATATGACATGGAATCTCTTGTCATTAATTTTTGCAAGAAGAAGCTTATTCCTAAGTTAGATGAAATTAGTGCTAAATTAGATAAACAAGGTCACCAACTTCTATACCTTGATCGTTGTTTTGATGCCCTAGGAGTTCCTTAATTACCTACGGATAAAAAGAAACATGCCATAACTATAGTTCCAATCTTACGCAATGTCCCAAAAAAAACATCATGAAGCTCAATTCCCTTGAAACTAAGCCATAAATTGAATATATTCAAAATTAATAATGCTCTTGATATTAGAGGAGGTTGTCAATAAGGAGAAAGAACTGGAGAATGTAGATTTGCAGATAATGTGATTGAAGAGACTCCAATTGAAGTTGGCATTATTTAGGTAGAATAAAAAAATATAAAGGTGAAGAAATCGACATAAAGTGTGATAAATTTATTGAAATTGATGAAGGCAAAATGTTCCAAGAGATTCAACTATTGAGATAATTAGTGTTGATTCAGAATTTGATGGCGGGATAGAAATCATCAAAGACATTGATTCGTTGATTGAGCCAACAATAAAAGATCAATCTTTCCACTCAATTATTAAAACATATCCAATCTCTTTCTTATTATTGCTTGCAGGTTATTTAGTTTATTTTGGTATTATAAAAATATTACATGAAGATTTGAAGTTAGTTACTGATTCGTTTGATTGGAGGCAAGTCGAAATGTTTATGTTCAACGTTCTAAATTTTTATCAAAGTGGAGTTTTTTAATTATTCAAGGGTGAATCCTTTTTCAAAGGAGGGGATGATGCGGATCAAGAAAATAATATGAAAGATATGAAAGATCTTATTTTATTAGGATAGATTTGATTTAGTTATTATATCTTATTTTATTAGAATTTAATAGGATTTAGATATTATTTTATCTTATATATAGACAAATCTTATAATAGACATGATAAGTTATTAAGATTTTGAATAAAAGAATTTATTTTCAAAGGTCTGATGCCTTTCTTTTCATTAATGATATAAGGTTATAATAAAATTCATCTCATACAATTCAATGGTGGCGTAAAGCCATCAAATCAGAATTCACTAGTAGTGTAAAGCTATCAAATTATCACTTATGAATTTTACTTTACTTTGCAAGTATATATATTTTCCATTATCTCTTTATTTTTTTGCTTCCATCATCCTGCATCAGTTATAATTTTTCTAAATTATTTAGAATTTCATAGAAAGTATAGCATTATCATATAAAATTAATATTTTAAAAAAGTTATATACACACACACTTCAATTAAAAATTCGTGCATAGTAGGGTTTTAACTAATTGCTAAGAAAAACATGATTCATATTCAAAACTCATTAAATGAAACTAGACATCTCTATAGGCCCAAACCTGCTAAGTTCGGGTCCAAAAAATGGGGACTCATAACCATCGTGTATTGAATGGGGAGAGTCTAAACCCATGGACTTACTAGGTCCGGGATTTATCTGACTTGTCCAATTCTAAAAAATAAATAAATATATAAGTGAAAATTCTTAAATTAAGATAAAATGTTAAATTTTGAATATAAAATAGGCTAAAGAGTAGCCTATATACATTTAATATTATTAATGATGTGCAATTATTATAAACAAATACATTATAATTGAGTTAAAATATTAGCAATGTGAGACTAAAGTAATACTTTAAAATAATATAGTTTACGAAAGAAAAAAAAATGAGACTAAAGTAATACTTTAAAATAATATAGTTTATGAAAGAAAAAAAAAAAAAAGGTCCCACATTGTTTAGAAATGAGACTCTTCTCTTAGTAGAATTCTATATAAAATATGAGATATGATTTGAATTATATTTATCACATGTATTGTTGTCTATAATGAATTAAAAATTATAAATAAATATTTAATAATTTCTATTCACATGAAAAAAAAAACAAAACATTAAATGTTATTTACATTTTTTAACTAATTTATTACTTTGTATTCTATATTTATTTTTATTTCTTATTTTGATAATAAACACTAAATTTCTTTTACAATGCATATTAAAATTTTAGAATAGTAAGAAATTGAACTTGGTCCATCTATTTGAAAGATCAATGATCATATTATTAAATTATAACAGTTTTGACATTACCATGCATGATTTAAATACCTTATATATTCAAATTTTATTAGTATTTATACATAATGTATGTATATAATATGTAACCTGTAATACTTAATAAACCTTTTCTATAATTAATTTCATGCTAATGGATAATATACATTGAGGATGAAGATAAATTGGGCCCTTATTTTTCCATGAGTATACTAGAAAATGGGGATACTATTCCATCAAAGGGCAAGATCTATGGAAACCTAGCAACCATGCTTTGGGATAGATTGGATTAGGGATGAATGCTGAATTATACAATTAGGGAATAAAACTATGGCTAAGCTAATATTATAATCATTTAAATGCATCTGATTGCTTTTATTATAATTATATTATATTTTATATATATAAAGAAATTTTATTAATAGTTAGACCGTGATATTATGTTAAAACCTTATAGGTATGAATAATTCTTTGAAAAATAATTAAGGGTGTTTGGTGTATTTCATAAGGGATTATATGAATATATTAATTGAAAATTCATTATTAATTTAAAAAAATAGGACATGAGATTTATATGAGTTTTGTTTTGGGGGGAAATATATTAGAAATACATTTAAATGAAATAAGTGTTTAGCAATCAATTCATAGCATTAATTGCAAATATGTATTACTAAATCAAGTCATATAATTAGTGTTTTTTATTAATGTTTTATGCGATAAATAAAGACATCTATAATAGAGATAATAATGATTATTTGTAGTATACTATGAATAAAAAATAACTGCTCACAAAAATTTATATATCAAAATATAACTTTATAATGAATGAATTTAATGCATTAATTATTGTAAAAGAATTTTTTTTAAGAAAAAAGAAAGAGCAGGTGTTGGGATAGTAAATACATCTTGAAAATCTTAAAGCTTGTTTATGGCGGGTAGAACAACATTAATGCAAGCTTGCTTGCAGTCTATTCCTACTTTTTGGATACAAACAAACATGCTACCTAAGTTGATTTGTCAGGATATAGATCGTGCTATTTGTGATTTTGTGTGGTGTTCATCTCAAGACCATACCGCTCCATCTTGTTAGATGGGATGAAGTTTATGAGGAGAAATTGCAAGGAGGGCTGGGTCTTCGTAAATCAAAATTAGTTAATGAATCTTTTTTAATGAAGTGAGCATGGGGAATTATAACTTAGAAAGACTCACTTGGGGTTAAGGTGCTATTAAATAAGTATTGCAGGAATGGTGACTTATCCTTCTAGATCCTCTATTATTTGGTGTGGTATTAAATCGATTTGGATCAGTTTAGTTAAGGTCTCTCTTGGTCGATTGGGTCTTGTTCTTTTTGTTGACTTTGAAGTGACAAATGGGTCAATGGTTACTCCCCTTTGTTGAATCATGCTCTGATTGGCCTTACTAACGAGGATATGGAAGAGAAAGTTTGTCGCCCCGTTGGTGATCATGGTAAGTGGGACTGGTCATATATTTAGAATGTTCTTCCAATGGAGATCTGTATAGTGATAGCTACTATCCCTCCTTCTATTCAATTTAGTGGATAGGATACATTCCCTTTGGCTTTTTAATAAATCGAGGAAGTTTTCCATAAAAAGCGCTTACTCTTTCTTAAAAGTATAAATATGATGGCAGATGAACCAATGTGGAAAATTATTTCGCGGTGGAAGGGTCCTTAATGAATTCAAACATTTTTCTAGCTAGTTGCTTAGGGAAGAGTTGCTACGAATGTTTTAAGCCATAAGTGTGGTATTACCTCCTCTTCTATGTGCCACCAATGCTTTAATGCAGCTGAGGATGTCATTCACACTATTCGTGATTGTTTTTGTGTTAAATCTATTTGGAAACAACTACTCCATCCTAGGGATTTTGATGTGATTTTATCTATTGATATGAAAAATTGGTTGGTATATAATCTCAAAGGAAAATTTAGGGCTCGAACTACTAGTATTGGATGAGAAACAACTTTTGGATAAGCCATTTGGATAGCTTGGAAGCTAAGGAATCATTTAATATGTAATGATGAGGAAGACTGGAGAGGAAATCCTGTTGATTTTGATGTGGCTAAATGGTGAGGAGTTCCACTGTTCTTTCAATCTAGTTTGATCCATGAATAATAACAAAGCTACTATTTGGACACCTCTAGCTCTAGGATGGGTGAAGCTCAATGTGGATATGTATGGTTGGAAAATGGCTTAACAATCATTGTTGGTCTACTTCGAGATGAAAATGGGGACTAGATAGCAGGCTTTACTCATTCATTAGGTATTTGCTCTCCTCTTGATGCTGAACTATGGGGTTTATACTCTAGTATTATACTTGCAAAGCATTTGAAGTTTAATCAAGTGATGGTAGAGTGCAATTCAACCGAGATAGTAAATCTTATTTGCAACAATGTCTCTAGTCCTACTACCCAATTAGTAAGGATGGTAGAGGAGCTGTTAAATGGAGAGTGGAGAGTTAAGATTCATCATGTCTCAAGATATACCAACAATTGTGTTGACTTTATGGCTAGAAGCTCAATGGGTAATCTAGTTTGATGCCATTTCTACAAAAGCTTCCTCGTCTAGATGGACATTCTGCTTAGACAAGATTTTGACTTGATCAACTGTACTATTAATAGTAGTTAGTTTTGCTGTTACTTTAGCCTAAAAAAAAAAAAAATTGCTTAAATGATTTGAACCCATGATCTTATCGTTCAAAAAGAAAACTATGTTTATCCTATATTATGATTTACTTTTTAAAATATACATACAATATATTTTTTAAAAAAATGAAAGTATTAATTTTTCTCGAAACTAAGAGGCCAAGCTCCCAACGGCTCGCCTGGACCACCTATGGATTGAGCAATGTTACGACGGAGGTTCGTGACATTGGTGAGAAAAAAGAACAGGAGTGAATGTGAAAGGGGTGAACGGGAGGTAACAATCATATTAAAGGTAGCTAATCTTGCTCAATTATGGCACTTGAGCTTGCTTCTTCTTCAAACCTCCTCGGCAATAATAGACAAGCAGTTAGCAAGAAGATGCTCTTTTTTGGGGCTCTTAGGGCGTAATCATCGCACGAGATTGAAGGTGCTAAGGAAGCACATCGGACATGATGATCAAAAGTTTAAAATTCCCAATCCATTTTACAATAACTTCACCGTCACATGTGTTTTACTAAAATAAAATTGGATTAATCGTATCGATTTCATCCCTACTTAAATATCTTACGATTAACTAATATCTTAACCAAAGACTTCTGATCATTATGCCATCGTGTCCAGACCTAATTAAGCCGGAAATAAAGACAAAACCATTTCTTTTCACCCCTAAGTTAGGGCTAGGCCTTCTCAACAGGATTCCTTATTTAGGTTTTTCTGGTCTATGTCGTTTTCTTATCACCATTATTACTTGTAGGCTGTAGGCTCTAAACGAAACAAAAATTATTTTTTACCCACAAGTGTCTTAGATCTAGCATGTACAAACCGAAATAATAATAATAATAATTTTTAGGCAATAATGTAAATGAAAATAACAGCCTATTTGCTTTACCCTTTGGTAGGAGAGGAAAAGTTATTCAAGAGGAATGTAACAAATGTATAATAGTTATTACATATTTACTGTGGTTATTAAGATGTTTAATTGACACAGGAAAAAAAAAAAAATAAGGTGATGAAATAAGTAGTAAAATATGTATATTATTTGATAAAAGTGAAATATTTATTTATTGCATTAATATATATATAAATGAATCTAGTGGTGTGTCACAGATAAATATCCTAAAAGATGTTGAAATAAACAATTAATAAGTAATTCATAAGATGAAGATATGTACTTATAAAGAGATATTTTGGTAATTAGACTCTTGATCCAATTTAATTCAATGGTTTGGTCTTTTACACTAGCGACAATGAATTAAAGGCTGAGTCTAAAAAGAAATGTTACACAAAGATTTGACTGGTAGGTTTCGAAACAAGAATTGTTTGAATGATTTATTTCATTCTTGGTCTTATTTAATTTTCTTGCGTGCAAAATGTAGACTCCAAAAATACCATTCTAGGCTTTTTAGGTTTTGTTTGATTAAAATAAAGCTTATATAAATTAAACAAGCCTTAATCCCTTTCATATTAAAAATGGACTATTTTTAAGAGAATTGGGGCCTTTAGACTCTTTCCAAACTCATTTCCTGGCCTATCCTACTACTAGCCATTGGATCCTTAGAAAATGATCCAATAAAGATCGGCCATGCTTGATCTCAGACATCCATCTAGATAATATTTAATGACTAGTATCGGTCTCTGCATCTACAAATAAAAAGCTCCTTCTGTTTGTGAAAATTTTACATATTATTAAGATTGGAAGCAACGTAGATTACTGAAATATCTTAAAAAGATCAAAACATTTATTTAGCGAATAATGAATTAAGAACGATCGAGTCTACTTAATTTGATCTTCTATCACATTCATGTGCTTAAGAATTCAAGTTTTCTCATTCCTCCTCCTATACCTTTCCTATGACATATGTACACATGTGATCATTTCAAGACTTTTCTCAAGTTGACCAACATGTCCGATGTATGGATCAACTAGCTATAGCAAACCCACCATATAGTATTGCTATATTAATTTTGTCAAATAACATTCATAGTAGCAATTCATGTGTAATTGATATTCATTGTTTAAAATGCCACAAAAATTATTACATGAAATGAAATATTATTCACCCCAAATAAACATGATGTAAAAAAAAAAAAAAAAAAAAGATTGCATTAAGTTACTTAACATCAACTTAAAGCCTTTATAGCTCTATTTGCCTTTTCATGAGATAAGCTTTTTCAGCACAATCGTACTCCTACCATTCATTAAGCCTTTTTTTTTTTTTTATAATAGCAAATAAAAGATGGTAACAAAATTAGAAAAAAAAAAAAAAAGAAAAACACTTTATCACCATAAATAAACATGCAGTAAAAAAAAACAATATATTACATGACCAAAAGATAGCATAAAACTACTTAACATCAAATTAGTGCTTTTATAGCTCTCTGTCTTTCCATGAGATGAGATGAGATTTCCCAACACAATCCTCCCCCTCCATTCATTAAGTTTTTCTCGATGATAGCAAATTATAATATGGTGGAAATATTAAAAAAACAAAAAACTTTATCCTGCCCCCAAAAGTTTACTTCTGCATTGAGTTCTCTGTGGATTACCCTCATTCTAGTTTCTTGTAACAGTAAAATACTAAAATTACTTCCTGCAAGCCGTTCAAAATTATAGAATTTCATTTTTGGATTTGGATCTCTTTTTAGTAACAAGCAGCTACGTATGGATCAATAATTAATTTTACATGGGCAAGTCCCTTTTGGATAGGCAAGAGGACTCCTCAGTAATATGCCCCACGCCGCCGCGCGGTTCGGCAACTAGGACAGCAATTTTTCCAAGCTTTTGCAAAGTTTCAAATCTGACTGTTTGGATAGCTTTTCAAGCAAATACAGATTTTTTAAAAATTTTACTTTAACAAATTATTTATTAAAAAATATAAACAGATAAAAAAATATTGAAATTTAATAAAAAGATTTAATAGATCAAATATAAATAAAAATAGATACAAATTAGATACATTTACACATATCGTTTAATATAAATAAATATACAAATGAAAACAAACAATCAAATTAATCCAAAATTATTGCTTGACTGGTGTGTAATATATTATATAGCATTGTATACATATTTGTTTGTATTTCTTTTTATTTATTTATTTTTATAATTTTATTGCATTTTATTGAGCAAACCACCAATTCCACCGATTCGGACGACCACAACTTGGGGAACACTGGGATAACAAATTTCAAACCCGGGCAGGCGTGGGAGTGGGTCCGAGTTTCGAACTTGACCTGCAATTGGTCTAAATGTCTAATGAAATATATATAATATGCATCCGCATATTTTGTTATTTTTATAATATTCCATATATATTATATAGTATATAGCAGTGTGCATAATTTGTAGTGCGACATAATAAATATGTGTGTATGTGCGCACACATGGAGTATAAAGTGTTATGTATATATAATTTTATATGTTTTGTTATTATTTAGGTATTCTCATGTAATATATTTTGTAGTATACTCTATTAAATATGTTTGTTGTTTATGTCTTTTTTTGTTATAATTATGATTTTATTATTATAATGTTATATATTGTGAGATGGTATGTAGTACTTTTATGTTATGTTTGGTATTTAAGAATTGTTTACACTAGAGTGGAATGAATAATGTGTGTAGCATTTCGTTAAAAATACTATTAATAATAAATATAATAAGGAATACGCAATATATAATTAAGAAGAAATTGAAATATTCATACATTAAGTGGATTGGAGTAGCCGTATTGGGATTTAGCTTTTGACAAGATGGGATCAATTATTCAGAATTGTTATTTTAAAATTTAAATTATTTTTAATATGAAAAGTGAATGAAATCTGCTATAGTGATTCTATTCCAAGTCTGCATATATACCAAACATGCCATTAAACGGTCTAATCAATCGCGTGCAAGACCATCCTTTAAAAAATAATAGAATCCTACAATTTTCCTTAAACTATTTTGTCCTTATACCTTTGCCTATTCTATTGGCTTAACAAATTGGCATTGACTCTATATACCACCAGCTAGACAATGTAATAATTAAAATCTACTCTTTTTATTTTTTTTATTTTTTTATTTTGCTTAAAAAAACAAGATCTGTCATAACTTTATCTCATTCCTCAATAATAGTTGTTATATTATAGACTTCTTCCATTAAATTCAGTAAACGAATAATTAACAATTTAAGCTTCAAATGTAAAATTAAAATATATACACACACATGGAATTCTTTTTTTTTTTTTTTTTTGGCCAGTATATATGCATGGAGTTCAAATAGGGAGTTTTAAATCATCACACAATGAAAATGTCCACCATTATTGGTATTTTGCGACATTTTTCTGTAAGAAAATCCCTAGCATGTAGAATCGTGTCCTAGATCTTCCGGTCCATAAGATCTTCTTCCAGATTTGGACGTACCTAGGTGTGGAATGTACGCACTGGATTGGAATTCTAGTTTTAGCTTTGAATAAGATTGAAGATCCAATCACGCCTTAGGATGTTGGAACTGAGTTACCGTTGGATGGGGGTAGAGGAGCCATCAATTATTAAATTCTCCGGAGAAATGAGCCCATTTCTCAGTGCATTAATATTTGGAAAATGAACTTTCATTTATTATAGCCCAACAATTAATATTTCCAATTTTATAAAGACAAAAACTGGCATATTCCATGTTCTGAATTTACTGTCCAGAACTTAAGCAGCTGTTCTCATTTCCATTCAAAGTAAAGGGTGAAAATGGTGGTACCAAAGCGACAGGAACCCATCCGGGCATTCAACGGCCCCCAATTCTAGCCCCAACCCTTGCCATTGGACGAATCACTGGACATGAGTGGTCCACTTCACTAGGCACTTGTAGCAAACTTTTACAGAAATTGCAGACTGCTCCCCAAAATTTTTTGTTGATCTACCTATTATTTCTTCAATAAAAGTTTCCCTTGTCCCTTCAATTTTTTTTTCCCCACTTACTAAGACTTCGTTTAGAATGAGGGAAGGAATGTGAAAGGGATGGATATGGGACAAAAGAAAATGAAAGGGAGAAATTATTAGAGATTTAACTTTTCTTATCGTGTTTGGTTATAGGAGAAAGGAAAATTAAAGGATTAATAATCACTAATCATTGCTATTGAAAGAGTAATAGATAAATAAATAAAAAAGGGGGTTAATGTCATAAATAGTAATTGAATTTTGATAAATATATAATTAGATACCTAAATTTCAATGGAGGTACAATTGGTTTATATGAAAGATATTAAATTGATCAATTTCAAAGTTCAGAAATCTAGTTACATATTTTTACTAAAATTCAAGCACCATTCATTACATTATCCCTAGTTAATATACTCTTTAAAAACAATTACAGGAAGACAAAAAGAATGGATGGATAAGTAATTATATTTTTATCCCTTCTTTCCTTCCACTTTCTTCCCATGTTAGAGAGGGGGAAAAAACATGTGGAACTGATTGAAAGTAAAGTAATTTTTCCATTTTCCTTCCCCTCTTATTTTTCCTCCTAAACCAAACAATAAAATTCCAATATTTCTCCCTCTAATTCCTTCCAGCTCCATTCTTTCCTTACCATTTCCCTCATCCAAAACATAGGATAAGATGCAAATAGCATGATGGAATTTAACTTCATCAAAAAGGTTCAAACTCGAGTTAATATCCAATCAAATTTTAAGTTTTGAACTCGAGTTCTACAAAATATATAAATGGTAAGTTCAAATTTGATTTGATTAGCTCCGTTAGAATTGATGCTTTTATATTTATCCTAAACAATTCTAGACTTAGATTCAACCTTAAACTCAAGGCCAAAACTAGTATTTAGATTTCAATTTGATATATGAAATCATAAAACCAATAATAAGTTTTTTTTTTCCTATCTAATAAATGAAAGATAATAATACAACAATCCATGTGATGATTAATGAAAATAACCAAAGAAAGAGAGAAAGCGAATCTTGCAATAACATTTGAAATACAAAACATTTGCACAAAGAAGATGAAGTTACGGTCGTTTTGAGCCTCAATAGATAATATATTGTTTCTATTTTTTTTCCGCCAATAAATTCAACTAATCATTTTTATCAAACCCATTGGATACATCAATGAATGTAAAGGATACTGACACTTGGAAGATTGGTGGTGTGTGGCTTGATTGTGAAGTCAGGGTTGGATTATTTTTGTGATCAATGGAATGAAAAGATTCTTTTTTTTTTTTCCTTCTATATATATATATAGTTTTTTTTTCCCATAGATATCAAGTGTTTAATGAATTATTTATATTACATTTTAACAAAATTCGTTGCGAATTCCCTAGTGA
This sequence comes from Combretum micranthum, assembly GCA_024138025.1. Lineage (NCBI taxonomy): Eukaryota > Viridiplantae > Streptophyta > Magnoliopsida > Myrtales > Combretaceae > Combretum > Combretum micranthum. Next base: position 854,453 of record JAMXBD010000020.1, read on the forward strand.
GAATATCACTAGAAGTGTTGGTGAGAGTAAAAATGAAATAACAAGGAGCAAATCTCGCTAGGAAGATATATGACTCTATGACAATGCAAATTATACTGATGTAAAAATCTCAGGGCCTAGTTGAATGTTTTGAATGGAAATAGCAAGATGGTGTGCGACTCTCTCTCCTTCCTCGTTATATTTCTCATATTTTATTTGTATTTGTATTTGTATTTGTATTTTTTATATGAACAACGAACTCTAATGTATATTAATATCCAATAATATATAATATTAATTGTAGTAAAATGACCTAGAGATTTCCATGAGCTGGGCCGAGTCAAGGCCCAGCTCAGACCCAATGGTGTGTGACTCTCTCTCCTTGCCCTTTATATTTCTTGTATTAGTATTTGTATTTGTATTTGTATTTTTTATATGAACAACCAACTCTAATATATATTAATATCCAATAATATACAATATTAATGGTAGTAAAATGACCTAGAGATCTCCATGGGCTGGGTTGAGCCAAGACCCAACTCAGACCCAACAGGTTCAAGTTTGTAAATTAGGGATCATAATCGCCTCGAATTGACATGGGGTAGGTCCAAGCTCGTGGAACCCCTCGTATTCGAGGGGGTTTAGGACCGGTTAAGACACATGTACTTCTAAAAAAATGAAAAAAAAACTCTTAAATTAAAAAAAAATAAAACTTTAAATATAAAACGGTCCTAAGAATATACTACTCTTTATCTCATATTCTTATAATACTATTAACGATATACAATTATAGATAAGCACATCCTATCGAGCTGAAATATAAACAATATGGAATTAGAGTAACACTCTAAAAAGGTAAAGTTTACAAAAGAAAAAAAAATTCATTATTTAGAAGTGAGATTTTTCTCTTAGTAGAACTCTATATAAAGTGTGAGACATGATTTTAAATTGTATTTATCATATGTGTTGTTGCTAATAACGTATTAAATATTGTGAATAGATAATCAATAATTTCTATTCATATGAAAAATTGTCTAAATATTAAATATTATTTACTTTATTTAAATTTCTATTTGATAATAAAAAAACATATTTATTCTTTTCGAACAAGACCCAGTCAAACCCACCGAGTCCACGAGTTTAGCTAAATGCCAGGACCCGTAGACCACAACGGATCCTGAGGTGGACCGATGTGGCTGGGCTAGGTTGAGTCTCGATCTGAACTCAATCAGAGGAGAAGTCTAAAAAGACTTGTTCGTGCTTTTTAACGATTAATAATTTATTCTCCATTTCACATTAAATATGGTTTTAGATTTCATAAAATATTAAACTTTATAGAAAATTGTGTAAAAAGACAAGGCAAATATAGTCACAACTAAATAACACCACATATAAATGGGTGTATATTTAATCAATCCCAATGGGTTAAACTCAAATAGTAACATAAAGTCAAACAACAATCGAGCTCTTTACATCTCATGTTGATATGTAACTAAATCACTACTCTTTGTAGAATTCACCAACTCTAACTTTGTTATCGCTCATAAATTCTTATTAGTAATTTGCTAATATTATACTCGTAAACAAAAACACACCTATACTTGAAAAAGATAAAGGAATAAGTCGGAGCTTGGTACACATATATCTCAAGCATAAGCCCATGATCAAATAACAACATATTCACATGTAGATATACAACCAATATTTATTATCTTTATAGGTTTAAGCCAAGCAAACAACATATAGATAACTTAGTATCATGTGATACGTAAATATAAAATACATATATACAATGATGAAACTTCTTATCATCCATGAGTCAATGAGTCAAGTTTACCTAAATCTACCCAAGATCCTATCAAAGTGCAACTCTATTGTCGAACTATTTAAGATCTATTCTAAACACAAGCAATAGCACAAGGTATCCTTGTACTTAAAACATCATCTTGACATGTAGCCAAAGTTATAAGGTTCTTAGAACCTAATATAAAAAGTAATTTATCTAGTATGCTTTTCATCCCTTAATTTCACATATTGCATACTGGTTTTACATAATTCTACATACATTAACTTATGTTTGTCATTTGATTATTTAATATATAATCTCGTGATGAAGGGCCATGTCTCTCATCATAACCGAAATAATCATGTTAGGAAGTCATGTCAAAATTAGAGGCTTAACATGACCTAAATATGGTTGTGTTGAAGGTCATGTTGGCTCATCAATAGTAGTTTAAACAATTTCATTCAATACTACAATCATCCAACAACCTTCATTTGAAAATAAAAAACAACAATTTCCTACAACATTTTCCAACCAAAACACAAATTAAAACAAGTACTAATGAAAACATACCCATAAATTTTTTTGATCTCTAGTTCTTGAGAGTTCTCTTACTTTAATACTTATAATTGCAAACATGATTCAATCTTGTGCCACCAAAACAACTATGTCTGTAAAGAATTTTGATAAACATTCTCTTAGACATTAGCAACTTACAAAAAAACGAGTTTGTGCTTCCAAGAACTCATTGATTAGCCTGCTAAATGAGTTAAAGAAGGTTTAGGTCATGGGTTAAAGAAGGTCTAACTTAGTGACCACTCTATTTAGCTTATTAGTTTCATCAACTCCACCAATGGGTATTCTTTTTATATTGTTTGAAAATTGATATAATATAGTTTATAGCTTATTTAAAAAATAATAAACATTCGTGTATATATTATATTAAATTATCTAAATGGTATCTTTATATTTTAACATGTTAGCAACTTCATCCATTTTGTGCACTAATTTGTGACTAGCCATATTGGTTTTATTTAAAAAATAAATATATAAATAAACTTAACCCATTAATTTAATTGGTCAAAATAAGTTAGCTCATTTGGCCCTTACCATTTATATATTTTTTAATGAGCAATTATGATATTAACATATTAACATGAATGAACAACGAGAAGAGTAGATTATGTATAATCAGGATAATAGTTTGAACTTTAACTCATTTAGCAGGCTAACCAACTTTATTTTGTTAGGGAAAGAAGAAAGTCAAATTTGTTAAGTAGTTGCACTTAACCAACTTCATATTTTAACCATAACTTCATTTTTAGTAGGGATATAATCGGGTTGGGTTTCAGATGGATCATATGAACTTGAAACCCTATTCGCTACCTTATAGGGGTCTACCAAACCCGACCTTATAACCCAATAAGGTTTTGATGCTATATCTAAACCCGCTCAACACGGTTTGACTTAGAACTCAAAACCCAATTACCTAACCTTACAGTCATTTTTGTTTTCAACTTATTTTTAAATTATAATAATAAATTTAAGAAAACTGGTGCTTTTGGCATAAGTTTCCTATACATTCAAAAATGAAAAGTTGTATGTGGAAATGATAGAAAATGTTGCATATCACATTCATTATACAACATTTAAATTTATAAATATATTACTTTTGTCACCGTATAATATCTTAAAATATGATTAAATTAAATCTTCTGTTATGACTAAAACACAATAGACAATAAATAATATTAATCTTAGCAACAAATATGACTTAAACAAAATTTAATAAAAAGTTCTAAAATCCATAGTTAGTTTAGTAAACATATAAGGAAAAACATTATTGGGAGGTAAAACGGATGGTCACTCTTTCATATATTCTTTTATTACCTTGCTCCTTAAGTAATATTTTTATTTATTTATTTTAAATTATAATATCGGATTGTTGAGTATCCATCGAGTTTGTTATATGATCTAACTATAACCTTTTATACTATATATCTAACCCTGACTCTATAACCCTAGATGGTTCAGCCTTATAGGGTTTTTAACAGATCGGATGGGTCGAAAATTCTATAATGCTATACCCAATTACATTCTTAATTTTGAGTGTGTCTCAATTAATTTTATACACGAAACTAAATAAAAATTGAATAAAAAGTTAATACACAATTATATAAGTTTGTTTTGTCAAACCATATACATGTATATGATTAATGCAAACATGCTTGAGATTAATAATTAGAGACAATAAATATTTATTTGCGACAGGATGACTTGTATGTTTGCATGGTTCTATCTCATATAATATCATTTTGTGTGGTAGTAGAAAACATACTATTCTATTAGCATTTGGAATTAATAGCATCTTTCATTTCAAAGAACCTTACTGCTTTACTCGAAATGTTTTCTACGTAAATTTTTTAAATTTTTAAGTATTACTTTTATACAATCTCCTTTTAGGTATTTTTCCTATACAAAATATTAAGATATTACGAAAGGAACGCATTTTTCATGTTTCAGCACACAACCCAAAAAAGTTGAATATATAACGATGTTGAAAGTCGAGGCCTTTTGGTTTTTAAACCAGGGAAAAATGGAGAAAATTTCAAGAGGCCATTAAATAATTTGCTGAAAATTTAGGGTGGGGGAGGGTCAAAAATAGAAAAGTCACGAAACTATAGGGATTACCAAGGAAAACGAAGCCCAAAGTAATGCCCGCCTAGTTGCGATTTCCCAGACCCCCTATTAGCAGTCTATTGGTATTTGAAAGTTCAAAAAATTACCCCACCACTCCCCTCCGGCCTCCAGTCCACTTACTCTTTCTATTTCTACTCTCTTCTTCCCCCTATAAATCTGCATTATTTTCTTCATAGTTAGGTTCTTTGCTCTCTGTCTGTCTGTCTGTCTCTCTCTCTCTAGCCAGAAAATCAGCTACAACCACCATAGTTGAGCTTAGAGGTAGAAGAAGAAATAGGGTTTTTTTTCCTCTTCTCATTCTTCTTCTTGGATACTTCCTTCTGTCTTTCTCTCTCATCGTGTCTTAGTCTATGGTTTGCTTTTGTGCGTGATATGCGCTTCATGCTTTCTTTTTTATTCTTTTGAACTAAGTGATTCAAACACAAGGCAAAACCAAACCCGCCCCTAAGACCGTTTTCAATTTCTACTTTTTCGGCTTCCTTTTTTTTTTTGTTTTGTTTTTTTTTTTAGCTTTTCTTTCCTTCAACCTTGAAATGAGTGATAATGGAGACATTTCGAACCAAAAGGTCTAAGATTTGTATCACTCATCGGAGTTCCGGTCACTCTCCCTTTCATCAAGGTCTCTCTCTCTCTCTCTATCGTTTTCCTCTTTCGTGCTGGGAATGCTGGCGATCGAAATGCTTTCATTTGAAAAAAAATAAAAAAAGCTTAACTTCTGAGACAAAAGAAAAGAAAACAATTTTCTTTCTTTTTTTATTTTCTTGAAAATAATCTTATAGAAAAAAAATATTTTCGTTTTTTTTTCACAGTACATTTCAATAATTGGCATAATAATTATGTATAATTGTCAATAACGTCTGAAACTACCATAGCTAAATTCGTAGTATCTAGTACTGACAGCTTGTGGAAGGTGACAACCATACAATAATAGACCAGAAAAAAAGGACTTCCATTTCCATTATATTCATTAATTAGTACATTTTCTATTTGCAAGATGATTAAAAGAAAAAGAAAGGCAAATCATTTTCTAGTAAAACAGATACCTAGTATTAGTAATCTGGTTAGCATTATATCAAAGGAAGGGTTTTGATCTTAATTTATTGTTGTTGAGTGACACAAGGAATCTGGAGGTTGGTTTTGTGAGCAAAATTAATAAATGTTCTTAGTTGAAAATTATGTTGGCTGCTTTCCAAAAGTTGAATTTGAATGACATTATGCATTTAGCTTTTCTCTCGTGGTGTGCCCCCGTGATTTTGCTTGCTATGATGACATATGATTGTAGTAAATTAATTACTTACTAAAATCATGAGCTTTCTTATTTCCTTTTCAATTTCACTTGCCTTGGATAGGTATTAAATTTTATGTTTTTGGAACAGCTTTCTGTCTGTTGAGCTGATAATTTTTTTTTGTGTGTTTCTGCATTGTTCTTATTTACTTTAGTCTCTCTGGATTTAAAAAGTTTATGCAGTTATTGTCCTGATACATAGAGATTCCTTTTCCAGGAAGCAGACCAGTTTTAGACCAAAGAAGAAACTGTGCAGGTTCGGTCTTGGAGTCTCGTTCTTATAACAGTGAGACATCAGAAAACTCGGTGAGCTTCCTAGTAAAAATCATACAAAATATGACCTTGTTCTGAATTTGATCAGCATATATTGTCTTTCACAATGTCTATTACGTGTTGTTTCTGAATGATTCAATTTGTTTTCCTGCCATCCAGCTCATGTTGGACATGGGGCGGAAATCTTCCAGACAAGCTTCTGGAACTCCCATTAAGAAGTTATTGGCAAAGGAAATGCTGCGAGAAACAGAATGCAAAAGGCGAACTCCGAGTGTTATTGCAAGATTAATGGGGTTTGAAGGTCTGCCATCTCAACGACATGATCATGAACAACATGCAAAGTCTGCTGAAGACTATCGGCATAGGATGACAGTAAAACGACCTGAAAGGACTGAAATTTCTTGTAGTCATCGATCGTCAAGGAAAAACTCAAAAGATGAACAAGAGTTTAAGGATGTCTTTGAGGTTTTAGACTCATCAAAGCAAGATGAGAGAGGTAGTAGTTATTCATCACAAGGATCTGTGAGGTCTCATATAACAGAGAGTGATATGGCCTTTATTCGGCAGAAATTTATGGATGCAAAACGTCTTTCGACGGATGACGAACTTCAGGATTCAAAGGAATTCCATGATACCCTTGAAGTACTTGACTCCAATAAAGACCTTCTGCTAAAGTTCCTTCAACAACCAGATTCTTTGTTCTCAGCGCACTTGCAGGATCTGCAAGCAAGCCCTTCGAATTCCCGCTGCGGTCTAATAAATGCTGTAAAATCATCAAGCAATCCCCACTATGAACCCAAGTTCATGCCAGCGAATTTAGGAAGGAAGAATATGCTAAAAAGCAGTGGTAAGCTTTGCAATAAATTCCAGGGTCACTCTCACAGTAGATCTCTTGATGATTCTCTCTCAAGAAAAATAGAAGAGAGGGTTAGGCACGACAGTCCTCCTACCAGGATTGTTGTCCTCAAGCCAAATCTCGGGAAGTCAAACCTCAACTCCAACAGCATTTTGTCTCCAACTTCACTTCCTACCCAATCAGATCAAAGAAATCATGATAATATCCAAGGCTGTAGATATGGGGATCGAGGATTGTTAACAAAGAACAGTCATTCCACTAGTGTTGATTTGAGGTTAAAGTCCCAAGAATCTAGAGAAATTGCCAAAGAAATTACTAGGAGAATGAAAAACAACTGTGGTACTAGTTCTATGAATGGTTTAGCTTTGAATTTTAGGGGATATGTTGGCAATGAGAGCTCATCTTCCCTGTCTGGAAGTGACTCTGCATACGAGTCAGATGTAAACACGATAGCTTCCAAAAAATCAAGTGACTTTAACAGAAGAACAGGATTGCACCTTGTATTGATGAGTCATCTGTAAGTAGGGAGGCCAAAAAGAGGCTCTCAGAGAGGTGGAAGATGACTCACAACTCTCAGGAGATTGAAATTGTTAACAAAGGAAGCACTCTTGCTGACATGCTTGCACTTCCGGACAGAAATCCAAAACCAGGAGATTTCAATCACAAGGTTGGGCGACATGGAGGCCCCAACAAATTTGCAAGTAGTGGGGGCTCAGTTGGCCGGTTTGAGCCACTGGGTATAAGCAGTAGGGATGGCTGGAAGGATATATGCATGAATAAGCTGTCAAGATCAGATCTCTTCCTTCTTCATCCATGATGCCTGTAAGTCCTAAAACTAGCATCCGTCATGAACCTCCCTTCCATTATGGTTACATGATGGCAAGAGAGCCAATGAGGTGGGAAAGACGTAAGATGGTGAAGAGTAATTATGACCTGAGAAGTAGTGTACCTCCTAGAAGATTGAAATCTAGACGTGTGAAACGCCAACCCATTTATGATAGCAGTGGAGATAGCAGCGATGATTCCTTAGAAATTCATGATCTGCGTTCTCGCATGAGAACTGCCATTAAAGAGATAAATCCATCTCAAAATCTTTCTGCTCCTGAGGCATCATATAATACCATCCATGATGATTTAGGAAAGGTCGACTCTGAGTCAGTTTGCTTGTCTTCTGAACCTCACAAATCTGAACACGCCCCTGCTCATCTGTCGACCAAAGGTGACTCTTCAACAAATGGTTCAGATCATATGACATCACAGGTTGGCTGCTGTTTTGACACTTAAGTTTGAAACTGTTATATTGCTCATGTGTGATGATGCTGTCATTTTTGTACATTGCTTGTCTTCACAGTTTATCTCTATAATTTTTTTGGATGAATGGAGTATCCCAATGGCTCTCGATTCTTTTACGTGCTTGCAAATATTTATCTCCTTCACAGCAATATACAATATTGAGCTGTAACATCTTGATTATTGGATTACAAAGAATGATGTCTAGGAGAATTTGAAAAGTTATGCATTAGGGTTTTGGTCTCTATACTATACTATACTATACAGCATGAACCCTCGGGTAAGAACAGTAACTTGCCTAAGCTCAACGATGAGACCAAAGAAAAAGAAAAGAAAAACTAGTTATTATTAGGTTTATAATCACAATTGATGAATGTTCCACTTGATCAATTTATCAAATTCCTCCAAAATTTATATCCAAAAGTTATACATGTTAAATTCTCATTGATTTGTTTGTGTCTGCATTGTTAATTAATGCCAGTTTAAATATTGCATTCTGTTGTTGTAGTCTTAATCTAATACCATATTTGCAGGATCCATCAGATGGGACATCCAAAGATAGTCCAGTGCCCTTCCGGCAACCAGTAGCTGAACTTCAGTCTCCTGCAAGCTCAAAGGAGGCTGAACAGCCCAGTCCTGTTTCAATTTTGGAAGCTCCTTTCACAGATGAGCTTTCATCAGGTTCCGAGTGTTTTGAAAGTCTCAGTGCTGATCTTCAAGGTAATGCAAGTGATGATGCATGTTGTACTTTGAACTTCTTTGAGTTAACTTAAGGCTGGTGATATATGTCTCATATATATTCATATTGCTGTAATCCTCCTTTAGATTACGTTAAATCTTAGTGCTACGATAATATCATTTCTAGTTTGTAATATACAAATGAGTATCCTGTTTTGAGGTGTCCTATCTGGTCTAGAAATCATCTTTACCTTCATGTCTTAATCTGAACCATGTTAAGATTTGTTTCAGGCTGCAGTGCAATTCAAATGTTTGCTGGAAACCTGTAGTCTCTGCATATCCTTTGTGGTTTGATGCCTCCATATTTGGTTGCTTTTCATATTGTTTTTGAGTGACCTACTTAAGTTAGCACAGCCATCTACAAGAAATTTCTAGGATTTTTAGCATATGGAATTGAATGGAAAACTGCAGATGTAGCACTAAAAATATATCTGGATTTCATAAGCTATAGCTATAATATATTATTTAGGCCTTTTATTTAGGTTAGTTGCTTGATTGACATAGAATTTGGGGCATGCTTTCGGATTAATTGCCTGTGCAGAAGTTTGGCTAGGGTAAAACAAACATGCATGCTTTCTTTTCCACGATGAAGCCTCTGGTACCTGTTCACTCATGAGTAATTTTCATGGTTTGGCGTATGGAAGTATAACTTTTTCTGCTATCTAAATGTTTCCTTTAGGACTTCGAATGCAACTTCAACTGCTAAAGCTGGAGTCCAAAGCATATGCAGAGGGATCCTTGACTATTTCCAGTGATGAAGAGGTTGAGGGAGGATCTTTTGAATTATTGGAAGTTAGTGGAATGCTTGGTGCTGAAGAGAGTTGGGAGTCCAACTATATGGTAGATGTATTGACTAACTTTGGACATAGCATTTCTGACCCTGATACATTTTTCATGAAGTGGCATTCTTCCGATTGCCCTCTTGATCCATCAATATTTGAAGAAGTCGAGAAGAAATACTGCAGCCAAAGTTCAACAAAATGTGAAAGAAAGCTTCTGTTTGATCGGATAAATTCAGGACTTTTGGAAATGTACCAACAAGTAATAGATCCACATCCTTGGATAGGGTACATGGCGGGAACACCACGCCTCAAATGGAGCAAGGAAATGTCCTAGAGGGTTTGTACAAGTCATTGACAAGCCAAGAAAAGAAAGTGAGCAAGACTGCTCTGGAGAAGGTGATAACATGTGAATCCCAGTGGCTGAATTTGGGAGATGATATTGATCATATAGGTAGGGAAATAGAAAGATTGTTGATAACTGAGCTAGTGGGAGAAATAGTATCAATCCAGCAGTTCTAGTGTAAGCTTGTAATAGTAGGAACCTACTTATACCATAAAATATGCATGCAACTATGTGAAAATAATGTATAAATATCAGCTCTTAATGGGCCCATTCTACTCTTTTCCTGCCAAGACAGCTTTGTCAGAAGGTAAAATTATAGTCTTGTTATGGGGTCGAGACAGCTGTTGTCTTCAAAATAGGGAGAATCTCTCTCCTGTACATTTTTACTTGCCATGACAGTTGAGATGCACCATTTTTTAAGTAATGGAAACTAAACGTAACATTAGTGTATACATAGAATACACATAATTACATATAAATTCAAATTCAGAAAGATTTTTATATAATGTGGTGCATATGGAGGATGTGTATTTATCTCTAACTGCAAATAGAAGATGTACTTATAATAAATTTAGCAAAATTATATTGATTTTGACATGTTTGGTTTGCAACACTTAAAAACATTCCTTTTCTCATATCTTATTGGGATTTGGCACTAATGTAATAGAAGGTCAATGATCAATGGATAAAATTGAGTTGAATTAGATCATTCTAAAAACTGGATAAGGTTTAATTGGATTGAATTGGACGGATTAATTAGGTGTGACCATTGAAAAACAACCCATAAAAATTGTATAAATTTCAGTAGGGTAATACTACTTCCATGATAAAAGAGCAAGAAAGCACCACTATTAACTCTTGCAATGTTATGAAACATCAAGCCATTCAGAAAACTGCCTTGCATTTTTACATTTCAAATTCTACACTTCCTTAAGCCTACGCATGTTCATGCTGAAGATGCAACTGCATTTACAATGACATAAAAATAGCCAGACGCTACATCGATGACATAGCAAGGATTGTTCATGAAAATTTTCTTGATCATCTCTTTCCATGGCTACATTTAGACTTGTCCAATCTCCTTTAATTGTTTACGCACAAAATAGAAGTATCAACAGCTGCTGGCGCTGGGGCTGTCGGCCAGAACTGAGCATTTTTAACCTTGGAAACGCTTTCTAGCACACCTTGTGGGGTCACGTCTCCTACGATTGTTACCTTTTTTGCCGCAAAGTCTATGCTGAACGATTTTACTCCTGCAAATACAATGGGAAGGGCTGAATAACATAGCCAAGGAAACTTTTTTCCCTCTCTCTCTCTCTCTCTCTTTCTTTCAATAATTTTTTTAATGGTTATTTCTTTTCTCCTTTTTATGTGGGGCTTGAAATACAATTTTATATTTGCTTCATATTTTAATTCTTTTACTTTTAAGATCATATATCCTTAATAAACTTATGGACCTTGTTTCATTATTTTGCTATTAGATAAAAATAATTATAAAATATCAATTTAAAAAATATATAGAACCGGGAAAATATTAAACTTATATACATGTATATATTAATTTAAGAATATCTTATTATACTTAAGGTTTTCTTTAATACTTTTTGTTATTTTTTTTCGGGCATATCGTAACAGGTGCTTTAAGTTTAAAACCACTTTTTAATGATACAATATTCCCAAGGCTCACTTAGAAAAAAAAAAAAAATTAAGAACACATGAAGTAAAATATGGAAAGGAAATTTATCCATATTAAATAAGTTGGAATATGTAAGGTTATTGATTAAGATTACATCCAGCTAGCTAATAGTACTCAAATATGTCTAAATAGGAAAGTTTCTATGGTCTCATCGATGAGACCGTTCAATTAACATTCTAACTGTTAGAACAAATATAATAATTGAAATATTAACTATTTTAGTGGTTTAATCATATTTGAGTATCATATGAGCAGTTAGATAGTAATAGAATTAGTTCTATCAAAATTAATAACGGAATCATAAAATTTTCGTCCAAATAGGTATTAATAATGTGAACCTTTGTTCATAAAGATTATGTGGGTATAGGTATAATCAAGTCTAGTTTGACCATTTCAGACAGCATGTTATCTTAGAACAGTTTTCCCCTTCAAGATATAACATAAGATGTATGTAAAAAATACCTTGATAAATCCTTCTCCACTTGATGAAACATGGGGAATTCCAAAGTTTCAGATGGTGAAAGGAAATTATTTAGCTACCTCTGTTAATTCTAGGCTTGAAGCATATTTTCTTCTCTTTTATTAGGATATTGTTAACAGATGTTGGTAAAGAAGGGAGGAGAAAAGTTTGAAATTTTCGTAAGGTTGATGATTTTAGTGAAGAAATAAAACTATTCCAGGACATGTGTAACTTTATTTTTATAAGTGGCGCTAGATCACCTATTTCACTGGAACGTAATAAAATGAAAAAGGAATAGCAATTCTTTTATTTATAATTAAGGTTTTTATTGAAAAAAAAAAGCTATTAGAATAGTAATTCTTTTAGTAAAAGAAAAGAATATGCATACTTTATCTATTATACGTTATAATAAAATAGATGTTTCTTACGATAATATTTTTTACAAATCAAACGAGAGAATAGAATATCAATTTTATTCTTGTCAATTGAACTCAAGATCAAATTATTTTAGACTCCGGATGCTGAATGATAAAAGAATTAAATTGAAAAAGGAAAAACACAAAATATAAAACGTAAAGTATCATAATATTTAAATGGAACTAAATTGGCATGTGGCATGTGATGTTCATAATCCTTTTTCTCATTTGGCATGCGCATACCTTCCATTCTTGATAGTTGTTTCCTCACTTTTCGTTCGCAACCTCTGCAGTGCAGTGAAACCCGCAAGACCACAACCTAAGAACACAAAAACAAGGAAGCACGTACAATTGTCATTCCAATTCCACTACGTTAAAACCATATGACAAAATAAATTAAGATCAATCAAACCATATTTGTGTATTGTCAAATCATGACAAATATGTGTATTTATTTAGTATAATATTAATCTACCAATAAAAAATATAAAAAAATCTGAAATTTCTAAAGAACCTGATTTGGAGCTGATTTTCTGAAAGAAGGGATTTTGGGTTCTGATTCACACGGCTGAATATTAGGTTCCACGAAAATTTCCCTCTCGGGTTCATCCAGAACCAATTCAAAACCTGGATCGTAATCCGTGAACTCATCAAACGAAACGGCGTCACTTAGTAGGTATCTAGACGAGCCAGCAGGAGTGCTGAACTCACGGCGCTTCATGAAAGTAGCCTTCACATTTTCAGTTTCTTTAGTATTATCAGCTAAGGCTTCATCAGCACGATTCTTATTTTTGTCCTTGAATTTAGCCCAGGACTCTTTCTTCTTGTTTTTAGCAATGTGATTATTGTTATGATCCTTACTGTTTTTGGAGGATTTCGTAGAGGACGATGCTTTTTTGCTTTTAGTAGAGTGATTATGTGCCGATGGTTTTGAATGAAGAGTGGCAGGATGTATCGGGGTGCTTCTTCTAGGATCTCTAATGATGGGATTATGGCGGTCGATGGCTCGCCCCCCGAGTTGTACACTTGATGAAGAAGGAGAAGCAGAAGATGATGATGATGAAGATGGTTGGTGGTGGGAATGATGGTGATCAGGGATGGTGATTATGGAAGTTGAAGCTGGAGAGACACATGAGATTATGTCTGTTCCTAACATGTTTAATTTTATGAAAAATTGTATGCCGAGGAAGATCAGAATAAGGATGTAGGGGAGAGGGAGAGAGAGATAATAGAAAAGAAGAGCTTCTAGAGGAAGGGAGGTTGTTTGTGCTTTTAAAGTTTCTGAGCTTTCTTTTGGAGGAAATTCTTCGGTGGATAGATTTTTGGTCTTTTAACTTGCTTTTAAAGTTCTTTCTTTAGTCTTTTCTACCACGACCTTTTTTAGTGCACAACTTCAAACCTACTTTGCCACTTTAAGCTTCCATTCCCATCCATAGCTTTACTTACCCAACCCAGAATTCTTATCGTCAGATCATGGGAATGATTGGATTAGTGGATTTTATATTTGAATTATATTTGTAATTTATTTATATCATATTTATATCGTATTTTTTTGGTTAGTTTACAAGTAAAATTATCATATTTTCATTGGTATTTATTCTTTGTTATACATATGCTTGAAACAATAAAAATATGATGCTAAATAATAAGGTGAAACAGTCCTTAAATATCATATTCATTGATATTAGTCTGCTAATAGTATATATAATAAGTTATTTTATTGAGGTTTGTTATTTTCCTTGCCATATCATTTTTACGGAACTATTTTATGATATATTGATATTTATTATACTCACTTTATTGGTTGGACAGGTAGTAACAACTCAATTTTAATATGATGATTCTTTTTTTTTTTCAATTTTACTTTTTCAAACTTCTTATTATTTGTAAAACATAATGCAATTGTCAAAAGTTTTAATTTACAAAAGATGGAAAATATTAAGATCTAAAAAAAAAAAAAAGACTAAAGACTCAATTAAAATAGTCAACAAATGTTGAAAACTAAAAGCATACTTTGTGCTTTATTTTACTCATGAGTCAAGCGGTTTATCATTAGGAGAGATTATCCCACTATAACTTTCTTTTGCAATGCCTTATGCATGTGGCATTTCTTTTCTTTTCTTTTTAAATGTAACATATAAAAGGTGCAAAAATTTGATATGAATTAACCGAATAGTGTGGGATATTTTTGTTTATCAATAAAATGGGAAGAAAAAATTTGCTCCCATCTTCTTTCTAACACAGCGAAGCAAAATAGGGCTAACCATCATGATCCATTGATTCTGAGGATACCCAAAAGGTGACGAGTGATAAAATCGAAACTCATTGAATTGCGCATGATTGCTGGAAAACGATCCTCTTTATGTTAGTTGATTTTGACAATACCTCGATAAATAGACATCAAAATTCAAAAACTCTATAAGAGTGCAAATTTTGAAAAAAGAGAATAAACATTGCAATATGTTGATTTTGCACGAATACTAGAAAGCAATATTCTATCAACTTGTTGATTCCATAGAATACCAAGAAAGATAGAAGAGATTAGGGATGCTCATGGTCGGTTCGGTTTGGTTCAAGGGTTGAATTGAACCAAACCACATTCAAAACGGTTCGGTTCAAACCCCTTAATGAACCGAATTGCTTTTAACAGTTCAGAATTTTGGATTGAACTGCTTCACATGCGGTTTGGTTTGGTTCGGTTTGGTTTAGTTCGAATTGCTTTTAAAAGATTTAGTTCTAATAAATAATATTAATAGTCATTTGAGTTCATAAGAAAAAAAATGTTTAGATTGAGAAATATCACACAAAAATTAAAATAATTTATCATTATATTAAGTTATATATTTAAAAATTTCAAAGATATATATTATCCCATTTTTAAAACATTTTTCAATGCAAATTTAAAATAACATATATTTTTAATAAATCTATAACACTAACTAAGAAAATTATTCTTTTATATTAATTCCACATTTATTTGTAATATTCTTTTATAATGTATTTAAATTTTTATTGTACTAATTAGTTTAAAGTTCTAAATTATCTCAGTGTTGTTGGTTATAGTTGTTGCAACCTAATATAAATCTTGCTCCTGTAAATGTATTATATGATAAGAATTTTTCATTTTGTTGAATTAATCATAGAGTAATACAAGTCTTAATATGTAATGCACAAGAGTTATAAATAAATAAAATGGTTCTTATTTATTTATTTTTATTTCTTTTAATGTGAAGTAGTTCGAATAGAATTTAAACAATTTGATTCAGTTCAACCTCTCGAATCGAATCGTAATTGTTTAGACTCTTCCTGAACTAAACTGCAAATCGAACCGAAATATAAAATAACCACATTTTATGGTTCCTTTCGGTTCGGTTCGGTTCAATGAATTGTCCTAGAACAGAAAAATAATAATTTTATTTCATTCAAAATCTCTGTCTCAACATTTATAACTTTACTCTATTTATATGATTGAAAATTGAAATGAAATCTAATTAAATAACCTGATAGAATGATATTAATCCTATTAAAAAAGATTATGCTCCTATTAAATTAATATTAGTCATATTAAAAAAGATACTGCTATTGTTAATAATATTTTCTTGTTATGCTTATACTTGTTATGCGCCCCACATCATTTTCCATCCATATGTAAATCAAAAAAATTAAAAATTATTTTTTTAATCTCCTTTTCTTTTCATCATTTGTTTTCCACTCTTCTTGAAACTGCCACATAAAGATGTATTGCTGGGTATAGCAAAAATTGAAATTTTAGAAAATAGACTTTAATGTATGTATAATTAGAATATTGTATGATATATTTTGTATATAGTAAATTGATGAAAATAATTTCAAAGAAAAAATGTTCTCATTAAGACTTATTGCTTAATTGGTGTACAGTTTAATTTGACTACTAAGCTTTAAGCCTTGTAATTATTTGAATTTTACTCTTTGAATTAAAGTGACATAATTTAGAAAGTCTCATGAGATGGTGAAAGGAAATTTTGACATAATAGGTTTCGAGCAGGGACTATTAGATTGGCTTGTTCATTCCAAACTTTCTTCAAAAGGCTCATATACTAAGAGAGGCATTTAGTAGGCTTACATCCAAGAGAAGCTTATGAACAAAAATTATTAATAGGAAGATTCATCTGTTAATTGATCTCAACGTGATTCAAGTGATGATAATATTGATAGTCAAATTCTATGAAATATGTGAAGCTCCCTTCATTTTAGGAAGTAAATTAAAGAGAAATGTTGTCATATTGTCATAGTGCTTGTAGACATCCCATTTTACTTAATAAAACTTAAATATACATAAAAATAGATGTATATTTTAGTATGTAAGAAAAATAAAGTATTGTATTAAACCCAAAATAACACATTTTTATATTTCAAAGCATGGAAATGACATGAAAATTTGATTTTGTTAGCCTTAGAAAATTATTTGAGTTTAATGTAATATAATTATTATTACATATTTAAACTAGGATTAATTTAAATAGCCCATCTTGGGCTAATCAATTTAAATGAGCCTAAATTATAAGTTTTAATATTATATTTTGTACAAATATAAACAAGGAAAAAGTCAATAGCTTAATGATTTGACACACACATGCACATATGAGAGGTCACTATTATGAATCAAGTGGAAGCCAAAATGCCTTTTATTTTTCTATACAAGTAATTAACATGTAAGTAGCCCACATATCATGATAATGTCAGCCATCTTCTACCTCCAGTCGAGTAAACATGGCTGATTAACCACTTTGAAGCCATTTTCGATCACTTTAAGCTCGCAATTTCACCAAATCGATGGTAAAATTGCAAAGTAGACTCATAATACTTTTCAATGGTACCAAACTTGCGAATTAATCTAGGGTTTTGCTAGGTTAAACTGGGAAAATCATTTTGTTACTTTCCTAAAAAATCATAATTTGATTTGAAATTTAGTTTTTTGGGAAGTAGCTTTCAATTATACTTAAGATACAAATATTAAGTTATTGGCATTGTAATACTCAAATTTAGTAAAAGTATCAAATTCATGCTAAAAAAACCTTAGGGACCCTATATTTGAAATTACCTAAAATTGACAACTTCTAATACTGAATTAAAACCTTAGTGTTGATAGTAGAATATAGTCATTGGCCTACTTAGTCCCCTAGGCTCCGAAACCCTTACAACCATACTAAACCCAAGAAGCAGCTACTCTTGAGGTCCAGCCTTCGAGATCTCCTAAAAGGTTAGAGAGAACAACACCTTCGCTATGTGATATGACCCGAGACCTCCTCTTAAGTCTTCACCTTAGAAAGGCCCATTGAGCTAACGAGCTCGATTAGTCTGCCAGCTCAACCTCGAGCCCCCTCTAGCCACAATGTGCATCCTAGTTACTTCTTGTGACCAGGGGGACACCAACAGCTCGACTACACTCAAAGAAGCCACGACTCCTCAACTCGGATACTATCGCTATGCCAAGTACCAGGTCTCGTATGACCTATCCTAGTATGATCCTAAAACCCTATAAATACCCTCTTTCATCCCTGGCAAAAGGGAGGACAAAAAGGAAAAAAGGGGCATAGACACAAAAAAGCAGTCATATATTCTTCTTGCATAAACCCTTCTTCTACTTGTAAACTGACTTTAGTATCGGAGTGGCTGTGCTGGGCAACCCCCGATGTCCCTTTGACCCATTTTTGTGTTTCCAAGAGCTATCTCTACAGGCCCAGATTCAACTCGTACAACACCTAGCAAGTATAAATAGAGCATATGCATAATTACTCTGGGGGGAATCACTCACACTTTGCTTAAAAAGTTCATATCTACGAAGTTTTATAAGAATGGTTTTGAAGAAATTTCTTTGAAATTGAGGTTTTCTAATGATTTTCAAAGATTGGAAGGTTAAGGAAGCTTCAAGGAGTTGTAAGCTTCAAATAGATAAGTTTAAGCAGGCTTGAAGTCATCGGAATCATCTTCGATGAACACAACCACTGCTGCAGCCACATTATCCGTGAATGGCTGCATTTGGGTTGCTTTTGACTAGGACCAATGACACTGGAGTTTTCTTGAGGTAGAGTTCTCCCCATTCAACAAATTGTTACCCATTGTTAGCTGCTAGAAGGCCGATTTTTGCCATCACTGGTTGTTGCCTATTGTGCGACCTGAGACCTTAGAACAACCATCCTCTGTTTCTTTTGAGATGAATGACTACTAAAGGAATGATTGTCAACCTCTTTTGTGGCCATTCAACCTCCACCTTGAAGTTGTATTACCTTAGATCATTATCTTAGCATCGCCAGTTGGCGGCTGCTTGACCCGCCAGTGCTCCGAATCTTAGCTCAACCCAATCCTCTCTAGTAAATACTATTTCTTATAATAATATGCTATTTCTTATAGCAGCAGCAGTACATCAGCAGCAGCAGCAGCAGCAGCAACAACAACAACAACAACAACAACAACAACAACAACAATAATAATAGTAATAATAGTGATGATTAATGTTTAGTAATAATAGTAATAGTCATATTAATAGTGATAATTTTTTTTTATAAAATATAGTATATATGTTAATTAATGAATATATGTGTCTCATGAAATCATCCCTAAAATATTATATCGAAATTTTGGTTTTATAGTAGATAAATTGTCAAGATAGAATATTCCATTATGCTATGATATGTCTTGTTGTGTTTGATATGATATTGTTTGTGATGACAATGTGTTAATTATGATAGTTCTATCTTTGTCAACTCTTAAAGTAATGTAATTTGCGAATGTGCATTGTGTTTTGTGCCATGTTAATGGATATATGATCTTATCTAGTCATTGGCATGTTGCATTGATTATCTTAAGAGGAATCTAGGGTTTATTTGGATGATTTGTTTTTTTTTTTTTTTTATCTATATCTGTATATGCATCTACTTTATCTATTTGAAATAAGGTATTTAGGAAACTGTCCGATCTGTGTTTGTCTGAATAATAATGATGGTGATGATGCTGATGATGATGCTGATGATGATGAAAACAATAATAATTGTTTTCATCATCATCATCATCATCATCATATTACTATTATTATTATTTCCTAAAAACCGTGCATTATGATTTCTAATGTCCCAAACCATTTCCACCATCACCTTTGCCACATCCCTGCCCAATATCGACCGCTCTTATGATGGCTCCAATAGATGCTCCAATGCACCACCATCACATATCCATTCAACTAAATCGTACATCTCAAACAAAAACTACCCACCAAAAACTACACATCCCCATCCATCGTCAACTACGGATCGTTGACCTCTTACCTGCTTCAAAAAAACTACTCACTCCTTGCATGCATTGTTGCCTTTGTCACAATTCACAAATGAAGCACAACCACACATCAAGACCTACCATCAAGTTCAATAATAGGGAAACAAAAGGAAAAAAAAAAAAAAGGAAAGAGGAAGAATTTCATCAACTTACCTCAACCCATGACCAAAAGAGAGATTGGGCGGTCTTCTAAAGGTGACGATGGTGCAACTTGGAGATGACGACGAGGTAGGCTGTATCTCTCTCTCTCTCTAGGCAAACAATGGATGAAGAAAAAATTTCAGATAACATTCTAGGGTGTGGGTTTGATGATTTTGGCATCGAATGACTGTTGAGAGTGAGAAAGAGTCGACAATGTGATAAGGGTATAAAAGGAATATAACAATTTTAGTGGGGATGCTTTGGTCATTTCATGGATGTCTACTTTCAATCAATTTAGAGCCAAACACCAAATCCCTTGCGTATGATAAGTCGATACCGAAATGTGGTGGGATGAATGTGCCAAACAATCACTAATTTTGATCATGTTTGCTTGACATATTTTGTCTCTTATAAAGATTTGATTTGTATGAAAGTGTGAAAATTAAATTAATAGATTTAAGATCCATATAACAAATAATAAATTTTGACCAAATTAATAAAATTTAATGAACTTACAATGATAAGATTGCAAATAATAATAATAATAATAATAATCCCTACAAACAAAATTTATCTTAAAAGAATTATATAATATTTGATCCTAAATAGTGGGTATATAGACACTCAACGGATGAGTTAAAACATGAAAAATTTTATTTTTCTTTACTTATTATTGTAAATTTGATATGATTAGGACAACACTTTGGAAATGTTGTTACTTTGGTTAGTAATTATATGTAATTTGAATCGCCTTTTGTAAATTTTGATAAAATTGACTAATCTTGTATATATCTTAAATAATAATAAAACTTATGATATAGGGAAATAAATTGTAATTAAAGAATTAAAGGTGGTGACTTCATAGTTTTAACAGGATAGTTCTGGACTCAGTAATTTTTTGTTACTATTTTAAAAGAAAACAAATTTTCGTAGATTGATAACAAAATTAAGATTAATTTACCCACCGATCCTAATTTAATTTTTTCCCGACTTTAGAAGGGTGACGACTCCAATTTTTTTAGTAAAAAGTAAGATTTCTTTTAATTTTTAGTTGAATTTTATATTAAATGGGTTAGAGTTTATTATAAATTCGATTAAAAAATTAAACTGAAAATTAAAACTAGACTCAAGAGTGCCATTCATAAATATCAAAAAGCTAAAACAAAGAACATTATTACTTTCTTCAAGAATACTAGAGTTTGATGTTTGGTAGCTCAAAGCCTTCCAAAACTGTTTGCCATTCTCCTGCCCTATTCTTTCTTTATCATCCTCATCCATTTTTATGCCATTATGCTTCAATTGTCATTCCTCATGGGTCTCTTGTAGCGCAAAATGCACCCTTCACATACACGACCACTTCATTTCAATCCACATAGATTTATAGTATGAATGTCCTTACGTAGACACAACATAAATTTACATCTCCATCCTCATTATAATGGGGAAAAAAAAAGATTCACATAGGCAAAATTACACGCTAATTATATTTGAGACACACACACACACATATTTTTTTCAGTTAAAAAATATGAGACAAATTGAGACAATTATAAATTTTATGGGGCATATCATATCACTATAACATTTGCCTAAGATTCTCTCTCCATTTGCTTTGGATAGATAGCACCACATGTTAAGAATTGAATCAACCCACCAGTTTGCGAGTTAGAAATCTAAACCGAAAACTAATATCATCTTCTATGGTTATGGATAGGTCTTGGACCCACTAGGTCCTTGAGTCGGGTCTAAGACCCAAGACCCATGTTTTTCAATCAATAATATTATTTATTGATGTGACTTCTCCTTTGCTATGTAGTATTCTTTTCCTAATAAAGCTAATGTATCATAAAGCTTTTCCATTCTGGCGCTTAGTCCTCTACTTGAGAAAAAAAGTTTCTTTTCCACTTGGCACATGGTAAAACTACAAGTGAATGCATTATCAAACAAGGGCAAAAGCTACTAGGAATATCATTACAACTTCTTGACCTCTTGATTTGAGTGAGCTTGTTGAAATCATAAATGGTTGTAATGATATTTTGCATTTTTAATCTATCAAGTCATTTCAATCTTTTTTAGACATGAGTTCTTTGAAAAGAGGGAAAAAGAAATACAATTGGGATGTATTTACACCTACTTATAATAGTAGGGTTAATATTATATAAGGTACCTAAATTTTGTACGAATATGTAATTAATTACTTGAACTTCAACTAAACTTTACCTGCATACCAATGATACCTAAGTTAACTTTGTTAAGCCTATCAGTTTACATAGAGCATCTATCTAATGCTAGGTTGGCACATGTATGTGAGCCATATAAGAGACCATTCTCACATGTTCCCTCAAATCTTCCACTGTAATTATGATAATTAATTTCAATAAAACTAAAAAAAGCAATAAATCAGGAGAACTAACCTTGGTTGCACAAAATTGAAATGAGAAAACGCTCTACACAATATTGACAGAGGGAGACGGGTGCAAAATTGAGCTATAGTGGATAGAAGTGAGAAACCTTACATAGATGCTATTTGAAAACCTTAGTCGAAGATTAAAAAAAAACCTCTGCATTGAGAATGCCTTAAATTGATTCCAAAGGAGTTAATGCAATATGCTACAAAGGCAAGGTAAACCTTTACATCCAAACTCGATGGTGCCTTCTGACTTCTAAGTAGCAACTAGCAAGTGTTAATGGATGATGTGTGATGTTTTTTATTTAAATTTATGGTGGACACGAGATTGTTCACTCATATATTATGGTTTAAGGTTTTTTTTTTTTTTTTTTCAAATCTAACCATGTTGTCTGATTCGTAATTTTCTTAAATTGAAAAAAAAAAAAACATGTTTGGTTTGCTGTTCGAACCATTTTTTATTGTTAAAGTAAAATACATTCTATCAAGAGGCTTCAATTACATCATTTTTATCACTAATGCAAATACAAACACTAATATTTAAAATTAATAATTTACCTAAATAAATATGTAAAACTTATACTAGGGAGAGATTTCATCCATCACGATACTATAATTGTATATAAGTCCCATTCTCTTGAATTGTCCTAAATCACAACAATATACTAGACTTGATAAAATTGAAATATGCTACCCTAATATGAGGCATGATTTTTTTCTTGTTTTTCTAATAAACACATTATCAATTACATAAACCAATAAGTAACCTTATAGTAAAAGTGGAATAATAAGTAAGACAAAGAAAAAAAAATATTAGAAGACTAGAGCTAAAACTTAATAATTAACTTATTTGTAGACATACCACAACAATCGAAATATGACATGACCAATCTAATTTCATTCTCGCGAATGATAGATATTTATATAAAAATTAATAAAAATTAAAATTTTTAATGAAATTGTTAAAAGAAAAGAAAATATGTTTGAGCTTTTTTATTTATTTAAATATGTTAAATGATTCAGTTTGGGGTTATGAATCAAATTACAAAGAGTTTACTTTTCATCGAATCGAGAGCTGATTTAGTTCGGTTTAGTCTAATCTTCTTCGTTTTCTTTCTTTCTCCCTCTCTCTTTTTTTTTTTTTTTTCACATCCCTAATGCTTGGGATGGAAAAGTGGCATATTTTATTTGAAGTTGGATGTGCCAAGCTGTCTAGTTTAGAACTGTCCTTTTACTTTTTCGAAATGCAATTTTAAGGTTTTGAAGTTGAACATTTTACTTTTAGGGGTTGCTATTTCACCTTAGATGTTAGAGGTAACGGATTTGATTGTGAGTTGGTGTGGCTAGGGTTTCAATTGTCCTTTACTTTCAAAATCAAATTTGACTCTAACAATTCCATTCTTTCTCCTCTGAATGATCATCTCACTTTATTTTCATCTTAGGTTTCTTTTTAATAGTTCCTTAGACTTTTCAAGGAAAATCTTGATAAAAAAGGATGGAAATTTTATTATTAATTGATTTGACAAGTGTGACATCGCTAATTGCTCATTATGCCAGCTTAGAAGATATCCTTAATGAAGGGTCTATTTGGATGGTCTGTTTTTCATTTGTATCTATATCCGTGTTAAAAAGATATGTGTAAATATGTTTAATTTGCATCTACATTTGATCTTTCTATGAGAAGTGTCAATTTTTTTTATCCGAATCTATTTCTTGATAAATAATTTGTTAAAAAAAAATTTAAAAAAATGTTTGTATCTGTTCAAAAAAAACCAACCAAATAGACCTGATGTTAGCTTAGATACTAGTAGCTTGCACGTAAAGTTTGCTTAGCTATTAATTTGACTATTATAGAGTTCAAATAATTAATTATATATTTAAAAAATAATGTAGCGTTAATACATAGAATAATGTCACGTCACACGTTGCAATCAAAGCACATTGGAAGATGGAGATGTCAAATGAATCGAATTTTAAATTATGTTAGACATAAATTAATTATAATTGAAAGAATAAATTAATAAAAGAAGAAAGATCGAGCATGTCATGTTCTAGTGTTACATATTAGCAGTTTATCTTATAAATATATATGAGAGGGGTTATGTATTTTTTTTTTTTTTTCACTAGGCCATAAGGGCTCTTATAATGTGGCTACATAGGATCATTACAATGTATTAACGTGAGAAATTGAATTCAATACCTTAAGGATGAAGACCTAGATTTGATGTCATTAAGTCTTAAGGATAAGGATCTGGACCGAATATTATTAGATTATAGGGTCACTGGAGAGGCGTTATGTATTACCTAATTGAAATTTGAAGATACTTCGATGCAAATTTAGGAATATGAAGCTGTTAGAGGACGTGCTGGTTTACCCACGTCCAATTAGCAATTATCACGTATTCTCCATGCGACGATTGAAATGAAAACTTTTCGTCCACCTGATAATTGCAATGCAAATTTCTCCTTGAGTTGTTGGCTATGGTGGACTGTCGCAAAAGGGCAACTAGTAACTCACGGAGTGTTTCATATTTATAGGAGAAAGTTTGCATTGCTTCTATCAAGGTTTCTGAAGAATCAGAAAGTCAAAGCAAGCGTTGTGAGGATAGCACTGAGGAAGCGGTCACGAAATATTTCATATTAATCGGAGAATGTTTGCATTGCTTCCTTTATTCAAGTACATCTCTACAAAAGATTTAGACCCTACTTGTTTTAAGGAAAATCTCTTGTCAAAAATTTTTTTTTTTCCTGAAAAATAATATGTTTTCATATATTTGGTATTTTATGAAAATATGTTTAAAATGTTATTCTGATTTTTGAAATTAATCTTACGTAAAACATGTGGAAAGTCTGTGAATAAAATATTCTTTATTTTGGAGAGTAGTTCTCAAAACCACTTTGCCTTTTAGATAATGGAAGTTATTTCCCTAAAAAAACATTAAGGTTCTGCCATAAGAAGGAAAAACATTTTTAGAGATAAGATTTTTCATATGAAAGGATCTTTTCATCTAATTATATAAATGAAAATAAGGAAAATGTTTTTTGAAAAATATTTTTCCCCAAACAAACGCCACTTTTATTGTGTATGTTTACATATCACTCGCCTTGGAGTAAAGTCAACTGAAATGAAATTTAAAACCATTTATTACTTTACTCAAAAATGGAATGTCTTTTTGTTTCTTTCTAGACTTCATGTGATAGTTAGGGATAATGTAAATAATCTTGTAAAATTTGATTTTTGATGTGGATACACTCTTTTAACTTTCAAATATTGCAAATTATTTCCCTAAACTTTAATGACTGTTCAAAAGTTTAAAATGACTCTCTTGAACTTTGACTTTAGTGTGTAAAATTGCTAAAACTTATTGAAGTGTGCTTTAATACCCTAATCTTGATGCACTTTCATTAAATTGAAAAAAAAACCTTAATGTTTCTAATTTATTAAAATGTAATAGGTTGTTTATGATGTTTAAAAGTATATAGAAATAGATTATATTCACACCTAATCAAAGTTTATTATGGGGTTATTTGCAATTTTTCTTTGAAATTATTAATAAAGCTACAATTTACATTTTTTTTAATTATTAGGACCCAATTAGACTTGCTGGGTCTACTGATCTAAGCTAAATAGATGACTTTGACCTATGGTTCCTTGCCACGTCTAACCTTGTCTACAACAAGGTAGGCTCCAAATAATACTTGGGGGATAATGATAACTAAGTGATTGTACTTTCGATTTTTGGTAATTTAGTATCATATATTTAAATTTAGGCAAATTAGTGTTTGTATTTTTAAAGTATGTGCAATTTAGTATCTTCGTTAAATAATATTCGATAAATCTTTGTTTTGATTACAAGATAATGATAGACACTTGGCCAAAAATTATCAAAATCTAAAAATGTAGCACCAAATTGCTTAAAATTACTAGAAATTAAAAGTATAGACACATAACTTGTCATCAAAATAAACGTTTGTTGATATTTTTAACAACAATATTAAATCGTATATACTTTTAAAGTACAAATACTAATTTGTCAAAATTTAAAGGTGGTATACTAAATTACCATAAATTAAATACGCAGGCATTTGTTCTACCATTCTACCTAATACTTGCGATGGGCAGACGGGTCTAACTCCCATTCGAACTTGTCCTTGCTAGAACCTTAATCCAAAGATCAACATAGAAGTGATAATCACATCAAATTATCTTCCAAAGAAACGGGAAAATGAGATGGGGAAAAAAAAAAAAAGATAGGTCTACGACCTTATTTGTAGCAATATTTGGCAATTTGGATTCGCACTAGTAGTCATTTAAAAAAAAAAAAAATCAACATTCTTATCACTTAATTTTTTTTGATAAATTATACTAAATTATATCAATATTTAGAGATAAGATCATCTAAAATAGCAATGTTTTAAATGCTTAAAAAGAGAATCAATATTTCTTTAAGTGAATGAAACGAGGTATTAATGTCTTGTAAAGTTTAATACCAACATTTGGATTAGTTTCCATTTAATTTTCTTTAATTTATCTCAATGATCGTTATGAATACCTTATTTGACTTATTTTCTGAAATATAGTTCTCATTTTAACAACCTGAAATATTGATATTTGAAATAAATTTACACTCAAACATTGATTTTTTTTTAACCATTTGAAATATTTATATTTGTATCCCCGAAGTGTTGATATCTTATTTAACTTATTTTAAAAAATATTAAGTTTTCATTTTAGCTACTTAATACATTAATATCATAAATAAATTTGCTTTTAAATATTAATTTCTTATTTTAACTGTCAAAAAAAAATATAATGTTGATATAATTTAACCTAAATATTTTGGCACGGAAACATAATGAGTCAAATAGTGCTTTTCGTCCACGGACTGTTATTATTACTCTGTATATCGAGTCAATGGTGGAACCGACTTAATAATGCCTTTTCTTCCTGAATTATCGATTTTTGTCGGAGGTGGTTCCAACTTCCATATGCAACTCGAGGCAGTAAATGAATGTAGGGTTAGTCTGTTGAAAAAGAAAAAAAAAAAAAAGAAAAAGAAGAAAATTTTTTACGATTTTTCTTTTGTTTTGTTTATTATTATTATTATTATTATTTTTACATGCTACATATCTGTATATTATCTTTTCTAACACAATTTAATTTTTTAATATTCCATTTTGCAAAATTTTGTTTTTCTTTTCTAGTAAAATGACCTCAACTATCATGGTTTTTGCTTTACACAATATAATTACGTGATCTCAGCTTTTCACCACATTAATAAAGAAGAAGAATCTAAATAAAAAGGTAGGTATAATACGTTTTGCTTAAAACGCGTATGCAAAGTTAAAATAGGGGAAAATTTAAGTGATGTATAAAAGAGAAAAAGGAAAAAAAAAAATTTACCTTGTTATATCGTGGTGGCAGCACTTATTTCTAGTAATAAGTAGCACAAATGCGAATTTTATTTTATTTTTTTCAACTTGTTTTAGTAAATTAAAGATTAAAAAAACGATTTAAAAAGATCATATTTGTAATTCTATTCCCTAAAGAAAAGCTTCCACCATGCCATCCTTTTTCTCAACTTCTATTTTTTATCAGTTGATGTCTTCCAAGCTCACAACCTTAATATTGAACCTTGATTAAAGCTGTTATATTGGTAAACACTGTAAAAGGTTGTTCAATTTAGATTAGCTGCAAAGCCTGGTATGGGTTCCTTCGATATCTCTGACAACCTTCAATTGTCCCCTAATGTAAAAGAACTTTTAACTCTCTTAGTATCTTTATTTTAACATTCGAATCTTCTGTCCAGATCATTTACGAAAGAAACAATAGTTATAGTAAAATTTGCGTACGGTTATGTTTATTTTTGATATTTTTCAAAAGGAAATACCCTTCAAAAATTAATTTTTTATTAATAAATTCCTTTAATATCTGTTCTAAATTCTAATTGAAGATATACCTCTTATCTCATAAACAGTCAAAGGTTAATTTTAGTAAATTAATAATTTCATTTTATTTTTTGCCCTTTTTGATGGTGTAGACCTTCATATACATCATTTTTATCAATGTTGATAAGGAACTAAATTTTACTAATAGATAAGGGCATAAATTTTAATAAACCAAGATATAATAAGTAATGTTCATATATTAGTTTTGACATTTTATATTTCAAACACAAGCATCCGTACGTGCTATCTCGTTGGCCTTAAAACTAAGAAATTAATAATACAAATATCCGTACAAAGTGGTCATTGTACTATGGACAACTAACCGAAACATATAAATCTGCAAGCTACCCTCTTCGGTATGGCCTAAAATCGCCTTTGTGGATTCCACAACTTTGCAGGAAGCTGTCCTTCAGCCGGAAACAATTGGACATGATCAACCTCAAACCAAAGAAGCTGGATAAATTTTGAATCCCAAACTAGCAATTTAATTCCATCTACAATTTGTCAGTTTAACTCATTTATACCTGACAAAATTACATAAAAAATTATGACTATTTGATTATAAATTTATTTAAAGGCTATAAAGAAGATTATATATTTTATAAAATAAGCCAAGTAAGATATTAATGTTTCGTGAAATTTATTTAAGTTATTAATGTTTGATTAGTATTTTTAATTAATTTTTCTTAATGTTTTTCTATCAAATACCTTGTATGATTCATTTTGTAATACGTTGATTCCTCTTTTTAATTACTTAAACGTTAATACCCTAAATGAATTTATTCTCAAATATTGATACATTTAAGTATAGTTTACTTGATTTATTTTTTACTAATTATAAACCATTATATAGGGTGTGCAAAAAAACCGAATGTTTAGGATAACCAAACCGAAACTGGAAAATCAATTCGAAAAAAAACAGTTAACCGATCATCTGTTTCGGTTTAGGATTAGTATTTTTAATTTTTTTGGTTTTCGGTTTTGGTTTCGGTTTTTAGATTCTAGAAACCGATGGATTCGGTTAACCGATCTGTAATTATAAATATATATAATTTATAATATACCCATATAATTATTTTTTTAGTGTTATCAATATAAATTATGTTAAAATGAATAATTCAGATAAAAAGAAACAAATCTATATGTGTTTGAAAATTGGAATGGTAGTGTTTGATTGAGATTTTATATTGAGCCTAATTGATCAAGGTTGATAAGAACACATGAGTAAAAAGCTATTATGATGATTATTTTGATGGCACCTATATATATTAATAACTATTTTACATGTTTTACATTCTTAATTTAAAGTTTTTAATATAATTATACAAAAAATAACTCTAATTTTTTTACGATCATATTGAAAAATATAGTTAACTGTAAAATTTGCACAACCATTTTATTAAACTGTTAAAAACGAAAACCGAAAAAAATCAACCGAAAAAAACGGTTAACCGTTAAGGCGGTTAACCATTCATAATGGATCGGTTTAGGATTAGGATATTGAAAATCTGATTATTATGGTTAGGATAAAAAAATAAGACCATGGACTAGTTATCCGAACCGTGAACATCCCTACCATTATATATGTTAAATATTATATTAATAAAGATTTTCTTTTTATGGTACATGTAAGTAGTACAAACTAGACATCAAAACTGCCGGTTCACTGGTCTAGTCAAAGTTGACCCAAAACAAAATTCAGCTAAAGCCGAGTTAAATCCATAGAACCGTTGGTTTACATATCCAATTTAGAAAGCACCAAAACGATAATGTAATTTATTCAAAGAGAACATAAAAAGAATAATATTAACTAAAACAAATTTTTTACTGAAATGAAAAATTAGACCGAAGAACAATAGTTCTTAGCCAATTTTTTTGAAAATTTATTTAGTATGTGCAATTTTTTTATAAAGTATATCCAACTTTAGTTGTGAAATTAGCAATGTGAAATTATAAAATACTCAAACATAAACTAACCCTACTAAAATAAAAATAAGTCTCACATTGTTAAAAAATTAGATTTTACTTTTGTTCAAACCTATATAAATCCAACTAAATATACTTTAAGTGTATATATATATATATATATATATCATTTGAGTTGTTAGTGCTATTAATTTTAACACATTAAATGTTGTAAATAACTAATAAATTTTTACTATTAGCATAAATCTAGTTTAAACATTTGTTTTTAGTTTAGACTTATTTTATTTCTTCCAATTTCCTTTTTTTTTTCTTTTGTATTATATTTAAAAGTTGGAATTGGTAGCTTCCGACCAATGTATTGGCCATGACCTATATGGCTATATCCATATGGCTTGGGTCCATGGATCCACCTTGTGGTGCTACATTAGGTTGGTCTGCAGTTAATGGAGGTGGTAGTCCACAATCATTAAAATGTCATGTATTTGAAGTGAAATATCTTAATTAAAATAATTGTTTGACATTTGTGATATTTCATCAAAGTAAATTATATCAAAAGTTATTAATATTTGAGGGTAAATGCAATTTTGGTGGGTAAATTTAGTGTCTAAAATGGTTAAAATTAACAATCAATATTTATGAGTAAATTTATTTAAGATATTAACGTTTTAGTTGAATTTATTGTGCAATAATAAAATAATGTAGAGCACTCAGTCCAAGACTGACCTTCAAAGTTGTCGGTGTAGTGTCCACGACCACTGGTATTAAGCTCAAGGTTGTGGGCGTAGTATCGACGTAATAAATATGCTGAATGCAGCATAAATCCAAAGTTAGCTCCAAGGCTGACGGCCTACTATCCAAGGTCATCAGTGTTGAATCCTAGGCCACCAACTTACTTTACCAAAGGTTGCTTGCTTTGTGCCAGCCTTTGGTCCACACGACTTTCAGTTTGTTTGTATTGCATTTTCCTTTTGTTGAGACTTTAAATAGTCTTTTAGGGCTTTTGTAAAGATAACTCATATTTTTATACACTTTAAAACCCTATTGAGAGAATTTTCTTTTTTGGAGATTGCTTATTTGCAATCATTGTGTTTGTTTTAGAAATTATCCGGTGAGTTGATTTCTGTCTTTACACTTTCATACAACATCAGAGTGGTATCAAAGGAAGGTGAACTCCTGTGAAGATGGGTACCAAAGATAGTGTTAATGACAGTCGTGTTCTTAGCGGTAATCAGGATGCAGGAGTTCGAGGAATTGAACAGTCAGTTCCTAGGGCGATGATTGATGCCATGGATCAAAGAATCCGATTAGTAGAATAACATCTTGAGGATTTGATCGAGCATTTTGATGTGATGGCGGTAGATGCCAACAGAGACAGGGATATTGGTGGGAGATGACCAAGGGCATGAGATGCTTATGGCGGTTCGATCAATTGACCTATAGTTGCAAATTGATGGACATAGATTTCATATGAATACTCCACCGAGGAGGATGAAATCTTGTATGAAGAGAGGCAACTGCAAAGACAAGGCAATGAAGATGGAGGTATGTATCGCATGGATTATCATAGGTATGACCAGGGCGACGGTAGCGATTTTCGCTTGAAGGTAGATATCCCCAGCTTCAATGGCAATCTTAACATTGAGGAATTTTTGGACTAGCTAGCATAAGTAGATAGATTCTTTGATTATATGGAGATCTTAGAAGAGCTCAAAGTGAGGTTGGTTGCGTGTAGGTTGAAGGGATTAGCCTTTACTTGGTGGGAAATGTTACAAAATAGAAGGTAGAGAGAGGGTAGACAACCTATACAGATGTGATTCCGTATGAAGCAACTGCTACAAAGGGATTTCATGCCACCTGATTATGAGCAAATCCTTTTCCAGCAGTACCAGCAATGTCGTCAAGAAACATGTTCAATCCATGATTATACTGCTATGTTCATGAGACTTGATGAGCATAATGATCTTAGAGAAAGTGAAGGCCAACATGTAGTACGATATGTAGATAGTCTGAAGTTGTAGATTAGAGACAGGATTGGAGTTACTGTGTTGAGGACTCTAAATGAAGCAAATAATATGGCACTTAAGGCTGAACTAATATTACAGGAGCAGAGCACTAGCTTTATAAGCAGCAAAAAGGGTTATGGAGTTAAGGGTGATGGTAGTAGTAAGGTAGTATTTGAGACAAAAATAAAGGCATGGTAGGAAAGCCTAGTGAGAGCATTGAGAAGAAGGATGACAAGGTAGTTGGCAAGAAGCCCATAGAGGCCGGAGAATCCCATAAGCAGAATAACCCCTATGCCAAACCTATCTTGGGTAAGTGTTACCATTGCAATCAACCAGGACATAGGTTTAATGAGTGTCCAAATGAAAAGAGTGTGAATATAGTAGAACAGACTTATGTTACTAGGAAATTGACGTTAGCGCCCAAGTAAGAAGAGAACACCCAGCGACACCAGCTATTTCGCACTAAGTGCACTATTAGGGACGTAGTATATGATTTGATTAATGATAGTGGAAGCTATGAGAATATTATTAGGTGAGAGGTTATTAATCAGCTATAGTTACCAATAGAAAAACATCCTAACCTTTACACTATAGCATGGATAAAATCTACTGAACAAATAGAGGTGAAGGAGAGATGAAGAGTGCTGTTCTCCATCAGCATATATCAAGATGTTGTATATTGTGACATTGTAGACATGGATGCATGTTACCTGCTGTTTGGAAGACCCTGGAAATATGATGTGAATGCTTAACATGTAGAGAAAGAAAATGTGTATAGACTAGAGAAGGATAGTGTGAAGTGCACTTTATTGCCCTTAAAGGTAACGAATCGAACCAAAGCCTGCAAGGTGGACGGGCGCTCTTTCCTGATTGTCACTTATTTAGAGAAAGAGTTAGAGGAAGATATGAAGGAGTTTAGAGTTGTTCATGCGCTTATAATGAAGAATATCATGACAGTGGATGAGGAGAACAATAATGTAGTACCGCAGGGTGTAAAAGAGGTGCTGGAGGAATTTAAAGATGTGTTGCCAGATGATTTACTAGAGCGACTACCATCTTTGAGAGATATTCAACACCAGATTGATTTGGTGCCTGGGGCAAGACTACCAAACTTGCCACATTACAGGATGAGTTCCAAGGAAACTGAGATTTTACAGGAGAAGTTTCAGAAGCTGTTATAGAAGGGGTTTATTAGAGATAGTATGAGCCCATGTGCTGTACCTACTTTATTGACTCCAAATAAGGATGACAGATGGAGGATGTGTGTCGATAGCAGAGCTATAACAAGATTACTATCGGGTATAAATTTCCAATACCTCGTCTGGAAGACATGTTGGACAGATTGAGTGGTGCTGTTGTATTTTCCAAGATTTACCTAAGGAGTGGATATCACTAGATCTAAATCAAACTTGGAGATGAGTGGAAAATTGCATTAAGATTAAGGAGGGATTGTATGAATAGCTAGTGATGCCTTTTGGCTTCAGCAATGCGCCTAGTGCTTTAATGCGTATCATGAACCAAGTATTAAAATCCTTTATTGGTAGATTTGTGGTAGTCTACTTTGATAATATATTGATACATAGTAAATCTGAACATGGGCATATAGATCATTTAAGGAGTATTTTAATTATACTGAAAGAAAATAAACCATATGCTAATATGAAGAAATGCATTTTCATGTCAAAGAGATTACTGTTTTTGGGGTTTATTGTTAGTAGTGAAGGGATAACAATTGATGATGAGAAGGTGAGGGCTATCAAAGAATGGGCTAATCCAAAAATTGTGACTGAATTGGTGAGTTTCCTCGGGTTAGCTAGCTTCTACAGGCAATTCATTAGGCACTTCAGTAATATTGCTGCTCTCTTAACTAAACGCCCGAAGAAAGGGAAGTTTAAATGGGAAGAGGAGGTTGAGACTAGTTTTTCCATTCTAAAAGAGAAGTTGTGTAGTGCTCTTGTGCTATCACTTCCTGACTTTGATAAATTATTTGAGGTCGATTATGATGCTAGTGGAGCTGGTATTGGTGGTGTATTATCCTAAGAGAAAAGACTGGTGGCTATTTTCAATGAGAACTAATGTGATGCTAGGAAGAGTTGATCAACTTATGACAAGAAGTTCTATTTTGTAGTGAGAGCACTGAGAGTTTGGGAGCATTATTTGGTAGGGAAAGAGTTTGTTTTTTTACTACGACTGTGGGGCTCTAGAGCATCTGGGTAATTAGACTAGAATCAGTAAGGATATGCATGTAAGGTGGATTCAATTTTTGTAGAGATTTCCTTTTAAATTGGTGCATAAGTTTGGAGTGCAAAATAAGGTAGCTGATGCCTTGAGCAAGAGAGCTGATTTGTTAGTTACTATGAGCACTGAAGTTGTAGGGTTTGAGCAGTTGAAGGAGTTGTATGGGGATGATGTTGACTTTAGGGATATATGAGAAAAGTGCATTATGAAAGAGCTGTGTGATGACTACCATATACTTGAAGGAGACTTGATGAATCCTTGAGTCTTCTTTGAGGGAGAAGCTGATTAGAGACCTACATGGTGGAGGATTAGTAGGACACTTAGATCGAGATAAGACCATTGCAGTTGTGGCAGATAAGTACCATTGGCCTCGGTTGAGGAGGATGTCGGTAGCATTGTGGAGAGGTGTTATATCTGTCAGACATCCAAGCGGCAGTCCTAATATACTAGGTTATACACACCACGGCTAGTGCCTAAAAATATCTAAGAGGACTTATCCATGGATTTCATGCTAGGTTTGCCTCGTACCTAACGAGGTGCTGACTTAGTATTTGTGCTTGTTGAAATTTCTCAAAGATGGCTCACTTTATTCCATGCAGGAAGTTTGCAAATGCCTATGCTATTACCAAGTTGTTTTTTAAGGAAGTTATGCGATTACATGGAGTCCCTAAGTCTATTACATAAGACAGGGACAATAAATTCCTTAGTTACTTCTGAAAGACACTTTAGTATATGTTCGACTCCTTATGGAATTTCAGTAGTATGGTTCACCCTTAGACTGATGGGAAAATTGAGGTAACCAACAAGACTCTTGGTAATCTAATAAGGAGTATATGTGGTGAGAAGTCGAGACAGTAGGATCTATCATTAGCTCAAGCAAGGTTTGCTAACAACAGTTCTGTTCATAAAGCCACAGGAAAGTCTCCTTTCTCTATAGGCTATACCAAGATACCACAACATGCATTGGACTTGGTTAAGCTACCAAAAGGAGTTGAATTTAGTACAGCTGCATAGAATATGGCTGAACAGTGTTAGGCTATCATAGTCGAAGTCAAGGAATGGATTGAGAAGGCCAATACAAAGTACAAGAAAGCTGCAGAAAAGCACAAAAGAAGCGGTTGTTTGAAGTAGTGGATCAGGTGATGGTCTTCTGAGGAAAGAATGATTTCCAGTGGGCAAGTATGACAAGTCGCAGCCCAAGAAGTATGATTCTTATGAGATTATAAGGAAGGTTAACGACAACGCTTATGTGGTTGGACTTTCTGATAGCATGAACATTTCTAAGACTTTCAATGTAGCTGATCTATTTCCATTCTATTGTGACGACTCACCATTATATCTAAATGAGAACTCGGGGTCAAGTTCTTTGCAAGTGGAAGAGAACAATGTAGAGCACTCAGTCTAAGGTCGACCGTTAAAAGCCACCGGTGTAGTGTCCAAGGCCATTGGTGTTGAGCTCAAGGCTGCCGGCATAGTATTGGCGTAACAAATACGCCGAATGTTGCATAAATCCAAAGCTGGCTCCAAGGCTGTTAGCCTACTATCCAAGGCCGCCGATGTTGAATCCTAGATCGCGGGCCTACTTTGCCAAAGGTTGCCAGTCTTTGTTCCACACTACTTTTAGTTTGTTTGTATTATATTTTCCTTTTGTTGAGACTATAAATAATCTTTCAGGGCTTTTGTAAAGACAACTCATATTTTTATACACTTTGAAGCCCTATTGAGAGAATTTTCTCTTGGAGATTGCTTGTTTGCAATCGTTGTGTTTGTTTTAAAAATAATCCGGTGAGTTGATTTCTATCTTTATGCTTTCACGTTGTATCATAAAAACATAATACTAATTTCATTGGAGTCGACAAAATGTAACTATTGTCTAGTATTAGGAGCATCAATCTCGTAATTGCATATATCAACTTCGATTATTCCTTCGTGAAACAATTATAATATATATAATAGTTAGAAAGAGAAAATCAACATACCTTTATTTAGATGTGTATTTATCATGAAGGAGGAGGGGACATCATGTCGAACCAATGCGAACATAGCCCTATATCTCTAATGCTTAACTTTACCAACCTAGCATGGCATGGTGGGCCATTGAAATCTCTCTCTCTTTACTAAGAGTTGGTGTGCGCATATCCTATCAAGGCACTAATTAAAAGCTTTCGAGAGTTTAATACATGAAATTCAGCTTATAACAAATTCCTATAACATTAAAATATTATATGTATAGTTGGTTATATGTGAAAGTTGACATTACATTAAGTGTCTTCATGAAGGAAGGGACTGCCTAAATGGAACATGAGCAAATGATTGCTGCCTGTATTGATCCAAGTCATATCCATTGAAAAGGCTCACAAACTTGAGTTAATCGATAGCTGTGGATCTTGGCACTTGGCTGACCTAGCCCAAAACTGTGTCGGGCCAATAGATCAGACTCGTTGGTGTTAGGCTGGGATAGGTCATGGGTTTGATCTAACCCGTGTGGAGGTCTATCTAGCTAGGTACAATTTATTGTCTATAGAATACCACATTCAATCCTTATTGGTTCCTTTCATAGGAGCTGATGCATTAATTGCTAGATTTAGGATTGTGATATATTGTTGCTTACGGACCATCTGATTATGATGCTAATAAAATGTGTCTTATTCCTAGTTAGTTACAAAGTTGGCTATTGAGTATTATCTAAAACATTCATTGAGTGTTAGTAGGAATTAAGGTGGGTTCTATTGCATTCTAACTGGAGATTGTAGATTTAAGCCACTTGATTGTATCTAAGTGAGTCAAATGTACTCGCAACAACAAGATTTAATCAAGTCTTTGTTGTTGTAATATACCAACGAAAGGATTTGTGATAACACATCATATTAATTCAAGATATTAAATAAAAACATATGTAGTTTTATAATTGGGATGTATCATCTTTTCTAAAGCATTCTATGGCTCATTGGCATGATGTATATAGTTGGATGCTTTAAAGGCCTATGTCTAGTCATAAAATGGCCATGGCAAGAGGTGTCTAACGGATTGGACATGATATGAGGGGTAAGAAAAATTAGATTGAACAATTTGGAATCAAATAGTTTATTTTGGAGTTAAATTAATAAAAAAGTCAGAGTGCTCTAAATTAAAACAATGGGCTGGGGCTGGGCCATGATGCATGGCTCCACTTGCAAGCGGAAAGAAGAGGATGGGATATAATGGAGTTGTGGAGGAATTAGATTCCAAATTACCAATGCTAGTTGGAACATATTCTTCCAGATAGTTGTAGTTGAAAATTAAAAAAGTGAGATTCTTCGAGATGGTAACACCAATCCAAATGAAATTCGGGTATTTTAGTTATTTTGTAATAATATTTTTGTTGTAGATATTTATAAAAAAAATAGATACTAACAAAAATTGGCTGTTGTATTAATAAATCAATCAAACAAAAAAGATATAGATTAGCTACAAATGTAAATTAAATAACAACACGATATAAATAAAAATTCGACAATCCGAACCGATGATTTTTCTAATAGATTTACACAAAGTTGCTTTACTCGTTTGTCACTGTCTGAAATGCTTCATTTCTGCTTCACAAACCTCTCGAATCAGATGCTTATATGGGCTTTTCTCATTCCTTTTCCTTTTTTTCTTTTTTTCCTTTTGTTATCTACATTTCTGCCCACCCTTTCGGCTTTTGAAATTTCTAAAGACACTTCATGTGTAATCATGATCCAACTCAAAAAGATTCTTCATCCTCCATTCCCCCCCTCTTTTTTTTTTTTTTGTTTTTTTTAATCAGTTTCGAGCCTTTGGTAAGCGAAGCTTTGATAATTCACACCGCGTTATCAAAAGAGGTATTCGATACCTTTCGTAGAATCTATTTTTGTTTTTGAAATTATTCACAGTCGTAGCTGGACTACTGAAAAATTGAGCTCCTTCGTCGATAAGTTTTTTCCATTTTATTTTTCTTTTTTTTTTTGAGTTTTAAATATTTAAATATAAGTCAAAACAGTGATAAGAGATTCCTCCTGGAGGACTTTTTGGATGAAGTTATGAAATAGGTGTTAATCAGTTTCGAGCCTTTGGTAAACGAAGCTTTAATAATTAAATATTTTACTAAAGTTTATATACTATTTAAGATATTATTCTATAATATAATAAAAGGTTTTTAATGAAGAGAGGTTCTTAGTTGGCTCGTCATAAAAATCTTAAATGAGTTCCTTATCATTACTGTATATGAGGGCTGACGTAACACCTAAAATTTTGTACATAAGGGCCTTACCACATGAAAGAGAGAATTTTACCATGTTAGGCCAAGAGGAATATCAGGTAAGCAATAGTCCCATTGAATCTTCCTCTTTAAAGGGAGAGAAGAAGTAATTACACAAGGAAGCTTGGCGGTATACAATTTGGTTTGTAAAATCGGCTGAAAACATTACCTTAAGATAATCTACAATGACAGGACCCTATTTAACGTTGGGATACATTATGTTAAGGGATAACATCACAAATGGCGGTTAAACTTAAAAAAAATGTAATTATACACTTAAATTTTAAAATTAATAAATTTAGCATCTAAAGGTAATAAAAATTAATTTTAAAATTCAATATTAAATTGATCAATTTTAAAGTTCATATATCTAATTGTATATTTTAATATATATAATGAGAAGGACCCTATTTAAGATTTGGGGCTTAGGTAGCACATCGGCTTTATGAGAACTCTTTTTTTCTTGAGGATTTCCTTACTTTATTTGAAAGTCCTTCATGGTAGGTGCCTAGATGCCATATCAAATCATTATATATTCATTATAATACTTTAATTCAAAATTCTCTATTTATTTTCTATTGTTTCATTCTAATATTTATAAAAAAAAAAAAGAAAAGACTTTTAAAAAATGAAACAATTTATTGGGCCCCTTTAGATTTCTGAGAATTCATTTGTAATGGTGAAGCATCCCAAAACATGCTCTCAATGTATGAAACGATGTCAAGCATTTCTGATGAACCGGAAAAAAATATAAAATAAAAAACCATAGTCTAAGGTATAGTCTTTCATTTCTTTAATAAGAATTATCTTATCAATAATCATACTCCTAAAATAGATTGATCCTACGGATGGAAACTTTTATAGTCAAGGATAGGGTGTTTTATTATCAATCTAACCGTTAAAATATATTTAGTAAATAAAACATTAAGTAATTTAATAGTGTGATTATAGTTAGATATAAATTTGAGTCGATAAATAAGCGACGAGATAACCCATTAAAAAGTACAACGGAAACATTAAATTTTCCTCAATCCCACATATGATATTCATTTTTCTCTTTCGATTTTTAAAAGGAAATTAAAGAAATAAGAAAAAAGAAATTCTTTTTCTTTATATATTTATTTATTTACTTTTTGTTTTATGAGGCAAATGAAATGAAATACATACACGCAAAATATTGCTTATTTCATTTTCTTTTTAGGATTTTTATAATTTCAAAAAATGTTTCCATCGATTCACATTTATCTTTTCTATGTTTATATGTATATATTTTTTCTTTTTTCTAGTTAATTACAATCTACTATATTTTCCATTGTCAATCCCACTCATTTGTGACGTCTTCTCTATGTTTAAAATGACATCATTTATAATTAAAAGGTGAAATTTTTTATTCATTTTTCTTCCATTTATTTTCATCTTTAACAATTACAAAATCCAAAGTTAAATCTCAAATAAAAAATTGTTTTCAATTGGTCAAGTGGGCGAATATCGATTCACGCGATAAGATTGATTGAAGTTCAATTTTCTCTGTAAAAATTATAATTGATAATAATTAATAAATATATATAATTTTATATAGTCGAACAGTTTCTAAGACGGAGTCGGACTTATAAAATTCTTTTTTGTTTAAATATGGTCAGCGCCAGTGGATCACTCGACAAAACATTAATTAATATTTTGAGAAGTTTGCACCTTTTAATAAAGTTTGTGACACATCACATATAGGTATAGGGGAGCGACTTTATGTTTAAGCATCTGAGCAACTTTTTTTCAAAAATAAATAATTCAGCTTACAGAATTTATAGAGCAACCAATTGACGTTGTTAATGATATTTTAGTTTAGAGTAATTTTTGATATTTCATTTTAGAGGTTTTACATTTGAATCATCTTTTTTTGTTGTAGCTGATAAAAAAAAAAAAACTCAATTGACGTTATTATCCTTTCTTTTTTTTTTTCCAAGTCCTAAAGTTATATGGTGAGTAATTTTGTATTCGATCTGTCAAGTCGAATGGACATATATATAAATAAAATTTATTAATAAAAAGCGTTACACATAAAATGTTTTATAAAATTGTTTTAAAGCAAAAAACATTCAACTAATTTTGGATATGTTATTATTGATGATTATTTATTTTCATTTAATTCCCTAATGGCATTTTTCAATAAAGCAGTTGCACTGTGAAAACATGCACCTGCTGAGACTTTAAAAGTATAGTTAGAAAAAGAAGGGATAAATAAAATAATCGAATATCCCTTTTTGGCTTGTCGTGACACCCCTTATCTATGGGTAGGAGAAACTCTTAGCTTCTGTATAACACTTTCATGTATGGTGGTCTAGGAGAAATTAGTGATTGGTACAAGAGGTCCTCAACGTGTGGAATATTCACAGAGAGTCGTAAAAGGTAAAGAGATATGTGTATATTATACATATGTATTCAAATTTTAGATTATAGGGAAGTGTGATCTAACTTGTAAATTGTTGTTAGATAAGAGAGATTGCAATTTTGTGCGGTTGCTTGGAAAAGACACCACATACATATTTAGCAAACATAAGAAGCTCCAACATTGGATTTTGTTTTATTTACCTTACAAGGTCCTAATTTTAGGATTATTGCAAGGAATTGTTTGGATAGGTAGCATTGTGGAAAGGTGTGGCCACCCTTTTTGGCATTGTAATTGCAATGAATATGTGATTTAGTGAAAAATCTAATATTATTATATGGGTCAACTTTGCCTGTCATACCTCAACTTTCCTAAAATATATGATCAAGTATATAAATTTTGATTTAGTCAATTTAATACTCAATTGGACTTTACAGGTTTGCTAATACTGCTGGTGCTAATGAAATTAACATCTTTTACTAACATGGCCAATCTGAAAAATAAAAGAATGACTAATGCGATGTATTAACCTAACCGAATTGTACAATTAATAAATTTATATGTAAATGTTGACTATGGCCAACACAAGGCAAGTGCACCTATCATTGTAGTAAAGGAATCAAGTATAGATATCATTTTCCTCGGGGAACATAGCAAGTACTACTATTCACCCTTTCCCTATTATTTAACCTTTAATTTCAAAAGATTTTAAAAGAAAAAAAAACTACTAATTAACTATTGCTAAAATCTAATGTTGATTCATTTCATGATTCACAAAGAAAATTAATCCAAATTACAAAGACACTTAGATCTTGCTTCACCAATATGCCTATCATGTAACTTAAAAAACTCTCATAGAATTCATAGAAATTTCTTGAATTGCTAAATTTTCAATCATATATTAATATCTTTCTCAAGATCATTAATCTAATCCTAAGTTTATTAATCGAAATCTTTTCTAGATTAATAGTAACTTAAAATCGCATTAAACACTAGAGTTCATTAGATCAATTAATCAAAAGTAGAAACACTTCACCACTTTATCTCTAAAAATATGGGTAATCTTCATCAATAGTCTAGATCTATTCATTAAAATGATTTCTCAATCAATTCTGAAAAATTTAGACATGAATCTGTATAGTACACTATATGAATTCAACATTTATCAAGCATAA
Source organism: Combretum micranthum (assembly GCA_024138025.1). Classification (NCBI taxonomy): domain Eukaryota; kingdom Viridiplantae; phylum Streptophyta; class Magnoliopsida; order Myrtales; family Combretaceae; genus Combretum; species Combretum micranthum. The sequence goes on from JAMXBD010000020.1 coordinate 896,842, forward strand.
GCTATTGAATACAATAAATCAATATTACTGTCATTAAATAGTTACATGGATTAGACTTAGGGTTCCAAAAAATCGAAGTTATATAATTACTCATTCATAGATAAATCAATATAATTCAGAAACTTAGAGAAGTAATATAAGAATATGATGGGAAAAAGCCTATTAGATCTGATGATCCTTGTGATCTAGAAGTCAATAAAGCTTTGACAAATGGTCTCCTTGAATTTTCTCTCAAAAACCCTAGGAAACAAGACTATGAATCTAATACTCTATACAAAACTTGCAAAATTCTCTAATTCTCTAATTTGACTAAAGCTGTACAATATATGCCTAGTTTTGTGCAAAAAGTGTATATAGTACCGAAGGAGTTGACATGGATAAAAAGATGAAAATGATAGAACTACTTCAGATAAGCTCGGTCCGCCTCAAGGCATGATCGCTTTTGGTTGTGCCTCTCATTTTGGTCGCATCCTCCCCTACGCACAGTCACATCACCACCGATGTTCTCAACGTGGATCAATGCATTAGCTTTGCATGCTTACACCTTTACCATTGCAATAATCTGTGATTGAATTCAAATCAAGGTGCGGACATAGGCACGACCTCATAAGGGGTAGTATCCTTGACTGTGGCGTCTTTCTTCCTTAGAAAAATGGTACATTAACTTTCGTAAAATGTTAGATACTAATTTCATTTTGAATAATTTGTTACATGAATAAAATTTTTGTAAACTTTTTTCATACTTGAAATTTGGTTTTGATAATCTTGTTACCTAAACAAAGTTTTTGCAAAATTTTTTCATACCTAAAGTAAGTCAGGTATGAAAAAAGTCCATGAAAACTTTGTTTAAGTACTAAAATTATCAAAACCAAACTTTATGTATGAAAAAAGCCTACAGAAACTTTGTTTGGGTACCAAATTATTTAAAACCAAACTTCAGGTATGTAATTGAACTTTTTGCGATAGTACATGTATCATTTTTTACATTATCCCCAAATCTAAAATGTCGTTGGCAATAATGTGAGACTCTTTTAACTATGCCGTAGTTAAGTTCCAATAAATTTGATGTTCACATATAATTATTAATACAAGTCATTTGAATGTGTTTTAATATAATGTGCAACCAAATTCCAACACACTAAACCACCATTAACACTTCACTCAAAGGCCATAACTTACCCTCATCAGTTATAATAAAAATAGCTAATATTACAATAATAAATAAAGTAATAAGGTAAGTATAAATACTAATAATAATGTTAAAATAATAAATAAGGTCATGACTAAACTATAGATGATTTAGTAATAAATAAACCAATAACTCAACTATGAATAGTATAATAATTAATAAAGTGACAATAAAATTATAATACCAATAACAACAAATGAGTAACAACTCAACTATAAAATGTTATTAATTGATAAACAAGTATTGGTAATAGTAATAAGTCAGTAGATAGTATACATAAGAACAAATATAAATAGTTAATACAATAAGTAAGCAATAGAGACAATAATATTTGTATATATAAGTAATTAATTATCTAGTTATTTTAGTAGATAGAAAATAGCTAGTAAGCCAACTTTCCTTTAAGTTCTATACCATAATTATATATTTACGACTATAGACCTAGGTTGAAGATAGAAAAACTAAGTTTGAATTATGATATTTATATTGTATCTTATATTTGGGGCATGGTGAAATTTGTTTAAAAGTAGTTGAGAATTGTCTAAGTACAAGTATGCAGTTATTGTGTTATTTGTGTTTGTGTGGATAGTAAGTAGATCAATCTAATAAGAGTGGAACCAAATTAAAATGTTTACCACTTGTGCTTGGGAACGACATAAAAAGATATAGGTAAATGCTGGTAATTTGGAGCACTCTACTTAAATATTAATATGATTTGTCAAACTATTGCACAACCTTGTATGGATAGGACATGTTTAGTTAGGTATTGACTGTCATGTTAGTAGGTCATTGAAATGGGTGGGGCAATGTGATGGGTTCAAGGATGGATGAAGAATTAAATGGTTGGAGGAGCCGGATCCATTGAATCTTATATGTTAAAACATTTATTTATTTTTTTGCCTTTTCATTATAGCATATATATTAATCAATATTTATCAATAAATTTATTTTAAAAAAAAACATAGAACTTATATAATTTTTATTTTCAACAAAATAGATTAGAAAAAAATTTTTAATAGGAAACTCAAGTAAAATAAAAAGAGAAAATTAACATGACTATTAGTATTCTATAATATTTTTCATAATAAATTAGCATGTTTATCAAATTAACAATATCTATCATTTAATAGTTTACATCATAACAGTAATTATAAAAGAAAAAAATTGTTACCAAATCAAGACATATAGTTGGTGATATTTACTAATAATTGATATGATAGGATGAAACGTATGTAATATGAGTAATAAAATAATTATTTATCATACACTAATAAACGTGACAATTTAGGAAAATTTATTTAGCTAAAGAGTATCATTTAAATATCTTGAAAAATAAAATGCAAATTCTGTGATTTGAAGTATGACCTTTTGGTTGCAAACCAACCTTTTTACCACTTAGACATGTATGTCAATGTGTTTATATTTGCTTTTTAGAATATACATACATACATTTATTTTATATATATTTTTAAACCAAAGAATGGATATTTTTTAAGATTGGGTTGGTTGGGGCCCCTTTTGGCCTACCTCTAAATCCGTCCATGGATGGATTGTTGCATTAGAACAAAGTTGTAAATGGGTCGTACTTATAGATGGTATAGATACTTGCACATGGACTAGTATACTGATGACAACCCAATTTCATCTTATAGATGGTGCATTTTATATTTGGTATCAAATACAAATTTATACTATATATATGTGTCTATAAAGTATGTTGGAGTCATGAATAACTCCAAGTTTTAGGTTAGTTATGAATAACTTGAAACTATGCCATTTAAATAACTATGACCAAATATAACAAAATGGTTATTGCTTTGGTTTAGAGTTTGTGTGTGTGAATTTGCTTTTAGTTATACATGCATATATGGTTGTGTAACCATGCATTAGGTATTAGCTTACCCCTATGGAGATCCTTTTTTTCCTCATTATACGTGTAGTTTAAAGTTATTCTAAAGGTCTCAGGACTTGGAATCAGGTTTAATGCTAGAGTTGAGATAAATTATAAAAATAAGTTGTTTTAATTTTTCTTTATTTGTACTTTATTAGTATTTAGTTTAAAATATTAATTGGAAGTTATGAAATTTTAATATGATGATGACATAAAATAATAATTCAAGACATCCAAGAATTTCTAAGAATTTATATTTTATGGATGTTTGTTGTTTGAACCTTAACTTACTCATATTGTGATATAATTATGTGGTAAATTGTTTACATCCCTTGGTTTCAGGACGTGGCATCTGCATGCTTTTGGTAAATGTGTTTATTTTCATTTTTAGCACTTGATAGACTTGTTTGCCAACATGTTTAATACATAGATCCTATAAACGTGTTTGATTTTAACTTGGAGACTGCTTAAGGTAAGAGTCTATACCCTACCATCTCAATATGTGAGTCTCTTGTCCACTTTTATAATTCTGCTCTCATCATCATCATCATCGGTTCTACCACTCCACCTTTGATATGGATAATTGAAGTCATGCTACTCCTAACTATCAACTGCATCTTTCTGATTCTTGTAAGATAAAGTAATACTCTAAACTTTTGATTTTTATCTACACCATTAACTTCTGACATTCATAAATATATATGTATTTATATTTGTGTGTGTGTGGGCTACCCTTCCAAATTCTATTGATTTTTTTTTAAAAGTAATTAAATTACATGAGTGACAATCTATACAATATTTATCTAATTACTAATCTTGTGTTACGTTTAATATGTATGGATAATTGAAAATGAAATAGATTAGAATGGAATTGAAAACTAATGATAAATCCATTCAAGGTTTGGAATGGTTTATGAAATTGTTCATTCCATTCACATATTAAAGTGGTATTTGTCAAAATTGCTTTTAATTCATTGATGAAAAAAATATACATTATATAATGAAACCTAGTTTTTTACCTTTCTAGTACATTTTGTATGTAAAAATTGACCTATAATGGAATTGTGATTTCATAAATCATTTCTTTTTCTATCTCTGAAATTTTTTTTAGAAGTCAAAGTCGTGATTTATTGCATTTGGTAATTCTAACTTTAATTGGCAATTCTGACTCTAAAGGAGAGCTCAACTCTGCTTTTTTAAAAGTGGAATTGCTATTCTATTCCACTCTAATTGTCATATAAGTGATTAAAAAATGCTTGGACATATGCTAGCACTAAGCTCACCACCTTTGAGATTCCTCTACAGGCATATCCCTTTAGTCCATCTGCCTTGCATACCAAGAGATACAAAATGAATAAGAGGATTTTGTGTTGGTTAATAGAGAGTATATTATCATTTTATTAAAACGTTTTTGATGCGGTCAATAATGATTCAATCAATATTTTTTTTTAATATCTTTTAATAAGCTTTAATTGGATACTTAATTACATTCCATTTATATCTTTCAATGAATTTTTTTTAGTTATCATTCAAAAAATATCTTTTGAATGCCATTTAATAGGATGTCTTTTTTAGTCTTTTTTCCATTTTGGTAGGTTTCAGGCTTGCCTATAAATGTATGCCTTAGGACAATAGTCAAATTTTTGTTAAAATATTTTTTTTTTTTATTCCTTTAAAGAATGATGGGCATATATATAGCCACTGTACAAATCTAATTTTAGAAAAATATAATACATGAATTCTAATAAATATACACAATTATATTTAGCTATAATTACTATAATTAAAGACTAGATTTTAGCTTAAGGACTATGCACAAACTTGGACTCATAAATGTTAATGATCAACACTCTCCCTTAAGTTGATGCATAAACATCATCCATTCCTAACTTCTTGAGACAATTATGAAACACTTGACTAGACACTGCCTTAGTAAGTACATCAGCGAGATGATCTTGAGAATGAACATGTGAAACTTCAATGTTTTTTTGTTTCTAACTTCTCTTTGATAAAATGTCCACCACCTCAACATGTTTTGTCCGATCATATTATACTGGATTATGAGAAATATCATAAGCTGCCTTGTCATCACAATACAACTTCATAGGCTTATTCTGATAAACATATTATTTATGCAACAAATTATTTATCCATAATAATTCACATATAGCCTTAATCATTCCTCGAAATTTAGCCTCATCACTTGATCTAGCAACTACTTCTTATTTTTTGCTCCTCCATGCTACTAAATTTCCTCTAATAAAGGCAAAATATCCACATGTAGAATGTCTAGCATCAATTAATCCAGCCCAATCAACATCAGTATATCCTTTAACATCTAAGTTTTCTCCTTTACCAAACTTAATTCCTTTACCTAGTGAGGATTTCAAGTAACACAGGATACGAATTATAGCATTCATATGTTCCTTACTAGGAGAATTCATAAACTGACTCACAACACTTAATGCATTGGCTAAATCAGGTCAAGTGTGGGCAAGATACATCAATCTCCCAACAAGTCTTTGATAACATTCCTTGTTAGTAGGAATGTGATCTAAACATATACCTAGCTTCAAATTCTCTTCAATAGGAGTATTAACCAAGCCGCATGCTATCATTCCAACTTCATACAATAGATCTAGAGCATATTTTCTTTGTGAAAGAAAAATACCTTTCTTTGACCTTGATACTTCAATCCCCAAAAAAATACTTCAATTGACCAAGGTCCTTCATTTCAAATTCACAAGCAAGATGATCATGTAATGCCTTTCTTTCTTCAGGATCATTTCCAGTTACTATCATATCGTCAACATACATAATGACAGCAGTGATTTTACCTTTATTGTGCTTCAAAAATAAAGTATGATTAGAGTTGCTTCAGTTATATCTAAATGAATTCATGGAACTTGTGAATCTTCCAAACTACGCCCTAGGGGATTGCTTTAAGCCTTACAACGCCTTTCTCAACCTAAAAACTTTCTTGTTATTTTCGACTTGCATATTACAACCTGGAGGTAACTCCATATAAACTTCTTCTTGAAGATCTCCATGTAAAAATGCATTCTTTACATCAAATTATTGCAAGTCCTAGTCAAGGTTCACTGCTAAGGATAATAAAATTTGAACAGTATTAAATTTGGCTACTAGTGCAAATGTCTCAATATAATCAATGTCGCAAGTTTGAGCATATCTCTTAGCTACAAGTCTTGTTTTGAACCATTCGATTACTCTGTTTGCCTTATATTTGACTGTAAATACCCATCTATAACTAATAGGATTCTTTCCTTTTGGCAAGTCTACAATCTCCTAAGTTGAATTCTTTTGTAGAGAATTCATTTCTTCATTAATTGCTGCTTTCCACCTGGAATCCTTCAATGCTTCCTGCACATTAGTAGGAGTAAATATGAAAGATAATTGATTCACAAATGACTTATTTTCCTTTGGCAGTCTATGATAAGATACATACTGACTCATGGGATATTTGGCTCTATCATGCAAAAGAGGTTCTTAGTTCAATTTAGGTTTTCCTCTAGTGGTTCGATTTGGAAGAACAAAGACTGGTTTAGAATTTTCTTGGGATAGCTCAGAATTATCACTAGGCAGTTCGGGTTAAAAATTTTCTTAGGATGATTTTGATGATTATGACTAGTTTTCCTGGGATGACTCAATTTTATAATTTGCCTATAATTGTTCAGTCTCCAAACTATTCTGAGAGAACAATTGGTCAATTGGTACATCACCTGTATCTATCTTATCTTCATCTGGATATTTCAGAGTCTGCCATTCTTGCTCATTCTCCCTGAAAGTGGAGACTCAACAATACTACATAGTATTTTCATGAAATGCAACATCAAGAGTAACATATAGCTTCTGAGAAGGGGGATGGTAATACTAATAGAGTTTCTGATTTAAACCATATCCAACAAACACAAATCGAAGAGCTCTAGGTTCAAGTTTACTTCTCAAGTGTTTATGAAGATGAACGAAAGCTATAGACTCAAACACTTTTGGTTGCAAATTAGGTTCAGGAAGAGCACTGACTGCTTGATGAAGAACATGCAAAAGAGTATGAAAATCTAAGGAACTGGATGGTGTGCAATTAATTACATAAGTCATAGCAGTGATTGCTTCACGCTGGTAACTAGTTGGCATACGGGCTTCAAACAACAAAGCATATACTATCTCAAGAAGATGATGATTCTTACGTTCAGTAACCCCATTTTGTTGAGGTGAGTAAAGACAAGTTGTTTGGCGAGCAATACCATGGGAGTTCATATAGTGTTTGAGATCTTGGTTTACAAATTTCCACCATTATCAGTATGAAGAACCTGTATATTGGCTTGATATTGGGTAGCTACCATTCTATGAAAATTTTGAAATAACAACTGACTTCATTCTTAGATTTCATCAAGCAAATCCAAGTTGCATAGGTATGATCATTAATAAAGGAAACAAACTATTTAGCACCACTCAAAGGACATATAGGTGCAAGACCCCATACATTAGACTGAATCACCATAAAAGGTAAAGAACTCTTATTCATACTTAATGGAAATGGAATACGATAGCTTTTAGCCAGTTCACTAATTTCACATTTAAGATCTGAAATAGATACATCAACAAAAAAACTTTGGAAACAATCTCTTTAAATAACCAAAAGATGCATGATCGAGACATCTATGCCACAGCCAAATTTCATTATCAGTTTGTTTATTGTAAAGGCTTGAGCTAACTGGTTAGAGCTGTCTAACTTCAAATCCAGATAATAGAGCTTTTCCTTTCTAGTACCATATAACCAATTGTCTCTTGTGTCTGAATGTCCTTAAAAACACAAAAGTTAGCCAAAAAATCACAACACACTATAAAGCATTAGTTATTTGAGTAATAGATAATAAATTATGTATAAAAGTAGGAACAACCAGAACAACGTTCAACTTTAAATTTTTTTAAAGAGTAACAAAACACAACAGCAAAAGATATGCCATTGGTTATAGACACTATGGGATTTAAGGTTGATTTTATATATTTAACACACTCTTTATCAAAGGTCATAAGGTCAGTAGTACCTAAATCAATTATCCATGCATAATTACTAATAGTGTTCAAAAAGAGAGAGTTTTCCTGAAGTATCAATCTTACTAAAGGCTGAGCTAGTTGCTAAGGTAGGCGGAAGCAACTTCACTAACATTAGATGGCGCATCATCCTTATTAGGTGATTCATAAATAGCAATTAAAGCACTTGATTTGGAGTTCCATTTGTGAGGTGCTTTGGAAGGATCCCACCACTTTGGATAGCTAATCAATTCATAACATCGCGATTTAGTGTGCCTTTCTGCACCACACTGAGTGCGCACATGTTCAAAACGTATATGACTACGATCTTTCAATCTAGATTTACGAATGTTTGTCTGAACAGATTTTTAAGTCGTTTGTTGAGGCCTGGTTTGACGACCCAGCATAATGGATGACTGAGATTCACTATTTAGTATTGTCCTTCGAACAAAATCACAGCGTACATATGCATAAGTTTCTTCAAGATCAAGTGGTGGATCCTTATAAAGAATCTCACCTCGAATTTGCTCAAATTCAGCATCTAATCCATTCAAGAGGATATACACACATTACCATTCAATTGGTTTCTTGTGTGCAACAACATCATTAGGGTCTTCATGATAATCTTATTACGATGATCCGATTCTTGAAAAATTGCAATAAGATCACCATAATATATAGATAGAGAACGACCACCCTGTTTGGTAGAGTAGGCACATTGATTCAAAGAAAATTGTTTTTTTGTCGGATCCATCATAGAATGTTTTGGCAAGAGCACTATAGGTTTCTTGTGCAGTTCGCAATTGAATATATCGTTTCATGATCTCTGGTGACATGGACATCAGCAACCATCCCTTGACCTTTTGATTTTTGGCATACCATTTAGTGTAAGACGGATCCGTTTCCTAAGGAAGTTTCGATTCACCCATAATATATTCAAGTTGTTCACGCCCAACAATTTGCATCTCCATGATTTGAGACCAAAAATCATAATTAAATTCAGTAAGGTTCACACCAGCATTAAAACTAGTGTTTTCAATTTGTACATGTATGGTTGGTTGTGTTTCTAATATGATTGAAAGATGATAATTCGGTTTAAAGGTAATTCAATATTTTATGAGTTTGAAGGGGATGCTTTGATACCAAGTCAAATTTCTATTAAAATATATTTTTTAATTATATTCCTTTAAAGAATGATAAGCATATATATAGCCATTGTACAAACCTAATTTTGGAAAAATATAATACATTAATTCTAATAAATATACACAGTTATATGCAGCTGTAATTACTATATTTAGAGACTTCATTTTAGCTTAAGAATTATGCACAAACTTGGGCTCATAAATGCTAATGGTCAATAGCGATAAAAAAGTTTATATATTTGTTTTTCAATAAAATTTTACAAAGTTGACATTGCTCTTTTCCTAAACTTTGAATTCATTATAGAATTTCCATTTTTGATTCCATTAGCCTAGGTATTCCTAGAGTCAATAGGTTTTTGAAGATCTTAAGTCAATATTCGTGTGCGAATGAGTGTTTTGCGATAAATGCTTAATTATCTGTTGTGTCAGTTTTGAAACTAGCACAAAACCATAAAGAAGCACGTTGCAGATTGAAAGAGATGTGATAGAGTGTTTAAGATAGAAGATTGCATGTTACTTAAAGTTTAAGCCCATAAGCAAGAGAGTACAACAACATCAAGTGTAGATGTACCTATTGGATGTGTAACTAGAATTTTGTTAAAGTTGCCAACTTTAGAGCATATACAGCTGACTTATCTACTGTACACCACAGACCTTGGAGCTACCTCTTATTTTATCAAATCTGTGGATTGGAAGGCTGGCTCAAAGCTGTCGACCTATACTGCCTATGTTGCCGGCTTTCCTGTGTAAGCCGCTAGTCTTTCACACCGATGTTGACTTTGAAATATTGGCTAGTGGATTTAGGCCGCCAACCTTTGTGATAGTTTACACACACACACATATGTGTGTATGTTGTTTTGTTAGGATTTCGAATAAGATGAGAAGATATGTGAAATCAGATTAGATCTAATCATTTGTATACACATTCTTTTGTATTCCTTCTTTAACATTAGTGAATTTCTCTTCTCTGCCCGTTGTTTTTCTCGTAAGGGTATCTACGTAAATTTTGCGTGTGCTTTACTTTGTTTTTGTTTTTGCCATTGTTTGTCATATCTGTTTTTAATGAAATGGTATCAGAGCCAAAGATTTGGTTTTTTTTTTTCTCTACAATGGCAATAGTGAAATATAATATCCTGTTGTTGGATCACAACTCAAAATTTTCGCTATGGCAAGTCAAGATGCAAGCGGTTCTCGCACTGATGGATTTAGATGATGCTTTGTTAGGATTTGATAAAATGCCTGTGTCATAGTCACTAAAAGAAAAATAATGTAAGGATCGGAAAACCCTTTCTCAAATCCATCTCCATTTATCAATTAAATTTTGCAGGATGGTTTGAAGGAGAAGACAATTGTTGTGTTATGGTTAAAATTGGAGCAACTATGCATGACGAAGAGTTTGACTAGTAAATTACTTTTGAAGCAGCGACTATATTCACACCATTTGATGAAAGGGGGGTCTCTAGAGATCACCTAACCACTTTGAAAGAAATTGTTTTTGATTTAGGAACTTTGGAGGTTAGGTATGATGAAGAGGATTCAGCTTTAATTTTATTTTTCTACCTCCTTCTTGTTCTACTTTTAGAGACACTATTTTATATAGTCATGGTTCTGTTACCATTAATGAAGTCTATGAAGGTTGAGGTTCTTTTGAGAAGATGAAGCATCTTGTAATTAGACTTGAGCCTCAGACAAAGGGGCTTGTTACTCATGGTAGGAGTCAAGATCCTAATTTTGGTGGTAATTCAAGAGGAAGATGAAAATAAGCAAATAGAGATAAGATTTGCAAGTATTGCAAGAAGAAAGGAGACATCAAATCTGAATGTTATAAGTTGCAAATTAAAAACAAGAGAGTTGCTGAAAATCAAAAGGGGAAACAACAAGAAAAATCAAATGAAGCATATATAGCTGAAGACTGCAATTGTAGAGAACTTCTTGTTGCTTCTAATAATGATCCTCAGACAAGTGAGGAGTGGATTCTGGTTGTACTTTTCATATATGTACTAATTGGGACTGGTTTTCAACATATGAAAAGATATTCAAGGGTGTTGTCCTGTTAGGTAATAATGCTTCTTGTAGAGTTGTAAGTATTGGTACCATCAAAATAAAAATGTTTGATGGTATTGTCAGGTTTCTTGATGATGTGAGACATGTGCCTGACTTGAAGAGAAATTTGATTTCTTTGAGTACTCTTGATACAAATACACTAGTGAAGGTGGAGTTATGAAGATCAGTATGTGATCTCTTGTGGTGATGAAGGGGTATAAAAAGAATGCTAACTTATATGTTCTATAACGTTCTATGGTTGCAGGTGATGCAGCCATCACTTCTTCTCATTTGTCAAATGAAGATGCTACTAAACTTTGGCAAATGTGTTTAGGGCATATGAGTGAAGCCGGTATGGTTAAGTAGAGGAGGATTTCTTGATGGGAAAGGCATCAACAAATTGAAGTTTTGTGAATACTACGTCTTTGGGAAGCAAAAGAGAGTCAGATTCACCATAGTTACTCATAATATAAAGAGTACTCTTGACTACTTCCATTCTGCTCTTTGGGAGCCATCTAGAGTGGCTTCTCGTGGAGGTGCTATCTACATACTAACCATCATTGATAGTTTCTCTAGCAGAGTTTAGGCATTTTTCTTGAAATAGAAGAATGATATTTTACCCACATTTAAGGAGTGGAAGATGATGATTGAGGAACAGACTAGAAAATAGGTAAAGCGTCTTCGCACTGAATTATATTCTAATGATTTTAATGTTCTGTATAAGTTAGAGGGAATTATGAGGCATCTAACAGTTCCTGATACACCTCAACAAAATGAGGTAGTAGAATGAAAGAATAAAACTATTGTGGAGAAAGTCAAATGTATGCTTTCTAATGTTTAGTTACCAAAGTCATTCTAGGTTGAAGCAGCTTCTACAACATGTTATTTGATTAACAGGTCTCTATCAATTGCAATTGAGAAGAAGACTCCACAAGAGGTATGGTTTGGTACTCTTGCTAATTATTCTAAGTTGGAGATATTTGGTTGGCCTACCTATACTCATGTTGACAATGGGAAAATTGAGCCTAGATCTCTAAAATGTATATTCATTGGTTTTAAGCCTGGTGTGAAGGGATATAAGTTATAGTGTCCTAAATTGAAGAAAGTCATTGTTAGTAGAGATGTGATTTTTAATAAAACAGCTATGTTACATGACTTATCTTCTAATACTTCATCTAATAAAGCATAATAGAAATCAAGTATGTAGGTGGAGTTTGAGATTGGTTTAGGTTTTACACCAAAGCCTACTTCTCATCTTATTACTACACCACCATAGCCATAGTACTCTATTACTAAAGACAGACTTAGGAGAAAGTTAGGCCTCCTTAAAGATATGCGGAGACTGATTTGATAGCTTATGCTCTGAATGTAGTAGAGGACATTGATTCTAATATGGAGCCATCCACTTACTTAGAGGCTGTTACTTGTAATGATTCTGGTAAGTAGATGATTGCTATGTAGGAGGAGATAGAATCCCTTCAAAAGAATTGTACATGGGATTTAGTGAAGCTTCCTAAAGGGAAGAAGATTGTTTAGTGTAAATGGGATTTCAAGAAGAAAGAAGGAACACTAGGAGTTGAAGAACCCAGATACAAAGTAAGACTTGTTGCAAAGGGCTACAATCAGACACCAAGTATTGATTTTATTGATGTGTTTTCTCTTGCTGTAAAACACAACTCGATTAGAGCATTACTAGGTACTGTAGTTTTGCAAGATCTTGAGCTTGAATAGTTAGATGTGAAGACAACTTTCTTATATGGAGAGCTTGATGAAAATATTTACATGAAACAGCCAGAAGGCTTCGTGGTCTCGGGAAAGGAAGACAATGTTTTCATGTTAAAGAAATCGCTTTATGGCTTGAACTAATCACCCAGGCAATGGTATAAGAGGTTTGACTCATTTATGACTTCTCATGATTTCAAGTGAAGTAATTTTGATAGCTGTGTTTATTTCAAGAAATGTAATGATAGGTCATTTATCTACTTACTCTTTTACGTTGATGACATGTTGATAGTAGCTAAGGATAGAGGAGAGATTGAAAAGGTTAAACTTCAGTTAAGCAGAGAGTTTGAAATGAAAAACTTGGGAGCAACAAAAGAGATATTTGGAATGAAAATTATAAGAGATAAAAATGTAGGTTTGCTGCAACTAAATCAAGAGGGGTATATTGAGAAAATCTTTTGTAGGTTTAATATGAAGAATGCTAAGCCTATCAGTACTTATTTAGTAGCTCATTTCAGACTTTCTTTTGTCTCCATAGTCAGATGATGAGTTAATTATATGTCAAGGGTCCCATATTCTAGTGTTGTAGGATCTCTTATGTATGCTATGGTGTGTACATACCCTAATTTGTCATATGCCGTGAGTGTTGTCAATAGATATATGGCAAATCTTGGTAAGGATCACCAAAGAGTAGTTTAGTGGATTTTCAAGTACTTAAGAGGTATTACTAATGTTTGTCTACAATTTGGTAGAACTAGAGATGGAATTATTGGGTTTGTTGATTCTGATTTTGCTGGAGCTTTGGATAAGAGAAGATCTCTCACAGGGTAAGTTTTTACTCTTGGTGGTTGTGCTATCAGTTGGAAAGCTACATTGCAAGCTACAATTGCTCTATCTACTACTAAAGCTGAATATATGGCTATTACAAAGTCTTTTAAAGAAACTATTTGGTTGAAAGGGTTATTTGGTGAACTCAGTGATGACTTGAAGACTAATACAGTCTATTGTGATAGTTAAAGTACAATCTACCTCACTAAGAATCATATGTAACATGAGAGGACACGACACATTGATGTCATGTATCACTTTGTTCGTGATATTATTGCTAATGGTGATATTGTTGTGAGCAAGATTAGTACTCAGGATAACCTTGCTGATAAGATGACTAAAACACTTTTTATAGCTAAGTTTAAACACTGTTTAGACTTGGTTGGTGTTAATTGCCGATTGATTTCCTTTAGGGTTTTGTGGAAGAGCAGGAGAATGTTTTTGTTTTTGTGTTGAAGATTGGAGTTTGTGTTGATTTTGCTTCTGAATTCGTGTTAAGGTGAAGATTGTTGGTTGTGTGACCCGAGTTTTGTCAAAGCTACGAGCTTTAGAGCTTTAGAGCTTATATTGCCGGCCTATCTATTGTACATTGCTGGCCTTAGACCTAGCTCTTATTTTTTCGAATTTGTGGATTGGCAAGGCCGGCTCAAAGACATCGGCCTGTCATGCTGGTGTTGACTTTAAAATATTGGCTGGTGGATTTAGGCTGCCAGCCATTGTGGCACCTCACACATACATATATATGCGTTGTTTCATTAGGATTTCGAATGAGATGAGCAGATTTGTGAAATCAGATTAGATATGATCATCTGTATTTACATCTATTTGTACTTCTTCTTTAACACTAGTGAATTCCTCTCCTCTGCCCGTAGTTTTTCCCACAAGGGATTCTACGTAAATTTTGTATGTGCTTTACTTTATTCTTGTTTTTGCTATTATTTTTCATATGCATTTTTAACAGTACCCAACTAGGTACTATAGGTCTTATATAGTTATGGATAAAATAGGCGATGTGGCTATAAATTAGATTAACGTAAGGCGTTAACTAGTCACTTAACTTTTCACATGGACTAACTTAAGATACATGTCCGTCCAAAGCTCGTTTCTTTGACGCATTACTAGAAATAGGTGATTGGGGTGTCCTAGAGCTACACACTGTCCTTAATTTAGCAATAGTTAAAATGGGGAAACATGGCTAATAAGTTGGTTTTTGTTTTTTTGGCCAAAAAAAAAAAAGTTGGTTTTTGTTTTGGAAAAAGAAAAATCACTCTCTGAAGCATTATGAGAAATTCAGTTAAAATATCCATACTTCTATATCATTTCATTTATTATCAAAACTTTGTAGCATGATATTTCAACATTTTGAATGGGACAAATTACTACCTCTATTGTAATCGCCATTAGCGATAAAGCCAATATTGCAACTCTAACTTGTATACAAGTATATATATTTTCGTTTTAGTACCTAAACTTTAAACCTTTTCATTTCAATTATTGAATTTTTCAATAGGCAAATTAATATTACAGTTATAACTACCGTTATTATAAACTGGCAAAATAATAGTATAAATATCTCAACTTTTCTTTATTATTATTTATTATTTTATTTATTTGTTTTGCATATCAGTGCTCAAACTTTATTCTTTTTTTCCTTTTTGTTTAGATACTTCAACTTTTAAAGTAAGATAAATAAGTATTCTTTATGACAACCTTTGTAAAATATCATAAAGAGCAATCAAATAACATCAAATAGCAGTAATTTATTATTATCTTTTTTAATATTTTAATTTGAAAATAAAAATAATAATAATAATAATTTATTTGGTGACATAACTACTTGCAAAAGTCAGATATGATTAGCGCAAAAGTCACATGCAATTAAAATTTCTGACCTTGGGCCAAAAAAAAAAAAAAAAAATTTCTGACCTATTTTTCTATTCCTATATATTTTTTCGACATATTAATTTTATTCATTTTTATTTTTATTGATTTTTCATAATATTTTTATAAAAGTTGCTACAAAAAATGACTTGACTTATTTTATAAAATTGAAGCACCAAAACTAAAAAAAGAAGTTTTAACATTAAAATGGAAAGGAAATAAAAGTTGAGGTACTTATATTATCATCTTTCTATTTAAAATAACAGTTGTTATAACGGAGATATTAATTTATCTCATATAATAAAGCCGAGACATCAAAGTAAGGAATTTTAAAGTCAAGTAATAAAATAAAAAAAAAAAATCGAAAGTTTCAGTATTATCGTCCGATTTCACCCCCTTATAATCATAATATATATGTATATGTACCGTTAAAATAAAGAAAAAGGTATCCATGGACAGAATTCAAAAAGTTAGCGTGAAAATTATAATATACAATGGAATTTGTCCCCAAATCATGGGTATGATGGTATCAACTGCAAAATGATTGGTCTTGTTGAAAATCAAATGTTTGATAGCATTGTACCGACTTATCTCAACGCAATTAGTGCATATAGCAGACATGTCTCAATGCAATTAGTGCACATAGCTAGGAATGGTTGAGCATGAATCCTAACCATAAAATAGACGATAGAACGGATTCGTTAAAATTAATAATGCAACATAAAGTTTTTCTAAGTAATAAGACTATCTTTATCAGTAAGTTATTTAAGAAGTTATTTAACATATCATATTAGCTTTCTAAATAACTTTTCTTTCGAGTAACTTTTACTTTATCTGTAAGTTACTTAAGTAAAGTATTTCATAATTTTTAATACATTTCAAGTCCCATGTTATATTGTCCTTTTTATATTTAAAAATATTTTCCTCACTATGTTAAGTATGGAAATAAATTTAAAATATATTAAAATTACAATTATTTTATTTTCATGTAGTAATAATGATTTTTAATTTATTTATTAAAAAATAGAAGTATGAAAATATAAATTATTTTAATTTGGCGACTTGACAATAGTTAATTTATTTTACATATAATATTTAAGATAAATTAGAAATACGATAATTTAATTTAAAATCAATACAACATTTGGGGGAGAAAAAAATAATGGAAAACCATTTATAGAACTTCAACTTCAACAGCTAGTTTTGCAACAGCTAGTTTACCATGAAATAATTTAAAAAAAAGGAATACAGAAAAATAACTAAAATGCTAGTTTAAGGCGAAAAATGATTTTTTTTTTTTTTTTTTTTGCCTCAAATTTGCAATTGAGGGATAAACCTCTACAACTAAAGTGGATATCTGAACGAACTTCGTCTAGACATATTATAATTAGGATTTTGAGTTATATGTCAAAAGTTATGACTAATCGAAGTTTCGATAAATGCGACCTAAAAATATGGCTATAAATTTGGTTGAGGCATCGACTGTGGTGGCCGCAATTTTGGGTTATGGCTTGATCACGGCCACAGTGGAGGCCTTAACATAAGCTTCGACCCAGGCTTCAACCAAGTCTGTGACTATAATTTTGGGTCGCAACCAAACCGTGGCCACAATTTTAGGTTGTGTTTGTCGAAATGAACGAATCATTCTTGTTTTAATGATCTCTTTACTCATCTCTTTTATCCATTCCTTTTGTGCATCATCCATTGATAATGTATCAGCCATCATAATTGATTTTCCTAATTTGATTTGTTTTCGACATTCTTTTTTCTTGTTTGCAATGTTCCTTCTCCTTTTTCATTACAATTTCTTTATTTTTTAATTCATTAATTTTACTTAGTAGCTCTACTTTATTACGATCTACCGTGCTTAAGTCTTATATCTTGTGAATTGATTCATCTACTTTCTCACTACTTTAAGCCTTTTCTCTTTGCTATTGCTCTACCAAGTAGACAGATGCCTGCCTCACTTGCCTCATTATTTGTTGATATATCATTATTTGATGATGAGCTGGTATATGCTCCACAGCTATTAACTTTGGAGCTTTTGCTTGTAATTTTTTTTTTTTTTTTACATTTCTGAATTTAGATCTCCATTTGGGTTCATTTATGATATAACCCAACAATGCTCGACAGTGTATGATTTATTCTCATCTCATCTAAATAAATCATGAGCATCTTTTATATAATCATGCTCACTTTTTCCACGCCATTTTAGTTGATCATAATAAGCCCCAAATTTTATGATCTTTTGAAATTTTTGACCACCGAGCTTTACCTTGTTACCATTTGTCTCAATAGATTTTTCTCCTTCTCATACAATTGTCCTTTCTCAAACTATTCTTGGATTTGTTGCCAAAATGTAAGTAATGGTTTGTTCTCAACAATTGGATCTTTACTAATCCTCAACCATGTGTAAATTAAAAGCTTATCATCATTTTGCTCTCATTTTTCCCTACAAAGTTGATCACCCTCATTTTAATATCATCCTCATTCTAAATCTTTTTTGTGTAGAATATTATTGGTATTGTCAGCTTATACTAATTGGTGTTTGTAGCGATTGATCTAAATTCAGTTGCGGTGGAGAATTTCTGATCGTGAAAATATAGTTGTTTCATGCTTATTGGATTATGACTAAAATTTTATGGGATTTGGCTCATAATTAGAAAATTTGATGGACATTGCAAATTAGGGACACTTTGGAAAAATGCACCAAATGGAAGATATGATTTACTTGTGACACGATATTTGAAAATTTTGTGAGTTTGGTCAATCATCATGTGGTAAATTTTGACAATTATTTGGGTTAATGTATAAGAAATTATGGATGCAGAGATTTCTTGAGAATTATAAGCATAATTTGTGAATTGAGAGATTTTTTGAATGATAAGAAATTGTGGTGAAATTTTAAGAGTAAAAAATTTGTAAATTTTTATATATTTATATATGAAGAAATAAAAAAAAAAATTGCTGTTGCATTGGCCAGAACGTCTATAATTTTTTATTCTTGCTACAATGGTCATTTTTTAATCAACTAACTTTGAACATATTTTATGGGTCCTATTATCTGATAAAAGTTAGAAAAAGCTAAACAAAAATGAGTTACTCTATAGAGCAGCGGTACTTCATCAAGTACCTTACCAGTTAAATAACGCTGTTTTTCTTAAAGAATGAGCTAAATAATGCCAATAAAGATGGTCTAATAAAACTGCTAGTTATATTGCCTGTGCAAGTGAATTTGGTACACAAAGCATTTATTAAATGGCAAATCCTCCTTTATTTTGTCCAAGGTATTCTTGACAAGGGCAAAAATGTAGATGGATCAAACCAGAAAATATATAAAAGTAGCTAGGCCCATCGATTGATTTAAAACTAATTATTTGGATTGATGATGTGATGTAGACAATTAGGCCCAAAGTTTGAGATGATTTAAAGAAATTTATATTTTGAGTGTCGAAACCGGGTTCCTCGTTATGACTCAGCTAGAATTAATGGCTTATGTATCACCACAAATGGCTTATATTTATTTATGAGCTTCTTTCTATATCTCTTCCATGAGCACATTATTACATCCAGCAAAGATAACAATCTTATCAGTTCATTGATCTATTTATTTCATCACATTTTGATTATTTTAATATAATATTTTTTTTTTGTTTTCAAACAGATATTTATCACGAAATAGATACCGATGAAAAACTGACAGTTTTACTTATAAATTGACCAAACATATATAATGCAATTACAAATAAGATACAATTAAAAATCCCATAATCTAAACAGACTCATTATAAATCCTGAGAGTGGCCGTCGATTACTAAACTTCTGTAAATACCATTCAATTCTTCTGATTAGGGACGAAAATCTGTAGAATTTTACCACTGGCTTTGCTCTGGAGACAATTGTTTTTGCAAACTTTCCCACTTTAGATCCATCAAGTTGTCTCACCAATACTTGGGCTGACAAATATTCGAAAACTTTTCGCATTTACAATCACCGATTTTGTTTTGGAAGGTTCACGTTAGAAGGAAGGGCCGTAGATGCTCTTATATTGGACTATGGAACAGAAAAAATCAGTTCACAAAGATTTACGTACGACGATAAGGCCCAGTAACTTTATGATTGCTCTTTAGTTCCTGGTTGGCTATTGAGATAAATTTACTTTTTTTTTTATGATTTCAATTAAATAATTTCCTATATACAAAGAAAAATCTGTATATATATATTTCTAAGAAAAGCTTTCCCATGTATGGTTTTTTTTTTTTTTTTTTGAGTTAATACAAACAATTTAATGTATCTTATCATACCTACCAATAGTGTTTCTTGTGAACGGGAAACGTATGAATTATTCTTTCAAGACTACATATTTTCTTTTAAGTGAAAACTTAATAACTATTCAAGAAATACTCAATAACAAAGACAAGATTTCTTTGATATGAAATATTTCGTTACGGTTAGCTGTCCCAAAAGTACGTGTTAAGTGCGAAATATCCAATAAAAATTTGATTTATTCCCTCCAAATGTAACATAAACTATCAAATTGTATAAAAATTATAAAATAAAGAAAAAAGACTGATGAGAAGTAAGGTCCTATTAATCGAGATAAAAGTTTAACAATGAGAAGAAGGAAAAAAAAAATGGTGGGGGATGTATATAACTCAATTTAGAGGTCGTCGTGAGTATGATCTAGTGTATGAAAAATGATGGGTAGCAGGTGGTTTTGAAATACATTTGAGATCCTTTGATGAACCAGATTTGATTGGGACTGATGTGATGAGTATGATCAAGTGTAACAACAAGAATATGCAATGTTTGAAAGGTTCGGACCACTTTGAGATGCTGTGGGCCTTTGGGTAGGATTTGATGCAACAGGGTTGCTCAATTGGTTGTCGAAAAGGAGAAAAATGAATTGTTAGGGTTTGAGAGTGTTGGAGACCAAATTGAAGTTAAGTTGTTTGAATTAACTTAAAGACCTAGAGAATGATTCTGATAAGAGGAGGAGGAACAATTCCAATGGACTTAGGCCGACTATCAATACAAATGAGAAGCTTGGGATCAATTTTAAAGTACAAGGGCTTGGCAATGCAAATGAGCCATGAGTCCAATATTTAATTACACTCTGCCTAACTGAAAGAAAATGATATAAAAGAATAAATAAGATACTAGAATCTATTTAGTTATAACCTACTATGACATGGCATTTGTTACACATATTGCATCAATATTATTGTTATCATTATACACAGGAAGCATTCAGTTATTATATCTACATCATGTAACACAAAAAAATATGAAAAAATACGAATACAAAGTTTAGCTCTCAAATATCTTGCATTCGAGTTTTTGGCTGGAATTTCAATTTGCATTTGAGTTGGAATTTTGTTATTTGCTTCTTTCATTTGAAAAATAACTCTTCGTATTGCAATTGGTATAAAAGCTTCTAGTATAAGCTGATGCCAAAAGGACTCGTGAATTTAAAAGGATGAGGAAGTTATGAAGGCGATGATGAAGGAACAAAATGAAAGGCAAGATGCTGGATTAAGTTATTCGAAAACCTACACAAATAGCAAACCACGTTAGAACAATGATCCAATGCCATAGAGGAATTAAAGAATCGTTGAAAGGGAAAAAGTAATTACCAAAGTTGCTGGTAGTGCACAAAAGGTAATGGATGGTTTTAATGGATGGAAAAGGAGGTTAGCAGCGTACTACCTGGAGTGTGATTAACAATTATCAGCTGCTAATGAATAGCACTAAGATATTGTAAGATACAATAATTAATTTATAATGAATGGCAAAAATGTAATAAAGTATTGTTTAAAAGGGTATTTTTGTCCTTGAACAGATGAATTTGGACATGAGAATTCACGTACGAATGATCGAACGAATTTGGCTTAGGTCGGCATCTAAGCCGCCAGCCTTTAATCCGAAGCCGCCGGCCTAAAGACAATGGACGATGGCCTAAACTTCGGCATTGAACTTCGAAAATTTATGAGGAATTGGTCTTATGCCAGACTAATGGCCGTTGACATACCCAGCTCACCGCTGGCGTAAGTGGATAAGGCCGGCGGAAAGGCCGGCCTATGGCTGCGTTTTTCCTAAGCAAAGTCCCTCTATAAATAGACCCCTTGACCCACGAATTTGTCACACTTCTTCCTCAGCAAAACCCTAGGTAGTGGGTCTATCTCTAGTCTTTTTAAATTAATTTCCTTAGATAAATTAGTTTAATTCTAATTTTTCATATGATTGAAGGAGATTCGAGATCTAGTGGAGAAACCCTAAATGGATTTGGAGAGTTATGCTTTCAAATCGAAATAAAGGTAAGATCTCTATCATTGTCTTGTGATTTCTAAGATTAATAGATTGTAGGAAATGATTATACTGATAGTTAATTACTTGTAGGAGAATTGATTGAATTAAGGTTGATGCAAGAAAGATCTACTAGTTTAGGTAAGTGTGAATCCATTCATTTTGTGGATTTAAAGTTATGAACTTTCGTAGTAGTTTATTCATTGAGGATTGTATATATATGTATCTTGAAGAAATTATGGAGATAGTTAAACTCTGGAGGAATTGTGATAAAGGTATCATTGAAGTGCGAACGAGATAAGCAGGTGTGTTGGTATTCAAATAGGCTTATGGAAATTAGGGTTAGGTTTCATATTATAGTTGAAATTGAAATTGATTTGTAATATATATTGATAAACAAGAATACTTGTGATATTAGGGTTCCTACTTGTTAGTAGTTACAGTTCGGGAGATTTGGATTGAAAGCAAATCCAAGTACGACCTTACCATGTCGATTGTTTGTGCTTGTAGGATTAGTTTATAAATCTAACTTAATTATATCGGACTTTAATTGAATCGAGTGTTGGTTGTGAGTGGCCATGGTTAGTAAAGACCACGCAGGAATGTGATAGTAACACTGGCAACCTAATGATCCTTGTGTGTCGTTGTCCCTAATGGAGTTACACTTGCAGATGATTCCGGTAGATTAGGAGTCGTTATCAACTTAATTGTGGAACGCAATATATATATGTATACTTATTATACTATGGCTTTTATCGGGGTCATGAGTTACTTTAGGTTTAAGACTAATTGCAAATGGTCCTAACCTGTGTTGGTTGCAGGCTTAAGAAAAGATAATAAATGGTGCTTGTTACATTAACATTTAAGTTGTACGTGATATTGTTATGTGATCATGTGCATGTGGTTTCGATTTGGCGTACTGGGCATTTTTTACTCAATCCTTATTTTCCCATAGGCACAGATGAAGATTCTATTATTTATGATCTCACAGGATACGTCGTATTAGTGGATTATGGGGAACACGATAGTGCATTAAACCCTTCTACCAACAACTGAGATTAGGATATTATGGATAATGGATCAAGAAGAAAAACTTTATTTGATTGGTTATCTTTGAGAATTTTATGATGTTTAAGAGATTATTTTATTTCTTTAAAATTGACTTGTTTAGTTTATGACTCAGAAGAATTGAGGACCTTTTATTTTATGAATATCCTTTATCTGTGAGATTTTGGAGATATTTGAGATATATACTTGATGATTAGAAATTATAGCTTTGCATATCAATCTTTGGTAGTAACACGTGGCGGGCTGATAACGCCTTAGGTTAGGGCATTACAGCTTAAGTGGTATTAAAGCAATAAGTTTTTGATTAATAGATTTAAGTTATGACTCTTTAGGACGGCGAGCATTGATGAGAGGGGTAGAAATAGTTGGGGATGTTAATTTTAAGTTCTAATGTTTTTCTATAGTTTTCTATAGTAAAACGATCCCTAGTTCTTAACCTTATAGAGCTTATTTTTTCCTAAAATGCCTCCATGTAGAAGGACCCTGATGTTGGTTCCTCCAGAACTGGTGATAAGGAACAATTACCCCTGAATCGGGCACCTTTGAACCAAGTGCATGAGGAATTAACCCTACCTCCGTTGCCATCAGTCCCACCTGTAGGACAACAAGTGCCTATTGATGTTGCTCAACTGATGCGAGCGGTGAATACTCTTCTGTGAGTAGTCACTCAATAGTAGCAGAATATGAGGAACGACATGCAGGTAATCCAAGCTAATGTTGAAGCTTTGAGGTAGGGGACCTAAAGGATGAACAATAATGGAGGGAATGGAGCGAGGCACACTGATGTTCTGGGCCTAAACAAATTTGTAGACCTAGTATACAAGTTCGAGCCAACATCTGGAAAATTCCTAGAGGCACAGCTATGGATGGAAGAGGTGGAGAAGACTTTCACTGATTTGGACATTCCTGAACACAAGAAAGTGGAATATGTCTCCTATCTATTGATTGGGAGAGTAAATAATTTGTAGCTAAGCACTAGGAGGCATATGCTAGGAGTAATCACATGGGATAGATTTCAACAGGCCTTTTATAGGGAATTCTTCCCGGATAGTGTCAGATAAAAGATGCTGTAGGAATATTGCATGTTGCAACAAGGCAAGCTGACTGTTGAAGAGTATGAAGCAGAATTGAATAGGCTGATGAGGTTTCTTCTTAAGCCGCTGAGAGAGAGCGAAGATGCTAAGATGAGTAGGTTCATTTCTGGTTTAAAACCAAAGATTCAAAATCAGGTAAATTTGATGGAGTTGACCACTTACTTGTCTTTGGTCAACAAGGCAAAGCTGGTTGAGTAGGGGTTAAAAGAAGATTAAAGGAAGGGAGGACTCGAGGAGTTAGGTTTGTTTAGGCAAGAGGCTAGCTGCTATGGTTATCGCTCAAGATAGAGGGAAAAGGCCTTTCACCTAACAAGTAAGGTCTTTGGTTCCAAGTTTTAATAGGAAATGCCTTAGATGCTAGGGAACCCATGATGTGAAAGACTGCAAATGGTCCTACAGTCAAAGATTCTGCATTAAGCGATTAGGAAGTCTACCTATTTTCTGTTTTAAGCGTGGACAAAGGGGACATAAAGGTGATTGATTGTAAGGAATTAGGTAAGAAGATAGTGTCTGGAGCACCAGTGAATAGACCTCAGGAACAAGGACAGAGAGCACCCGCCAAGATTTATGCCTTATAGCATCGAGATACCTCCAATGTCGATACCATAGCAGGTATGCTATCCATTCTCAGACACAATGCTTATGTGTTATTTGACACGGGTGTGAGCTTCTCATGTATATTTGAGTTGCTTACATCTGTATGTGGAATGAATATTAAATTGATGTCTGGATGTTTTTTGTAAATATTCCCTTAGGGAGTGGAACCTTGCTAGATAGAATTTGTAGAGATGTAAACATAAAAATAGAAGGTAGGCTTTTATCTACAGATCTTATAGTAATGGACATGATCGATTTTGATGTAATCTTAGGGGTAGACTGGTTGATGAAATACCAGGCTATAATCGATTGTAAAAATCTAGTTATGGAGTTTAGTTTAGCCAATGGAGATAGAATTGTATATAGACTTGAGGTATAAAGACTTGCAACTTTACCTACATACGAGTTGTGGGAGAATTCAGCTTTGGTAATGGTAGCTATAACACTAGAAGATACATCAAAGATTGATCCGTAAAGATACTGGTGGTGAGAGAGTATTTAAATGTATTTCTAGAAGATATACCCGGATTATCGCCTGAAAGAGAGGTGGAATATAGTATTGATTTGGTGCTAGGTACCATGCCTAATTCTAAAGCACCATACTGGATGGCTTCGATGGAGTTGGCTAAATTAAAGGTTCAATTGGATGAATTACTCAAGAAGAAATTTATTAGACCAAGCGTATCGCCCTGGGAGCCTCTGTTTTATTTGTAAAGAAGAAAGATGGGAGCATGAGGTTGTGTATAGATAACAGGGAGTTAAACATAGTGACGATCAAGAGTAAGTATCTGTTGCCTAGAATAGATGATTTGTTCGATCAGTTAGCAAGAGCGCGAGCATTCTCCAAGATTGATTTAAGGTCAGGGTATCATCAGGTGCAAATTAAAGCAGAAGATATTTCGAAGACAACGTTTAGGACTAGATACATGCACTATGAATTCGTGGTTATGCCTTTTGGTCATATAAATGCACCTGTTGTTTTTATGGATCTCATGAACATAGTCCTTAAGGATTATCTAGATTCGTTTGTTGTGGAGTTTATCGACGAAGTTTTGGTGTATTCTAAGACTGAGGAAGAACATGAAGAACATCTTAGATTAATCCTGAGTAGACTATAAGAAGAAAAGTTATATGTCAAGTTCACTAAGTGTGAGTTTTGGTTAGAACAAGTGTTATTCTTGGGACATATAGTGGATAGGAACAAAATCTCAGTAGATATTGATAAAGTCAAAGCTGTGGTGGAATGGTTGACTCCTAAGACAATGTCTTAAATCAAAATGGCAGGATACTACCGGAGATTTGTAGAGGATTTTTCTAAACTTGCAAATCCTTTGATAAGACCGACACAGAAGGGAGTGAAGTATGTTTGGGATGAAAATTATAAGAGTAGCTTCTGACAGTTGAAAGAGAAATTAGTGTCTGTACCGGTTTTATCTTTGCCAACGAGTGGAGAGGAGTACAATATTTATAATGATGCTTCTATACAAGGTCTAGGTTACGTTTTGATGCGAGGTAAAAGAGTTATCGCTTATGCATCTAGAGAGTTAAAGCCATATAAAAGAAATTATCCCACTCATGACTTAGAAGTGGCAGTCATGGTTCATGCATTACAATTACGGAGACACTATTTGTATGGTGAGAAGTGCAAAATATTCATGGATCATAAGAGCTTGAAGTATATTTTCACCCAGAGAGATCTGAACATGAGGCAAAGGAGGTGGTCATAACTGATCAAGGACTATGACGTATATATCCAATACTACCCTGGAAAGGCCAATGTTGTAGCGGATGCCTTAAGTAGGAAGAGGAATGAGAATTTAGCAGCTATGATCACTTCTGAGCGTCACTTGCTAGATGATATGAGGAAATTGGACTTAGAAATAGTGACCCAAAAAGTAAGTGCACGATTGGCAAGGTTGCAGATTCAGCTTACTCTAGTTGATAGGATCAAAGCTAGTCAAGTGGATGATCCGAGTATATTAGAAGTCAAGCGAAGATTGGAAATTGGCAAGGCCTTTGAATTTTATGTTGATGAAGAGGGTATCATGAGATACAAGGGAAGACTATGTGTGCTCGAATAAGGAGAACTTAAAAGAGAGTTGTTGAAGGAAGCACACTACTCGAGTTATTCCATCCATCCTGGTGGCAATAAAATGTATTAAGATTTAAAGAAACTTTACTGGTGGAATAATATGAAAAGGGAAATTGTTGAGTATGTATCCAAGTGTCACACTTATCAGATGATATATATTGAGCATAGGCGACTAACGGTGAATTGAAGCCTTTACCTATACCCTAATGGAAGTGGGAACACATTAATATGGATTTTGTCATGGCTTTACCTAGGACTAAAAGGAAGTTTGATTTGATATGGGTTATTGTTGACAGACTCACCAAGGTAGCCCGGTTTATACTAATTAGAACTGGTTATTGATTGGATCTCTTAGTATAGTTATATATTAAGGAGATCATGAGACTACATGGAATTCTAGTGACCATTGTGTCAGACCAAGACACCAGGTTTGTAGGGAGATTGTGGAAGAGCTTGCACAAAGCTTTAGGTACCAAAGTGATTTTCAGTACTGTTTATCATCCTTAGACGGACGGGTAGTCTGAACAGACAATTTAAATTTTTGAAGACATGCTAAGAGCCTATGTCTTGGACTTTAAAGGATGCTAGGATGAATATTTACCTTTGGTGGAGTTCGCTTACAACAATAGTTATCAAGCAAAAATGAGGATGCCGCCGTATGAAGTTTTGTATGGTAGAAAGTACCGATCACCAACTCATTGGGACAAAGTAGGTGATAGACAAATTTTAGGACCCGAATTGGTACAAGATGCAGTGGACAAGGTTAAAGTAATCGGATAGAAATTGCAAGCTGCTCAAAGTCGATAGAAAAGCTATGCCGATAAACGAAGAAGACCATTGGAATTTCAGGTAGGAGAACACATGTTGCTCAAGATATCTCCGATGAAGGGTGTTGTTAGATTTGGTATGAGAGGCAATTGAATCCCAGATATGTTAGTCCATTTGAGATTCTGGAAGGGTTAGAGATGTAGCATACAAGCTAGCATTGCTACCGAGTCTAGAAGGAGTGCATAATGTATTTCACGGATCCCTATTGAGGAAATATGTGCAAGATCCTGATCAGATTTTAGCTTTGGAACCGTTGGAAGTTCAAGCTAATCTTTCTACTTGAGAAAAGCCAGTCAGGATCTTAGATACAAAAGAAAATATATTGAGGAGATGTGTGATCAAGTACATGAAGGTTTAGTGGACAAATCAAACTGAGTGAGAAGCAACTTGGGAGTTAGAAGAGAAGATGCAAGCCATATACCCTGAGCTATTTGATGAATTAGTTAACTTTCGAGGATGAAAGTTTCTTTTAAGAGGAGAGAGATGTAAGATACAGATAATTAATTTATAATGAATGGCGGAAATGTAATAAAGTATTGTTTAAAAGGGTATTTTTGTCCTTGAACAGATGATTTTGGACACGAAGAAGTTATGTGCGAATGATCGGACAAATTTGGCTTAGGCCGGCATCTAAGCCGCCAACCTTTAATCGTAAGTTGCTGGCTTAAAGACAATAAATGATGGCCTAAACTTCGGCATTGAAGCTTCGAAAATTTCTAAGGAAATTGGTCCTACACCGGACTAATAGCTGCTGGCATACCCAGCTCAGCCGTCGTCGTAAGTAGATAAGCCACCAATGGAAAAGCCGGCCTATGGCTACGTTTTCCCTAAGCTATGTTGGCATTTTTCCTAAGTAAAGTTCCTCTATAAATAGACCCCTTGACCCACGAATTTGTCACAGTTCTTCCTCAGCAAAACCCTAGGTAAGTAGGTCTATCTCTAGTCTTTTAAAATTAATTTCCTTAGATAAATTTGTTTAACTCTAGCTTTTCATATGATTGAAGGAGATTCAAGATCTAGTGGAAAAACCCTAAATTGGATTTGGAGAGTTATGCTTTCAAATCGAAATAAAGGTAAGATCTCTATCATAGTCTTGTGATTTCTAAGATTAATAGATTGTAGGAAAATGATTATACTGATAGTTAATTACTTGTGACAGGAGAATTGATTGAATTAGGGTTGATGCAAGCAAGATCTACTAGTTTTAGGTAAGTGTGAATCCATCCAATCTTTGTGGATTTAAAGTTATGAACTTTCGTAGTAGTTTATTCATTGAGGATTGTATATATATGTATCTTGAAGGAATTGTGGAGATAGTTAATAACTCTGGAGGAATTGTGATAAAGGTTTCATTGAAGTGCGAACGAGATAAGCAGGTGTGTTGATATTCAAATAGGCTTATGGAAATTAGGGTTAGGGTTTCATATTATAGTTGAAATTGAAATTGATTTGTAATATATATTGATAAACAAGAATACTTGTGATATTAGGGTTCCTACTTTGTTAGTAGTTACAGTTCGGGAGATTTGGATTGAAAGCAAATCCAAGTACGACCTTACCATGTCTGATTGTTTGTGCTTGTAGGATTAGTTTATAAATCTAACTTAATTATATCGGACTTTAATTGAATCGAGTGTTGGTTGTGAGTGGCCGTGGTTAGTAAAGACCACGCAGGAGTGTGATAGTAACACTGGCAACCTAATGATCCTTGTGTGTCGTTGTCCCTAATGGAGTTGCACTTGCAGATGATTCCGGTAGATTCGGAGTCGTTATCAACTTAATTGTGGAACGCAACTATATATATGTATACTTATTATACTATGGCTTTTATCGGGGTCATGAGTTACTTTAGGTTTAAGACTAATTGCAAATGATCCTAACTGTGTTGGTTGTAGGCTTAAGAAAAGATAATAAATGGTGCTTGTTACATTAGCATTTAAGTTGTACGTGATATTGTGTTATGTGATCATGTGCATGTGGTTTTGGTTTGGCATACTGGGCATTTTTTCTTAAATCCTTATTTTTCCACAGGCACAGGTAAAGATTCTATTATTTATGATATGATGGGATACGTCATATTAGTGGATTATGGGGAAATGATAGTGCATTAGGCCCTTCTGCCGACAACTGAGATTAGTATATTGTGGATAATGGATCAAGAAGAAAAACTTTATATTTGATTGGTTATCTTTGAGAATTTTATGATGTTTAAGAGATTATTTTATTTCTTTAAAATTGACTTGTTTAGTTTATGATTCAGAAGAATTGTGGACCTTTTATTTTATGAGTATCCTTTATTTGTGAGATTTTGGAGATATTTGAGATATATACTTGATGATTAGAAATTATAGCCTTTGCGTGCCAATCTTTGGTAGTGACACATGGCGAGCTAATAACGCCTTAGGTTAGGGCGTTACAGATATATTTTTAGACATTCAATGGAGAAGAATTTAAAACTTGGGTAAACATGGTAGAACAATTTTTTATGTTAGATGACACACCTGAACACCTCTAGGCTAAGGTGGCTAGAATGTATTTAGATGAAAAGCTATATGAGTGATATGCTTCTTACTTAAAGCTGAGAGCAGATGCTACACTAATCACATAGGAAGAACTCACCGAAGCATTGTAAGCTTGATTTAATGAGTGTGCATATGTAGATCCTATGGCCAAACTTAAAAATTTGCACCAAAGTGAATCCCTACGAGATTTTCTCAATCAGTTCATACACCTATAAGCCTAAAACCAGCTTATTGAATCACAACTCATTAATTGCTTTCTTAATGACCAGAGATATAAGACCTAATACACAGGTTACAATACCTAATACACATGTTCTGGCCTAGTACCATAGTCCAAGCATACATACTGGCTAAACTTCAAGAAGCTACTACAACCTCAATCAAACCCTCGTTAGAAAGCCAAAAAGCCACTTCCTATAGCTCACACACATCCTATTCTCCCTTAAATATTCTACCACCATCACAAACACCTCACCTACATACCTTACCTGCACCATTATACAGAACCCTTCAAACACCAACGTGAAAACTAAACCTAGAAACACAAACCCAAACATTAATGTCTTTAGGAACACTCATAGAATATCACCTGAACAATTGGAAGAGAAACAGGGTGAGAAGTAGTGTTTTTGGTGTGACGAAACCTTTAGGCTAGGCTATAGGTGTAGAAATAAGATATTAAATCTCTTAGTAGTTGGCAAGGAAGAGGAAGGTATGGAGGAACTGGAAGACATGGATGAAGTGGAAAAATTAGAGGAAGACTTCGCAAGGATAGCAGTAATGTTGAACATAGTATGTGTGTGAGAGGGCTCTTTAAGAAAATGAAATTAAGCATCCTTATTGATATTGGAAGTTCATTTAATTTTATAAATGAAGGATTGGCCAAGAGTCTGAATTGTAGAATGACATTAGTGGAGCCAATTACTATCAACTTGGCTAATGGGGTTAAAATCTATAACCATTACATGGTTCTCAATTTTTTTTTTTTTGGGAATATGGAAGAAGTAGAGTTCCATTCAGATTTTTATGCATTACCTTTGATAGCTTATGACTTGATCTTCGGCATGTTGTGGTTGGTTTCCTTAGGAATGATGTGATAGAATTTCAAATTACTAAGGATGGAGTTCTAATGACAAGGATTAACCTATGCTTTGTTAGGATAGAATGAGATGGTTACTCCCATCATTGGTAAAGCAATGTCTACTATGCTAGCTACTACTATTTCTGCTCTAAAAGTTTGATGTTCGGTTATAACTAGTGTATTGGCCACTAGTAATCCTGTCATGATCCTATTAGAAGCCTAGTATAAATATCCTGAAGTTATCATATCACATGTGGACTAGTAATATGGGAACAATTTTGCAAGTCAGAAATTGGAAAACTCTATTTAATCTTTGCTATGCAAGTTTTAATTATATAAATACATATGGATAACTAAGGAAATACGATTTCCTTTAGTCCATTGGGACCGTAGAGAGTCAGTATCCCCTACCAAATAATGACATTGAATACTATTCACATAATGCAAAAATTCAAATAATTATACAATTAAGTTCATTCATTCCTAACTTTACCTTACACAATACAAAACCTTAAACTCATATACTATACTTATAGTTTCTATTCTAAGCTCATCTTCTAATATTCCATAACTTCATTGTGGAAGTGCTCTCTCTCAACACATTCTTAGCCCATTCCCAACATAACTATTCCTATATAAAAGCTGTAGGGGTGTGATTTTAACTATAGCTCAGTGAGGTAACCTGACTAGAGTACACATTAGGCAATAACAAGAAAGTGTAATTAGCACGTATATTAATTAGACAATCAATCATATGCATAAAAACAAATTTAGACAACATGGAATCCAAACAGGATAGAGATTTATGCTCTCTTATCAAGGTTAGAAGGAAATTATGATAACCGCACCTAGGAGAAATAGAGAACCAAGGGAAGAACAGAATCAAAGAACCAAAAAGAATGAGTATTGTAAATTTTCACATATTTGTTTCAAGTATTTTATTCCCGACCTTGGAACAAAAAAACTTTATTAAATATTAGCTCTTTTCAAGCCAACATCCCAGGCGGGATTCCTTCAAATGCTAGTTTAGTTCCTAAAGAATCAGGCAGAACATGGCCAACCTTGCGTAGAACTAGGAAATTTATATTTAGAAAAACCAAACCTTACCCAAGAACCAAAACACTAATATGTAACGGGGTCACAACATTGAAATGCATTAATGCAAATTATGCAATGCATGGTAGGTGTATCATAGGGTTAATTCACATTAAGTCATATTTATAAGCGATCATACAACTAACAAACACGCTTCAACAAATTTCACACAATATATGCAACATATAGAATGATTTTCACCCTTATTATCTTAATTTGGCAACCAAACAAACACTAAGCAGCATATGATATTCTAAAATCCACATATATAGCAATTTTAATATATTTTTACATATGTAACTATACTACAAGTATAAACAATGTGATAAGGTCAAAGTACTCACTTCTCGATCCTTACTTAGTTGTTGTAATAATCTACAGAAAGGTCCAAGAACCGACCTGTTTCTACTATGAAATGGGATAAAAGATACTTATCACTATACATATAGTTATGTAATATGCCTTATTAGTGTTTAAGTGTCCAAAGCTCTAGTTTTGTTATTTCTAGCATTATTTTCATATTTCTCATTTGGTCGTCCAACTAATCATACTATATTTCCTTTCCATGTCTTCCTGAGGATCTAGAGAGAATACTATGATGCTTATTGTTCCTATTTCGTATTTTTTATTCTTATTCCAAGTTCAATTACTTGTTTTGTTCTATGTTTATTAAGTCTTAAATCAACTAGATTAAAGTTCATTGCTTCTCCTTTGGTTGAATCATCTATCATTTTTTATTTTCATTGTGTTTCTCTTTATCTTGTTTTAGATATGTATCTTTAGTGAATGTAATCATGTCAACCAATATGTATATATAAATCTTCTATTTTATATCCTTCAAAATCAAAGAAAGACTAGAATTCGTGTTTTAATTTATGCATGTATCCATTACATTTAGTCACTCGATTCTAAATTATATCTTATAAACACTTGAATTATAACAAGTTAGATTCCAAAACTTTAATCTCCTATTATAATTGTCTTTCATTTATTCAAGGGTTCTTGTAGGTTAAAAGTTCTTGGATTGTAAGTGTAGGTCATGAGCATGATGTGGGTGGTAATGAAATAGGGCAATGTATCATGGGCATGATGTAACCCATGATTAGTGATTATAGGCAAGACCACGGGCATGACAAGTATGAAATTTTTGTTAATGGAGATAACGGTCTGTATCATGGCCATGGTAGGCGTTAAGATAGGTCAAAGAAGATCACAAGCAGCATTACGACCATGATCAATGCAAGTTTTATGACATGCGAAGATGACTTCCTATATGTATTGCCATAACGAGCTCAAACTTAAGCACAATGAAGATCACAACGGTCATCATAGGAGTGATAGATGTTGAAAATGAGATCCAAGAGGACCAGGGTACATCATGGTCGTGATGTGCATAAATTTATTTTTCGAGGAGATCACTCCCCATATTACAGTCGTGATATGTCTAAATTTTAGTACAGTAAGGTCATGATAGAGGTAACAGCTGTGATTGGTTTAGGCTTCCAAGGAGATCACAACCATGATCACGGTTGTGACTATTGTTCTTTCTTAAATTACAACCATGTTTCAGTTTATGATATCAGATCTGTATTATTCTTATTTGATCAAGATAGCTATGTATATGGGTCTATTATAGTCCCACCTTTATGCTTACCACATAAATCATTATATTAGTGAAGTTGTGTTTGTTCATAAGCTTCTTATATGCATTTTTAGACTAGGCTGGGTCATAGTTATAATGTTGTAAGAGTATAGATCTTATTACTCTTCTAAATTTGCTATTTATTTTTTCATTTTTCATTATGCTAGTTCTAAGATTACATGAATAAATATTTGTGTATAAAGCAGGGTAACTTATTCCCCATTCTAAGGTGATTCCAAGTTTGTTATGCTTTCTAATGCATTTTATAAAGATAGTTTAGGAACAAAGGAGATTACCTTGGCCTTGAGTGAAATTTAAAGATGGTTTCCTCATATGTTCCAAGAAACCACTTATGAGAGTAGACAATTTCTCATTCTTTCTTCTAAGGGTTTTGTATGTAGAAGATGGTGTTTAACTTTCTTAGGGAACTGAGGATGGGGAAAGAAGTTGTTTGGTGTTGGCAATTGCTATTGTTGATTTGGTGAGAAGAAAGAATGGAGCTGGAAACTTTTGGTGCCTTTAAGTGAAATTTAGCAGTATTTTCATATGTGTGAGTTGTAATTTTGATAAAGGAATACTTTAGATCTTTTTTACATAGTATTTGGAATAACTTGCAGAATTTTGGGATAAATTCAAAATTTTTCGAATTAAGGATGTAGAATTCGAAATTTTCAAATTCAATGAGAGATTTACAGCTCATTGCTTGAGCTCTACTTTTCTACCATGTATTAGCTAGAAATTTAGAGAATTTCATATATAGAATTATAAATTAGGTAATTATAATGTGTATAAGATGAATAGTTTTATGATATAGAAATATACAGACAAATTATTAATTAGTTCAAGATAAGAAAGTTAAAACCTATTTATGGATTTCAAATATCATAAAAGATAGAGTTAAATTAACATCTAATGTTACATAGCTACGCAGTTAATTAATATTAGGTTTTTCAAGTACGCCATTGGAGTTTTCGTGCCCGATAAGCTAAATTAAGGTTTAGGCTCCAAAGAATCAGAATTTTCTGAATTACGTGTGTAGAAAATCAAAACTTTTATTTGGGTTATAGATTTATAAATATCGATATGTTTTTTATCCCATGGCATATTTTCCATCCCTAGCAATTCTACTTTAAATTATCATTTTCTAGCCAATATGCTTTAAAAATTAATCATTTCTTTTTACGCTTGAAATCTAAAATCGTAGGTATATAATTAGTGAATTATTGACTCGTGTCGAGTAATCTTGTCTTTGGTATCTTTTATTAGCTGAAA
This sequence comes from Combretum micranthum, assembly GCA_024138025.1. Taxonomy (NCBI): domain Eukaryota; kingdom Viridiplantae; phylum Streptophyta; class Magnoliopsida; order Myrtales; family Combretaceae; genus Combretum; species Combretum micranthum. Next base: position 932,190 of record JAMXBD010000020.1, read on the forward strand.
AATTTACTTGTTTTATTATATGATTCAATCGGAAAAATTATACATGCATTTTCATGCTTACTAACTAAATATTTATTTATGAAATTTTGTTTCCAATCATTGGTCTCCTAATGGAGAAGTCTCGAGAATTACAAATCCTATGATCAAATAGTCTATCTAACCTGTCATTATTGAGTTATTAGAGGAGTATGATGATTTATTTAAAGAACCTATTGCCTTACCTCCGAACAGATCTTGTCATTATAGAATTTATTTACAAGATGATGCAAGTCTAGTCAAACCTAAGACCATATTGTTACTCGGATATGATTAGAGAGATGTTTCTTAGTGGGATAATTCTCTCCAGTCATAGTCCCTTTGCATCCCGGTGTGCTTATTAGAAAAAAAGATAATGTATGGTGAATGTGTATAGATTATAGGGAACTAAACAAGCAAACCGTGAAAGACAGGTTTCCTATCCTTATATTTGAGGATCTGCTTGATGGGTTGTTTGTAGCTAGATACTTTAGCAAGATAGATTTGCGCTTTAGTTACTATCAGATTCTAATGCCTTTAAATGACATTTTGCACTCATCATGAGCACTATGAGTTTTTGGTCATGCCATTTAGGTTGACTAATGCTCCTTCTACATTTCAAGGTCTTATGAATGATTTATTTAGACCTTATTTGCGAAATTCATTTTATTCTTTTTTTATGATATACTAGTATATAGCCTTGACTTGGGTCAACATGTGACTCATTTTAGATCGGTATCTCAAAATTTAAGGAGGGAAAGGCTATATCTCAAGCATAATAAATGTGTATTTAGTGTAAACCAAACATATTACCTTGGACGCATCATTACTAAACATATGTAACAACCGATCCAAAGAAAATTGAGGCTATTGTACAATGGCCAGCTTCTACTAATGTGAGACAATTGCAAGGCTTCCTTGATTTAGTTAGGCAGTTCATACATGGTTTTGGAACCATTGCAAAATCATTTACCAACTTACTATAGAAGGATAGGTTTCAATGGACAGTAGAGGCTCAAGAAGCATTTAAGTTTTGAGTAAGTCTCCAGTATTATGTTTACCATATTACACTTAAAACGATGCAAGCGAGGACTGTATTGAGGTCATGTTAATGTAAGAGAACTATCCTATTTCTTAAATACCTACTTGAACAATGCATAGTGATACCTAGCTAACAAAAAAGGTTTTAGACTACTCGATTGAATTTAAAAGTGAAAGAACAAATTCAGCTGTTGATTCTTTATCGAGGAGAGGGGAGGTTCGGATGAATCAACTGGCAATGCATGTTACTCTTCCTGAGCTAATGGAGGATGTAAAAGCTAATAGATTCTTCCTAAGGGATATGAGCAACTTATTAAACAGCTGATAAAAGGCAAGGCTGTGAAACATTTCACCTTTGTTCAAGCTACCTAAATGAGGAAGGGCTGAGTAGTGATTGGGCCATCCTAGGAATTATGCTTGAAATTGTTACAGCTATGTCATGGCGGCCCCTTTAGAGGCCATTCTAGAGCATAAATGACTTAAAAAAGAGTTATTGCTGTGTTTTATTGGCCTAAGTTAGAGAGACAAGTGAGATAATTTGTAAGAGATTGTGGTGTTTGTTAGAGATATAAATATGAAAATGTGGCCAATCTAGGTCTCTTATAACCACCATAAGTGCTAATGAATGTTAGCATGACATTACTATATATTTTATTTAGGGTTTACCAAAGTCCAATGGTAAAGAAGTAATTATGGTGGTGGTACATAGGTTGAGTAAATATGCCCATTTCATGGCCTCATCTCATCCTCATATGTCTCTACAAAGTGGCATGGTTCTTTTTAGATCAGGTTGGTAAGTTCCATGGGATGCTCGAGACTATCACTAGTGATAAGGATCCTATCTTTGTAAGTACATTTTGGAGGGATTTTCTCAGCTTACAAGGATTTGCTCTTAACTTATCTACTTCTTACCATTCCTAAATTGATGGTTAAACAGAAGTAGTAAACAAATGTTTGGAAACCTACCCTAGGTACATGACTGGAGAATATCCTAAAAGATAAAGTTATTTTTTTTTTCCTTTAGCTAAATAGTGATATAACACTAGCTAACACTCGAGCTCAAAATACATTCTTTTTCCATGTACTTTATAGGTGACTCCCCCACTTCACCTTATTTCCTAATGATAGTAGGAATGCTACTGTGGACAGTGTTCAGGCTAGTAGGGAATATATGTTGCGCATGCTTAAATTCCATCGTAAGCATGCTCAACAAGGGATGAAACATGCCTTTGATAAGAAAAGGAGTGAACAAGAGTTTTAGATTGGTGATATGGTTCTGTTGAAGCTATAGTTTTACCGAAAAGGTTCACTTAAACACACTAAGGTACATAAACTGGCTCTTAAATACTATGGACCCTATAATGTAGGAGATCAAGTGGGAAAAGTGGCTTATTGACTTGCTCTACCTCTTAAGCAGCCATCTACTCCGCTTTTCATGTATTGCTATTAAAACCTCATCATGGTTTTAGATAAGATCTAGTGGCTTTGATTCTTGTAACAAGAGAAGATGATGAGTTAGAGCCACAAGCAATACTAGATTGGAAGGTTGTTAAAAGAAAAAATGGAGCTGATACAGTGGTTCTCATCTTATGGAAGAACTTACCTCCATATGAAGCTTCATGGGAATTCTTCCATGATCTCTGCTTAAGGTTTTGGAATAATCCTACTAGTCAAGGGTTTCGGAAGAAGGGAAATGCAATAGGGGTTTCTCGATTGGGTATTGAAGAGGAGAAAAATGAAAAATTAGGGTTTGAAAGTGTCGGAGACCAAACTGAAGTTAAGTTGTTTGAATTAACTAAAGACTTAAGAATGATTTGATAAGAGGAGGAGGAGCAATTCTAATAGGATTGGATCGATTATCAATAGGAATTATAATCCTGAGATCAGTTTTAAAGCGTATAGGCTTGGCAACGCAAATGAGCCTATGAGCCCAACATTTCAATACACTCTGCTCGACTAAAGAAAATGATGTAGAATATGACATAGCATTTGTTACGCATGCTGCATCAATATTATTATTATCATCATACATAGGGCATTGAGTTATTATATATATACATGATAGTGTAAGACCAAAAAAAAAAAAAAAAGAAAAATACAAATACAAAGTTTAGCTCCCAAATATCTTGCATTCGCGATTTTGGCTAGAATTTTATCTTGCATTCGAGCTGAAATTTTGTTGTTTGCTTCTTTCCTTGAAAAATCACTCTTCCACATTGCATTTTGCATAATGCTTTGACTTATTTTGAAATACTTTAACCACTTATGAAGTTTTAGCAAATTTTATAGTTTAAAGTTTTTTCTTTATTTTTAGAATGTTTTAATTATATTTAATATCTTTTTTTGCTCCTTGTTGACGAGGTTATAAGGGTTTTCTTTATATTATATCATAAGTTAATAACATTACATTATTTTGATTGAGATTTTTTCATTAATTTTGTTCTTATTAAATCTTCAAGATTTGTGACAAACAAACCTTTTTTGTGCATCATGTCAAGTTAAGAGGGTGTAGATTAGATTTTAATCAATGCATAATATCTATTTAGGAGACCGTTCATATCACTTTTAAGTACAAAACGCTAAAGTACACAATAACACTTAATTCATTATTGATCCAATACACACTATCTTTTGGCATTAAAGTCCCCTTAGAGAAAAAAGAAAAAAAAAAGATCTTTTTATTGCTATGTAACAAAGGAGTGACCGGATTCCTACTAGGGTATCTAGCCAGTCAGGGTCATATTAGAAACTATGATCATTATCAAGATCTTATATTTCACTCAACATAAACAATGTGTTCCCCAGTTTTTTATTTATTTAATTTGATTAACTTTCAATGAATATAAGTACCAGTTGTAGTTTAGGACCTTATTAGTGTACCTAAAAGATAATTTATGACCCAAATATAAGAGCACATAATGTTGAATAGGTTGATAGAAAAATCCAAGAAAGAAACATGAATTTTTTATGTCCATGTTTGTTCAGTTTCGTCCCTCTGGTATCGATTCTTATTGCTTATATAAATTGATATAATGCTATAATCTTCACATAATGTGGACCTGCATTAGGAAATTTATAGGAGCACCATTTTATCGAATAATCTAAGTTCCGTTTACCAAATATTGAGTGCTCACGGTTGCCTGCTTTTATATTATTGGTTAGTTGAAGTATGAGTGAAAGATAAAATAACTCAAAACAAGCAACAACTGAATTTACTGTGAAGGATGGATGATCGTGGAGTATTTAAGTTACCAAATTCGTGTAAAATATACCGTCGACGTGTTGGACTTGCTGTCCTATCCCGTTAGATGGAAATTTGCTGTCAAAAAAAAAAAAAAAAATTGCTGTTTTCATCTTGTCCAGCAAATAAATATTTGCCACACATTTATAATGATAATAATTATTTGCTTTATTTAAAAGTTATTTTATAATTTTTTAAACATATAATAACTATTTATTTACTGAAACAGAATAGAGATACCATTCGCTATACAGCAAATATTCATCCCTCGCATGCTGTACCAGTCTATTGTTTTTATCCTAATGTTTGATAATAGATCATTATTCTTCCTTCGCTTTGTGTGTAACATGCTTCTGAAAAATATAAATGAAGTCCAAAGACCTTTAAATGTTATTTATTTATTTATTTATTTTGTGATGATTACCAACCAAGTATTTGTAGACCGTTAGGAGTTGTTATATTCAAATAGCGGAGCTAAGCTCATCATTTCCTTGGATTTGATTTTTTAGGTTTAGTGATAGAGTTTACAAAATCCAGTCTTTTATAATAACTTAAAGTGATTTCGCATATTAAAACTAGAATAGGATTTGCTGGATTGCTTTGTTTGCTCATCAGTTGATCATCAATATAATCTAGCACATGTAATTAGGCCTAAGAATTGACAAATATTCAGCAAAATCTCATCATTTGATGCAATTCTGGATATTAGAGGAATGGTGTTTCACTAAAAGTTTCTCTCTTTCGAATTAGATAATCAATTCTGGCATATGTCAATCCCAATTATATGCATGGTTTTGATACCCCATGCTTCCTTGTTTGCACTTATGTATTCGAAATTATGAGATTGTCTGATCTTTCTTCTTGTTATTCTTGTGAAATCATTTACTAAGTGTTTTCTCCACGTCACTTTTTTAAAATTAAGATATCTTTATTTTGTCATATTTTTATTGTTTTTACTTCATTTTTCTGTCGTTTTTAAACAGACTGTTTGTAAAAAAACATATGACAATAAAAAAATAAGTATATTTCATTATAAACTGATTAAATACACTAAATACTGATATAAAACTAATATAATATGGATACAAATAAAAAAAAAAAAAAAAAGACTATCCAAATAGACCCCATTGTATAAGACGTGTGACATGCATGTGATCACTTTTGTTGGATCCACGTCTACAGCATTAGACTCAAAAGAAAGCAAAATAATAATAATAATAATAATAATAATAATATAATAATAATAATAATAATAATAATAATTTACAATAGTGCATATTTTGAAGTAGCAATCTTAGAGTCTGGACAGAAACTTGCTAAATATTAAGGGAACTAATGTTTTATTCTATCGTCTTTAGGTCATATTTTCAATCTGTAAGGGTGAGGAAAGTCATAAGCTTGTCCAACGGGGGAATAAGACAATACATATACATATACATATACATATACATATACATATTAGAGTTCTACTAAAACTGGATATTCCGCGTGATCCGAATGCCATAACCCTACAAACTAGATTACGTGTGACCCATGTGCTATAGCCCCTAAATCATCGGGGCACTATAAACAAGTTATTGAAACACCATGTCATCGAACAACCCACACAGGAATATGAGTTCAAATTGATATTGATAAAATTAACAATTCATTGTTATTTGATCATCTAACCAAATTTGTTATATTATATAACCACAAATTGCATCATGTTAATTTGTAAAATGAGAGATTTATATATATTATATATATATATCTAATAATGAATCCATTAAAACAATCCGTAAAAGATTGATTGAAAAAAAATAATGAAACTAAAGTTGAACTAGAAGTGTGTATAGAAAAGTTTATTGTTCCCTTTACCTATATTTTTTCTTTTGTTGTATTATTGATGGAGTAGAAACAATACTCTTATATAAGTAGAGAGTAGAGATAACATGGGTAAATTCTACTCATAAGATCCACAAATAATAATTTAGTCCACATGATCAAGTACTTAATAACCCAATAAGATATAATTAATTATACAAATGGACTGTTATCTTAAAATTTACCAATAATAAAAAAAAATTCACTGTTATTTTTATTAACATTTAATTTATGCTAGTAAAAAAATAAAACTAACGTCAATTTCCCAGTTGCATGCCCTTATCAGAGATCATTTGGAGTAGTTGAAAAGCAAGGATGCTTCCTGTATAATCTATCGACCTGGTTGTACTTTATTAGAGGAGGCAACGTGCATGGGCTCAATGCTCATTTAATATTAGAAAGTCAAATGAACTTGTATGAGTTTTTAAGGATGGATCATCACTCGTGTGTTATTAATTAAACAATTAGTTTAAAACCTTTATTTTGTCGATGTCATGTGGACCGTGCCGTCCTGACTGTCCAACGAATTTGGGCAGGTTGTACGAATCTATTCTTTTAGCCGAACCTCCCAGATGGAGTAAAAGATGGGTAGATTTTTGGTCATACTATCTTAGATAGATGTTTCATTGAAAGTTTATCAAGTGAAAAAATAATATCATGTATAATACTACATATGGGACTATTATAGTATCGCTTTTTATATGGCAAACTCTTAATAGAGGGTCTATCTAAAATAGGTGGATCAATGATATATCTATTTTTTTTTCTTCAAGAAGGGATATGATTGGTAGGTTTTTATAAGGTATCCAACCCAATAAATATCCTATAAGGTATTATCCTATAGGGTTTGGGATGAGTTTTTGTACAACATACAAAATCTTATAAGGTTTTAAGTTGGATTGTGGGACGAATATAAAACCCATTAGGAACCTAAACCCGTTAATGAAAGAAAATATTGAATTTATTTCAATTAATAAAATTAAAAATAAATTAATTTCAAGTTTATGTTTTTTAGTTATTTTAGGTATTTGTTTAATTTAATGAATAATATATGCATAATTAAATTTGTTGTTCAATTTAATAAATGGGTATATGAATGTTTAAAATTATAAAGCATTCATTTTTATAATATTTTATTTTAATTAATCATGGTGACTCATTGAAATGTTAAGGTAAGGAAAAATAAATTTAGAAGGATTTATTTTATACTCAAATATTAATGGGAAAATTTTTTTTTCCATGAGTAGACAATAAGAAAATTATGAGTATGTATGTTATAAGAAAAATATATTTTTTTAGATAATTTTAAACATAAAATGATTAAATCTTTAATGATTCTATCATATATGATGGAGTTGCGAAAACTTTTGGATAGGTACCCTTTATTTGAATTGAATTCTTCCTGGTTAAAGAATCTCTTTCTAGTTGCGATATTCAAAATTTCATGAGCAATCATTGGTCATTACTAATAAAATATTCCAAGTATCTCTATTCGTTCATTCGCAAGTTAGTTTTTATAGCATATTGAAATATTTTTAGGCTTATCGGGTTCGGATACCCTATAGGGTCCATCGGGAGGGTTTTGGATTTATGGACAAAAACCTTATAGGGTTTGGGATGAGTTTTCGAAAGTGTAAAGGATATCGGTTCGGGATTTATAAAACCCATCTCAGTTACATCCTTGATAAGAGATGCAGTGTTTAAATAATTGATTAAGACATAGGTGAAGGATATCTTTAACAAATGCAAATGCTTCCTAATCTCTTCAAACAAGTAAGTTTTCTTGGCGGTATCTAAACTTTTTAAACATAAAGAAATTTTACTTAAACAAATTTTTTACCCCAAAATAAAAACAAAATTTTTAAATTTTGCACCTATTGTACCTTTGGCAAGAATCCTATCAATTCTTCGATAATATGTTGACATGCAAGAGAATCTTTGTTAAAATATATATTTCTCTCTCTTAGTTGACATTTTTTTTCGTGTTTTTTTCTCTTCCCTCCCTCTATCTTCCCTCTCTATCTCAATCAATATCGATATTTTAACAAACACGTAACCTATGATCCATGCAGCTACTATCCACAACAAAAAGGCCTTTATCAACGTTTAATAAATGCTGTCAGACATTAATTAAAAGTGACCAAAGATTTTTTTATCATCTTTGATACATGTGACCTATAAATGTTGCAAAAGTTCTGTCATAGATTAAATACCTCACTACAGGAATTTTGATATTGGGTGACGTTTGCAAAAACTGCAAACGTCGCCCATCTTTTATAATTTATGTGTATCAATTAAAACATACTATTAGCTACGTTAATGGAACATTCATTTAATTTGTAACCCTTTATCTTTTTGCAAACGTCGCCCATTTTTTATAATTCATGTGTATCAATTAAAACATACTATTAACTACGTTTATGGAACATTCATTTAATTTGTAACCCTTTATCTTACATTACCCGTTACTAATTTTTCATTTTACAATATCCTATCTTAAAAAAAAAGAGAAAAGAAAAATCTGTTGTGACTTCTAAAAAATTCCCGCCATTTTAAAAGTAGTAGACACAAACAAAAAAGAAAAAAAAAACAAAAAAGAAACTTTACTTTTTACCATATCCTTCGTTCGTCCAACTCAAGACTACTACGAAAACCTCCTACCAATCTCCACCGTACGTGCTACAGCCACCTTTGACGGAGTCCTTCATGGCACTGGATTGATCTTTCCATTCCACCTCCGACCAACCAGCGCTTCGCGAACCCATTCCTTCACGGACAGTTGTGTAGAGAGGACTTCTTCGGAATCTTCAAGAAAATAGATCTTTCATTAGTATAGTCACATAATCTAGGTTCGATCTTCTATTTTTTTAACTTTCATTTAGTTGTTCGTACACATATATTTGCTTCTCGTCTTTGCATTTTTTTCCATGTACGATTTGGGGTTTCATTCTCGTCTTTGCAATTTATGCCAACCCACTTTCATTATTTGTTGTACGATTTGAAATTTTATTCTCGTCTTTGTAATTTCGAACAATCTACTGTCATCATTTCCTATATGATTTGGGGTTTTATTCTTGACTAACCCTTTCATTCGTAAATTTATATAAGTACAATAATTTATAATAAGCTAAACATTTAAATGCGAATATGGATTGATTTCAGTAGGGAAGTTAATCATTAAGAAAAGAGGGCACATGGAAGTAAGTTAAAGAAACGGGGAGATGAGTGATATAAACATTAGGTGCCTGAATATGAGAACAGTCGGATCGGAAATAGCTTTTTTTTTTTCGAGTAACTTATTATTCTTGTTGAGAATTCGGTATTCTGTTCTGTGAGTATGCTTATACGCATATTTATATAAATTTTGTTTGTTTGAAAGAAAATTATTTATTAGTTAAAATTGTTTTCATTTCAAAATATTTTTCCCAAACTTTCATTGTCCCTTTTTTTCTTGTCCCAAAAATACCATTACCTATTGTTTTCATCTGCTTGGTTGTGTTAATATGAAAGTGCTGAAAAAATTTACCAATATTTGTTGTCTTACTGAAGTCCAATATGTGAAAGATATAAAATGTATTAATAGATTTAAATATTCATAATAGCAACCTCTCGTGCTTATTTTCATAGTATTCTCAACAAGTATTTTTTTTTTATTTTTTTTCTTGTCTTACTGAAGTCCAATATGTGAAAAGTTCAATATAGTTATTAATAGCCCCCTTCTAATATGACCGATGTGATGAAGATGTTATTTCTCAAGTATTGGGGAATTCCTATTCATTAGAGATGGTTTCTTGCTGAGGTAGTGGGAACAATTATCCGGAACCTTTTACATTATACTAGATTTCAGCTCAGCAAAAATTAGGTTGTTGCTTCCCGGTTTTGTAGGTACTTAATGTAAAAGTTTTGCAAATACAATAGCTGCTTAAGCAATAGTTATCCTTTTTTCACAAACTTGCCATGTAGAATATGAGTTAAATGACAGTTGCATAATAATATATTGTCTCTCACTGTCCAACTCTTTGATGGGAATTCAAGTTTCAAAGATGCTCGTTTCATAGTTCATATACTAATGAAGCATCCCTTGTACCATGGGTGGTGCTGAGAGGAGAAGCAGGTTACCCTGAAGGAAAGGGCTTGCTATGTTGATAAAAAGAACAATGAACTATTACTGTGGATCATAGTTGGCAAGATATAGAATAGTAGTTTACATAATAAGGAGAGTTATTCTAGATTTGTAGATTGTGCAGAAGATAAAAATTCCTTTATATTTACAAAAAAAAAAAGTCCTTCACATATGCTAAAGAATCAGCTTATGTTCACTCGCAAGTCGCATGCAATGTGCATGAACGTGTGTTTTATAAGCCTGAGCACTCTTGGGTTAGATAGTGTGGGTAGGAGATGATGTTTTTATGAATGAGGATAGCCTCTTGTGTAGGTCTGCCAAAGAACTATTACTGTGGGCTTGTTTTGGATTCTTATCTTAGATGGATTGATTGGCAAAAAAAAAAAAACAACTTATCGTGCTAATTTGTTCATGCACACAAGCACAGGCATACACCTATAAATCCATGATCAGACAGAAGGTTCCACTGGATTGCTAGTTCCGGTTTGGGGACTGGTAGTTTATGTTTCAGCCCAAAGCAGAACCAAGACTGCCCCATTGCTGGGGCGTGTCAAACTGGTTCCTGGAACCACCAGGATCTTTTCATTTTTTTCTTGTCCTACTAAAGTTATTTTCATGTTCAAAACATAAACTGTAGGTGCTTTTGGTAGAACATCAACTAGAATTAACATTGTGAGAGTTGCAATACATGTAAAGGCTATTGAAAAGGTAAGTTATTTTGGTAGAAGATGTTGGGAATTTGTCCTTTTGTTTTCCGATCTCAACAGGGGAAATGTTCCTACTTAAAAGGCAAAAAGTAATTTTTTTGAAACAAATGGGCAATCTTTCTTTTTTCTGGTCTGTTTACTGTGTTGTTATGCATTGGCATTAAGCATTGCTGTCTTACTTTTAATCCTCACATCTGCTTACTGCTTGTTTATTTGTATTCTCCATGTATTGTGCACAAGTGTTACAGTTTAGCGATACCTCCTACTATACTAGAACAAGCTTCAAAATCTGGAACTTTGCTGTCCAACAAATATAGGCAGAGCTGATCTATCACTTTTTCAGGATTAAATAAAAATTAACCAGAGACAGTATCTCCTACTATACTAGAACAAACTTCAAAATCTGGAACTTTTCTTCATATTCTAATAATGTAAGTTTCATTGTAACTAGTAATAGATGGAAGATACAGTTCTCGATGTGAACACATTTTAAGGTAGGATAATTCTTTTAATTGCAGTCAGTTAAGAGAAAATATAACAAAGTAACTCAATTTGCAAATGTACGTAGGTAGCATATGTTATAAGAAAATGGGGTTTCTCTAATTATAAATAGGATTGGACAAATCGTCAACTTTATATGGAATATATAGATTGATTCAATAGAGGCCAGCTGTGGATTATGATTTTACTAATGATGCTATTACATAAAATGAGATATGGCAATCTTTGATAGCTTGAGATGTAGATATAAACCTTTCAATTGATCTATCATATGTGGATTTTTTTGGTTTATAACTTAGTTTATCACCATCAATGTGATTTTTCCTTGGAGGAGGACAAGGACACGAATGGGGTTCCTCCCTGCCTTCTAGTGTTAAAAACAAGATTCTTGTGATACCGTAAGAAAGCTACAAATACATTCAAGTTGTATGCCCTAGATGCTTTACTTTCTTTTCTAGAAACAAAAAAAATGTTAACAATAATGTATAGTTTTTGTAAAATTATTCAGATATTTTTATTTTATCGGTATATAAAAGTCATGTGTTAGTATTATTGATTTTTTTCTCTTGAATGAATACTATTTTTACTTGATCCATTGGGTTTGTCCTTGTGTTCTATTCTCTTCTGGTCTGCTATTACTTGGTTCTCTTAGTTTTCATTTTCATAGCTGGAATCTTTCTTAAATCCTATTGTGATTCCAAATTTTATTTCTCTGGTCTGACCTCTTCACTGGTTGGATTTGTTGTGTTTAAGTGCTTGAGTTGGCTTCATGGAGGAGGGTTGTTTGGAGAATGTGGCTGAACAGTGGAAGATTCCTGATTTCGGACCATGTTATTCTTTGCAATATTACATTTGATGCAGATTTCTTCAATTGTTTTGGAATTTGGTGTTTTACTTTGTTCTGTTTTTGTTTTTTGATTTTGGGTTTTGGATACTGGAATTTATTTAATAAATTTTTAATCGAGATTTAAAGATCAATATTTCACATTACATGGTGATCCTGTTATATGTTTGATTACAATATAGTTGCTTGCCTGTTGTACTTTTTTTTTGGAAAGATTTAGTCTTTAACCATTTATCACCATTAATGAACTTTCAAAATTAGGTACGTAATATATATAACCAGATTTATACTTAATTTATTTTTGTCTATTTTGAAAAGTTTGATTTTGTTAGTTTTGTTTTGGTTGCTGCATTCAAGTTTTTATCTTCATTATGTCATGGCATGCTCTTGTTTTTTTACCCTAATATATAATTTAACTTATCTTTTTCTTTGATTTTGCATGTCAATTCAACTCAATCTTGACACATTAGATCAGTAAGTTTTCAAAGTGGAGCTCATATTATATATTATATAAAATTTTCTCATTAGTATGATTGCATGAATAAGGGAGAAGCTGGACATGTGCTATAAGTCAGTTGATAATTTATATTTTTTTGTTTTTCCAATCTTTCCCTTTTCTTTGGCCTAACATTTCATTTTTCCTTTAATTGTGTGATTAATGCTGGGAGATATGAGAATTTTTTACTTTAAAGGATACAGTATGCCCGGGAAAAAAAATAAAAACAAAATTAATGGTATGCAACATAATGTTCCTTAGTATTCATGAATATTCATGATCAAGGTTTGGATACATGTTTTTGTTTTTTTGTTCTCTTTGAATAGATATTCAATATAGGAATAGATTGAGTTGTTTGGTTAGTGTATGGGCTGATCCCGTTATGGAGCTGAGTTGTTCAGTACGTATACTGTATAAGGGCTGATCCTATTATGAAAAGCACTAGAGTTAGAAATTTTCTTATTTCAACCTCTACTTATACAACAAAAGAAATGGAGAAAATTAAAATATTTGGTAGGCTACAGTAAATACACACACACAACACACACACACACAAGATGGGTTATACTTATAAGTATTAAATGATACACAAAATGGGTTGTACTAGTCCAACTCAATTCTTAAAGGAAAGAATGGTTTGAATCTTGTTTTTCATTTCCATTACTACAAGAATGAATACTACATAGCGAATTTTAAATTTTCATTTTATACTCAATTTAATCTTAACTTTTTAAATTGTTTTGTTGATTCATTGGCCAAAAATTGAAAATCCACATGTTGAAGTCTGGTTTAGATAGTGTTGGTTTCATATATGAATGAACATAGCATAGACATGCATCGTTAAAAAAATAGAAGAGCTTCAATATACATGTGGTTGTTAAAAAAGAAAAAAAAATATATATATATATATATATCTTTTTTCTTCAATTTTGATCTCACATGTATGACTTCATCCAAATGAAAAGTTTATTTTTATCATCCAACTCTGAAATTACATATTGAAGATGCTACACAATCTTTTTGACTACACTATCAATTGCATGTTTGAGATAAGTGTAGATTGTTAAATTGTTGATTATATTGTATTTTATTGATTTTATGAGACAATATTTTTTATCTTCTAATTCTTTCTTCCTATGGCTTCTGTTAGAATACATGGATAAGAATTGGATGAATTGCGACATTGGAAGTGACGAGTACCAACGAGGTGTAGAATTTTTCGTCGCATATATGCAATTGAAATATGGAGGAAACAAGGAGTTAAATTGTCCATGTAGGAGATGCTTAAATAACAACTTGTACACTGTGAGTGTGATTAGAGCACACTTGCTTGTTGATGGGATAGACATAAGTTACAAGTGTTGGATATATCATGGTGAGGAGCCAACTATTGAATTGCCTAGTGGACCTCGTGGTAGAATTCGTCATATAGAGAGTGAAATGAGATCTAATGAGGAGGTGTACAATGTGGCAAATGATGATGACATTGATGGGCTTGATGAAATGCTTGAAGATTTAGGGGCTTTTGCTGCGAATCAAGCGGAAGATTCAAGCCTTGGAGATGGCTTCGATATTCCAACAGATTTTTTAAGTGGTTTAAGAGCTGACTCACAACAAGACCTTTATCCGGGTTGTAAGTTCTCTAAATTCTCCTTTATAGTGAAGCTTCTCACTTGAAAGTATACAATAAGTGGACCAACAAGTCGTTTGACATGCTTCTACAACTTTTGCGTGATGTGATACCTAATGGAGAGTCTCTTCCCAGGTCATACTATCATGCAAACAAATACTTAAGGGGGTTGGGTATGGGTTACCACAATATTCATGCATGTAAATATGATTGCTTTTATTTTGGGGTACTAACAAGCATCTTACAAATTGCCCTACTTGTGGTACTTCTAGGTATAAGATGTCTGGAGGGTCTAGAAAGCCTATTCCTCAGAAGATTCTGCGATACTTTCCTCTAAAACCAAGGTTGCAGCGCCTTTTCATGAATCCTAAGATTGCTCAAAAAATGCGTTGGCATAAAGATGAACATAAGAGACAAGAAAAAATTATGGGCCATCCAGCATATGGGTTGTCTTGGATTAATTTTGATAATGAATATCACTAACAATAGCTATTAATTTCCATGTTATGTTAAAGCTAGACTAATATATGTGAAAATTTGATGATTTAGTTTTTTATCTAGTTGTGTTGCTTGCAATTAATATGTGTATATTACAATCTATTGATTCATTACTCAAAGTTAAGTGAATGATACCTGAAAATATTTATCCTCTGTAGGCTCATGAGTGAGAAATATTACTCCCTTGTAGACTCATTACACAAGGAAGGACAAATTGCCCAAAAAGCATGAGATCCCAGTTGATGAGAAAGTATATGGTGGCATGTCTGAAACTGCGTTCATGGAAGCTCTATAGAAAGAGTTGAAGTTGGCTGAGAAAGACAGAATTGTGGAGCAGACAAAGGAAAGGAAACATGCTCTTATGTCTATGAGATGCGAAGGAAGGTACTTTTTTTTAATCGTGGTCATAATATATGCATGTTTCTTCTCTATTTTAGATTTTTGCGAGTCACCGAATGAAGCACTCTAAGTCTGCAATTGAAGGGAAATTTCATTGTTGAGCATAGTTGCAGTGGTTAGTAAAATAGATCAAGAGGTTTCTACATGCTTAACCCTCTTATTTGAGCAAATGGCTTAGTATTCATATGTTATTTTTCTTAAGCTTTTAAATGATTCTTTGAAGAATCATTGTAACATGGATATATTTGTGATGTTAGCTTTAATCAATCTACGACTTGTGAGCATCTTTAGGATATCGCATAAAGATGAACCTTGGTTTTTAGTTGCTAGCTAAAAATACAAACTATATTAGATGGATAGACTATTCATAATTTTTTTATTGAAATTAAAAACAGAAAATTTTCTTTCCGGTATATGGTTCGGACCGTATACCGAATCGTTGTATTTTAGGTTTGACAAATTAGCCTATTGAACTGTTTTATTTTAGGTTGAAGGGAACGGTACTTGTTTTATTACTGTTTTGGGATCTTTTTCTGCTTAAAAGCTTCTCATTTATGTGATAGAACTATACAAAAGAAAAATAAAACCCTAACCTAGTTATAATTTTTGAGGAGTTTTATCATCATGCATGGAGTAGCACGTATTCAAAGGTTGCATGTCAGAATTCTGATTGATTCAAAATTTGTAAAGTATTTCAACCATGGCATGGATATTGTTATTTTGTACTATACATGGATTAAGACAATGATACGTAAAATGATAATGTATTTCTTCCTTGGAATGGAGTTTGTGTGAAAACATATGCACAAAAATCATTACACGAACCAACCTCGGGTTTAATTACACTATATGAACTGTTTCTATTGTAGAATTCAACCATCTCTTTTTGTTTGTGATAACAGTTAGAGTGAAGGTCTTAGTGATGAAGGTAACTAACCATTGGTTTTTTTTTTTTGTCTCTCAATTGTCTATATAAGATCCTGTGAGTTGCTGTTTTGATGGCATTAGATGTGATCATAAATGATTTGTTTTGCATCTCATGAGTCTTTTATACATTATTGCTGCTTTGGATCCATCAAGTTTATTCAACATGCATGACATGGTTGAGGAACTTATTTGATAATTTTAGACCCTGGTACATGTTCCATTTGATCTTAACTAGAAAGATATACCCAAGGAGAAACCTTCTTTTTCCCTGTTACAAGCAAAAGTGCAATGTCTGATTTTGAATACTGTATATGCAGAACACCGAGCTAGTTTCATTCAAGTTAAATGAATACTTTCTTCTTTACTCTCTTAATAGGGGAATTTCACTTTCAGCATTTAATGCAACTGTTTTAGATTTAATTTGTGTATCTGGATTTAGTCTCTTATCTCTTTTCCATATGTTGCAGGTCGTTGATGTAGGAACTATAGTATCTCCAACTATCTTTTCTCAGCACAGTCTATGCCACCTCTTTTGCGACCAACCAGATGCGGCCCTTGGGGATGCAATGCAGGCACAATTCATCCATCCCGATTACCCAACTGCATTTTACATGTAATCTATTGCCCTAACCAATATAAACATGAAGTAGGATGCGCTTGACATGTTCAACGCGGCTGCAAGTCTTGAAGAAAAGAGGCAGAAAAACGCAAAGGGATCTTGATAACATGATATGCATTCCACCACTGGTTAGTGTGCAAATATGTTCATTTGATTGTACTTCGACTTTGTATATGTAACTGAGTTGGGAATTAGAAGGGTGATGTCACGGTGGAATTGTATAACAAATAAGAATGACATTTACCGTGTGAATCAACATTTTTTTTGGTTTTACTGCTATTGTACACCGTCTGTATCTGAATCTGCAGAGTAAAGCATTGAAAACTCCCAGCAAAACCATTCTTAATAGGGGAGGGCTTGCAATTTGCAATGAAAACTCTAGCCTTTGTTTCTTTTGTAAGAGAGAGAGCACCTTTGTGATTGCATTGCCATTTTGATTTATTGTAGAACCAACCTATTCAAGACAATGCAAATAAGAATGAGTGTTCTGCACGTGTACCTACAAAGATTAAATCTCCACTAGGCCACAAAATATTTTCCTTACCTGGGCCAGTCAATTAGCTTAATGTTGATATGGTTACTATTCAAAAGTTTTATAATAGTTACTAGACAAGAAGAAACTTGGCAGATTGTGCAGTTGTGGTTGGGGAACTCTAGTTAGCTCTAGTTTTTAAATTTCTAATGTTGTTTGAGTTAACAAGTTTATTTTGGATGTAACTTTATTCATGTGATTGTGATTGTGATTTTGAATTCTTTCTCTGTAGGTGGAAGGCAATTGATTTTGCAACTTTGAGACATAGTTCCGCATGCTTTTACAATGACGATAAGCCCAAAACCATTGGTTCACGATAGACAAGGGCAAAAACTAGAGTTGCAAAGGTATGGAAAGATTTTTGCTTTGTAGGTTTTACAACATGATAATTTTTTTATTACATGAACCGTTTTCAAACCTAACTTGCTTCATGTTGGGTATATGGAAAGTAACAAGGGATTTGTCTCTTGCAAGTAGGAAAAGGGTTGTCAAAAGATGAGAAAGCCCAAAAACTAGCTTTCAAGGAAGGGAACATGGAAGACTGAGTATGGATAGTTCATCCTAGAATGGTACTCTGAAAAGTTATTAGAGCATGGTGACAAATCCTAGCCATTACTATTAGGATATTCCAAGGAACAAGAGCAAAGCTGTTAGGAAAAGTAGCTGTAATTCACTGGCATTATATAACAAGCTCCTACGCAGTTGAATTGATAGCTGGATACTATAACACTAGCCATCGAGATGGCTTTCTACCAATCACACAAACGATGGGAAAATATGAAGTGCAACTTATTTCTTTCTATTTTTCATAAATGAAAACAAAAGGATAGATATGACTTGGCAGTTTCTCCCTCAAGCCATTGTTTTATCATAGACACACATTAAAACTTCGCCAAATCAATGAACATGAAGTGCAGCTTATTTCTTTCCATTTTTCATATTGAAGAAGAAATCTATGTGTTGACGTGTTTGGTCTGTAATGCCTTACTTAATTTTGATGTTGTTTAGGCATGTGCAGTTGTGCAGGTCTAATTTTATTCTATTTTCATATGGTCAAATATAAGTACTCTATACATCTGTTTCCAAGTGTATTCCCACTATGCATGTTGTGTTTTTAGCTTTGAAAATTAACTTTATGTGATGTGATTTTTTGTTTTCCTATTAAATGTAGAAAACGAAGCTCCATGTATACGAGAAATGAGCAATGGTCAAGTAGATAGGTCCCAAGAGCGCAACCACGCGTCTAACAATACTGAATCTCCAGGTAAGCTTTATCATTATATGTAATAAATTATTGAAACTGTGTAAGTAAAAAAAAAAAATTCTCTTGCATTTGTAGCAACTGAGAGCTCAACACGATCTGTTAGTAAGAGGAGTGCATATCGTGGTCAAGCACTTGAGCGGGAGAACATCAAGCGAAAGGGAAAATTGCTAATTGAGTTTACTACATGCGAGGACGTCCTGTATCAGCAGATCAATCCTCAAAATTAGCATCTGAGATAGGGAAAGCATGTAGGGACTTGTTGCCTCTTTATGGTGAAGATTGGAGAAAGTTAGATAAGTGGAGAAACAACGAGCTTGGGAGAGAGTCAAGGTAAATACAAATTAAACTTTCCTACACATTATTTACTTGTTATGTGATGTTACTAATCTTTTTTTTTTTTTTTTGGGTATTGATGGCATGTTGATGTAGAATCGATTGAATATTGATGATGTGGTGAAAAATGACAACAAATTTGCTGTGCTGACAAATGGATGGGGAGTCTACTTAGAAATCATGAAGTAAAACTAAGAAGAGATGGATGCAGATTGGTGATGTAGCAAGACCTAAAGGATCGAATGAAGATGATTGGAAGAAGATGACGGAACAATGGACTAAAGAGATGGAAGAAGGAGGGCAATTTTACAATCCAATGAGCCATCAAATAAGGTAAACTCTACATACAAATTTTTCTTAGGATTCCAATTAATAACTGCATAAATATGTAACCGTTTTTAATGAATAGAGGACCAAATCAATGATTGGGAGAGAAGCACGTAGTTGTGTCAAATACTTGCATAGGTCTGGCTCTCGATCATTTGAGAGTAGAAGGAATGAGCACGTAAGTAGCAACTCAAATAATTTCTAACATGTAATAGTAAGCTTACTCAATTGTTTTAACATTTTTAAAACATATTTATGTATGTAGATCAATCAAAATCACCAACTGCCCAATGCTATTGAGTTCTTTAAGCTAACTGCTATCGTGAACCAAGGCCTGATGGTACTGTGGTTGGATTTCTCAACAAGCTGCTGAAGATTATGTAAGTCTATGGGTTAAGTTGTATTTTGAATATGTTATTAAATAAGCAACATGTTGCAGATGTTATGTTTTACTTGTTCATAATATAGGAGAAGATGGTGAAAATGTATGAAGAGTCACAATCTTTTGACAAGCCAAAGACACTAGAGGAGATTGTTGACATATTTATGAATGCAAGTAACAGATCTGACTACCATCCTGGAAGAGGATATGGACCACCATCTATTGGGAGATCAACACGAAGACAAAATGAGATGGATGAGTTAAGAGCTGCATTGCAACAGGAAAAAATATTACGCGAGCAACAAACTCAACAGGTAATTAAACTTTATATTTTGTTTAATATTGCAATTTTTTTCCATTAAAGTATGGTTGATTTTAAAAACTGTTGAAAACATATACATCATCATGTATCTTTTTCATATAAGAACCACACATATTATGAATTGCTAAGATATACTCTTGCAAGGAAGACCACACAACATGATTTTTATGATGGTTTCTAAAGCAAAGTCAAACAGTTAATTGAGTGTGGTAGAACTTATATAAGAGCTTATCGGAAACATGATTTAGTTTCTAAAGTATTTGAAATATAATATGTTTATGTCCCTAGATTTGCTCGTGTGCATTGATGTTCAAATAGTTATTATTTTGGAATAGATTAGAAGTTTA
Organism: Combretum micranthum; assembly: GCA_024138025.1. Lineage (NCBI taxonomy): Eukaryota > Viridiplantae > Streptophyta > Magnoliopsida > Myrtales > Combretaceae > Combretum > Combretum micranthum. The sequence continues at coordinate 952,604 of JAMXBD010000020.1, forward strand.
TATTATAGAATTTACTACAGTTGCAAATATTTACTTCATTCTTTTGTTCTCCAATGTTCAATTTAAATTATTTGGTTACAAATATAATAACAATAACAATATGTTCCAGTTTGATCATTTTGGATATAGGAAAAAGGTATTGTATAATATCAAGTTTAATTACCATTCTTGTTCGATTTTCTTGAATTGAATTTCTATTCAATGGTGTTTACAGCTTGCTCAACTAACTCAACTTGTAGAACAACTTGTCTCAAGTTTTCCCAGTAGTTCAGGTTAGTTATCATGGGTCTTTTCTCATTGTTTCGTTCATGTTTTTTTTTTTTTTTATCATTCAATAATTATATCTACATATTGTGTGACAGCAAATCCAAATGGAAATACTTCTAGAAGTGCACAAATCCTTCCTCAAATCCATCACTTAGAGATGATGTTGACAACAGTGAGGAAGAAAATTAAAGACTTAGATTTTTGTTTTTTTGTTTTTTGTTTTTTGGCAAAAGCAATTAGCATGAATGGGGTCAAATTGATGTGATAAAATATGTACATATGCTCATTTTGATGTAATTTGGAATTTGTGCTTATGTTATTTCCAAGGACACTAAACAATATTGTTCAATGTTTTTTAATTTTCCTTTACTTAAGGATAGTCATGGTGATCTTCAAGTAATTTTTGTGATATTAGATCTTATTACATATGGAGTGCATTGTATGCTCCAAAATATATCAGTGATATTTATTTATACATAAATTCCATGTGCAGAAGTAATAGCAGATATAAATTATACTATGATCAAACATGTGTATATTACTAATTGTGCATATGATGTATAATAAACAAGTATATAATGGCAAATCAAATCAATTCAAACATGAATGCCCATCTCTAATAAACAAGAACAGCCACGTATAAATGTCGCTAATTTAAAATAACAACCACATTTACAAATTACTATTTTAATTGAATACATATATATAAACGTTGCCAATGTGTTTGAATAGCCACGTTTAAATTGTGGTAAATAGGAGATTTGTCACATTTATACGTCGCCAATTTTGACCAATGAATATATATAAAGCTTATTCAATTTGTGCATGGCCACGGTTAAACATCGTTAATTACGTAATTTACTTACGTGTAAACGTTACTAATAAAAATATTTACCCACGTGTAAATGTCGCTGACCATAAATTTCCCTCATTTTATATTCGGTAGGATGAGGATAATCATATTTAGCCACACATAAGTGTGGCCAATACATGATGATAGGCCATGTTTAAATGTAGCCTAATGAAGTGTATTTGGCTAGCAAATTTTATCAGCGACGTTTCAATTTTTAACGTTACGTATCAAATCTGCGACGGACCTTTGCACGTCTATAGGCTACTTGTAAAAAAAAGTTACCAAAAATCTTTGGTCATGTTTAATTAATGTTTAGCGACGTTTATTAGACGTGGTTAAAGGCTTCTTTTGTTGTAGTGCCTTATATTAAAAAGTTAAACATCACCAAACAATATTTGGGTGCCTAATGGACTTTATCAGGCTACATTTAAACATAGCCTAGTGTTATGTATTGGCCACACTTATGTGTGGATAAATGCACTTAACCTTATCTCATTTAAATGTAGCTAAAATTTTTCCACAACGACGTTTATACGTGACCATTATTAGGGTTAAAGGTGGGAATATAGTAGAATTAGTGATGTTTAGCGTCACTAAATTATTTTATTACACATAATTTATAACCATTATATGTGGTTGTTGAGCTAATGTAGTGATGTATAAACGTGAAATTTACTATAATCCCACCATTAAAACGTGGATATTCAAACATATTGGATGTCTAAACATAATAACTCAACTAAATCGATTTGGTCAATATGTACCTATTTATTGTATATTGTATGCATAACATAAATTTGTTTCATCACGATACAATTCGTAGCTACTATTACTTCTGCACATGAATTTTGGAGCGTACAGTACACTATATATAATAAGATCTAATAACACAAACAATGCTTAAACTTCACCACATCCTTAAAATAAAGAAGTAGAAAACATAGAACAATATTGTTTTGGTATTCTTAAAAGAAACGCAAACATAAGTTCTAAATTATCTCATAATGAGCATGTCTAAACTTCACCACATTTGATCTCAATCTTGTCAATTGGTTCAACAACAAAAGAAAAATCTATCCGAGTGTTTAATTTTCTTCCTCCCTATATTACTATCATCACTGTGCAATGGATTTGGTAAAGGATCTTAGAGAAGAATCTCCTTCATTTGGATTCGCTGGATACAATATATTATTGCAATTATTGCAAGATTAAAAAAACAATTAATGAGATTATGAGAAAAAACTTATAACGACTAACCTAAATTACTAGGAAAACTTTAGATAACTTATTGTACAAGTTGGTCCTACATGTCCCACACTTTTAGGCCCAAAGGATCAAAACTAGCAAAAAACCTAAAAAAAAAGCGTTCATAAGAGGGATATGTAGCTATTTCATCACATTTTAAGCAAAAAGTTAGAAGATTTGTTAAACTAATGATTATCATGGTGCTCTGCACTACCAAAGAATTAAGACACCATAGGTCACAAGTTCATAAGATTTCATTTCTCTACAATTTCTATCATGTACATAATCCATAAAAGAATGCAGATAGATTATCTAGGAACATGCAAAATCTAGGACTTATCCAACAAATAAAGGCAAAATCTAGGAAAGTAACCATCACTCATATTGTAAGTTACTAAAATCTTTACATATGAAAAGATTTAACATAAACATCATGAAAAGAGGCATCTCCTGAGCTATTTGCCTAAAGTTAAAAAAAAAAGTAATTGCTCATGAATTAAGTCAAGCATCTTTTTGTAACTAGATCTTACTTCATCTTCACGAACCCCATTTCGACCACCACAAACCAACCCAAGACCAATGATTCTAATCATTGCTTATAAAGACCAAACTCACTCACAAGTTCGCTATGACATCTACATGACTAACTATGTCTAGATTCCACCTCGATTTAGATTTGCAGAAGCAAATTAGCTTGTGTATGCATTACTTGCTTATATAATTTGAGTAAGTATTAAAGATTAATATATATAACCCCTATGGCTGATTGGTGGTTGATCGAGGGTACAGTGATAGCTAGGTTTCCAGCGGGAGAAAGTGGGAATGGGTTATGAGAGAGAGAGAGAGAGAGGAGAGAGAGAGAGATATCTCTTCACTTCGCTTGCCTTTTTGTTTTTATTTGTGCATATCTATTTTTTTTTATTTTGTTTATCGTTACTTTTATTAATAAATTGTTATATATAAATATTATGTACCATAGATATTACTTTCATTAGTATATAACTAGATTGTTATATTAATAACACAAATTATTTAATTTTTTTTATAAATATTATTGTTGCTAATTTATCCATATGTAGAACGAATTTTTTTAAAAAAGAAAACTTTATTTTATTTCATTTATTTATTTTATTTTAATATTAAGCATTGATAGTTTATTTTTTTATAAAAGAGTTACAAATCTAATAATAGTTTGATATAATATAATTTTATGCACAAATATGACTAATAGTATATATTCACCTACGTTTAATAAGTGTGACTAAAGTATAAAAAAATGTGACATTTACAAAATCTACAAATATCACCATATGTCAAAATTCTTGTAGTCTAATCTCATTGAATTGAAGAATGAAACCAACATCATCTTTCTCTCTAATAGCACACATTAGTTCATCCACTCTCTCTCTCCTTTACTTCCTCTACCTCCACAGCAAACCCTGAAATAGCCTTAAAGCTCTAAAGCCCCAAATCGACTCAATGACTAAATTTATTTCCTCTAACCAAACAAAACCCCCATAATCTTTGACCACAACACATCAAATCCTAATCCTAACCATCGGTTCCCCCCAGTACAAACCCTACTATTCTCCTTTGTAGACACGATGTCTTTCAAATCTAGTGGCAGAGGTAATTTAGGTTCATCCTCGTCGAATGACAAGAAAGATAAGGACGAAATCGAACATGGAGAGGGTGAGGAAGGTGAATCGGAGGAGGAAGAATGTAAAGGTGGAAGTGGGGTTTGGAGGTATTGTTGGGCTTATGAAACATGGAGGTTTCATGGTTGCTTGGAGGGAAGATGTCGAAATCATTTGTATTAGAATTCAAACATGCTGTCCTATCCTTGTCCTTCTACAGTGGTGAAGTGGTTGTTTTGTCTTCGAAAAAATTGAAATAGAGATGATCTAGTGGTCCAATCAGAGAACAAGTAATAGGAAAACTCCGTCTGTGTCCTTGAAATCATTTTTTAAAATATATTTTACTGAATTGATGGTTTAACACAACTTAACTAGGTGAGATAGAGAGGAATATATATATATATATATATATATATAAAGGAAAAAATTCCAACTAGAAGAGAGAAAGTTTTTTTTTTTTACAATAGAGATTCTTTTTAACTCGTTATTTGCTAAGAATTGGTTGGATTCTAACTAAACATATAGCGGGCACAAGATTTAAAATGTTTGGGTATTTTTTGGATAAATATTTCATTTAGATACAATTTTATTATATTTAAAAAATTCAATTATTACTAGTGAAACTTACCTATTAAGAGATTAAATTAGTGTTTAGAGTCCTCTTTCTTTTGTTGATTAGTTGGACGACTTTTATGTCACAAGTTTTAAGATGTTAGTTTTATGTTTCAATCTTAATGATGTATTTGTTGACACCGTGGATGCTTTCAATCAATACGTGGAAAATTTGATGATAGATCAATTTATAGAATTATTATAATTGCATACAAATGTATATATGATCTACTTGAAAGTTGAAATCATATCATTGAAAAACTCTTCAGTTGCTAACTTTTTCATGATGATGTGGCTACAATTTTCTCTCAAATTAATCTATTATTAGCGAGAATGATATGTCCAAGTTGCACCAAGAAAGATATTAGACGTGCATTTTATATGTAAAGATGTCGCTTTGTCTTTCAACAAGGCCGCTTCAATAAGCAACTGCATGTGTAATGATTATTTTAAAAGGGAGAAATTAATGGACAACCACCGTACGTGATGTAAATGCATATTAAAATAATGGTTAACATTGTTCGATGGGTCAAAATAATGGTTGAGCTTTTCTGTTCAATTTTGTATATTTAGCATATATGCTCCAGGTTTTTGACACAGGTTTTTAAGTTTTTTTTTTTTAATATTCTTACAGACATGGAAGATTTTTTCGAATTTTTAGGATTTTTTTTTACCCAAAAATGATATCTCTATATATTTATTTTTTATATAAAAGTAAAGATGTTATGTGATTGTAAGCAGATGTATAAAAACTTAAAAAGAAGTTAATAAATTCATATAAAAGACCTTACAAATAAAATAATAAAAAAGATAAGTTCTTAAAATACATGTGATATGTTAAGAACTTCGAGAGTTTTACTACGCATGTTAATGCTAATTTATTATGTGTAATACATGTGATAGGTAAATACTAATTATCTTTTTAACATTGCATTCCTAAAATCATAGTAGTGTTTTTTAAAAATTATATACTATCTATTCTATAATGCCCCCACCTTCCAGGTGCTATTTGCTCAATTCCTTTCTTGTTTTCATGCATCGCCTAAATACATGAAAATCTCTACATCTCATGTACCAGGGATCAAGGCATTAGCCACTTCCTAAAAAAGAGATCATGCCAAACAAAAATTTCAACCTTGGAGTATCATTTCTACCAAGTTCTCCAAACTAAATCAATAGATACATACATTGTATTTACATATCCACAAGTGGAAATCATCTTCAATCCTTGCCAAGGTTTTGACCTCTTAATCCCATATAGGATATCCTAACATCATAACCTCAAAACATGAGTGCATAAATCAAAACAAATGTTCAAGTTGTAATGTGATTGTCCTATAAGCATCACTCTCTAGTGAGTTTACCTATCAATCCATTTATGTCTCACTGGATTACGCATGTTTCATACAGCCAAAAACTTATTACAATGAAGTTAAATACAAGCCAAAAAGGAAACATCCAAAGTCTAGGGGTTGCTCCTCTAGCAAAAAGGTAAAACTAATGAACACATCTTCTCCCTTTAGTCAGTTCCTTAGATCTTCATTGCTTGTACTGTACATGGGGTCAGCAAAGTAATTAATCCCCTTTGTCTTTTATGGAGCAAAGTAAGCACATACAGAATACAAGGCACACCATATGTATTGCAAAATTGTATACGATAAACAAAACACATGACATATTTATACTTTTGAACATATTTAAACTGCATAGTATTTGAAAATCAAGTCACCTTACCCAAATGTGCTTCAGCACTTTGTAATATTAATAATTGAAACTCTCTTAAAGCATCATCTGTGAGATTCTTCACATAATATACTAGCTACTAGTGCCACATTACTTTCAACAATTGTTTTGCTATCGACAAGCCATCTAAAATATCACCTCCTCCTTACTTGCCATAATTGAGTTCTTTTCCATAATTATATGCATGTTTCAGTTATCTGGGTATCCAAGATGGTCTTCACAGACTTACCGGGTTCACACCCTTAGCCATTAACTTACCAAGCCTTAGCGACCAACTGACCGGGTCGACTCTAGTTCTACCACATAAACTTATTGAGCAACACCTAACACCAATTTTCCCCTTGGTCTTCCAAATATTTGGCCCTCTCACAATCATTGTATACTTAAGTCAGTGAAAATATATATATATATATATATATTTCTAGCAAATTTTTAATCTTACGCATGCAGGTGATGGTGCTTCATTAGAATAAATCATCCATTCACAAACCGCACATTGGGAAAGTGCTACTCTCTTTCTAACTAACCATTATTCCACAACATGCTCAAAATTATTCAAATGAAATCATTAACATCACTTAGTTAGCTAGTATTTTGCATTTACTAAAAGAAATTTTCCATATCATAGTAATGTTTTCGAATATACTCAATTTGTTATATGATAAAAAGAAAAAGTATTCACTAGTTTTAAGCAGATCTTTGCTTTAGCTAGAAATTTCACCCTCAAGTGCTCTTTGCTCAAAATACCTAGCTTAATTCATACTTAAATTACTAAGATCATCAAAATGTTAAGAATTATTATACTTTGATTTCTAATATATTCTCAGCATTTTACTACTATATTCTTTTGGTTATCAACTTGTTTGGTTGTTTTGTGTATTTATATGTTCAAATTTTAGTAAAAAGACAATACCTAAGGCCAATTTAGTAATTGACCAGGAAAAAATGTATGTGAAGCTTTCGTCTTAATTGATTTATGCAATTTATTCTATTTTTTACATCGAATAGATTAGATAACTACCAGCTATTGATTTTTAGAGAAGAGATTGACATGCCAAACTAGAAGACTTTTTTTTTTAAATATAAAAAATCCACATATTATCTATTTTTGAACGAGTTTTAGAATTAACAGATTTAACATTCATGTTCCATGACTCCTAACCACATGTTGTCAATTCAATATTTATTTAAGATAAACTATATGATGTCAAATTCCATGAATATATAGACTGAACACTTAGAATCTGACCAAGTATGATTTTGTCAATTTTTCTCAATATAGAAAAATTCTTCTTTTAAAAAATGTCCCTTTATTATTTTGAAGAATAACTAAATGCACTCCAAATTTGTGTCTTCCACCACCATTATTATAAAGTCCTAAACTACGTGGGAAATCATCTCTAATCAGTAATAGATTTCTTTTCCCAGATTATATATATATATACACACACACACATATATCTATAGTTTCTTTTTTCCAAGTTTAGATCAGAACAAGGCTTATCTACCCTCACTTCTCCAGCTACCTCCCTCCAGCGAAAAACCGTCGGAACACCTCCCCACCGCAGCTACCTTATGCCTGTCAAGTGGCGTTGCGTTACATTTACCTAAAATAACGATAACATCCCTTTGTTTTTTCATCATATATATATTTTTCCTTTTTTTTTTTTTCTGTGAATGCTATCAAAATCTAAAGCTCTACAAAATGTTCTTACTTGGGTTGATTTCTAGCACTTTAGATCTTGTTGGCTCTCTAAGCTTCAATAATTTTTTTCCCTTAGAAACCCAGCAATTTGAGAGAAACTAATTTGTACCTGTTGGTGTTCTATGTTTACCGCCATTGGAATTGTCACCACAGGACTTGTTTCACCACCTTAGGTAACATTTCCTATGGTCACCCGCTTCTTACGTGAGACCATGTGTCTCCTTAATTTTATTTTATTTTTATTTTTACTTCCTTTTGTACTTGTCATTAAGTTGTCTTTCACTAGGATGTAAACGAGTCGAGTCGAGTCGAGTCAGTCGATACAATATCAAACTCAAACTCGACTCGAATAAAAAACTCAAAACTCGAACTCGATCGAGCTTTGATTTTTAAGTTCGAACTAGACTCGATTTAATACTTGATAAACTCGAACTCGACTCGATTAGCTCGATTATTCTTTTAAATATTCATTTAATTATAAAGAGTATTTAATACTCGATAAACTCGAACTTGACTCGAATTGATTTAATACTCAATTAAGCTCGCAAGCTCATCGAGCCGAGTATTTTAAAGCTTGAACTCGAACTCAATAGTTACTCGAGTAGCTTGAACTCGAGCTCGACTCAATTGTAAGCAGTCAAATTTGAGTTTTGTTTGAGTCGAATTCGAGTAAATCGCGAGCTGTCTCGATTCACTTATAGCCCTATCTTCCATGACAAAAAGAAAATATACATATATATTATTGTATTAGTATTGAAATATTTTGAATTTCATAAGGTTAATTAAGAAAGTGTGAAATAAATAGTATAAAAATATGAGAAAATTAGAATCAAATTAAAATCTAAAATTAGAGAAATTAAACTAAGTAATTCAACTAAGTAGATTGAATGAAATAGATAGTATGGTAAGGTGAATTAGTAAATTCAAGTTAGTAATTAATTTCAAATAAAAGTAAGATTAAATCACATCAAATTCCTATTTCATCATACCAAGTAAATTAAACCAAACCCAACTAGCAATTTAGTTATCTACCTGAATTACAATTTCTCAATTGTTCTATTTTTCTCAATTTAAAAAATTTCCTCTGAATTTGATACCTAAATTTCTCGACATCCTAATTATGACCAAATATTTATTTCAATCACCTAATTAGCTAAATTTATTTCATTGTCTTCAAAATTGTTAAATTAAAATTCTAAATTAATAAATCCATTTCCTAAGCTTATTTAACCTCTAATTACATATTAAGGCCATAACCAAATTGCTAATCCAACCCATAAATCATCTTAGCTTTAAATTCATCTAAAAATTTTCTGGAATCAAACACATCACTATTCTTATCTATATATCTTTTCAGCAAGATTTTTATTAGTATTTATCCATTTTAAACTTCTAAAAGGCTCTAGAATGTTTCCTAAAGGTGCCACCTATTGTATCATTTCTTACCCTACTTTTCTTTTATAAAAACTCTAAAAGAAACCCTAGGTAGACACTACTTTTAGCCTCGAAAATGAGTAGAATTTTAAATATTAACATCATCCCTTAACATTTCAAATATTGTCAATTAATATCCTTATTTTTTTCCTACACTCTTTTTGCAAAATAAAATCTGATTCACCATAAAGCAGCCACCAATTTACCTCTCCACCTAATAGAAAATTCCTCTTCATTTTTCTCTCAAAATAAACCCTAAAATACTACAAACTCATTTCTCATGTTAAACACTAGTAGATACTACGTCTTTTATGTTTTATATTTTTTTAAGTCATATAAAACTCGCATTAATCTCTTTTTTTCTCTTTAAAATTAGGTGCTATCAAGAGGGATTTTGGTTTAAAGGTAAAAAGAGTTTCATCAAATTCCTAAGAGTAGGTAGTGATGGTTTAAGCTTTGTTTGCTACCTCAAGTAAGTGTTTTAGTTAATTTGTGTTTTTAGTGAAACGTGTTAGTAAATAATAGGCTATGTTACTAGAAATACAGAATATAAAATATATTATTTGTGTAAAATATCATATGTTAATTGGTTTAATAAAAATAACTTGATATTGGCATTTTTATGTGTGATTTAACAAATTTGTGATATAAATATGATTAAAATGGGTTGTCGTTATATATATTTTGTTTTGATGTATTTATATCGTTTTTCTAATAATTTTTCATGATGTAACTAATTAAATAGAAATATATTATATATTGATAGACAAAAACTAATCACCTATGAACATAAGTTGTAATATTAATTAATGTATTAAATGAATTTATTTTTGAGTAAAATTTGGAAATGTTTTAGGATGTAAACTATAGAGTTTGACAATTTTTTAACTTAGTTTACTATTTTTAAAAGCCTAATAGGTGTGATAAATAAAAAATAAATAAAATATCAAAAGAATTTTTTTTTTGTATGGAAGTTTTATGGATGATATCCTAATATTCTAGTAGTAACCTGAAAAGTTTTACAATTTTTTAAGGTCATTAACCATTTTTAAAAAATAGATTTATTTATAGCAATCTGAGTTGTTAAACGTAAATAAAATATCAAATGAAATTATTTTTAATAGAAATTTATAGGGATGATATGATCTATATTCAAACTAAAACTTTTGATGATTTTTAAAAAATCATTTACTATTTTTAAAAATAATTTTGAATTCAATGATAGTATATAGTGACTTAAGTTTTTATTCTAAATAAAATGTCAAATAAATTTATTTTTAAATAAAATTTTGGTAAATGATGATCTAATTCTAACTTGAAACTGGAAATTTCGTAATTCTTGAAATTCATTTATTATTTTTAAAAAAATAATTTAAATTCATTTGACAATATTTCAGCCTTGTTATAAAATGAAGAAGTGCATGTTTCAACTTAAAAAGTTATTTTAATTGCTAAACTAGCTTGATTAATGTATATTTAGTTATAATTAGTTATCCTAGGTATTTTCCAAAATAATAGGGTCTTTTGTCAAATTGAAATTTGATAGAAATAAGTTAGTGAGCCAAATATGATAGTGTAGACATAAAAGAATTTTTAGTTATAAAATTAAATAAATGGACATAATATTGGCCTAAAAACAATAAAATGAATTATTGTGGGCCTTGTTATGTTAAATAGACTTAGTTGACAATCTAAGACTTGATTAAATTAAATGAATCAAATAGGCTAAATATGCTAAACAGGATTAAAATAGGCATCTAGCCATAAAAAGGAGATTAAATTTGATATTTAGCAAATAGATAGGCTTTTATAAACTTGGGGCTTAACAAGACTATAAAATTAAATTAATAATTATTTTATGTTTAAATAGGCTAAAATAATTCAAATGTGCCTAATTAGTAGAAATATGATCACTTTGATGTAAATGGCATAAAATAGGCCAAGATAGTAAGAATAGGTCTAATTTGACCTAAATAACATAAAATGGACCTAGAAATTAATTTAGGTCCCACTTGGCTAATATTAATAATATTTTCCTTTAATAATTGGTTATGGGTTTAAATATTAAAATATGATCCAATTTGACTAAATAACTACAAATGGGCTTAATTAGATAAAATTGGTCTAGAAAATAACCCTAGGCCAAATAATATTTTTAAGCCAACTAGCTTATTTACACTAAACAAGCCCAAACTAAATCTTAACAAGTTTTCTCTAACTATTTAGAGCCTAAACCTTCAAAATATAAACAATTCTAACTTTACGTTTTATGGCTTAAATTCCAAATACGATCCCAATACCCTTATCTATTCCAATTGGGCCTATTTCCAAAATATTTAAGTTATTATTGATTCTAGGTATTAAAATACCTTAAAGGGCTCAAATTATTTCTATAGGCCCAAAAGCCCTAAAATACCTTTAGTGGGCTTAAATAGGAATCAGAAGGTCCAATAGCTTAATTAGGTCTAAATTAAATTCCAATTGCGCTTAAACATTGTTCTTAGGTCCAATAACCAATATTATCTTATTTGGATCTAAATTCAAAATAATGCCATATTGCATCTAATTTAACATTTATATTTCTTAATGGACTCAATTCCTCTACCTTAAAGTCCATTACCCTTAAAAATTAAACACTTGAAAAATTTCTTATTGGGCCTAACCTAGGATCCCTAAAGACCTAATGCATCTAAATAATAAATTTGATTTCCGAATTCTATGGCTAAGTCCAAATTATCTAGGCTTAACTCTCTTAATTGGAGCTAATTTATTTATAAACCAAAGGCCTTATGTTAATTGCTGATCAATACGACATGAATCTTTTATTTGTATACTTAATACTTATACAAATTACCTTTATTGATAGATATTCAATTAACCTATTGTCTTACTTATGATCCTTTACTATCTGCTGTTTCGATATTAGGTACGTAGTGACTTGCATGTTGCTTGCTAGGGTGAGCATACTAAAATGAACTAATACTTAAAGATAGCCTAATTAATTATTTGATTGTGCTTCATTATTTAATCTGGTTTGAGGAGTAACAATCTTGTTAGGCAATGCTAACATGGTAACTAGGTTCTTAGGCCACTTTGGTGGTTTGGTGGGTAACTGATAGGGCAAACAGTATTGAGATAACTTCTACTTAGGCTAAAAGATAAGTAATGCAATCTAGTTCATGTTTATGGGACCGATTAAGCTGGATTATTGTATGGACTAACATAAATAGAGATGTGTGATGGGTTATGAACCTTAGACGAGACTATTATTAGATATTCTATATGAGATATAGGTATTCGAATTACCTATATCAACATTTTAAGCAGTTGCTGTTATTCAGGATCCCCAGATTCCTATGGCTTTGGTATCCAAAGTGTAAGTGCTCTCATGTTATTTGAATTGCCTTAGATGATAACCTTAAACTGTTGGTTGTTGCATTACATGTAGTTTAAGTGAGTTTGCCCTATCACGTATGATTACATTGCTGTGTACTAGGCTTCAACTCATTCCTTCTTTTTCAGTGTTGGTGATTTCGACTTTGATGCTTATGCATCTCTCAAGTATGGGATGGATCGATATGAGCTTATTGATGAGCGGAGTGGTTAAAAACATGAGATTATGTGTTCTTCTTAAATAAAAGTAGTAGTTATCTTTTCAAACTTGTATTCTCTTTTGAGGCCTTGGTTTTTGCTCGTGGTTATAAAAACTTTTATTAGATAACATGTATTAATTTTTTACTTTCCTTTGATACTTTATTATTATTTTTTTCTACTACTCAATCCAATGTTTTCAAAACCTAATTATATGATTTCAAAATCTAAAATTGATTAGCAATCAATCACGATAAATAAATAGTTTAGGGTAGCCATAGCGTATAACGCTTAAATATTGTACATGGTGGAAATGAACACGTTGTGATCCTATTATGAGCATAACAAGTGTTCTACGTATTATATAAATGTCTAAATTACTATTCAATATTATTTTTTTCATACATTTCTTTGTTTTTATTTTTTATACATGAATATGTATTTATATTTTTGTCCTTCTCGTTTATGTACTCTGACTCACCAAGTAAATCCTAAAATATTCAAATTCAATTCATACCACTAATACATATTTGTATCAACTATTTATCATTTTAAGTTGGAACTATCACATCTTCCATGTCTTAAAGTATGATTAAGGATTATTTATCACATATATACACATGGTGTACATTACTTATCCGACCTTTTTCCTTCTTTATTTACTTTCTTTTATTTTTTTTATTTATTTAAAAAAAATTGCACAAGCTCAAGCCAGACCAAACATGCCTTGCCCAGGATAGGCCGGTTTTGGTTCCCAATAATTGAATTGGGTCCTAATGGGTGCAAATTAGATTAGACTTATAGCGATATCTAATCAGGAAATTGGATCCTCTCAATTTATTTTTTTATCCGATTTTTATAAATTCATTTTCTCTTTAATTACTACCTCAGTGCAAGAAAAGTAGTCTTAGAGACACAAATTTTTGTCTTTGAAGTGAAATTTTTGTAACAAAAAAGCAAAAAAAAAAAATATATATTTTACCACGAAAATCATCATCGTCAATTTTGTTTGTGACGAATTTTTAAGTCTATCTCAAAGTTCACGACAAATAATTCGTCACCAATACTTGTGAATTTAGTTGCAAATTAGGTTTGAAAGTTTACAACATGAGAATTTAGAGACATTTTTTTTCATCACAAATGTGTCTCCATTCATAATTTATCAATAATTTTTTTTTTATATTTCTTTCGCAAATGAATTCAAGTTTTTTTTTGTTTAAATTATAATGTAATTTATTAATTTTTAAAATCTATCGCAAATCTGTCTCTATTTTAATTATCAATGCAAATAAATAATAATTGTTTAAAAATTCATTGCTAATTCTGTCTCTATTTATTACAATATGGTAATAAAATATTCTGTTTGATAATTTTCATATTTAATCTATCTTAATTGACTATATATTCATTAAAATAGCATTTTTTCCCTTAAACCCATTTATAATACATAAAAACTAAAAATAAAATTTCATATGTTCATCAAAAGTACTTATCATACATGCAATTGTTATGACTTCAAATAGACAATATCATATACAAACTACTCAACATAAATTCTAACAAACAGTCAAAATACATGTGATGAAATAAACTTGAAATCTGATAAAAATCACAAAGCTTGCATATGAAATGTAATCTATAGGGTGTCAAGATCATTTCCCTCGAAGGTTGACAACTTCCACTAACAAATTTCTTATATGATTTTTCAATTCTGTCTTGAACTATTTTTCTTTTCTCTAATTTTCTTTGAACTCTCGCTCTCTATTTTTCATTTGTTCTTGCTCTCTTTCCTTTATTTTTTTTTTTGCAACTCGTGCTCTCTCTTTTTAATTTTTTCTTGCATATATGATTGCATGTTTTGTAGTATCTCTTGAAGTTTCTCTTGAGTAATGATGGATGATGATGATGAATCGCCACAACTTGAACTATACGAAGATGGAATCCTACTATTCCTAACTATGTTATGCGATATTTCCCTAAATCCAAATAAAATATATGCCCCCATGAATCTTTATCAATTTTTTTCTTTTAATGACTCAATATATTTTTTCAAAAATTTGATTAAACATAGGTACACTAGATTAAATGAGCATATGCAAATGTTATAGCTTAAAACTTTACTTCACTGAAACTAAGATCCAACTAATAAAAACCTCTTAACACAAAACATACTAAACTCAAACACATAGGTGCTCATGTATTATTAATCTTTTTCGAAAGTCATATCTACGTACGTATATATTAACTATCAAAGGCGAAATAAGAATTTGTCTCTCTAAAAATCATTTGTACATGTGTGCATATATTATTTAAACAGAGATAGAGTAGATTTTATCTTAACAGTCATGTGCATATGTGCATTCAGAGATAGATATGAGATATAATTTTAAAAGAAAATATGTCGCTAAAAAATTTCCCCTTTCCACTATGGAATTAGAGATAGATTTGTAACAAAATTAATTTTCTCACAAATCATTTAATAATCTGTCAAGGATTGCATTGTTAAAACATAAATAAACTATTAAATAAAAAACTATTTCATTTTATGACCTTGTTGATGTGTTGTATTTCTGGTGCTAATAAAATATTTAGAGACAAAAAATTATTCTGTTGTCGAATTTATATCTCTGAGTAGTATCTTGTGTAATTATTTGTTAAAATTATTAGAAAAAAATGAATCATGATGATTTTATGAAGTATTCCAAAAATTTTAACAATCTCATCATTTTAGATTTTTTTTAAAGTAGTTCTTGACTAATCGTGCTAAAAAACGTCTATCGAGTATTTTAAAAGTGTTTTTTTTCGCACCAAATAGTATTAAAAATAAACTATTGGACTTGTTTGACATTTTGTAACATACATGTATTATCTGATTTAACTTTTCATGAAACTAAGTACTAGTGTTGTAGTTTACGACTTTCGTGTACCTAAAAGCTGGTTTACGACTCAAACACAAGAGCATATTTCCCCCGAAAACATTGTAAATGGGTTGATAGAAAAATATACGTAAGAAACATGAATTTTTAATTTCCATTTTTGCTTAGCTTGGTCCCTTTAGTATGGATACTTTATTGCTTATATAAATTGATATAATGCTATAATCTTCGAATAACGTGGAGCTGAATCAGGAAAATTATAGGAGCACCATGCCTACTTTTGATATCATATGGATTAGCAGAGGTATGAAAGAGAGAATGATTCAAAGCACACGATGACGAATTTCCTCTGAACTCTGAAATGGATGGCCGTGGAGTATTTAATTAAGGTACCAATTCGTGTAAAATATTTCCGTCGACGTGTTGGACTTTGCTGTCCTATCCGTACACAACTGCACCTCGCAGGTTGTACGAATCTGTTCTTTTTATCCTAATGTTTGATAAGACATCATCATTCTTCCTTCGCTTTGGGTAACATCCGTCTCAAAAGTATATATGCAGATAACCCGCATCACCATCCAAACTATGGATTATTTGGATGTTGATTTTCATTTATATTTATATGTTTATCTAATTTATATTTATATTTTATTTATATTTAATATTATTAAAACTAGATTCAATTGACCGATTTGATCTGATTTAATTGGAATAGACAATAAAAGAGCTGATTAGTACAAATAAATTATTTTTGAGTTGAATTGGTCAAACCTAGATAACCCAGCCGAGTTATTGGTATAAATGTAGCTTATTGTATAAAAAAAAAATTCCAAAAAATGCCAAAAGCCTAAAATAGTAAAAACGAAAAAAAAAAGAAAGAAACCCAAAACTTCTTAAATCCAAATCCTCTTTTTCACTTACTTTTTCTCTTTAGCCTTTACTTTTAGAAACTAGAGCCCCACGCGTAGCCTCCATCATGGCTCAACCTTACCACCTCCATCATCGGATAGCACTCACCACCTCCAGCCGCGCTAAACCTAACAAACCATCTCTACCAATCTATCACCATCTTCATTGAAGTTGCACTTTGCGTTGCGGAGATCTTCACCAAATAGAGCATGTTGCATTCACTTTTGTTTGAATCTCCATAGATACTACCCGATATAAAGTAGCTTACTCAAAGCATTGGTTTTAACATAGAGTCTTCCGTTTTAATTAGTAGATTGACCTAAAAAGTAATATGTCGGAACAGGACAAAGTTTTAAAATTTACATAAAAAACAGTCTTTATGATTTAAATAGAATAAAATAAAAAATCAGACTTTAGTATTAAAAAAGATGGTACCATGACTTTCATGTGGTGGGTGTGGGTGATTAGAAAAATGGTTTGGCTTTAAATGCGACTTAACCCGTGTAGTGCATGCATCATATGAGGTGATTGAGAGAAATGATGATTTTAAAATGACAAGACAAATAGTGCACGCATCATATGAGGTGATCAAGAGAAATGATGATTTTAAAATGATGGACAACTAGTGATTGGCATCTCTAAAAATTTTTAAATGATAGAACTAACAACCGTAGAGGGTGGAATTTTTTTTCTTTTTTTGGCCTGTAGTAGGCAGATTCAAACTGCAAAAATAATAAATAACGCATAATTTTAATTATAATATATATTTTTAAGTTAATTTAAATTTGATCCAAGTTCCTTCTTGATAAAATCATTAATGAATAGACTAATGAAATTAATTAATTATGGATTTAATTGTATATATTTGACTTTTATAACTAAAATATAACTTATACTTTTATTTTTATTCATCCGGTTCGACCTCCGATTGAACTCGATTCGGTCCCTGACCCCTAGCATGTCTAAGTCAAACTCCAGTCTGGTTCTAATAATATTGTGTGTATTTAATCTGTTTTGGGTCCGTTTAATCTGTTTATGAGGACAAAAATCCTTTTTTTATTCGTATTTATTTTTTGGATAAATAATTTAAATCAAAATAGTAGCATATCGTTAACACGCCAACGAACCAATATTGTTGGTTGGACCGTATGCCATTGTTTTCTCCTGTTGTTTTGTGGGAAAATTTTTTTGTCACCATGCTTATTTAATGTTCAATCTTAATGACATACTTGCCGACACCGAGGATGTATGTATTTCCAACGGTGACGAAACCATCGCGAAGAAATTGTAGATAAAGAAAACCTTAAATTTTCCATCTAAAATGTACATCGTGTAAAATATATTTCCAAGTTGCAAATAGAAAAATATTAGAGATGTTTTTCAAATGAAGTGGTTTCTATTTGTCAAAAGCAAGCTGCCTTGCGTTTATGAAGTTGCATGTGCATCTCAATATTATAATATGGGGGAAAAATATTTGCTAAAGAAAAATAAAAGAAGTACCACCATACATGATAGAAACAGGGGAACTTCTATGTTCCTATCATAGGATCGTACCATCATTATTATAAAATTTAATTAATTATAAAAAGAATTAGTGCAAAAATAAAAATTATAAGATTGTGGAATTACAATTTATTAATGTGATGAGACTAGTTATGTTATAATCGCTATGAGATCATAAAATTTCCTTAAAATATGTAATTTGAAAAAAGAAAAATAAAAAGATTAAAATATGATGGACTTCTTTCAACTTGATGCAGACGACATAGCAGATACATATTTGAACAAGAGATAGTTGTCCAAGAAGGAGAGGATGAAGCAGCACTAGGCCGCCTTGCCTTACACTGCTAGCCTTTGAAGACATGTTACCGGCTTTGAATTCTATGCTTTTGGTGTTGGAGCCGACCTACATTGCTACAATTTCATCTTTACGACGCCAACTTTTATTTATTGTTTGTCTTTTAGGGTTTTCAATGTGATAGTATAAATAGTTCTTTAGACTTATCTTTCTTTTCAGGACTTATCACATACTTTTGAAATCCTAAATAGTGAAAAGTCTCTCTATGAGATTGCATCATTGCAGTTATTCTGTGATTTAGATCACTCAATGAGTGCTCTATTTGTGTTTATGCTAACTTTTACATCAGAGTGGTATCATAGTAGGAAAGTTCCTGTAGAGATGTCAGAGACAATAGCTTAGGAGGTAGTCACTTCTCAAACGTTATTCAGGATGTGAAAACCCTACGAACCTAGTCACAGGCTCGAAAGGAGGTGTTGAATAACATGGATAAAAGATTCTGGCTTTTCAAACACGCTTCGATGACCTGATCGAGCGTTTCGATGCGATAAGATCCGATGCCAATAGGAATAGGAACAAGACCAGTAATAGTTATAGGATTCGACCAAGGGTAGAATATGCATGTGATGATCCTATTGTCAGACCTGTCACTACGAATCGAGGGTTACATGCTTACAAAGATGATTCTGAGGAGGAAGATGAGTTGCTATAGGAAAAATAGCCACAAAGACGAGGCATTGGTGGCAGATATGGAAGAATAAGGTATATGGTGGTAGTAGATGTCAATATAGAGGTAAAAGTGGTAATTTTGTGATTATTATGGAGGTAAAAATGAATATGGAAGGAATGATTTCAAGTTAAGTATAGATATTCCATATTTTAGAGGCGATTCATGAATTAAGAAATTTATTGATTGGATTGTTGAGGTTAAGCGGCTCTTTGATTGTATGGAGGTTCTAGAGGTGAAGAGGATAAGGTTAGTAGCATGTATACTTAAAAGCTGTGCATCTGCATGATGGGAGAGATTGTAGAAAAGGAAAAGTCAAGAAGGGAAAGCACTTGTTAGGACATGGTATTGGATGAAGCAATTATTAGAAGAAAGATTTCTTCCTTCCTGATTATGAGGAGATCATGTTACAACAACATCGAAGATTTCATCAAGGAAGGAAGTTGATATGTGAATGCACCACATAATTTATGATGTCAATGATTTGAGGTAGGTAGGTGATGAAATTGAAAAATCATAGCACATCATGGAACTTCCAAAGTAGAGGGATGTTCTTTTCTTACAATTGCGCAGTTAAAAAGGAGATGAAGAATGCTATGAAGGAATCTAAAACTGTGCATACATTTATTATAAACCAACTATGACATTTGATAAGGAAAAGAAGACTGAAGATATGCTAGACAGTATTAGGGGGCTATTGGATGAGTTCAGCGAAGTGTACCCAATAACTTACCGGATGGTTTGCCTCCATGAGGAACACACAACACCGTTTGACTTAATTCCTAGTGTGAGTTTGTCAAATCTTCTACATTACAGGATGAGCTTGAAGGAGATGAAAGTTTCACCAAAGAAAGTACAAGAGTTGCTCCAAAAAGGGTTTCATTAGGGAGAGCATTACTCTATGTGCTATACCAGCATTGTTGACTCTAAAGAAAGATAGGAGTTGATGGATGTGCATGGACAGTAGAGCCACTAAAAAAATCACTATTGGGTATTAGTTCCCAATTCCCAGATTGGAGAATATGCTAGACCAATTGAGTAGAGATGTGATTCTCAAAGATTGATTTGAGAAGCGGCTATCATCAAATCAGGATTAGAACAGGAGACGATTAGCAGACAAACTTCAAAACCAAAAAAGGGCTTTGTCAGTGGCTGGTCATGCCTTTCATCCTAAGCAGCGCACCAAGCAACTTTATGTGTCGTGAACCAAGTACCAAAACCTTTTTATTAGTTGCATTGTTATGGTTTACTTCGATAATATCCTAGTATACAATCAATTGGACGTGGAGCATGTTGAACATTTGAGAGAGGCACTAACAGTTTTGAAGAAGAGTAAGCTTTATGTGAACATGAAGAAGAGCATCTTCATGTCTAGCAAGTTACTGTTTCTGGACTTTGTAGTTAGTAGTGACAGGATTCAGGTAGATAAAGAGAAGGTGAAGGTAATTAGATGATGGCCTATTCTAAGAACAGTTACAGAATTACAAAGTTTCCTTGGGTTGACTAGCTTTTACAAGAGATTCATCAAGCACTTCAGCACTGTTGTAGCTCTTTTAACTGGTGCTGAATGATGGGAAGTTTCAGTGGTGTGAGAAAGCTGACAGCAGCTTTGTTGTTCTAAAAGAAAAGCTATGTAGTACACTCGTCCTAACATTATCTGACTTTGACAAGTTGTTTGAAGTGACTATGATGCGAGTGGAGTTGATATAAGGGCTATTTTATCTTAGGAAAAGAAGTCGAAGTAGTGAGATTGTATTGGTTTACGCAGATATTAATTATAATAGTGCAATTCACAGAACAACAGGGAAATCTCCATTCTCTATGATTTATATCAAGATTCCTTAATATGCTTTAGAATTGATCAAGCTTCCCTAGAGTTCTAAGTTAAGTGCTATAGCAAAGAATTTAGTAGAAAATTGGCAGAATGTAACAATAGAAGTGCGAAAGAAGATAGAGCAATCCAATGCCAAGTATAAAGCAACAACAGATAAGCATCGTAAGAAACGATTGTTCTCATAAGGTGATCAAGTGATGGTGTTCCTATGGAGGGAAAGGTTTCTAGTTAGGAATTATATTAAGTTGCAGCTCAAGAAGTATGACCTATACCAGATTTAGCAAAAGATTAGTGATAATTCCTTTGTGGTTGGACTGCCCAATAGTATGGGCATTTCAAAGACGTTTAATATGGATGATATATTTCCTTTCTACCTAGATGATACACCTTTATATCTAGAAGAGAACTCGAGGTCGACCTCTTTTCAGGTAGGAGAGAATGATGCAATGACATAGCAGACACATATTTAAACAAAAGGGACTCATCCAAGAAGGAGAGGATGAAGCAACGCTAGGTGACTTGCCTTACACCACCGGTCTTGGAGGATACGCCACGTGCTTTGAATCCTACACCGCTGCCGGCATTAGAACCTGGCCTACATTGCTACAATTTCATCTTTTGGTTGTCATCTTTTATTTATTGTTTGTCTTTTAGGAATTTCTATATAATAGTATAAATAGTCTTTTAGACTTGTCTTTCTTTGAAGAATTTTCATATACTTTTGAAACCCTAAATTGAGAGAAGTTTCTCTATGAGATTGCATCATTACAATTGTTGTGTGATTTAGATCATACGGTAAGCGCTCTAGTTTATGTTTATACTAACTCGTTGCATCGCAACTTTAGTCATACCAAAAGTAGCTAACCAAAAGGAATGATGAATTAAATGGATCTACATAATGATAATTATAATGTGAAAAATAAACATTTAAATATGATTGTATCTATTATGATAATTGTCCTTAAATATGCTTGAAGTGTCAAAATTTTTATTAAATTTTACCCTCTAGTAAATATTATAGAGTTCACCAATTTTGATGAATATTCTTCCAAAAACAAGGTTAACAATTAATTATTTATATGTAATAAAATTGCATTAGTGAATGGAGCTTATTTTGAAAGTCTCTTTGCGATATCAATTTCCTTGGATTTTTGAAAAATACCTAATGAAATAAAATTTTTAATTAGTATTGACACATATTTAGATAACCCACTTTTATTCTTTAGCTTTGATCCGGTCTTTAGGAAAATGGATAACCTACTTAATTCTTGTTTTGTTCCACAAAGCATAGTAGCATGCTTTACAGAATTTTCACATAAATGAAGTTCAAAGACTTTAAAAATGTTATTATTTTGGTTTTTTTCCTTTTCATGGTGATTATTTGTAGATTGTTCAGAGTTTCTATACTAAAATATAAGGCTAACCTCAATATTTCTTTGGGTTTGACTTATTAGGTTAAGTGATGTATGGTATATAGAATTCAATTTTCAATCACGACCCAAGTTGATTTGGCTTAATAAGACTAGAATAGGAATTGTTAGTGCTTCGTTTGCTCATTTTTTGATGTGTAATCTGGCACGTGTTATTAGGTCTAAGACTCTATAAATATTTAGAAAGTCTCTTTCATTTGATGCAATTCTAGATATTGGAGGAATGACGTTCCATTGTAAAAATTTTCTCTTTCATATTAGATAAGCAATTGGGATAAAAATCGATCTCAATCTTTGAAGAAATGCAACGTTGATAAGCCATGCTTCCTTATTTTTGCTAAGTTGATGAGATTGTCTGATTTTTCTCCCTATTATTCTCATGTGAAGTCATCTACTAAGTGTATTTCCACATCACTCCTCTGAAATTATATGTTGTATAAGACTTATGCAACATCCATATGATTACTTCTTACATAGTATTAAAGTCATAAGTGGTGAAAAATAAAGAATTAACTTTGCCGCATATGAAATAGAGCAATCTTAGAGCCTGGATAAAAACTTGCTAAATATTGACGGGGTCCTAATGTTTTCAATCTATAAGGGTGAGGAAAGTCATAATTTTATCCAACGGGGGTAAGAAGACAGTATACACATACCTCTATATCTTTTAAATTTCTATTAAAACTGGATTACGTGTGATCCATGTGCTATAACCCCTAAATTATCGGCATTATTAAAAAAAAATTAATAATAATATTATAACCCCTAAATTGTCTAAATTAATATTAAAAGTCAAATGAACTTGCATAAACTTTTAAGGATCTATCATCACCACTCGTGGTAATTAAAAACAACTAGCTTAAAACATATATTTTGTAGATGTCGTGTCGATCTTGCTGTCCTTTCCGTACAACGAACTTGGGTAGGTTGTGCGAAAAATCTATCCTTTAATCTGACATCTGATAAGATATCTTTAACAAAAGCAAATGGCTCCTAGTCTCTTCATGTGTTCCAGGCTTTGTGGGATTAAATTAGGTGTTTCGTGTCCAATGACCATGTCCTATTTCTCTTGCTGATCCGTTCGGCGACTTTTTTTGTCAAAAGTTTCTAGATGTTAGAATTATGTTTCAATCTTAATGATATATTTGCTGACGCCGAGTACGGTTCTTAGTCTATACAAGCTAAAATTTGACAATAGATCGATTCATAAAATTGTTATAATGGCCTGCAGATCTATCTATATATATATATTTATATATATATGATTTACTTAAAACATAGTATTATCATGAATAGTATTATAAGTTAGTAGCATCTCTCCTAGTCTATCAAGAGAGTTCAAATCTTCTCTTCTCGTTATAATGATAAAAAAAAAAAAAAAAATACAGTATTATCGGATCTTGGTCATGATTCACTTGTTCAATTTAGTTGAATCTGATTTGACTATAGAAATAATGATCTGATTTAACCATGATTCAACTCTAATTTAATCCAATTTTATCTATTAATATCGACTTTCCAGTATGTTCGGTCCGGTCTGATTGTGGAAAACTTTTTATTTGCTAAGATTTTCATAATGAGTAATTGCAGTATTCAAAATTTCAATACATCGTGACGTTACATCCAAGCTCCACCAAGAAAAATATTTGACGTGCATTGTATATGTAAAGATGTTGGTTTGTCCTTCAACAAGGCCGCTTTCAATACGCAACAGCATGCATAATCATAATTTAAAAAGGGCGAAATTATTGGAAAAAAAAAAAATACAACCGTACGTGATTGAAATGGGTGCTGAAATAAATAATAGTCATAATTTTCACCGGGGAAAAAAAGACAAAAGAAAAGAAAAGTCTACATCGTGCAATAGGCCAAAGTAATGCTAGAACTTTTCTGTTCAATTTGGTCTCTTTATTTACTTTGTTCTAAATTTTTATTTTTAATTTATAAATAATTTGTTAAGATTATTGACCCTACCTAGATATATAATTATATACAACGAAAATATATTATATGAAGTTATAATTATAATAAATAATTTATATTGTAATAAAATAAATATTCATGTAATTAGAAACATTATAAAATGTGATATAAATTATATTATAATACAATAATATATAACATAGGCAATATTTTTTATTTCAGACATATACTTAATTACATAATATCATAGATAATATATTATAAATAGAAATATAGTTTGATACATTAAAAAATATAATACAATTAGAATTAAATCATATGCTATATATTTATAATATATATCATAAGATATAAAAATAAAAATATTAAAAATATCTATAATTTTAAAGAGTAAAAATATTAAAAATAAAAAATAATGCAAAAATTAAAAAAAAAAAGTGAACGACATACAATATTTGAAATATGGAATTGAATTATCATACACCCATAGTATCTTATGTGTTATTAATAACAATATAAGAAATAAATATGCTTCAAAAAAATTTTTTTGCTTTTATGAGTTTTATCAAAATAGCAATCTCATTTCATAATAATGTCGAACTATTATTTTTCTTTCGTAAGTAACTTTCTCTATGATTTAAACGTATTATGTCCCACATCACTAACTTTATAGCTAATATGTGTTATGCCTTAAGAGATATATTAAACGTGGCAGTCCGCTACATTCAGTATTAAAACTTAGGAATGACTACCTTAGTCACGCAAAAATTTCGATATCGGGCGTAGCGCATACTTCACGATAATAGAGAATCATTCTTTGAAACTAGTAGTTTAAAAAGATATAAATAATAGCATACAAGATTTGAAATCATAACTTAAAAAAAAAAAAAAAAAAGGGAGTCTAACAAACCAAAGGGGCATACCCCTGTCAAAAAAGTTACAAAAGTCCCATAGTCCTTCTTTTCAAAATGAATTACATAGGAGGTTTCTATAGAAGTCTATGTCTAATACTACTCCATGGACTTCTTCTAAAAGCTTCTTGAATCAAAAGTTTGGTACTTGAGAGAAGTAACCTCTTGGCTTCAACCAAAGAAAGGAAAAGTGCAACAAATATCTAAAAGGGTGTAACCTTAACTTGCTTAGTGAGGATTATTCCCAAAACAATGTACCTATATAAGGAAATATCAAATAAGTTATTTAAACAAGCGTATGAGACAAAGGCGGATTGAGGGGGAGGGAGTGATGGGGGTCTAGGCCTCACAGACCTGGGAAAATTTAAATTTTAAAGGTTTTTTAAAATAAATATATATATGTATGTTATATGTATATTATAAACAGAGAACTATGACATAAAACTAAGTTTAATGTATTGGTTAAGCATTTACTTTAGAGTTCTTTTTTTACTTTTTAAACATGTATTTATTATACTAGCTACTTCTCTCTCTCATACTAACTACTCTCTCTCTATATGTGTGTGTGTGTGTGTGTGTGTCTTTTTAACTTTTTCTTTTTACACAATAACTGATAATATTAAATTCTTTCATCATAAAATTATCAAACTAAATGAATTCCTTATTAATAACTATTTTATGTTCAAAGTATACCATAATGTAATAATTATTATTATCCATAGTACAATTGAATATTATTGCATACTAATCATAATTTGATTTAGAAATTTTTTTCTTCAATTAATCTTATTTAAATATACATAAATTATCGAATAACTATCATATCTAATGTATTTTATGGTCTATTTGTTCTAAAAGCAATCACATTGTACATTAATTATGTATTTGATTTAGTAACATTATTTTTTTCTACATATAATGCTAGGAAAATAAACACAAAGTATTGAATAAATATCATATCTAGATATAATTTTATTATTTATTTTTACTAAATGCATAATTTATACAAATATTAACTCTATATTTTTTACTAATAATTAATTTGTAAGAGACATATATATCATCTCTTATGAAATGCGCTAAATGCTCTTAATCATTATTTGAATAGTTTTTTTATGAAGTTTTACAGAATATTATATTGAAATCATTATAAAATTCTCATAAATATATAAGATGTAATATAATTATAATAGCAAGTGAATATTAATAAATAATTTTAAAATTACTTAATTAAGATTTGACTCTCTCAGTCGTATAATCTTGCGTCTACTGTGGTATGAGATGTAATAAATACTTGAGCAAATAGTACATATGATTAATCGAAAACCATATGTTGAATGAATTTACGCTCTTCATGCAGGGTTAACTGTTCCCGACCAATTACGATCGAATTTTCATAAATAAGTATTTGTTGATCCTACCTGCTGTTGCTACTCGCCACTAAACATGTTAGGTCATGTCGACTACCACTCACCACTTGTAGATCATACCAATTATTACTCGCCACATGAAGATACTACCAGTTATACCAACCACCACTATTATGCCCTTATCTCACCAAGCGTATAATAACAAATGCAATGTGACTCACTTCGTGATATGCATGAATCAATTAATTTATTTCTTGATAGATAATTAGGGCATCTAAAATAATCATATAATTAGCACACTCCATCATGAAAAAAAATATGCTTAGTATAATTTCACCCAATATTATAAATCACATGCACATTCCATTTTTATTTTTTCCTATTTCAAATGCCTCTAATCTACAAGCACAAATATAAGTATGGAATTAAGGAAATAAGCTCACTTAGCCATATCTTGGGGCAAGTCCTCTTGTTAAAATAGTCTTTGGGGTAAGAGACTTCACATTCCTCGTCACCTAAACAAAAACATACCTGGAATGAGTATTTTATGGAAGTTCCACTTAAATTTTCTAATTCTATCTTACTATTCTCGTCATAATTTAGACTAAGAGAATTTCTAACTTAAAACGATCATATATTGCTCATTTTAACTTGAAATTTTTCATATTAGTAGTCATTTTCTACCTACTTGGAAAGATCTATTTATTTCTCAGGTTATTTTTAGCATGTAAGGTCATTTAGGTTTCGATAAAGGTCGTTACAGATATGACCTATAAGTTCCAACCCTCAAATTTGCATTTTTCTAAGTTTTACATCATTCAAAAATCCTATAACTAGCACAAAGGTACCTATATAGTTGAAAATCATTTAATATTAATATAAACTCATATTATATACATGATTCTAGTGATGTTGTCCCAAAAGTGATTTTTCGTAAAACAATTTATTTTAAAAGTTCAAAAGTTAAGTTTTCAAAAATCTCTTTTTGAGTTGTTAGGAGAAACTAAAATTTTAGTTTTTTGTGAGTGAGTATCTAATTATTATAACTATTATTTTTATATGTTACTACATAAAAATATATTCATTTCCTTTTTTTTTTTTTACATCTATATTCATTTCTTAATACTTGATTCTTTATGTTGTATACTAGTTTTAATTCTATGTGAGTTTTAACTAATGAGTTGACTTCAAGTGTGTTTTGTAAAAATTATCTTGTTTTTACTGTTTATCAAAATGTTATCACATTCCACATAGATAAGTTTTTAAGGAAAT
Organism: Combretum micranthum; assembly: GCA_024138025.1. Taxonomy (NCBI): domain Eukaryota; kingdom Viridiplantae; phylum Streptophyta; class Magnoliopsida; order Myrtales; family Combretaceae; genus Combretum; species Combretum micranthum. The sequence continues at coordinate 980,741 of JAMXBD010000020.1, forward strand.
TATCAACATTAAAAATTTATGATAAATTTATTTTCAGGTTTTGAAAAGTGTGTGGTTAAATGCTCAACTCCTAATCTTAATGGAAATTTTCCTTTAAGTGTCGAAAATTATTTCTCTTGAAAGTTTAGTCTCATTTTTAGATAAGAGAATATGATCCATATTTTATTTTGAAAATATTTTTCTAAGACAACAACATCACTCTATGACTATATATGCATATGAATTTAGTAGTCATGTTATGAGATTATTTATAAACTCATGTAGAAAATAGAAAGAATCAAATGAGCAAATATAAGAATAAGATTATGGAAGTCTTAACATGTCATTAAGACTTCTCGGAACTTGAATAAATTCCAATCACTTTAAATAAAATAAGAAAAGCGAAAAAGAAAGAAAAATCATAGAAGTCTTAGATTTATTTCAAGGCTTCCCAAGACTTGAAATGCATCCAGTCTCGTAAATTAAGTATAATAAGCAATAGGAAGAAAGAAATAAATATGGGTCTTAGATTATAGTCAAGCCTCCCAGAACTTAGATTATGGATAAGTCCCAAATTATTTTGACTTAATAAAGGACAAATCCAAGACTAAAGATTGACTAGTCTTATTTTATTTAGCATGAAATAAGAAATAAGTAGTGAAATAAAACAATGTTAGATTAGTGAGCTTTAGGCTCTAAGAGATATATTTATACATACTTATGCATATTAACATATAGATAGTTATGTTAGAAGCATGAATGTAACATGAACATAATTTTAAACATGGAATTAACAAGACATGAATAATATATTATTTCTATGATTTCATTCTCTAGCATAAGCTCATAGGGATTTGTTGAAATCATAACATGTATGTTGTTCATGTTATGTTATCATAACTAAAGAGAGGGTTTTTTAGTGTTTACCTAAGATAAACAAAGATGGAAGATGGTAGATAGAAGATAGATGAAGAGAAGATGTTGTGAAAATCACAAAGAAATTGAGAAGAGGGCTCATGGTTTTGGAAAGGGAAGAAGAGAGGATTTGTGAAGAAATTTTGCAAGAGTTTTGTTAAGTGTTTAAGTATATGTGTAAAGAATAGAGGAGGGAATAGGTATTTGTAGAGTTTTAGAGAGGAAATGTGTGTGAATTAAATTAAAAGAAAAAGAAAAGAAATTAGATAGAGAACAGAGAGAGGGTCGTCGGAGTAGAGAGGAGAGAGAATTGATTAAAAATTAATTTTTGTAATGAAAAGTAAGTAATGTGTAAGATATGTTAAGTATAAAGTAGTACTGAAAAAAAAATATAAGAGATAGGTTTATATGATTGTAAGAATAGATAGTAAGAAAAAATAGAGATAGATGAATAGTAAACAAGATAAATTAAATACTGATAGTAAGAAAAATACACGTAAACAGGCTATATCTGATATTTTTATAAGTTGAAAAATTTATAACTGATATTTTACGATTCTTTATCTCATTACGAGTCTAGATATATCATTGGAATATTTTCATTGTTTTGGTTGTTGGGACCCTTATTTCGGGAACTAATCTCATTCGGATTCGAAAGCAGCGATTTTTTGACGAATCTAATTTTTTTTTTTATGTTATAAAACATTATTTTGGACTATAATCCAAGGCTATCTCACTTTTACTATTTTAGAGTTTCGAGCGTGGTCTTGTCGGATCTAGATCCACTAAAACTTGTTGTTGACCTAGTTGACTTTAGGGTTCTGCTTTGCTTCTAGTCCTAGGGTTTATGCATAAAACTTAACATAAAAACTAGATGTTTACAATATGTTATGCTTGTGTATAAATAAAAGAACAACCTTAACTCTTATGAAAATGGATTTAAGACTATGATATAGCCTTAAGCACAGTTTACATTTTCAATATAAATTTTTATTTAGAATTAAAATCATATAGATTTTTTTAGTTTAGTTATAAATAAGAAAAACAAAAGAAGAAAGAATTTGTCCAGGTGTTGGTTCATGTCCAAAGTCGGCCTTAAACTGCCAGTTCCATGGATTAAGAGAATACATTTTTTATTTTTTTCCTTTTTTTTTTTTTTTTTTGTATTACAATGGGAGGGGGATTTGAACTTGATATCTTTTATGTGAGAATTTATGGATAGTATCACTAGATTATAAAGCTATTGACTTTAGGGAACACTTTGTTATCTCTTAAAACCTTCGGAAGGACCCATCACGCCCTTCATCTTCCTCTTCCTCTTCGTTTGCTAACTCATAAGTAATTCTTAAAATTATTATTATTTTATAATTTTCATCTATTTTCATATTCATCACTCACTTTGATTTTCTTTTTCCTTCAATATCTCCAAAATCCAAATCTTTATATGTCTTAGTTTTTATTTTTAGTCCAAAAAATAAAGTAACTATTTATCCACCACTGGAAAAAAAAAAAAAATTCCACGTACTTTTTTTTCGATTATTGTTTTTCATGGTATTAAGTTTGATCATCTTTTTTAATTTCTCAATGAAGAAATAGAAGAAGACCATTTTATTTGGATTATTCTTACTTATAGATCCAATCTATTTGAACTTCATGATCTCAACTTACATAAAGTTTGAACTTTTTGTTGGGTTTGAAATGTTTTGTATATTATAAAACCTTAATTTGGGAAATTTTGTGGTTTGTTTGAATTAGTGATTTTTTATTTTCTTCATGTTTTTTTATTGTATTAATTCCTTCTAAAAGGGGGTCTTCAGTGCAACAACTAATAAGTCCCAATTTTAATTTTGAAGAAGAATGTCTAGTCTATGCGCCTTTTAATCTTCAATGATTGTTCTTAGTTGTTGACTCAATTATATAAGTATCTTCAAGAAGAGATATATGATTGTTATTCCTCTAGTTTGAAAATTAAGTATGTATTGCTAGAAATACACAATATAATTTAGTATTTACAATATAGTTTATTGTGATAATTCTTTAATAACTGGAGAACATCGTATGTAATAATCTTAAGATAAGAATTGGCTGTAATGATATGATGCAATATCTATTGATTAAAAATATATCACCTTTTTTTTAATAAGTTACTATCATTTACAATTACACATATTAAATAGCTTATTAAGTCTCCAATGTCTTATAGTATTTTATAATACAACATTATATAATCTCTTTTTTTTTTATTATGTAATATTACATATAATATATAATTTGTCAACTACATATACCTAGGATAATATCTATTTTGATATATTAAAAACCTAGATAACATAAAATATTTAAATTCTAATAGAGTTGTATGTTTTTATGTGTTTTATTAATCGATAAGTGGGTTGATATGAGACATAGGTGGTGTTAGGATTTGAGGTTTTTCATATACGAACTTATTTAGGTATGAATACAAGAGACTTTGTTAGTACTAACTATAACTATCATATCATTGCATCGTTAAAATGATTAAAAATATTAATTATTCCGGTCAGTATCTTTAGTTAATGTTTATAGTATGTGTATATATATATACACACGTTTTTAAAAATTATAAGATTGTGGAATTACAATTTACAACTTTATAGTTTAATTTCCTTTTTATTTAATGTCTATAAGAAAAAGTAGTATCGAAGTCTAAGGACCATGCCATTGTTTTCTCCACTTGAATTGTGGGACGACTTATCTATGCATGCTGAGGCCGATAATGTATTTTCATGTCAACGTTAAGAATGTTGGGACTCAAATGCGAGCCGGATATATAAAAAATAAAATACTAGCAAAGTAAGTAATAAAATAGTGGCCAAAAAATTTAATATGGTTCACCCTTTATTTAGACTATATTCACGATAACCAACTTCATAAATTTTTCTTCTACTAATAAAATTAGTACGGTTACAACAAGATATTTCTTTAAAATTTTAGTAGTACAATACTAATAATTGAGATAAATAAAAAATAATGATACTCAGGTATTTCTAAACAACCTAAGATAAACTCATTATTTTGTAACTCAAAAAGAACATTCTCTCACTCCAGAACTTTTCTTACCATTCTCTTTCATATCTCTTTCAATATTTATTAAAAAAAAAGAGAAAAAAGAAAAATCTTACTTTGGATTGGACTTTTCTTCAAAGTATACAAATTACTTTGGCTTATTCCCCACACTATAACTGGCATGGCCATTCATAATCTAAGGACTTCGTTATCAAATGATGAAAAACTTGAAGACCAAGTCCACCTAATGCCATGGACAAAATGTGAAACTTAGGAACCAAGTTCTAAAGTCATCCATATTTTTTTTTTTTTCCCCCTTAAATATCTCATGTGGGGCCATTCATGTAGGATGGGCACAGCCAAGAAAACCTAGATGAATAGACCCTTAGGTTTTCCATTCAAAAAGTATTTCAGGTAAAATAAATATCCAGGTTGTAAATAGAAAAGTATTAGAGGTGCATGCATCTTAAATATACATCGGTTTCCATTTGTCAACAGCAAGAGGCTTTGCATGTGCAACGAATATTGTAATTTGGAAAAAAAAAAGTAGTCGCAGGCTAATTTTCAACTTTTTGGAAGGGCAATTCTTATAATAAAACAAATAAATTATGCTTAGCATTATTATTTTTATCAATAATCCTTAACAACTTTTGTGTTCATTTTTTTTATTTCTTTCAAATTTTTTATTCTTTTTATCTAATTATGAAACTATTTTATGATTAATATTTCTCTCATTTAATAATTTTAATATGCACCCACAATGGGATGCCACCATCCCCTAGCAAAAATTGAAAGTAGTAACACCGGATGTAATTGATTCGGAGAATTGAAAAGTAATAATAATAATATTGTGCAAAGAGTGAAAATCGAAAACTATGGACTTCTTCCAACTTCGGTCATACCACATGTAGCGGACCAAATGGAAAGATGAAGCGAGTGGCTTCAATCTAGCTAATATGAATTATACCGTAAAAATAAGAATAAATAAAAACTAAAAAATAATTGTAACAACTCTGATAGTTGTCTATAAATATAGTTGAAGTATCGAAATTGTGTTAAATTTTTTCTTGTACGAATTATTATATACTATATATTAGTCCTAGAGATTGTTTTTCCCAAGAAAAAGTTTCCAAGTCCTTTATACGAGGGGTAAAAAAAAGGATGGTTGGGTGAAGGCCACTTGTTCCAAAGATCTCTCTTGGGTATCCATTTCCATATATCTCCGATGAAATTCCTAATCAAATAGCAAATGGTAATTCATATTTGGATAAATTATGTTGGAAGATTATAACATTTGAAGATAAGTTCAAATGAGATAACATTTTGTATGAATTAAAAAATGAATCAATATTTCATAAAATGGACCAAAATAAAATATTAATGTTCTACTTAGAACATTAGCATCTTCAGAGATAATTTTATAATAATTATTTATATATATATGGACAACACTTATTGAGGGCCCTAAAGATATCTCTTTCATAAAGTGTTGTGTGTACCTTTATCCTATATTTTGGTTTTGTTAGCGAGCCTTTTCCTATGTTGTGGGTTCGAGAATGTGGTTCTTTTTTTTTAAGTAACCTATTCTAATAATAATAGAAAAAATTCTTTATAGAGAATCATCATGTTTTTTTTTTTTTAACGACCGTCTGATCAATTATTTAATAGTTTAAATTCATACCTAGCTGTAATTACATCATTAAGGTATTTAATATATCAATTATTATATTTATTTTAATGATCAAAGATTGATTGATCATAAAAGTTTCTAATGGTTAATGGACATGTGGCTTCTTTTTATTGATTGATAATAATATTATTAAATGAATCTAATTAAAATAGTTTTTTTGGTTGATATTATTTGATTAAATCCATTTAATAATTTTATGTACTAAGGAGAAAATGTCACATGTCTTTTATCTATTATTAATACAAAGTAAAAAAAAAAATAAACGTGATGTATTTATTAAAAATAGAAACTCAAGTCACTTGTTTATATTAAAAACAAGACTCAAATGTCTTATTATTTGCGAAAATATTAAAATACAAGTAATGTGCTTGTAAGAAAAATCAAAGCTCACGTAATTTATTCATAAAAATACTAAAATACGAAACTCGTTCTTGGATTTTTACTTTTTTTTTTTTGTTTTCCCTTTAAAAGCAAATGGTTCCTAATTAATCTCTCCATGTATTTTAAGCGTGCTGAGATTAAATTAGCGTTCAAGTCCAAAGACCATGCCCCATTTGATCTCCTGATAATTCCTCGGACGACTTTTTTGTCACAAATTATAAGATGTTAGTCTTTTGTGTTTCAATCCTAATGATCTATTTGCTGACGCCAAGGATGGCTCCTCATGTCAATCGTGATGAAAGTGAAACAACCCCGAGAATTTTCTATTCCACCATTATCAATTTTAATGAGAAACTATTTATTGGTTAAAAGGTATTATCAATTATAATTATATTAATAAAATAATCAATATTTTATTTATTATATTTATATTTGGTTGGATGGTCTTCAAAAATTCTATTAAAATCATAAATAAATTACTTCCTTTCTTTTCTCTTTTTCAAACACGACTTCGTTATATGTTCATATAAATTATTTTTTTTTCCCCGCAGCTATATTGATTCAACCTTTTTTTTTTTTTTTGGCACGTGGCTATTATTTGCTCTCAAAATAATGTATATCATCGGGAAATAAAAAGATATATCGAAGTTGTACCTGGAAAGATATTAGCCATGCATTTCAAATGTAAAGTTATTACTTTTGTCCATCAACGAGGCCGCTTTCAATACGCAACTGGATTGGGTAATGAAGTCGGAAATTATTGGCCAGAAGATTATGGGAGAAAAAGTACCGCCGTACGAGATATAAATGGATGCTAAAATAATAGTTACCATCATGCTGCATATGGGTAAAAACAACCGTACTACGGTAGAGGCGTAGAGCTTTTTCTTTCTGATTTGATTTTATCTATTTATTTTTAAATTATAAAATTTATTAAGTGGAATATTTTAATTAATCTTCGTTATAATATTTTATGTTCTTTAATAATCTTGATCATTGATTATATATAATAGGATTTTGAGGATTGATTAATAAAAATTGAAAGAAAAATGTTAGAAGTCATACGAGGAAACATGCAATATGGTTTAAAGATTACATCGCTAAATAGATTACGATACGAGTAAAAAGAGGAAACACAGGCTAAAATGTCTAAAACAATATATTTGGTAGGGATCTCAGATGAAATCAATTTAGAAACAGCTTAACAACTAAACATGCAAGAACGGTTATGGTAGTTAACACTATATCACTAGGCTAACAATAAAGAGCAACAAATAAGTAGCTAACAGAGTATGAATAGCGGTCATACTCCACGGATGAAACATGTCCAGACAAATGTAGGATTGTGACATTGTTTTGGTTTTTTTTTTTTTTTTTAGGGGTGGTGAGGGGGTGGGAGGTGTCGAGGGGCGGTGCAGCGGCGGGCGCTAGTCTTTCCCTTTTTTAAGTCGATATTAGATCTACTTTTTTTAAATCAATTAACTTGTTGTAAAAAGACAAATAATTAATATAAATCTAAAAAAGAAAAAGTAAATACAATTTATACCAATACAAATAAATCATGTGACATAATAACAAATTAGGTTAGCTTAAAGGCTGGTCAAGGCTGGCGGTGTAATTGGTCAAGGACGGCAGCATAGTAGCTTGTCGTCTGCATCATTATCTCTGACTAACAAAGAACTCAACCTCGAGTTCTCATTTTTCCGCCTTTTCCTCGTCTTCTTCCTCTCTTTGGATCATCTTGATTCATCCCATTTATCTCATTGTTTGATCATGATTCGCACCACATCATTTACCCCCACCAGATTAAAACTCATCATTGAGTTTTCTTTTGAATTTGTTTGCGCACAATCTGGATGGATCAGAGTGATAACTAGACAATTGTTTTCCATGTTGATATGAAGCGATAGGATAGATGCATTCACTAATTTTGGCATTTCTTTTGGGTCATGATGTATGTTCTTGGACAAATCACTAACTGGTGCATTGAATCTGCTAGGAGTTTCTTTAGCCTCTAACCCTTTAATAACTATCAACACTTGTTCATCAATCAACAGAGGTTTCTCCACAACGACTTCCTCATCAACACAATCTTTGTAAGCATTAGCATCTTTCCCATTGTCCTCACCATCACTAATTTGAGCACTCTAATCTTCGAGGGTTTAGTTACCATCAGGTATTTCATCATAAACGAGTCCTCACACGATCCTTGCCCTCAAAGCGTCTCACTGCAAAAAAGTTTTTCCCATCAATATTATGCATCACCCCGTAAATGATTCTTTACCAATTCTATCATCATACCCTCAGAAACCCTTATATAGTCAAAGAACCTCTCAACTTCCTCAACTCACACTCAAAACTTACCCAACTTTCCAGTACCATCAAACTTAGAAACAATATATTTAAATTGAGAAAAAATTTCATCTTTATACCTATGATTACTCTTGCCATATAATCTTCTGCCACCATAACCTCTTCTCCAAGCCAGATTATCCAAAAATTCGTTTTCATCATTAATATCATAAGTAACAGAACTGATCATTGGATGGCCTTCTGGTCGTCTCCAATAATCTTTCTTGCTACTATTGGTATCAAATCGATAAATTAGGTGATTAAAGTGCTATTCCTTTTGTCAGATTTTCTGACCCATGGTCTCTTCTACCCCCTTCGTACCAGTCGCCAGTAACGTAGGATTTTCGTACCCCAAAAACCATCAAGAATACAATCACCTCCTATTCTGTAGTCTATTGACATCTTCGTAGAATTTTAGCCGCTCTGATACTAATCAGACGCAGTGTGGAAGCGTTGAATTAACAAAAAACCAATTCGACGATTGATTTCAAAACGTAAACTTAATCACGTAATTGCTAAAGAATTACAAATTCAGAGAAAGTCTTCTCAATTCAATATCAAAGATGTCAAATATCAGTTCTATATACAAAAACAAGCCTAAAGGCTTATTTATACTATTATATGAAAATCCTAAAAGGAAAAATCCTAAAACGTAAAATAATAAATACAATATTGACTAATAACAAAGACAAATAATCAATATAAATTTAAAAAGAAAAATAGCAAATACAATTTACGCCAATACAAATAAATTATGTGACATAACTGATAAAATAGGTTGGCTTAAAGGCTAGTCAAGGCCAGCAGTGTAGCTGGCTAAGGATAGCGGCGTAGTAGCTTGTCGTCCACATCATTGTTAATGGGTGTTAGATACTCACTAAATACCACATATCTAAAAAAACTATTTAAATTTATGATAACTATCTATATTTTCAAGATATTTCTTTCATTGAACATATAAAAAGTACAATAAACAATATCATAAAATGCTTTGTGTATATAAGTGAAAAGTGTTCATTAAATGGCTTCTAAATATATTAATATATATATATATATATATAACTTAATTGTCAAAAATCTATTTTGAGAAATTGCTTTTTTAAGTATATGAGACATAATTAACAACTTAGAAAATCAAATAATTTATAGTAAGTAAACCAAAAAAAATTATCGAGAATATTAACTAATAAATACCATATGAAACTTTGAAGGAGCAAGACCTTTCGCCTCCAAGATAAATCTATGATGTAATACATATTGGTAAATTGTTGGTAATTAGATTTCCTTTCATATCCTAAAAAATTATTCATTAATAAAAAAGGGCGGCTTAAAGATCAAATACATCAAGAGCGATAATCTATCGTAGGTACAAGAAAAACAATTAAAGCATGAAAAAAAATCCTACTACCATTGGCTAATATAATTATAGGTATGATGTTGGTTTGATAATCTTGAAGCAATACATCCATGGAATCTTACAAAACCTTTTGTCTCTATTTTATTAGTATTTATAAAGCTTTCATTATTAATATGGTATAATTAATTAACATAAAAGGTGAATTAAAAAAATTAGAACAAGCATTTAAAGAAATTTAAATATAATTTACATATTTCGAACTTGCCAAATATAAAACACTAGATGGTGGAAGATCTTAACAAGAGTGAAAAAATCATTAAATAATTAAAAAGCCTTCAAAATTATAAAAAGACAAAGGTTTTTGTGTGCCTTTGGCTAGTGATTTAAAGTATCAATGGATAATAAACAATCTAGTGGCTGGTAAAAAAAGCATAAAATTAAAAGCAAAAGAAAAGGACACATGCTACGTAAAACACACCTCTTACCACTATGCTACACAAAGCACCAATCTCATTTGTTCCAAAATTAATATATGATATTTCTACTTGTTATATATATACAATTTCGAAAGAGCTGGGGAGGGGGCAGGGACTAGATCCGTCCCTTGAAACAGGTACTTTCTAAGGATGCTCCATGGTTATCTTTGGTAGAAAACTACAGAGAAGAGATTCTATTCCTTGGTCATTGGTTTATAAAGAGGACTTGTTGTGGTTAGGATCTCGCATAATCATATTTGACAAGTCAACTATCATTCCAATTTTATTGATGGAATTTCACTGCATCCCAATTGGTGGTCATTTGGGGGTTAAAAACATAAAAGAGGCTTTCCCTTTCATTTTTCAAAAAGGAATGAATATTGATGTTGTGGATTTTATTAAAAAAATATAAATCATGTATGCTAGCAAGTCAAATATTTAACTATGGTTCCACAGGTTTTAATGCAATCATTATTCCACAAAAGGTTGTCAACAGATTTTTAGAGCATTACTTACGCTCATTTGTTATGTATTTTCCTAAGGATTGGCCTAAATTTTCCTTCAATACAAGTTTTCACAATAGTATAGGGTTCACTCCATTTCAAGCTTTGTATGAACAAGAACCACCTGCTATTCTGGATTATTTAGATGTTTAAGTTCTATTGAGACTGTTGATGTAGAGTTATCATCTCAAGATGAGATACTCAAAATTTTGAAGACAAATTTACTTAAAGCTCAATAGGCTATGAAGGCTACAACTAACAATAGTAGGGTGGATAAGGAATTTCAAATTGGAGACTATGTGTATGTTAGATTTTAACCCTACAGGCAATCGTTTGTTGCTAGTAGGTCATTTCAGAAATTAGCCAAAAGATATTATGGTCCTTTTCAAATTCTAGAGAGATTTGGTTTAGTGGCATAAAATTAAAGTTGCTTGAGGAATCACATATTCATCCTATTTTTCATGTTTCCTTACTTAGGAAATCAAAGGCATACATGATGAGACATTTCAATTACCTAGAGAACTTTGGGTAATTACCTTATTGTTCAACTTTTAGCTGTATTATCTCAACGTTCTATTTGGAGAAGAGGCAAGATCATTCCTCATATTTTGGTTCAATGGTAATCTTTTTTATGCCCGAAGATGCTATTTAGATAGATCTAGAGGAGTATCAAGCTGATTACCCAAACTTTGACCTCAGGTACAAGGTCGAATTTTTAAGGGGGACGGAAGTTGGAACGAGTAAAAGGAAAAAACACAGGTCAAATATCTAGAACAGTATATTCAGTAGGGATCTCGTATGAAATCAGTTTAACAACAGCTTAATAATTAAACATGCAAGAACAATTAGATAGTTAAAACAATATCAATTGGGCTAATAGAAAAGAGCAATAGATAAATAGTAGGCAAAGTATGAACAGGGGTAACCTTGGTCATTTTTGCTTCTCTTGAACTTGTTCTTGAGCTTGGAGCAGCTGGTCGCTTATAGAGCTAAGAAACGTGTTCAAGGATTTGTTAAGTTGAAATAGAGAGATTGTTCACCTTTCGAGTATTGGAGATCCACTGCAGTTCGCATTGACAAGGTAGTGAGACTTTCTTTGAGAGTAGATTTGTAATCTAGATCTAGAGTTTTCCTTAGAAGTATCGTGATAGTAGAGTAAAGACTGTGAAGGTTTGTATGAGAATCGTATGTACAATATTATTTGACAAAATTGTGTACTTAGACATTTTATTCTTGTACAATATTGGATCGATTGATTATAGTAGGCCGAGATTTTGAATTAGTATATTAGTAAGTGGGCTTTTACATTGGCTTATCAAAATAAGCATATCAAATTCATGTATTTTTAGTTCATTGTAATAGAATAACTAGTAGATTTAACAGTTTTATTAGATCTAATAGAATTGTAACAAAAAAAACATAATTGTTTGAGCTACTATAACATCATATAGCTACATGAGTCAAAAGCAGAAAAGGTCATCGTACCCCTACTTGAGAAAAAACCTGATTTAGCTAATTCTCCAGTATTAGCATGTATCTTGATTACCTACAATCACAAAGTTAAACACGAGTGAGTAAGGTAAAAGAGACGCAAAACCCTATAATTAGAGAGAGGAAGTATAGAGACTTATCTATTGAAGTTAGAGAAGCAAAGGAAGGAAGTGTAAGTATTAGGATTGCCTTTATGGGCTAAAGACTAGTGGGCTAATGTTATTATTTTGGTGCTCTCATCAATTTCATGCCAAGAAAAAGAAAAACAATGCAACAATCAAAGTTAAACAAGTTGCAATCTATGGTGGCTTATTTAGCCAAGACTGTACAAGTGATACAAGTGCAAATGAATGACTTGATTCGATCTTTGAGCAAATCTTTACAAGATTCAGTTAAATCATTGACTAAAAAGATTGATAATGCACTAAGAAATTAGAATAAAAAATTGCAAATGAGTCATCAGAATGTAGTTAATGGCAATAATTCAAATTCATCATATTATGGTTTATCCAAATCCTTACTGAAGAATATTAATCTAGAAATTCGAAAATTCAAGGAAGAGATCCAATGCAATGGATTTACGAAACAGAGAAGTTCTTTAACTTTCATGACATACTTGTAGAGTAAAGATTAGTGATTGCCTCATTCGCCTTGAAGGATGAAGCACTCGAATAGATGTAGTAGATGGAATTGAATAATTTGCTTACTACGTGGCCTCAATTCTTGGAAGATTTGAAGACACATTTTTTACCTTCAAAATTTATACTTTATAGACATTTATATACGTATAACTTATATATGACTTGTAAAATATAATCTATATATATATAACTTATATATATATAATAACTTATACATAACTTGTAATGTATAACTTATATGTGTATATAATTTATATATACATCTTATATATTTTATTAATATCAAATTTATTTGTCATATATATAGCTTATATAATGCATAGCTTATGTATTTATAATCTCTAGATTATTTATTTATATTTTAAAGACAATTTTTTATATAACTCATAATTTATACATATAACTAATATACTATATAATATATAACTTATAACTTGTATATATGAAATTTAACATATATATATATATATATATAAGCAGACGACATATCCCGATGTGTGTGCAAATAAAACATTAACTTTTTAGAATATTGACTAATTTGATTTGGAACGTATATAAAAAGTAGTAAATAGTTAGTGATCATTCCAATGTAATACATGTATATCCAACAATGTTCTCAATATGTGAAAATGTAACATAACATATTGATAATAAAAATACCTTTGAGACAATAATACATTTTTATATACAACATTCCTCATGTATGTCCCATACACCCTGGGTATATTTCATTTCTTAACCAAAATTTTTGTTGATGACATCAATACTCTTCATAATAGTGCTACATAGAGTTGATTTTCTTGTGGTGATTTTACTTCAAGCAATTTGTATTGAATCTCAGGCCAGCGTCATATATTTCGAAACATTATTAATTTTATCTAGAGAAAACATGGTAGAACATTATTAAATATAGTATCAAGATTTAGATCGGTATATAAAGATACATGCTTAGGCTAAAAGAGGAAAAGACTATGTATATTCTACCCCTATTTAATTCTATTTAAACCCTATTTAATTTTATGATTACAGGGATACCAAAAATATTTTATGCCTATATGCTAAAAAAGAAAAGACTATGTCTATTCAACCCCTATTTAATTTCATGATTTTAGGGATACCAAAAATATTTTATACATGTGCTAAAAGCATTATATTAAAAACATTTACATCAGTATATAAAGATATATGCTTAGGTTAAAAAAGGAAAAGACTATGTCTATTCAACACCTATTTAATTATATTCAAATCTTATTTAATTTCATGATTTCATGGATACCAAAAATATTTTACTCACATATGCTAAAAAAAGAAAAAACTATAGCTATTCAATTGCTATTTAATTTCATGATTTTGGGGATACCAAAAATATTTTAAGCCCATATGCTAAAAACATTATATTAGAAACATTTATACTGAAAATATTTACACTAAACACACCAAAGGGGCACTACAACAAAATGAGCCTTTGGCTGCGTCTAATAAACGTGGCTAAACATCAATTAAACGTGACTAAAGATTTTTTGTCACGTTTTTTTACACGTGGCCTATAGACGTCGCCAAAGGTCCGTCGCAGATTTGATAAGTAACGTTAAAAATTGAAACGTCGCCAATGGTAGTTTGACAGCCAAATACACTTTGTTAGGCCACGTTTAAACATGACTTATTATCATGTTTTGGTCACACTTATGTGTGGCTAAATATGACTAATATCCATCCCACCAAATATAAAAGGAGGGAAACTTGTGATCGGCGACGTTTAAACGTGGGTAAACATTTTTATTAGTAACGTGTAAACGTAAGTAAATTACATAATTGGCGATGTTTAACCGTGGCCATACACAGGTTGAATAAGCTTCGTATATATTTGTTGGACCACAATGTGATTTATTTAGCGACGTTTACACGTGGTTATGCTAATACATTGGCGACGTCTGATTGTTATTTTGATTTAGCGACGTTTACACGTGGCTATTCTAATGCATTGGCGACGTCTACTTGTGTGGTTGTTATTTTATTTAGCGACGTTTAAACGTGGCTATTCTTGTTAAGAAGATGTTAATACTCAAATTGGTTTATTTGGCAATATATATTTGTTTAGTGTAATATATGCGTAATTAACAATATAAACCTGTTTGCTCACAATATAATTGATACTTGCTACTACTTCAGCACATGAAATTTATATATGAAAAAATGTCACTAATACATTTTGGAGCATACAATGTGCTCGATATGTAATAAAAACTAATAACATAAAAATTACTTAAAGATCACCATGACCATCGTTGCATTAAAGGGAAAAAAAAAACCAAAAACAATATGGTTTAGTGTCCTTACAAGAAACGTTAGCGTAAACTCCAAATTACATCAAAATGGGCATATGTACACACTTTATCACATTGATTTGACCCCATTCATATCAGTACTTAATTTTCTTCCTCACTATTGACATCATCATCTCCAAGCGATGGATTTGATGAAGTATGTCGTGCACTTGCAGAAGTATTTCCATTTGTGTCAATTTGTTCGGTAAAAAAAAAAAGTAAGAATATAAAAACTTAGTCTTTAATTTTTTTCCTCACTATCGTTACCATGCAACAGACTTGGAGAAGGATCTCTTTCATTTGGATTTGCTGCCATGCAATATATAGATACAATTATTGCAAGATTGAAAATCGTTAATAAGTCTATGGGAAAAAACGCAAACTAACCTGAACTCTTGCCTTGCATAGTTGCATGCTTTAAAGATGTACCTGTGATGAATATAATGGATAATACTAAGTTTTTTTTTTAAAGCTAATAAATTAAGGAATAATGCATTAAAACCAAATAGGAAATGTACACACACGCCAATAATATTAACCAGAATTATTAGTAACTAGCAACTTGATTGGACAATAGAGATTATTTAATGCTCACTCATTTTCATGCAACTTTTAAGGAATTAAATCTCTTCCACCATGGAGAATTTTTAGCATAAGTGCAGACATTTCAGGCATAATAACACCTTGTACAGACATTTCATTGTGCAGTGGCAAATAAAAACCAGGGCAGCGCCTATTTCATAGTCCCATCATATGTGTATTCAGTTGTATGTTGTCTACAGCTCAATTCTAATTAAAATGACAAATGTACTAAAAACTTAATGACCCCAATACATTAAAAATTGAACTTACAAAGGAAAAGGATTATTGCAAGTTGAACAAAAGAATAAATACATTTTATGGGAGGTAACTACTTAGCACTATGAAAGAGAGCAGTTCTCTTGATATCAGTGGCAAACATATTAACCCTACTAGCAAATACAACAACTAACAAGTATTTTCAACCAAAGCTACATATATGAGCTACTTTATCAAATCAAAATATAATCATTCAACTTCATAGTTCCCTCAAAACATATTCCAGATATTAACAGAGTATAGCATGATCAATAGTCCATAAATTTCCCACAGATAAAGTACAATTGTAAAAAATGAAAAACAAGAGCCAATTAAGCATAAACTAATAATATAGAAACAGATTATTAGATAACATAGAGGGTAAATAGAGTTGCTCGTGACTGAAATCATTATAATCAACATTGTCGGAAAAGTATGGTCAGGAGAGACTATCAACCAAAGCTATGCACCCTACCTACATTCAGTGCCCCCATTTTGACCCACAACCAAAAGTTTTGACTCCTTTGTAGACTTCTCTTTGATACATGCCCATTCAAATAAATCATATGTGGAAGATAGTTAATTAATCAAAGAAAGATAGATACTAACCTTAGCTTTCTCCATTCTCTTTACACTTCCATTAACATCATTTTTCAATACCATACCTCTAACCACGCTAGAGTTATGCAAACTACCTCCAAGAAGCTTGGCAACTCTTAGATTATCCATATTAAAATTTATAGGATTCTTTGAGAAAACTTGAATGCAAGCCTTTTGAAAAGAGATAAAGAATTCAATTGTAACATTAAAACATGTTATATAAACTACCATTAAGGCAAACTTGACTGGTGATACATATATCGGTGACAAGAGAACACAACAAGTCTTATTGTCTAAATTGTTTCCTAGCAACAATAGCTTTCATACTACATACCACTTTGCTCTTTATTTCTCACATCTATTGTTTCAAAACAATTCTTTCAATATCTCAATTGTCTACAATTTTCAAGAAAGCAAATAGTCAAAATTTCCCCCATTTAATAATTCGTAAACACATCTCGATTATAATAAATGTAAAACACTTTACCTTATTGATACCTTTAGAGTAGCCACTAATAATTTCACTTGGATGCAAACTAGTTCTAATAGGCTTCTTTGCATTGGGAGGAGTTCAAAAGCAATAAGGAAAAGCTAACTACAACATTAAATGAAAGAATAAATACATTTTATGAGAGGCACCGTCTTGATAAAAAACCAAGTTAATGCAAGTTAACCAAAAGCTTAATTACATTTTAACCATTATTACCCTACATGCTAAAGACAAAATCATGATTAGTGGTATTATGTATAGCAACAACTCTCAAGCCTCATGCCAATAAAAATGGTTTAGCTATATAGTCTATTCCAACAAAAAAAAAAAAAAAGAAAGAAAAAAAATCACAATTGATCTTGTAAGATTGATTCTAGCAGTAGCCATTATATGGTAAATTACACTTATTTTGATTGCTATATTCTCTATTAAGTCTCCTCTATATTGCCTATAAATTAAATACCTTTGGCAGTACTTTTATTCTCTCAAAGTAACTTCAATATCTTATGCTTATGATCACTTTCGGTCTATACAACTTCTAAGTGCTATGTTACAAGCCAATCTTTCTATAATTCTTCTTAATAACTTAGTATATCTTGCATTTAACCAGTTTCAGTTATAACGTGAGTTCAGCATAGTCTCTACTTACATCTTTTAGCTATTAAAATAAACGAACAATAACAACTTCCAATTTGTTATCAACTTAGCATTAGTATGTTCCAATAATATCTCATTCAGCTTCATTATGTTAATTACTATGCTGGCCAATATATTCTTTCCTTCCTACACTACTCGAAGGTTATAGTATCTACAATTAACACATTCTTCTAACATCCCGACAACATCTTCATCATAAAATTTGTATTGATTCTAAAATAATCAACCTAAACAAAGACTAGATCCAAGCTTCAAGCAACTATAAACAGCCTTCTATCCATTAATCATCCATTTCATTTAGTCACCCATGCACTAATATGATCATAACATGAACAAATCCACTTCTTCAACACCTAGATAAGTTGAGACAGAAAGAATGGAGATTCACATAACAACTGCTGTTAGAATGAATTAACTCAATAAATTGGTAAGCAAGAAAAGATAGAGATTTTGTATCCAAACATTGATCATATCTGTAATACAAAGTCGTCTGTGCCTAATAAGGATAACTTGATCCCTTACAATACTTATTATATGGTATATTATGCCATAATAAAAAGAAAGCAACAGATTAGAACTAAGGTTCTCAATTTCACATTTGAAAACTTACACCATTAACCAAAGCTCTAACATCAAAAAACTTGAGCAAGGGTGCCAACTTCATGAAGGCAATTAAATAATTCTTTCCCTTTAATGTCATAAACACTTTCTACAATTAGAGCCATAACATGTACTAAATTTTTACATTAATCTCTAGTGCATGGAAGCTTCATGAAGATGTTACTTTTATTTTCATGTTCATCTATAAATTTTGTGATTTTAATAAGGCGCTAAGATTTGCAGAAAAAATAAAGGATAATTGCAATATAAAATCCTTTGGCATATTACAACTTACTCTACCTTCACCAAAATCAGCATGTAGAATCCAAGAAATAATGGCTGGTGAAGCAATGATAATGCCAAGACCGTCTTGCAAAAAAAAAAAAAAAAATCATATTTGAGTGAAGTGCTCTTTGATGAGATATGATAGATTGATCAAACTAAAGTTCTCCACTTGTGAAATTGCATTATTTGACAAATTATCAACATATTAAATAAAAAAATAAAAGGTAACGTTTAGAACAGTAGCAAATGTCAACTTGGTATTTACAAAAAATGCTAGCAAATGTAATTATATTCCTAAGCGAAAGACCCAAATCAAACAACTCCTATTAATCTAGATCAACACTACCTTTTCACACCATCCTTGAATAAGCAACCACTGCAACATACATTACATCAAATAGAAAAGGAAACCAAATATAATTAACATGTTCTCCTTAATCATTTTTAATAAAGAGCAATGAGCCAATAATCCCCAAGATGACATTTGTTATACATTACAGTCAATTTATGTTAACTGGTCGTGTTCGTGTTTTCATCCCATGTGCAATACGCATTAGTGCTAAAATTTATATAAAAATCATTATTGTTCTTCACTCTTTAAGTTATAGACTAATCATATTTATTCATATTATAATTGTATATCCATCCATGTCTCATATCATATCTTGTTTTTACTCTCTATAACAGGGCTTTTAACCATCCCGTATCATGCCTCATGTTATCATGTCAGTAATTAACAATGCTTACTCCACCAATAAAGCTTTGAAAGTCTTGGCATGTAGATAAATATAATAGCCTATATGTAAATATCAAAAGCTGAAAAAAAGTGAAACTAAAATAGGTAAGACCAACGTTACGTGCTCTGCTCATATGAATTTCTATTTTTCCGAGAACCAATTTGGCAATTCCTTATTTTCATTTGACGCCAGGCCAAACAAACACATATGTATTAGGATCTACATTCATTCAATTGTCATGTCTAAGCTATTTTATATATACTGTGAAATCAATGATATGTCAAAACAAAAGGATTTTAGAGCTTTATATTCTGGTCAAAAAATAGAAAATATAAATAAAAAGACATTACAGTTAGAATACATACTGTTATTGGGACTTAAGTGTGATGACTGATTTCCCTGCATAAACCGATGCAAATCAGCAATTAGACGTGGGCAATAGATACATTATTAGTGCTGCTCCCAGGGCATTACAAAGCACATGTACCAATTTCACAAAAAGGAACACATTTAAAGACACATCTTAGTGCGCAAAAAAGCTATTCCATTAGACTTGAGCAAGATAAAGGATTCAAACAAGAGGAAATTAGTTAGTGTTGGTAATAGGATTTTAAAAAAAAAAAAAAGAAAGAGATTGCATAGAAAAACTTACACCAAAATTATAGCAACTACAGATGCTTAATAGATCATTTTTTCAAGAGTTCACCAAGAAAAACATAAGAATTTTCTTTACGGTATATTAATCCTGGTCATTGCTAGAATGACCTTTAATTTTGATAAGCTCTGATAAGTTCCAAGTTGGATCCATCCAAAGTTAAGATATTGAAAAAACAATAGCTAAACTATGGAATAAGCTGCTCTAGAAAATGAACTGTTGACTCCTATAGTATCTATCTAATTCTGCAATAAACCATTTGTCTTCTTTAACAAATAATTAAAGAAAAATATTTTATTGAACATAACCCCAAATAATGAATGTATATATAATTACATAAAAAGAATACTAAGTAGGAACAACAATAACAATGATAACGGATTTATATTAAATTTTACAAATTAGGCTCAACAAGCCAATGGAAACAAACATCAGAAGTTACAGCTTGACTTAAGGAAAGTTTTTTATCACAACAAACATAAATATTTGAACATGATCCTTCCCATTCCATTAACCTCTTTGATCAATCTTAGGAAAATACTATTGGTCTTTTTGCATAATGTGCAAAATTTAAACCTTCCTTCTTCCATCTCTAGCCTTACCACTGTGCACTCAATGCTGTTGCTCCTCAATCCTTGTCAAAATGGACAGTGGGGTGAAGAAAAGACAAGTCATATGTCAAATAAGAGGTGTTGAAATCATAAGATAACCAGTGATGTGTTGTCAATCGAAAGGATTTCTTTGATTATATATATATATATATATTATTACAGTACGTGGTGGGTGAGGACAAAACAATAGCCTCTTCTTAAATACATTCAATTTAACAACACTATTGCTAAGGTTAGTCAGATTACCACTTACCAACGGTTACATATGGTCAAGCTCTACCTCAGCAAACCAGGAAATGGAGTGTTGAGTCAGTTCAAGTCCCCCATCGCTAATGCAAAATTGTGATGAGATACATACATATATGTACTGACTAGCAGAATTATCATTCATTTTGACCATAACAAAGTACAGGAACAGAAACAATAAAATAGGGCATTATGAAAAGCTAAATCACTTTCTCCATTGATGTGTAGTACTATATGAGGTCCTCGAAGTTGATTCCCTTTCTAAGAAAAATCATATAATTTGGTATTCATGATGCCAATTTAGGTTCAATCCATAACACTACAATAAAAGATTCCACTGTTTTTAGAATCTGCTATTCAAATTATTAACTTAACAAGTATGAAAGCATGACCCTTTATGAGACATGTATCTCAACCCAACTTTGAGCACTCAACATGTAACCATCAATTCAGCTTACATGCAAATTTGCCTCAAATTACCTCTTTAAAATTGTGATTAACCATAGAGTTGCTTCTCCAGCACAAGAACCCATGAACATGTTTATCTTATTTCTTAACTAATCCACACAAAAAAATACACAACAGAAATGATGACACGAACAGAAGCACGTTCAACATTAAGCCTGCATGGAACATGTTTATGAATAGACATCCATGATTGACATTTATCAAAGCTAATAATAGACACTCCATTGCCTGTGTATATGACCCAGCTTCCATGACATGAATCATAGAAGACTTTATTCTCATTAAAATACAACCACCACATATTCCCACTTGGATATAATTTGTATATATACATAGGTAAGTAATTGCTCATCCTTAGATTTACACCAAGCTCTTAAGATGCATAAACCCCGTGTTAATACACATCCTCATATAGGGAATGCAACTCTAATTAGCAAACATAAAACAACCCGTACTTCTCATAAGTAAAATACGTATAATAACACTTCATCCCTAATATATTGCCACATCAATCACTTGATAAAACTAGTAATACATAAGGCTACACAAACACGTACATGAATGCAACAATAATAATTTATACATACTGTAAATGATACATTATTCTCCAAACACAACCTAGCATATCACTCCCCCCTAACAAACGCACCATGCATCAACACAAAAAATAAAGGATGCAAGAGAAACCCAAATGCAAGAGAAACCCAAAAAAAATTGAGGATGTATATTCTGGAAAGTATGCTTCCAGTTCCATGGTGCTTGGACCTATTGAAAGGAATGTTAAATTGAAAGCACGAGTAATCTTTCATGCGATTTTTATGAAGATTAACAAGGCAATTTCTAAACTTTTTTATGCTAAATCCTCTTGAGATTGCACTTCCCACCTATATGATTCACATTTATATATTCGAAAGTATGTCAAGAGTTTACCTCACTTTCACTTCAATTTACCTTGTATATGATCGAGTCTATTATTACGGAAGCACAATTTAATTGGGAATTTGTAAACAAACTAAGATCTACACAGTCAAGAACCATAAAATAAAGAAATAAGTACATCAAGTTACTAATTTCGACAACACATTGATTCATTTATTGAAGTCGAATGGTATAAGTACTAGGGATCAAGACATAACAACGGGTCAATTGCAAAACTCATTAAAACAAGAACCTGAATAACATCATAGATAAATATATAAATGAATAGAGAATTGTTTTCTTTTTGGTTTTATTAATATGTTCTAAATCAATAGTGAGCGGTCTTACCTTTTAACAAATTGCAATTTCCTAAATTTTTTATGCCAGATCATCTTGACTTTGCACTTCCCACCTATATGATCTACATTAACCTGTCCATGTTTTAACCTCACTTTCACTTCAATTTATTTTGTATATGATTCGAGCCTGTTATTAGAGAAACACCATTTAACTGGGAAATTGTAAACAAACTAAGATCAACACAGTCAATAACTATAAAAGAAAGAAATAAGTACATCAATTTACTAATTTTGACAACACATTGATTCATTTATTGAAGTCAAATGGTATAACTACTAGGGATCAAGACATAACAACAACACAATTACAAAACTCATTAAAACAAGAACTTGAATAACATCACAAATAAATATATAGACATGTAGAGAATTCTTTTTTTTTTTTTTAATATGTTCTAAATCAATAGTGAGCGGTCTTACCTTTTAACAGATTGCTATTGCTACTTTTTCATTTTAACTAGATGGCTTGTCCATTATTTTGTAAGCCATCACATCATCATCTTCCATTCAAGTAGTCCATCAAAAATTGTATTATGCTCAATCATCAAAAAATAGAAGACAATTTTTATAATCCAACAGGAATATTCATAATTATAGAGTGGAAAACAGGGAACTTTAGTTTGATAAAAGGCTTGTTATCAACTTACATTTCGGCTGCATAAGGAAAACATATAGGAACTTGTACTACAGCCAGTTTACAAAATCCATTCTGTCATTTCATTAACCAATCTATTAGTACATCTTTCTAAGGATGTTCTTCTAGTCAACACTGTATGCTGTTTCAAAATCGACAGAAAAGATAAAAACAAGGAACAACATGATTTTATAGAGGCTATACGGTGCATATAGAAATCATTGCATGGATGCTTCTTGACGACCAATATTATCCTACCATCATCATAAAATATATGGCCAAAAGCATCATCATAGTATAGATCTCTATATCTGGATAACCAAAAAAAAAAAAAAAGATAGATTACACCCTTATTTAATATATTGTAATGAAATTAGTAAATTGGGCAGAAACTTTTCATTTTGTCCACTTGTATTCTTCCTATATTTTTTTCTTGTGTCCATTATCATTATAAATTAATATGCAATGGAAAGAAAAAAAAAACGCAATAGTTGATTAAAGAACAATGCGGAAGCATCCCATAGCTAGATAAGATAAGTTTAGTACGAATCTATGGTGAAAGTGATTACGGTGTCCTGCATCAAAGCAAAATTGCAGAGTGAAAAACAGGGAACTTTGGGGAAGTTTTTTACTCGAGCCCATTTTATTAAAAAAATGACAGAAGCAAATAAAAAATGACTAAGCCCATTTTATTACTCGAGCCCATTTTATTAAAAAAATAGTTAAAGCTGTCCCTCCCGCTGTCTCAAATAAAGGATTAGCACTCTCTATAAGCTGGAATAAATGAGAAAGCAATGAAACACACACACACACACATTGAAAAACTAAGGTCACATAGTATTGGATTGGAATTTGAAAAATGGAGTGAGTTAGTTTTAATTGTCTCTACAAGATATTAATTATAAAATTTATGTAAAAAGGTAACTGTAACTAAATGGAAATATTCAGTGACAATACAATTTTAATCAACAATTTTTAATGATATGAAGTCAAAAAGAAATATATTTAGTTAATAAATAATAGGTAATTCATTTATTAGAATAAGGATAATTATGGAAAATAGCATTGCCTAACAACCTTCTATCCTAAGTAGACTTTGTTCCAGAGAAGGCTTTGGAGGGAACATCACTAAGTGGAAAGCATACTTCTTCTTTTTCTTTTTTCTTTTTTTTTTTCGGGTAATTTCTATTTATTTAAGAGCAAAGAAAAAGTTCAAATAAAGGTAAAAGAAATTCAAATAATGTAATGGGGTTATCTACATTCATATCATTAAAAGTTAGGTGTTAACCATTACAATTTTAGCATCCAAAATTTGCAGTTGAATCAATTATAGAGAGAAAGAAAGCATCCAAAATGCAAAGTAAGTTTCACGATAAATCTAAACTAAAACTTTGTCCACTAATAAAAAACTAGCAAGGATAAGTACACTCTAATTTGGTAGTAGTATTGTCTTGTTTTCTTTTTTTTATAACATAATTACAGTTTCAGCACAAAAGGCAGCAACCCTAACAATATGTTTCAATTGTTTCCTGTGATAAACTTCGACTAAACACATTACCACCTCAGTTTCAACCTTAATAAAAGGCTAAATTTAGGAGTATTATGGCTACTGAAAGGCAGAAAAAGTTAATTTGGAGGCCCAAGGGATTGATCTGGTGACTTCTTGATCTACAGTCAAATGCTCTACCACTGAGATATGGACCCATTTATAATATATCATAATTTCTTCATTAATGACTGAGCTTTCATTAGCAATAATGCAGCTTTATGTACATTATTGAGGAATAATAGGGCAGTCAATAGCCAGGTCAAATGCATTCATTTTTGGTCCAGAATAGGTCAAATGCAATTTATTGATAACGATTTTCAGTGAGTCATTTTAGTCCCCCAGATTAAAAAAGTACTTGAAAAAAAACATATGAGTCAAATAAATCCTAATTCTAAGGGCAAACAAACCACACCCCCCCCCCCCCCCCCCCCCCTCCAACTAACAAAATCCCAGAATATACAAAAGTTAACACTCTCATAACATTTAGGATGATAGTGAAATCATTTAAATTGACTGAGTTTGAACCTAAACTTTAAGACATCTGTTGCAAGGTTCCCAATTATTAAGGATATTACTGCTGTACATAATTGTACAACAAGTTGGAACAATTTTTCATAAAATAAACCTACTTCTTTATCAACATACATCATTTTTAAATTTTAACTAATTGAAAGTAAAATCTGATAGTACTAACTACTAATGCCAAATTTCATTGTTTTTCATTATGATAGATGTTCATAGAGAATTTCTTACCTGACTTGATATTACCTAGAACATGTTTAAGTTCAATTAAAAAAAAAAAACAGAGCATAAATAAACCAAGAACATAACCATAATCTCAGCCGTGAGTCGTGAATCTCTACCTCTCTCTAACATAACACCAGCCACTGCCCAAAAACACTAATGATTACCCTAACCCTTTAATCATCGAGACCGCCACCAATCAAATCCTTAACCCACTCCAAAACAGCCATCGACAAGGCAACATTACTACCAACAACCAATCTAAACAAACCCAGAATAAAACCAATCTTCACCAAACAGAAGCAACCACCAAGAATAATCAACCCTATTATTATTAGATTAGATATATTCAAACTCTATTATTATTATTATTATTATTATTATTATTATTATTATTAGGAAAAGAAAATATACCTGACCTGACTCGAACAGAGGAGAGTGAAGGGGAAAAAATTTCTATCCAGTTCAGATTTGGGTACTGACGGCAGGGAAGACAGATGTCATCGTTCGACGGTGACCCAGGCGGAGGGGCTGTGTTAGTTAGCCATAGAGGAGGCCGATGACACATCTTGCGCGATGGTTAGCATTCAGATCCACCAAAGGGTGGTGTTCGAAGGAGAGAGAGGTGCGACGGCGGTGGAGGCTTGCATCGGTGGCCTTTCGTCGTTATCAATAGCAACCAACCACTAGGGTTTGCTGGAGATGGAGGGTGATGAGATCGAGAGTCGAAAGAGAATGGAGCAAAAAAAAAATAAATTAAAAACAAGGAACTAAGGAAGACAAAGGGGAAGGGGGCGGGATGGGAGTGAGGTCTGGATGGGAATGAGATGGACAAAGTGCCCTAAAGTAAATAATAAAGAGTAAATAATACGATGGGGCTTTTCCTTTTATTTTTCTAATAAACCTACACCTAAAAATGGCGGGATTCTTCGTTTTTATTTTAAGTTTATTCGAAAATTTTAATAAAATAAATTCTTTTAATTTTTTTAATAGATTAAATTGGTAACGTTTACTATATGCTAAACGTCGCAAATCAAACCAATATCTCATATAAGCTAAAAGTTATTTGCAAACGTAACCAATGGTATTTTTAACCTAACATTTAATTCATGTGACAAATTATAAAAGAAAGGCGACGTTTGCAAAATTTGCAAACGTTGCCCTATGTAAAAATTCCTGTAGTGGGGGTAGTTTTACTTTAATAGTATAGATAACGAATATACGAATTATACTAGAAAGTATCAATATTTAGGATAAATTTTTTAGGTATCAATATTTTACAAAATTCATTTAAGGTATTGGCATTAGGATTAGTTTTTAATTAAATCTCTTTAATTTTTAATGGTTAATAATTGATACCTTATTTGACTCACTTTACCAAACGTTGATATCTTAAATGAATTTACCCCCAAAACATTGATCTTTTTTTAACCACTCAAAATGTTGATACTATAAATAAACTTCTCCCAAACGTTGATACCTTATATAACTTACCCAATATGTAACTTATAAAACATTAAGAACATATATCTTATAAGTTATATATTATATCAATACCTTGTTTTCTTGTCATATGTATAACATATGTATTATATAGCTTATACATTTATAATCTCTAGAATATGTATTTATTTTTTTTAGACATTTAAATATATATATATATATATAATTCATAACTTATATATATAACCAATATATTATATGCCTTTTATATAACTTATAAAATATAGATTATGTGTATACATAACTTATGTATTATATCAATACCTTATCTTTTTGCCAAATATTTGACATATATAGTGCATTGCTTATAAATTTATAATCAATAAGGCAAGATTTTATATATAACTTAACTTATTTATATAACGTATTGTAGGAAAAAAAAATTAAATTTAAAGACGATTAGGCTTTTGAACACATGAATTGCGGAAGTGGAAACTTCGAGGTGGGTTTTTAAAATTGATTTTAAGCTCACTTATTCAACCTTTATCTCTGTTATCCTTTTACTTACAATTACAACAATAATATTAAAGAGATAGGGGAAGGGAAAGATAACACCAGGTGTAACGTGGAATTCAACCTGCCCCCTTGTCTCTACGGTTCACAAATTGTCTCACTCAAAGAGAACTTTACACTTGATTGAACACAAAATAAATGCCTCACAAAGAGAACTTCACAACACTGCCTCATCAATAAAGGATTTTACATTGCTTCAACATAAGGACTTCACAAATGCCTCGTCAAGAGGACTTCACCAATTGCCCACACACATGTAAGACTTCACACAAGTATCTCAACACATGGGGACTTCACTAAAACACTACAAACAAATGTGTGAATAGTGTCTCATAATATTAGCTTACTAATCTCACTATGGCACTATTTACTCAACAAATGCAAATGCAAAATAAGAGAGTATTTTCACATAATCTGATCCTATTAAGCTCTACTCTCTTCTCTCTCTTCTTAGAAAACACCCCAAAACATTCTATATATATCAGCTTTAAAAACATAACTATTTTTCCCCTAGAAGTACCTTCAATGGTTGAATTTGAAAGTCTGCAACGTTATTTTTTAAACTTTCCCACCCTAAACTGTCGTGCCTCGAGTTACCCCTTGATCAAGTTTGTGTTGTTAGATCTCATTGCACCTTTGATTTTACAATATTGAGCCTTCGATTTGCCCTGCAATGAAGACCGCGGTCAAGGCTGTGCTTTTATTTTGTTCCACTTGTCATGCCTTAGATTTAGACTTGTTGTACCTTAGATCAAACTTGTCAAGCCCTTGATTTTCCCCTTAATCAAGGCCATGACCAAGGCTATGGCACTTGATTTATTCCTGCACCATCTATAAGAACAATACATATACAAACATAACCATATATATGCACATTAAAACTTAAACATATCAAAAATAAGTTTTGCTTATTAAATGTAGCCTAACTAAGTTGAGAAATATTTATGTAATACATTTTCTCATCAAAATAAGATTATGACCACCCTTAGTTCATCAGTCTTCCCCTTTTGATGAGAACAATTATTAAACACAATATTGCTCCCCTTTAACTTAATGCTCCCCCTCAATTAAACAGTCAAGTAAAAGCTCACTTGTAAAAGATGTAATGTTAAATTAAAGGTTCACAAGCTATATGTAATAAACAACTTATTAAATATAACTTAACTCCTTCAGTTAAGCATTCTGGATAAAAGCTCATTTGTAAAGATATGATGCTCAACTAAAAGAATTAAATTACACTTTAATAAACAACTTATTTTTAAGCACACAAAAATACACAAGCATAATATTTTTAAAAACTATAGAAACTTTTCTCTAAGATACAGTTAAGCATTAACCTTGGAGACTTGCTTTCATACTAATTGTAGGAAAAAAAATTAATTTAAAGACGACTAGGATTTTGCACAGCGTATTACATAAGCAAAAGCTACGAAGTGGGTTTTTAAAACCGATTTTAACCTCACTTATCCAACCTTTATCTTTTTTATCATTTTACACACGATTACAATAGTAATAATAAAAAGACAAGGGAAGGAAAATATTATAACAGATTTAACGTGGAGTTTAGCCCATCCTCTAATCTCTACAGTCCACGAATTGCCTCACTCAATAAGGACTTCACACTTCATTCAACACAAAACAAATACGGCACAAAGAGGACTTCACAAAAAATGCCTCACCAACAGAGAACTTCACATTGCCTCAATACAAGCACTTCACCAAGACCCTACACATAAGTAGAACTGCACACAAATGCATCAATACATGAGGACTTCACCAAAACACTTAAAAAACAAATGCATAAATAGTGACTTACAATATTAGCTCACTAGTTTCATTATAGCACTATTCACTCAATAAATGCAAACACAAAATGATAGAATGTTTTCACATAATCTTAT
This sequence comes from Combretum micranthum, assembly GCA_024138025.1. Classification (NCBI taxonomy): domain Eukaryota; kingdom Viridiplantae; phylum Streptophyta; class Magnoliopsida; order Myrtales; family Combretaceae; genus Combretum; species Combretum micranthum. The sequence goes on from JAMXBD010000020.1 coordinate 1,010,202, forward strand.
TTTATTAAGCTACACTCTCTTCTCACTCTTCTTAAAAAACACCCCAAAACATTATATATATATATATATATATATAAATCAACTTTAAAATTATAGCCGTTTTCTCCTAAAAGAACATCCAACGTCGAATATAAAAGTTTGTAACGACTATTTTTTAAACTATCTAGCCTTAGACTTGTTGTGCCCTAAACCTATTGCTCCTTGAGTTACCTCTTGATCAAGTCTGTGCTGTTTGATCTCATCGTGCCTTGGATTTTACACTATCGAGCCCTCAATTTGCCTTGCAATGAAGGTCGTGACCATGGCTATGCTTTCTCATTTTATTCCACTTATCGCATCTTGGATTTACAATCGTCACACCTTTGATCAAACTTATCGAGCACTCAATTTTCCTTTCGATCAAGGCCATGACCAAGCTGTGGTACTTAATTTGTTCCTATAGAATTTATTGAGAACAACACACATACAAACACAATATATATGCACATTAAAACTTAAACATATCAAAAATAAGTTTTACTTATTAAATATACTTTTTACTAAGTTGAGAAACATTTGTGCAATATATTTTCTCATCAAAATAAGATTGCAACCACCCTTGGTTCATCACTTATAAATAGTGTTTATGAGTTACACACTAATATTCAATTTAACATCTTTTCTTGATGAAAATTAAGAGAAGCCCACAAATGTTGTTCTTTATATTTTAATTACAACAGGTTAAAATAAACTAGGTAATCCGAACCTCGCATCTAAATTCGTGTTTAAAAACCAAGTAATTATTTTATTAAATCAATTTTTTAAAAATAATTGAGCTTAATTGAGTCAATTTGAAGGTTATCGAGTATCAAATCGAATCAAGATCATTGAGCTTGAGCATCGAGTTTTTTATTAGAGTTGAGTTCAAGTTTGGTACTATATCAGCTCATTTAAAATCCTAATTGCAAGTGCGTCATTTTGTTGTTTTCGTGGTATTGATATGAATTTTGTTATATTTCGTTGTATTTTATTATCTATTTTAATAATATTTTATTTCATGAAAATTTTTATTTAATTTTTTTTCATTAGATATACCTATATTTAGAAACGGTACAAAATATTTTGTAAGTTGTATAATCATATATTTTTCGATAAGTTTTGTTATTCTACTCATTGTAGCAGCCTGTTATCTAGAGAAAGAATGCGCGGACAGGAGCAGTACAATATCCGCTGATTAAAAAAAAAAACTGACCAAGGATAAGATGAATGTCCCATGGCTTGATTTTGAAACCACAGCTTTTAGCCAAAACCGTTTTAAGAGGCCGACATTATTAAAATGACATTATCATTCGATCAAGTTTTGTTATTTTATACATCACACGTACCAGCACATGTTATGTTACTCTAGAAAAATGAATACGCGGACATGACTTTGCCGTTGATTTCCCGAAGCAAAACTTCAGTGATGTCATTTTATTTGAGGTTAGAACTTAGTTAGGTTGTCGGAATTAATTAGTAATATATAGAAATCATTAAAATTTTAATATATGATATTTTTTTAAAAAAATTATTCATTATTACTATCATATATTAAAATAATATTAACATTTACTTATACTTATCCAAACACCTAGCATATTTAATGAACTTTTCTTTTTCACAATTTAGAGGTGGCCAGCAGCTTTTTGAACCGCTGGTTGCACCTCGATAATTTGTTCTTTGAAATTTTGGTTCCACTTTAACTATTTGTTTGCAGGTATGTTGCTTTCGAACGGGTATCCGAGCCGAGACCATATACAGGTATTCAAAACCGTTGAAGAGTTTCATATTATTAATATTTTCTAAAAATATCCATGAAATTTGTTCTAGGGAATGTTGCTTTTGAACGGGTATCGAAAACAATAATAGCTAGCCAAAACCGTTTAACAATTTCTTACTATTGAAATTTCTAAAAATATACTTGGAATTTATTCTGAAGAATATTGCTAATTGACCGTGGCTAGCCAAAACCATTTAAGAGTTTCAAATCGTTAAAATTTCTAAAAGTATTTATGGATTTTTTTTTTTTTGGTCAATTATTTCTCAGCAGAAACCAAAAACAATCGCTTCCAAAAAAAAAAAAAGGGGGAGGTGGTCCCAGACTCCCAGTCCCACCGGTATGTAACACCGACCAAGGATTACAAGGATATATCCCTGTTTTTGTTTGTGATCTTCCTAGTCCCCACGATGTATCATTTAAAACACAGAGGAAATAAACAAACAAGATGGGACCCGACACAAAAATCGGGGACTCCACGGTGCCTTTAACATTTGACTCCGAAAAGTCCGAAGTCCAGTCCTCCGTTTTACTTTTCCCCTCCTTCCCACATGTCCCACCTCCGCACGCTGTTGTGTTCAAGTAAAGTCCACAATTACGTTCCCTGTTAACTATTTTCGTATGGTAAAAGCTGTTTCTTCTTTCCAAAGCGTCACACTTGATTGATATGTTCACACAAAGATTATTTAAAAGAAAAGGAAAAAGAAAAAATGTTATTTTCATGTCGCAGAATACCACTACAGCAGTAAATAAAGTAAATCGCTGGCCAAAAGGATAAAAGATATACAACAAATTTTCTCTGAAAGGTAGAATAATTAAGTAAATTTATGTGTAATATCTTGATAAACATCCCTTTAATGTTCAATTCGTTTTTCTTTCATCAACTCTTTTTTTTTTTTCTTTTTTAACTTACTATTTATTAAGATAATTGAGCATAGTGTGGAATATAATCTAGTTCATCATTTTGAAAGACCATTATTCATGTTATTAAATTTATAATATTAAGAGTCTTTAGACTCCATACCTTAAAACTATCTACCCTTAACGATTATAACTAAGCTTTTAAAACCAATTTATAAGAACTTTGTCGAGTTTCATTTAGTATTAAACTAAAAATGTATTAATAATTAGGAGTAAAAAATAACAACACCAAAATCATTTTATTGGTAGTTTTATAGCATGGAATTTCTTTCTATAATCATCTATTATATTAAGTTAATACCATCTCATTTGCACTTCATAATATTTTTGTCATTTCATAATTAATAATAAATGATATTAATTCTCTTTGTAAGGTTATTTTAGTAATTTACTAATCTAAATTATTACATTCCACGACAATAATTCATCAAAAGCATAATGCCTCCATCAAGCATGGAAATCATCTATTATATTAAGCTAATACGATCCCATCTGCACTCCATAAAATTTTTCATATTTATGATTAATAATATCAATATAAATCTATCTTTAAGGATATTTATGTAAATCACCGATCCAAATTATCATATTCTATCATAATCATCCATTTAAAGGGCTGGCCCAATTTTTTCTCCCTATACGCTAACCTTTTTTCTCTATGGTTTTTTTTTTTTTTTTTTAATCATCAAGCTTGTATATGACTTTGATTCGATAACTATTTTTATTTACTTTATTGCATTTAGCTTTTGCATAGACAAGGCCGGTGCATGCATAATGGTATTATTTAAATAAAAACAATGTTGATATCAAAATTCCTATATTCAAAAACGTACTATAAAGATTCAGAAAATACAGGATCTTTACCAATATAAATGAATCGTTAATAAAATTCCAAAGTAGCATTTTTTTTTATTTAATCGTTCTTTTAATTTTGTTTCTCTGTATTGTTAGCCTGGTAGGAAAAGATAAAATAATTTCAAGATAGCAACCATTTTCTAAAATTTCTTTTAAATTTGAACTCACATAGAACTAGAAAGGATATTTCATGTTTCCTATTTACATGTTTTTCTGTTAGAGAAAATAAATTTCAACTGTATAATTTTAATAAAAAAAAAAATTCTGAATGAAGACACCAAGAAATCAATTTAGAGTTTTATTTGTTTATTTTATTATTATTGTAATTTTAAGTGTGTAGCTGATGTGTGGTGTGATTCGCATTGTGTGTAGCTTTTTAAAAGCACGTACGCGTTACTTGACGCCATTGGTCTTGACTTTTTTGTTCGTAACTTCTTTATATGCAGCATTGACCTCCTATTGCAACTAATATGATAACCAGTTCCCGGGGCTTTAAACATAGGAAAGTACACCTTTTTTGGGACGTACGAGAAAAGAAATTAAAAGCTTACTTTCCCTAGGAAAACAAACAGAACCAAAACAAACACAAAAGATAAGAGAACGCGCTTCGTTTAACTAAAAAACTTGCATCGGCTTGAGCTGGATTGCATTGCAATTTGCAACAGAGTTGTGAATCACAATGCCGAAGAAAGGTATGGGAAGTCTCTGCTTCCATGCGAAAACAGAATCTTTCCGAATCACTCCATCCACACCCGCTCAAATCCTCTCTTCATCTGAAGCAACAATGCAGAAGGTCATCGAATCAGTAGCACCAATCATAATGAAATGGGATCAAGAGTCATCCAGCTATGCAAGGGTTACCTCTCTTTTCTACGAGGATAAAGCCGAAGCCATGATGTTTCTCAAATGTGTACAAGACCTTCAAAACGCAATGCAAGCGTTGGTCTTGGAAAACTCCACGTCGCAGAAGCTCGTCCTCGGGCAGAGCCTTATGGAAATCGCGATGAAGAGGCTCCAAAAGGAGCTGTACCAAATCCTTTCCATGAATAGAGCGCAATTGGATCCCGAGTCCGTCTCCACGCGCTCCTCACGCACCTCTGCACGTTCGAGTATATCCGATTACGACGAGGATGACGACGATCTCTGCTCCGCAGGGTACTCTATAGCTGAAGTCGAGGAAGGCGCAACGAGAGCAATGAGTGATCTCCGGTCCATCGCGGAGTGCATGATTAATTCCGGTTATGCCAAGGAATGTATCGGTATCTACAAGATTATCCGCAAGTCCATTGTCGATGAAGGAGTTTATCGACTCGGAGTTGGGAAGCTGACTCAGTCGCAAGTCAATAAAATGGACGCGGTAGTCTTGGATGGAAAAATCAAGAGTTGGTTAGAAGCGGCGAGAACTTGTATCAAGACTCTGTTTACAGGAGAGAAAATCCTCTGCGACCACGTGTTTGCAGCGTCCGACTCGATCAGAGAGTCCTGTTTCAGTGAGATATCTCGAGAAGGTGCAATGCTTATCTTCGTGTTCCCCGAACTCATCGCGAAAAGTAAGAAGTCGTCGTCGGAAAGAGTGTTCCGGCTGCTCGATATGTACACCGGAATCTCTGAGAATTGGCAGGAGATCGAATCCATCTTCTCGTTCGAATCAATCTCCTTTGTTCGATCGCAGGCGCTCAACTCCCTAATAAAACTAGGGGAGTCAATTCGGTCGTTGTTGAGCGAGTTCGAATCAAGTATCTTGAAGGACAACACAAAATCGGTGGTCGCGGAGGTGCGATTCATCCGTTGACTACCTACGCGATGAATTACCTCTCTCTCTTCGCCGACTACAACAAAGTGATAGGCGATATTTTCATGGAACTCCAGTGCATGCGAAATCATCTCTGCCGAAGTCCTACTTCGACGCAGCGGAATCCGAAGAATTTCCAGCACCGGCGATCACCTTACACATCGCGTGGTTGATCCTGGTTCTCCTATGCAAACTCGACGGCAAAGCGAAGCACTACAAAGACGTCTCCAAGTCGTATCTCTTTCTCGCGAGCAATCTCCAACACGTGATAAAAGCAGTCCGTAGATCGAATTTACAGGATTTGCTCGGCGAGGAATGGATCGTGAAGCACGAGAGCAAGGTGAGGCAGTTTGTGGCGAATTACGAGAGGATCGGTTGGCGCAAGGTTTACCAAGCTCTGCCGGAGGATCCGAAGGTGGCCATTTCCCCGGCAGAGGCGAAGGAGCTGTTCCAGAGGTTCAACTGGAGCTTTGAGGAGGTGCACCGTAAGCAGAGTGGGAATGTCGTACTGGATTCAGACCTTCGAGAAGAAATAATAGCTTCGATCGAGAGGAAAATTTTAAACTCGTACGGGGAATATTATGATACGCACAGGCTTACGGTAGGAGGAGAGAGGAACTTGAACATTAACTCGTTGATCAAATATACACCCGAGGATGTGAAGACACACCTATCGAAGCTATTTTACGGGCAGTGCAGTTTGGGGAGTAGTCCGTCCTTGTCTGGTTCATCAATGTCACCGCCGCCGATGAGACGGCGGCGGTCGTTCTTCTTCCATGCTTGATCAATATCGCCCGTTAATATACTGATGGTGCTTGAAATTAAAAGAGGTGATTAAACACATAAATGTATTATTATTATTGCTACTACTGTATTGGATCTTATTTCCGTGCGAGTAAATTCATATAAATGGAATATATAGTGTATTATTTTCTGGCTTCTTGACATTTTGATTAAATATTCTCGGCAAATTAGGAATTAGAAGATAAGTAGTGCCATCCAACGGTAGATAGGGGCAATTAAAAAAATGCCTTGCATCCTGTTTGAATGACTAAGGTTGCCTTTGGCTGTTATTTGAATGACTAAGGTAAAATATATATATATATATATATATCCTAAAGCACATGGCAAATTTCGAAATAATTGTCCCATGTGTCCCTCTCACGGTACAAAACTAAAATGCACGGTACAAAATGACTTCACCCTTTAAAATTACAAAAATATCGCTACTCATAGCAACTTCTCTGTCAGGTTTGCCTGTGCCCTTAGGATGGTGAATAGGACATGCCATGTGGACCATTGAATTAGCGGGTCTAGTCTGGATACATCTCAAGGACTCTACTGAATCAAAAGATTTAAACAGTTTTTGTGGTTTTTTTTTTTTAAAAAAAGATAAAACCAAACTAAAAGCTAAATTTATGTTAAAAAAAAAAAAAAAAAAATTATATTGGACCCATAAACCCTCTCTCATGAATAGCAAATTAGATCTTTAGATCGAACCAAACAGGCTTAGGACGTATCAATCCCAAGTCATAACTAATTATTGTAACGGAAAAAATAATCACTATATGTATACTACATGTATATTTATTAAGTCTTATTATACGATTATCTTAAGAGGTATTTCTTTGTGGAGATCCTCAATTATAAGCATGCAAAAATGCGGAAATTAATTGTGAATATTTTGCTTTACACGTTGTTAGCATGGACGGACTTACGAGAGGGCCTTGGCCCCCCAGCCCTTCGGAGTGGTGTGTACTATAAATGCAAAATATTATATTTTAAAGCAATTAAGCCTAATACGTTGATGATGCAACAGTTAAGTTATGAGTTCGATTCCTGCTATTCCCATCATGGATTCTTTAGCTTTTCTATTCTTTTTTTTTTCTTTAATTTTTCTTACCGTTCTTTCTTTCTGTTTTCTTTCTTTTTTAAATTTTAGTTGTATTATTTATTACCTTGGCAGGTTTTACAATACACACAGGCTTGAAAATAGAAACAAAATGGCACCCTAAAATCTTTCTCACTTCAAAGAGTTTTTTAGCAATTTTTCTAACTAAATGCTTTGTCTAACATTTTAAATTTTACATGCTAAAAATTTCAAAATACCATAAATTAGATTTAAAATTCTTTAAATGGCTGTTTTAAATTTTTTTAACACATATTTTATTTTAATTAATTATACGGTATTAGTATCGGACACTTTGAAATTATATATGGAATGGATTAAGATGTTCCTTTTTTTCTCTTTTCATTTTATGTCTGTTAAAAAAAAAAACACAATACTATTAAAATATTTACAAAAGGTTTGTAAGATCCTATTATGGGTTCAAAAAGTAAGGTTAAATAATAATTACACTATGCCAACAGGTAAATGATAATTACACATGAATTCGTTTTATTATTTGTTAATTCTTGATTCATAGGATAAGGAAGGAAATTCGATCGCTAATAATATAGCAAATATATATTAAATATCATGGTTCTATTTAAGGGCAAAGAGGCCTTACTCTAAAATTTCATGTAGTGTTTTATTAGTTAGTAATCATGTAAATTTATTAGGTTTACTTATTATAAATACTATGATTTTCTAAGGTACTAATCATCTAATGTCCCATATATACACATACATATATATTAGGATTTTTTTTTTCAAAATAGCTTCTAAAGATCTTAATATACGTACATATATATTTTGGAGTCATATGGTAAGCATTTTGTTTTTAACTTATACTTAGTATTTTACGATATTGCTTACCATATTTTTATATTTCCAATAAAAGAATGAAATATCTTATAAATATAAATAATCATCATGTTACATAAATTAAAAATAGCCTTTTTTTAATGTATGTGATATTTAGTGAAGATCCAAAAGCTCATTAAAAATAAAATATCTTTTATATTACCAGTATTTTAAATAAATATTGTTCATAGTATTAATATGTTTTTCTTTGATGGATTTATGATTAATGAATATATCAAAACATGTACTTACAAGAAAGAGCAAATGCTTTATAAGTGAATCCAATCATGATTAACTCCAAAAAAGTAAAGACCACCACCTTCCACCCCGTACCACCACCCAAAAAAAAAAAAAAAAACATATACATATGCCTACTATTATTAATGGACATATATATATGTATTTATTTTAAATATTCGCAGGGCTTGTTTTGATAGTCAAGTATTAGATCCGTATCGGATCGGTATCGGTTAAGTATCAATTCAATTTGATCGGTTTCTAAGTAAAACTATCGATTTTTAATTGGTATCATAACAGTATCGGTTTAGTGTCTGTTTGGCATCAAAACAATACTAAAACGACACCAAAATGACTATCCAAATAGGCTATCAACTAACCTCATCTTAGTAGCCGCCCTAAAGGATTTTCAATATATTTATTCTAAATTTTTCATTTTTACCTTAAATTTCGTTATTGTTTTCATTATATTATTAAATTTATTTGATGATATAGTTATTAAATTAATCATTTTATATCTATTAAAGTTGACACAAGTTATCTCTTGATAAATTTTCTCATGAAACTAATGGAAAGATTCAAACTAAGCAAGACATGGTAATGATTCAAATAGGAATAAATAAATAAACAAATAACAAAATAAACGAATGGCAAGGACTCTAAATAATGAAAAGAAAATTTTAATAACTACTCTTTTCCTTTTTAGTTATTTTTATTTTTTCCTTTTGGTTCCCCACGTGGAAAGAATTCTTCCAATATATGGTGACAAAACAAGGGAAAAGTACAAAACAGTGAACAATTTTCAAACACTGCGTTTCTACTTCCAGTCTTACGAAGGCGAAGTATGCTTCTGGATGCTGGTTGACTGCAAGGAAAACTACTATGCATGCAAGTTCTATAGTAGGTAGAATTGCACTCATTCATGTTAAAGTCATCGTAATTGTTTTCTCAAGTTTGGTTTTAACTACTTCTGTGTAAATAGCTTTGAATAGGGAACGCAGAATTAGTGCTCAATAACTGCAGCCTAACAATATTTGATATTTCCATCCCGAGTAATTGACATGGTACACTATATCAATGATTCCACTTAAATTTTTTAAAGTTTCATCCAAATGGCTCCACAATGTAAAGTTTTTTATATATTTTGATATTATATAAAAATATTCGTACCCATAAAATTTAAAAAAATATGAATAACCGTATAAAACAAAAAAAAAAACTTAAGGATAAATTCGTTATAATATTTAAAAAGAAGTTTTTAAAATTCTAATATAATGTTATTAAACCAACCCCTTACTGTTGAATACAGCAATCAACCATATTCAGAAATGCACTTCCTTTTTTTTTTTTTTTTCCCCTTTTGAATTTTTGTCAATTTTCTGACAATAATTAAGAGAATGGCCAAATTCCTAACCATCTTGTATATTATCATAATCTTTTTTATAATATATATCAGCATTATATGTAAATGCATATTAAAAGGATAAAATTGATAAAAATCGAGAGACACGGAATTCATCGTTTAGCAGGACCACGCTTGAGAGACACTATCATTATTATTAATTTTTATTCTCATGGCCACGTATATATATACTACTTTTGTTGTTACAGCATGCATGCTTAAAATAATGTTGAATATTATTCGTACGCATCGAGACGTCAATAAAAGTTTAGTGGAACCGTACACTGCAGAGGCGAAGAAATTTTGTTTGGTTTGTCTTATTTCTAATTATTTTTACATTTTGTTTTTATTGTTTTCGAATAAACTAATTATCAAGAATAAATATAAATAAAAATAAATATTTTTACACATAAATAGATCAATTAGATTAAAAATCAATAAGATGGAATAGGATTAAGATACAAAAGGGAATGAGATAACATAAGGAGGATCTTAGTGGGAAAATGTTGCTACGTTAAAAAGATTGCAATGCCAATAATAAACAATTGACCTTAATGCACCCATACCATAACGTACTTATGTCTTATTTGCTTCTCGTGTTTAAATGTAATATGCCAAACTTAAGTGTAAACTAAAATGGATGCTTCTATTTCTTCTTTTTTTCACACTATAGCATAACGAAAGTGGTTTGATAACTTCTTAGACAAAGAGAAAACTAGGGGGATATATGAAAAGAAAACGTTGCACGAGCTGATTTTAGATCAGTAGAGATGGCTCCTTTAAACAACAAGAAAGGTTAGAGAGGCATCGAGGGGTTACCGGTGCGGCCACTCTTATGTCTAAGTCAGTCTCTAGGTAAGGATAGTGTCTGTAAAAAGGTAGACAAGTTTACTTTTCCTTTTCCTATTCACCCATTTTGTTGTTTTTTTGTACATTTCCCCAAGAGGTAACATGGTTATTTATAGTGTTTAGAGTCATACAAGGATAGGTCACTTCCGGCAGCGTGCGAGGGTACTTGAGCTAAGGAGTCATGGCTTCTTAGAGTTAGGCCAAGTTGATGGTGTCCCCCTAGTCATGAGATGTGACTGGAGCACTTACCTTGGTCGGAGATCATGAGGTCAAGAGTTTGAATTCGCTGGTTAGCTGAGCTCGTAGGGCTCAAGTGGCCTTTTCAAGGAGAGGGTCCTTAAGGAGACCTTGTACCATTAGTATAAATAAGATTCTAGGCCTTTTTGCTACTTAGAGAAGTTTTGGCATCACAAGCACGGATCTCTTTGAACCAACCAGTATATTTGGCCTCGAAGCCTAATGGGTCGAGTGGACGGAGAGTTATATCCTACTATCAACATTTGTCCCTCTACTCTCGTTGTAGGAAGTAAGAGAATGCATAATGCATGAGGTCGTTGGCTCAAGATAACCATTACTTGTTTTAGGCGAGTTGTGCTTCTCATTTGAGATGCATCCTCATGTTACAGATATTTTATGGTAAGGGCTGTTTGATTTCCTATTAGGTATCATACTTAGTATGCTTTGCTACAGTCGAGGACACATGATTTTCTAAAGGGCCCTATGAATTTGAAAGGTCTCAGTAATAATTATTCCCTGGATTTGACAGCTGCGATCGTTGGTCGTGATGTCAGGACTTTGAGGCTGCTCATACGTCTTACGGGATTCAAGCCTTTGCATCTCCCACGCTCCTCTATAGTACATGTGCTTCATTGGTATTTCCTTACAGTACTTTGTATTTCGTTAAGAGAATCGTCATCTTGAATCCTTATAGTCTTCTCAATATTTCTACATGCTTGAGATTTTAGTGATGTCGAGCTCAAGTAACTCCAACACCCATCTTTCTCGCACAACTCCGATAATAAGGTATAGAGGTTCATGAATGAGGTAAGGAGGGACAAGACAGAGGCGAGCATTAGCTCAAGAAGGTTAAGCTCTTGAGGTGATGTGAGTTCTTCGGTTGGTAGCAAGACTTTAGGTGGTAGTCGAGATTCGACCATTAACAATGACAAGGGGAACTCAACGAGCATCTGCTCTTTCATGGGTCTGTATGCAGAACTTGCCAAAACGGTGTACCAGATTCCCTTAGACAAGTATGCGGATGATGGCAAAGGAAAAAGCCTTGTGGTACCTCTTCATAGCAGGGCAGCTGTTGGTGATGGACGCTACAAGAGTTCACAGCACGCTTACTAACATGGAGCTCGAAAAGCACTGGAGGAGTGAGATGCGGTGTTGTCTAGAGGACTAGGAGGTTGTCCTTCCTTCTTCCTCGAACCAGGTCTGTTTGCTGGAAGGGCAGGCTTTTTCTCTATATGAGAAAGCTTTCGATTTTGGTTTGTGTATGCCATTCTTCCCATTCCAAAAGGGGTTTTTTAACCATCACCTGCTTTCTCCTGCATAATTGGTTCCAAATGCTTGGCAAATGTTGGTAGCCTTTGAGGCCTTGTGCCTTAGTCTTAGTGTGAGGCCTACTCTCGTCCCATTCCGGAGATACTACTATTTCAAAGGATCCAATAAGGGATGGTGGTATCTCGCGAGGCAACCTAAGAGCTCATTTATGCTCTTTGGCGGACTCACAAGCTCTAATGGTCCTCACTAGAAGAAAAAGTTGTAGATTGTTCAAGCTAAGACAGGCATTGAACATCAGTTTAGCTTTTGGGTGAACTGATGCGAGCCAATTCGTAATACGATGCCTCAACTATCTATGAGTATATGAGCTCTTAAGGTGGGAGGCAATTAGATGCCGAGCTCATGGTGAAAAACTTTTTAAGTGGGAAGCCAATCACTAATGGAGGTGTGGCTGACTCTTCATGTGATCATGACCTCTCTCTCTCTCCTTCTCTCCTCCCCCTCACTTGGCTAGTCGAGCTCTGGAGAGACGTTATTATAAGGAGGGTTCGAGTTTTTCAAGCTGTTGAGCTCGACTGGGCAAGTGCTTTTTTCTTTATTAGTAATTTTTCCTTGTTTTTGTTGTATTTTTTCAGAGATTGATATGTTGGTGTTAGACATGGCTAACTTTCTTGCTACTCCACCAGAGCAAAGGAAGTCGATTCTAACCAAGAAGAAAGTGGCTAGTGGGAAGCGTCCTACTCAGATTGAGTCTCGGTCTATTGAGGTTGTGACACCAGTCGTTGATGTGGATGTACAAGATTTGAGAGGTATGTGTGTCGAGGTTAAAGATGCAGTAACCAAGGCTAGAGTCAAGGCCGAAGTCACTGCTGTCGAGGTTAGAGTCACTGGCCATGATGTTTGTTCGGATGGTCCCTCTCATCGTGCTCGATCTCCTGAGGAGCAGAGTCTAGCTACTCTTTCCCTTATGCCTGTACGAGCTAGTAGCGTACCATTTCTGGGGGGGGGGGAGGTTGCTGGGAGCACTAATAGCGCTTTTGCTAATCGAGCTAAGGTCAGAGGTCATGGTGAGTCCGATAGGGGGTTGCTGGTAGGCCTCTCGACTTTGTGGAGAAGAGGGCTTTGAAGTGGGATGGCATATCTATGTAACGGTCTTCTTTCAAAGAGGTGGCTCGCTTAGAAGATAGAAAGAGGTTGGGGACTTTTTTATAGTGGTTTGTCATTAGTGGAGTCGCTATAGATTTTTCAGCGCAGAAGACGTACGAGGCAAGGTTATGGAGTTTGTTCACGTTGGTGTTTTGTTTCTCAGCTATTCACATTCTTTTGTTGTTTGTTTTCAAGCTTGGTGACGACTGCTTAGGCTTTCAAAGTGTTAAGGGCTAACCATGAGGTGGTACATTATGTTTCTCCTTTCTCTCTTTTTGTCAAATTCTCCATGACTTGTAATTTAGAGTTGTTTTCCTTTGTTTAGGGTTTCGGGGGAGCTCAAGGCAGTAAGGGTGAAATTGGAGAAGAAGCTCGCTGAGGTTAGGTAGAGCAAGATATGATGCAAGAGCGAGTTTCTTGCGCTTACGAATGAGCATGAAAGGCTGCTAAAGTAGACAGAAGTCAAAGTCTTAAGCAATCAAGCTGATATGGTCGAGGCGAAGAAGAGGCTGTCTCTTGCAGAGATGGCAGCTGCCAAGTTCGAAGACAAGTGGAAGGGTGTGAGAGACAAGTAAGATAAGTTTTCTCGTTAATTGAGTGACGTCCAATTGCGAATTGCTCACCACTTTAGAGATTGGTAAGCCAAAGGAGAGCATCCACTCATCCATCTTAGATTAGGAGAAGTTGAGGGTAAGGTCGCTTGAATTTCTTGGTATATGATCACCCGCCACTACTTATGTTTTGACTTCATTTGCTTCTTTATTGTTGTTACAGGCTCGCATGAAGGACTTAAAGAGTGGTCGGCTCATTCCTGAGGTGACCAAGAAGTGGGTTTTGAGAAAGCCCTTTAAGAGCAAGGAATGGAAGGGGGCTTAGGTGAAGCTCGTTACCGATACCACTAAACTAATAAGAAAGGAGTTGTTGGAGAGGTATCCGAACTTAGACCTCGATTTTCTAGCGACCCATTTAGGGGAGGCTTTGATGGAGACTTCTGAGGAGAAGGAGAATGGTGGAGAGGAAAGCGAGTAGCATGAAGTTGAAACTGGTGAGAGAGACCAGGCAAAGGTCATTGCTACTCCTAGGGATCAAGGAGCCCAAGCTGAAGTGGTTCTTATGGTCATGGCTCATGGATCTGATCAATAGACTCTAATCCCAACGGCTTCCCATGTCACGGTCGATCCCTAAATGGAAGGTCATGTTGAGAGGCAGATCGAAGCCGTTGTCGTAGCTTCTCAACCAGTGATGAGTGAGGAGATTTTTAGCGAATATAGCTTAATTGATTTTTTTTTTTTTTTTTTTTTTTTGCAGACTTCGTCTTAGACTTGTTTCATGTATCGGCCTCTTAGTAGCCTTCCCTGTCTATAATTTTTCCTTAAGTGGATATACCTTCTTTTATTAATATATGATGCGTTTTTCAAGTTTAAGCAACGTTTACCTTACGTGCTTACAATTTTGTTGTTTCCTTGGTTTGTGCTTGGTGAGTTCATTCTCAGTTGCTTTCATTTTTCTAAGTCTATGTTTACTTCATTCATGTCGGATTTATCATTTAGCTCCTAGGTTAGTAGTAGGTTATCAGTACGGTTTTCTATAAAAGATGATGTTGGTCTGTAGGAATGGCAGCGTATGCTAGAAAACTTTCTTTTTGGATGCTCATTGATTCTCTAGGTGTGATCAGACGGCTAAGGGAGCTAAACTCAGGTTTCCAAAGATTTATTGGCATTTAATATAAGTAGTGTTGATGAGTAGATCGTCTCTTCACAAACCCAATTTATTTCTCTTACTTTGCTTCAAAAATCTAAAATTTGCTCTCCGCTATTCAATTTTAAAGAGTTCAAGACATCATGAATCTTCTTTCCATTAACCTATAATAGGTTAAAAGGTTGAGCCCTTAGAGGTCGCAAGTCCTATGATTCTGTTGAGGCTCTACTGTCTCTATTTAAGTAAGTCGGAAGCCCTACAGTCTCTATTTATGTGGGCTCATCATTGAGGTCGTGGTAATGTATTGGGTATGTTGCTTGATACCGATTCCCACTACTATCATGGCTATTCGATCGGAGGCTTTGTTTCTCTTTTGTGGCCTCTAGGTTAAGGTTGTCATGACCTATTTGTTGGTGGAGCGGATGTAGTGACTACGGTGACAGGTCGCTCGTGAGTAAGGGCTCATCCTCCATCAACAATCTGTGGCTTCAAGGTACTTCTTGAGGTCGTCGTGGAGGGGCCATCCTTAATGTCAATTAGAGGTCGTTGGGGATGCGGGGGAATGTTTTCCCCTTTGGGCCTTGTCTCTTAATGGCTCATTGATCAGTGGTTCACTTGGGGGGGATCCGCTTTGACCTTGTCCTCCTGGTCGTTCTGATGCTTTCTCAGCTAAGATTCATTGTCGGCTGAAGGTTGATCGATGAGCTTGGGCTCGCAACTAGGAAGTCAGGAGGCAAAGTCGTGTTCAGTCTAAATCCACATTTTCAAGTTATGGTCGGCTGGATATAGGAAAATTATTCTAATTTGAGGTTAAAATCATTCGTGGGGTAGTCTAGCTTGAAGTTGTGTACTTGTGTTTAGTCCAAAGAAACTTGTACTTGTGAGAACATTACTATGTATTTGTTTTTCATTTTTTTTTTACCAAAATGCCAGTTAAAACTATTGTAATGATCTTCTTTGAATTAATAAAAGTCGTTTCTGAGCTCGCTCTCTTGATATCTCTACTTTCAATTTGTTTTTTTTTTTTTTTTTTTGTATCTCTCTCTTCTTCTTCTTCTTCATTTTGCAAGTTGGGCGTTTCAAAGAGAGTTATCTTTTGGTGGGGAGTTATCCCCTTTTTCGATTGGAGTCGCCCTTGAGAGAGAGTCACTTGAGCTCTTGATGGGACTTATCTTTGAGAGGAAGTTACCCGAGCTTTCTAGAGAAGTTACCCATGAGAGGGAGTTACCCAAGTTGACAAGGAGAGTTACCCATGAGAGGGAGTTACCTGAGCTCTTAACGAGACTTACCTTGAGAGGGAGTTACCCAAGCTTATTCGACACAAGGGGGTGGAGTTGTTTGAACTCCCATTACCCCTGCCAAATACCTTTTGTTTGTAGTATACCATCAAATACTTAAGAGAAAGAGCTTGAAAGAGTAATTTTAATGTAGAATCTCCATTTTATTCATGATCATTTTCTCCTTGTGTTCTTGTTTTATATATAAGCATGTCATAACTATTTGAAGAACTTTCTTAAGTTGTTTGCATTCCATGTTCTGAGAATGAGGTTGCCATCCAGTGACTCGAGCTTATCTGTATAGTTACCCTTGACTTCCTTGACCTTGACAGGATCTTCCCAATTCTGGCAAGTGTTCTAGCTTCTTCCCACCCTATTGCCTCTGATTTTCTATAAGCGAAGTCTCTTAAGAGAAAGACTTTGTGTTTGTCCTTCTTGTCGTAGTACCAGGTTATCTTCTGCTGGTAGGCGGAAGCTTTTTGCTCATAGTATCCCGTGCCTCTTCTATGGCATCAAGCTTTGCTTGAAGACTGACCTCATTGACTAGCTCGTTACAAATTGAGCTCGGTGTTCAGTAGTTCCAGCTCCATGGGCAAAATGACTTATGACTCGAAAGCCAATAGAAAAGGGATTTCGTCTGTCAGCGTTCGTTAGGTGGTGCAGTATCCCCATAGGATACTAGGCAACTCATCAGCCCATTTGCCACTTTAATGGTCCACTTTAGACTTTAGACTTTGCATAATGATCTTGTTGACTACTTCGACCTCGCCATTAACTCTAGGATGTGCAACCGAGGTGTAGTGTGGAATGATATGATACTCGGTACATAAATCTTTGATCCTCTTGGCACTAAATTACCTTCCATTACCCATCACTATGGAGTGCAAGACTCCAAATATGACTATGATGTTTGTGTAGATGAAGTGTTGGACATTTTTGTCCGTGACTTTTGCCACTGCCTCGACTTCTACCCATTTCGTAAAGTAACCACAATTAACTTTTTGAACTTCCTCTGGCCTATGAAGGAAGGAAATGGGCATAAGATTTCCAATCCCCACATGGTGAATGGCCATAACACTCACATCATTGGATGAACTCCTTTCCATTGGCTTTCATTGTTGGCTAGAAGTAGCCAGCTCGCACTACTTGGGTGTGCAGTAATTGTGCATTAACATGGTTGCTGCATTCCCTGGCGTAGAGCTCTTCTAGGATACGTTACCCTTTTTCAAGGTGCAAACATTAAAGGAGGGAGAAATTGAATCCCCTTTTGATACAAAACCCCATTTATCATAGTATAATTGGTTGCTCTATACATCAATTTTTTTGCTTCCATTTTGTCTGGACGTAAGATGTTGTTGATTGTGTGTGATAACTAAGCTTATAATTTATAAATCATATAATCCTAAATCCACACAAAGGCAGCACACTTGCCACGTAATATATAATTTAACTTGACATCATCCAAAGGATCTATGGGCAATTACTAATATTTTCCTTTCATTACTATCTAGCCTAAATTACCAAAGTATTTATGCTAGTTCTAATGGTTAATTAAATTATAACTAATAAACCCTAATTAAAAATGTAGAAGTGCTTTTCTTGGTTTTAAAATTAATTCACAAAAATGCCCCTAGTTTTGATCCACCCTAACCCATTCTTCTTACGATGGAATTAACTAATGATTAGTTAAGTTCTTGATTAAATAAATTACTTTATTCAAGTTAATTGATTCCTAATTTCACATGAGAAAGTGAGAATTTCTTTCTTCACCAATGCCAATGCAAAATTGTATGAAACTCATAAACCCTAATTGAATATTATCAATCTATTGTAGAAATTAGAAGTCTCCCTATGTCTAGGTGAAACATGCAAATTCATTATTCATGTATGATCTATCCTATTGATTGAAATTTCTTTCTAATTAACAAGAATCAAGCATGCAATAATCTTGGCCATAAATTATCACAAGACAATTTAAATAACATGAATGAATTCAAGACAGAAACTTTCATCAATTAACAAGATTAACAACATGAGTTAGGATTTCCCAAAATCTACGGTATAGAAATCTATTCTTCCATATGATAAACAACAAAAACAAAATTCTAGAAGAGTTTAGATCTCATGATTGATAAAAGTCTTGGAACAATTTTTGTGAATCTTTGGATGTTTGTGCCATCGTTTTCCCTTGAAAAGCTCTCCCAAATCTATCCTTCTAAGGTTAGGACTGAAATATGATGGTTCGGATTTCTCAAATAACATAAGAGGATGTATATATATAGGTCTGTTATCATACACGACCCATGTAGACAAGTAGCGTACTCTTAGAAAAACAGCACAAAATTAACACTACATTCGTACATGACCCTGACGTACACTGCCCGTATACATGGGTCGTATATATTGGAAATTCTTCTTTTTCTTCACCTTGTGCTCCATTAAATGTACCTCGATTGTATATTCTGTGTATTGTATTTCTAACTTTTCAAGAATAGCTTCCAACTTCAGCAAATCTTTGCTTCTTTCATCATAAATCTTGGAAAACTCAATTGTTCATAATTTATCACTAAAATGAATAATTTATCAAATATGTATCCTCTTCTTCAATCAATCAATAAAATATCATATAAAATATGATCAATAAAGCACAAGTATAAAGGGTCTTAGAACACTTATCAGTCGTCCCTAAGATACTGCTTTATTGGGTTCATCTAGCTCAAGGGCAAAGTTATCTTTTACAGATATAGTACCTCAGGGGGACCTGTAGTGGTGGATTTCTCGAGCAAGAATTCGATGTAGATTTTTTCTTTGATCTTTACCAAGCCGAGAACTATCATAGAGGTGATCTTGGAAAGCTTATCAACTTTTGAATTGTCAGCTCTAGGTATCTTAATGATGTCCTAGGAGAGTAACTCCACAATGAGGGATCAAACCACTTCTAGATATCCAACCATTTCTTCATTTTTTGCTCCGTATACACCTTTAACCTATTGCGGCACAAGCTTGGACTCAGAAAATATCGTGAGGTTCCCTATCTGTACCCCAACACATGTCCCAAGCTTAAGTCGAGTAGTAGGACTTCATATTCTGCCTCGTTGTTGCTTACAAGGAAGCTAAATTCTAGGGCTTGACTAATCTTCACTCCATGGGGGTCCTTCTAAGACTAAGCCAACACCATTCCCCCTTACGTGGAGGATCCATCTACATGGAAGGTCCATGTAGGCCTTTGATTGTCATTAGGCTTGGCTGTCCGGGTATATTCAACCAAGAAAGCTACTAAAGCTTGTGCTTTTGTGGCTTCTTGAGGTTGGTATTATACCCAATAGGGGCGGAGTTCGATTATATACTTCATCATTCTTCCTGAGACATCTAGCTTTTTGAGGATTGCCCTTATCAGTACATCGGTGAGGATAACGACCTAGTATGCCTGAAAATACGGACGTAGTTGATGTATAAATATTACTACTGCCTTTTCCAGTTTAGTATGTCTTTTCTTTGGTCCTTGTAGGACATGGCTAATGCAATATACCAGCCGATGTTGTTTTCCTTTCTCCCTGGTTAGCATAGAGGAGAAATCTTTACTGCTCAATGCGAGACAAAGATACAAGACCTCACCTTCGAGTGGGGTTGTTAACAGTAAGGGTTTTGTCAAGAATCACTCTAGCTCATCGAAGGCCTGTTATCGTTTTTCATCCATTCGAATGGATCAAGCTTTTCTAGGATTTTAAAGAACTCTGAGCATCTGTCGTCTTTTTTGGGAAGGAATCTACTTAGCGTTGTTATCCTACTGGTGAGTTATTGCACTTGCTTGACTGATGTAAGTGGTGTCATTATTAAGATTACTTCGATCTTATTGGCGTTGGTGTCATACGTGCTTTTCTATAGGTTGAGCTTTAAATTATAGAAGTGAAGTCAATCCAAGGTTTCTTACAAGTTATATAGGTGGGCTTCCGCTCGTTTACTTCTCATGATCATATCATCAACATAGACTTCCATGTTTCGACCTATCTGTGATTTGAATACCTCGGTGACCAGTCTTTGGAAGGTGGAGCTGGCATTTTTAAATCCGAATAGCATCAGTTTATAGTAGTATGTGTCGAATGATGTGAAGAACGAGGTGTGTACCTCATCGATTTCCTTCATCTTGATCTGGTTGTAGCTTAAGGAGACATCCATGAAACTTAGTAGCATGTGACCTATGATGTTGTCCATGAGCTAGTCGATTCGGGGCAACGAGAAGTAATCTTTTGGACACACTTTTTACAGATTGGTGTAACTAATGCACATTTGCCACTTCCTACTAGGTTTCTTGACTAGGACTATGTTGGCTAGCCATGTGGGGTATTTTTCTTCCTTGATGAATCCTGCTTTGAGTAATTTCTGGACCTCTTCTTCATTGGCAGCTTGTCTCTCTAGGGCGAAGTTTTTTATCTTCCAGTGATATGGCTTCTAGGTTTTATTGATGTTTAGCTAATGCATGATGATGCTCGGGTTTATGCCTATCATGTTAGCAGCGACTATGTAAAGACATCCTTATTTGCTTGCAAGATCGTGATCAAGCTCTCCCTTATGTTGCGAAGGCTTCATTTCCTCACCTTTGTCGTGTGTTCGAGGTTATCATCTAACATGACTTCTTCGTGAAGCTTGGCTAGCTCACCCTGACACTGAGATTCGCCATCTGGCTCGGTGTCTATAGTGCAGACACAATCTCCTCTTAGGGTCTCGATGTACAACTATCACGATTGTTCCTAATCTCGACATATTCCTATCCCAGCTGGGGTCGAGAAATTAGCTTTGAGGTGGGGTTGGGAAACGATCATACCGAAAATTAATTGCATGGTCTTACCTAATATAGTGTTGTATGGGGACCAACAGTCAACCATAAGAAAATCAATATGGTGCGTGATGCTACACAATCTTGCGCTGAGCTCGAGCAATAGGGTTATGATCCCACGAGGTCGGATTATTCGATTGTTAAAGCCATATAAGCTATGATCATAAGGCTTTAACTTGGTTTAGATCGTGCTTCATTTGCTCATATGCTTGATTAAAAAGAGTATCGGCACTACTTCCTGTGCCAATCATGACCCTCTTGACTTTCTAAAAATGTGGGTAGAGATCACCAGGCGTCATGGTGAGGGGTTTGGACCCCTTCATAATCTTCATCTGAGAAGGAGATAGTGGTGTTGATATTAGCCTTTTTAGGTTCTAGACTCATCATTTATCTAGACAAGCTCAGGCTAGGAGATAACCCGGCTCTTGTTAAGGTCAGGGGTCTACATATGATGGTATTAATCTCATTGTGGCACAGCTAATGGAGCTAGGGTCGCTCTGAGTGATCTCAAGTTTTAGCGACTTTATCTTGTTCATTGGTCCTACGCTTCTATGTAGGCGACTGAGGTTTTAGGTCAAGGTCGATATGCTACTTGAGCGAGCCACATCGTATGGCATCCTTATAATGCTTTTAAGCTACCAACAATTTTTTGTATCGTATCTGCTCTTGCGGTGATACTTGCAGTATACCTTTTAGTCTTTTCTTTTCAAGCTCAACCTCATTAGAGGTAGTGGGGGTAAGAGGCCTTGGTACCTTATCTCGAGGAACACATCGTGGACTAGCAACTACAAAGGCATGAACTCATCATATATTGGGAAGAGTTTCCACTTGTCATCATCTTTGTGGCCTTAATGTACGTCAGCTCAGTTGAATTCACAATAGTCCTTTTGTCAACCTCTTTCTTGAGGCGGGTATATGCCTGATGGGGCTTCGTCTACATTTCAGCTTCCCTCTTAGCATTTTGGGTGTCTTCCTAATGGATATATTCCTGTGCTTTTTCTGTCACCTGCTTTAGCATAGTAAGCTGGCACTTCAAAATGGAGTCAAAGAGTAGGCTATCAGTGAGGACTCTTTGCTTGATAACCTTTAAGGCAACCCGTTGTTTGAGGTTTAGGACCTCCAAGCGTGCTTTGTTGAACCTTGCTGAGTGATCTCTTAAGGATTTGCCTGGCCTTTGTCGTATCATATAAAGGTATGAGCCATTTTTCTCAAATGGCTTACTGCCACGGAGTGTGTTACAAAAAGGTTGCTGAGCTGAGTTAACAAGCTTATTGTGTCTGGCTCAAGTTTGTTGAACTATACCCAAGCTACCCCACGAAAGGTGGTAGGGAAGATTTTGCACCATATGGCATCTAAAAAATTATACTCGCCATAGTGGATTGGAACTAAGCTATGTGGTAGAATGGGTAATCGCTTCAATTGGGAGCACCTCAATTAGAACCTCAGCCATAAGAAGTGTCTTGCTTCGGAGCGTTCTAGTGGTATGCTCATTACAAAAACCTTTCCTAATGGTCGATGATCTTCTCATCATGACCTTGATCTCTTCGAGTGAGCATTCTTTATTGGAGCTGAGCTGGGTATTCTTAGCAGTGGGTGGGTACACGTCATCCCGGTGAGCTTGGGTTGAGCTGAGACCATAACCCCTACCTTAGCATGTCGCTTGTCTTCCATTTGGTGCCTCAGGGTAACTCAAGTCGAATGTTGGGAAGCTATATGTCCTTGTGAGATGCTTTGATTGGCCTTCACTGGGCTTTTGGGGGCCCTAGGCTTTCGATATTCACTCTAGTGTAGGTTTGAACTGAAGGATCACTTTGTAGTGGAGGCGCTAGCCTGTGGTAATATCACAATACACCTGCGGCTCCTTTCAACCAGTTCCTCCTCGGGTTAGGAGGGTTGTTTGGGGAGGCATTTTGCTACGTGCTGGAGGCACGCTCATCTAAATATAGGTCCTTTAAGCCCTCCAGCTCTATGATCCTAGCCTAAAGGAGAGTGTTAAAACATTCGTTCTCTATGCTCTTGTTCACAAGTCATTTGCACAAGTCTTTTGATTCTAGGAAATCCCTTAAGCCCAAAAGATCGTCATTACAGCCACCAACTAGCCAATACATGATGGTGAAGGGCCCCACCATCACCAATGGAGTGGCTCCAGGTTGTGTGGGGGTAAATAGGTTTGATTCTTGCTTCGCTTTGGTCTAGCCATTATGGGGTGATAAGAGTATCTATTCTAGGTTTTAGAGGGTTTTTGACTGAAAAGGTGATAGAAGAATAGGAGGAATTTTTCATAAAGGTTTCAAATAAGACTTCAGACAACGAGATTAACTTCCTACAGACAAGGCAAAGTGTTGCACGAGCTAATTTTAGACTGGTAGGGATGGCTCCTACAAACATGAAAAAATGGTCAAAGGGCACTGAGGGGATGTTTGACGGCCACTCCCATGCCTAAGTTAGTCTATAAGTAAAGATAGTGTGTTTGTAAAAAGATAGACAGGTATACTTTTCATTTTCTTATTCACCTATTTTCTTGTTTTTCTATCCCCTTCCCTAAGAGGGAACGGATTTATTTATAGTGTTTAGGGTTATACCAGGATAGGCCACTTTTTAGTAGCTGACTTAGTACTCAACATAGTGAAGGTACCTGAGTTGAAGAGCCATGACTTCTTGTAGCAGGTCAAGCTGATGGTGTTCCCCCTGGTCATGAGATGTGATTGGAGCACCTGCCTTGATTGGAGATCATAAGGTCGAGAGGTTGAGTTCACTGGTCAATTGAGCTCGTGGGGCTCGACTAGCCTTTCCGAAGTGAGGGTCCTTGAAGAGGTCTTATACCATCAGGAGAGACAGGATCTTGGGCCTCCTTGCTACTTAAGGAAGTTTGGCATCACAAACACGAGCTCTTTTTGGGACCAGCCGATGTAGCTAGGCCTCGAAGCCTAATGGACCGAGTAGCCAAGAGCTATATTCTACTGTCAACAATAAACAAAAGAAAATACGATTCCCATTTTTATTTCAATACAAAAAATTGAAAAGAAAAGAATCAAGTGGAAATGTATTTTTTTATTAAATTAAATAAAAATTAACAAAATGGAAAAAATATTATATAGTTAGATTAAAAATTATCCTCTATCTCAATTCCAACTTTTATCTTCCTCTCTTTTCAAGGATTTTTTGTTATTTCTTGAGCTTTTCACCCTTTGATTTCTTTTTAAATTTGAAAAGAAATAAAAATGGCTCTAGAGGAGAAAGAAGTCGATCCATTTCACCAATTCTTTCTATCCATTAGACACTAAGGCTGCAAACAAGCTGAACCAAGCCAAGATTTTGAAGGCTTGAGCTTGAAGTTGAACCAAGCTTTTTATCAAGCCTAAAATCTAAGCTCGAGCTTAACTCATTTAGCAAAACAAGCTTTATTTTGAACTCAAGCTCAGCTCATTCAAATCAAATTTGAACCCAACAAGCTTTATTTTATCGATCCTATAAATTAAAGCTTAATCTCAACTCGCTTAAATAGCCTCTTTTCCATTTTTTTCAAACCTAAAAATAATATATAAGAGTTACTAAATATATATATATTTTAGTAGAAATCAGTTTTGTTTTTTTTTAATTATATATTAATATATTATAATATAGAACTTATAGATTTACTAACAATTTTGTTAACAAGCCTACTGGCAAACCCGTCCATAAGCCTACTTGCGAGCCTAAGTCAAAGCTCGAGCTCAGCTCGTTTTGATAAACGTGTTTTATCTTAGGCTCAAGTTTGTTTAATAAGTCTGGCTCGTTTACTGAACAAGCTCGAGCAAAGGTGAGTCTAAAGCAAGCTGAACTTGAGTTGCTTACGTATAGCTCAATTCGTTTACAGCCCTATTGACCACTTCTATCAAATCTTTATATATTCAAACACATTCCTTCCATTTCTTCTTAATATATTAAAATAAAAGCAATAGTAATAAAAAAAATGTTATTTTGCTTAAAAACTTTTTACAAACAGGATAGATTTAAATAGTATACAATTAGCACAAACTAACCAAGAAAATTCACAACATTGTTCCATCATAACAATATATTTCCTCATGATCCCCCATCCGTTCTTTGTATGTCTTGATAATAACCAAGGCAATGCCTCGCCTCATCGTACAAGCTCACTTTACAAAATCCAATGCTGCTTCATAGGCCAGAGAGTAGGTACAGGATAAATAGTATGCAAAGTTTTAATTATATTTTATCTTATAAAGTATATGCTTTTAAATTTGTTATTTGAAACTTATTTTGTAGCTTTCTGAAATCATCCTAGAACTTATATCCTATAGTTTTATTTTTTATTTTTTCATAAATTTTAAGTTTTATGATATCAATGTATGTATACAATATTACAAATCCTTCCATATACAAAACTCGTGGAACACAACAAAATACCTAGATAACTTGTAGCATAACTTGCAATATTAAAAAAGTAACTTTTTTATTTTTTATCTTCTTTATTTCAGGTTTATGCGTACATAACATATATATATAAATTATAAACTCATAAAAAACTGTAGATTAAGGAAAGAAGGAAGTGGAAAAAAAAAAGGAAGATGTAAAATATAGCTTTAGGTATAGCTCTTCGAGATTTGTGCATTATGGGCTTGGGCTCCTTAAAACATTTTTCGATTGAAAAATATTAAATTATGAATTATCTTTTATTTCCACGTATTGTTCAATAAATTTTTATTGAGAGAGTACTTCATATTCTACAACATGTATCTTATATATATTAGATTATGGCTCTATAATTATGGGTATTAACATTAATATAAAGCATGAAATCTTCGTAACAATACCATATCCTATAAAAGTAAGTTAAAAAATCTATGTTGAGAACTTATTATGTGATCTTCAATATGTATTCAAAATTACTTATTGAAACATCTGTCATTTATTTTATAAGAATATGTTCTAAAAATTTATGTCTAAAACTCATTTCATAGTTCGCAACATGTAGAACAAACCTACTTAATTGAATAGGATACCTTATAATAAATAAAAGTTATCCGCTTACCTTATTGCTTCCGTCTTAATCATAATCACGATGGCAATATATATATATAGTTTTTTACCCCCTCGTAGAAAAGAAAACATTCTTCTATAAAACTAAAGCACCCACATAGCCCGTTTCTCATATTAGAGATTGAATTATAAATCCAGCTCATAAAGGATAGCACGTGGCAGCATTTAATTGGAAAGACGACAACATGACTAATTATGGTGTGAATCTAATTAGAAAAAGAAAACAGGAGGATCCAAACCATGGAAACAAATGTGAAAGGAAAGAAACAAAATTTTTTGGCTTTCGTTTAAACTTTTTCCTTTTCCTTACTTTTATCATTTTCTCTTTCCAAAAGGTCAAAACCATTGTTCTATTAAATGTATCCTTATGATTGGATAAAAATAATTCACTTTTACGCTGTAATTGGTCATAAAGGGGAGAAAAAAAAAAGGGTGATATCATGGAATTTAAAATAAAACACAATTACAAATTATCTTTTGGAATTTTCACTTACGTAGAGATTCAACATTTGAACTTTGAAGGGCACTTTTACACCCTTTAAACTTCAATATTTAGTACAATTAAGGTAATTAATATTTTTATTTAAAATAGTGCAACCTAAAAGTTTAGGAGAATATATCCATACATGAGAAAAAGTTCAAGGGGATAAGTTATAATTTCCTCTTTTTTTTTCTCTTTTTAACCCAAAATGTTGTTAATTTTCCTCAATTATACTAGAAGTTGAAAGTTTGGGAGGTTTAAAATTGTATTGTGAAAATTCGAGGGATGAATCCACCTCTAGATGAAAGTTTGATGAGATAATTTGTTACTTCCCCTCAAATAAATGAGAGAAATTGAAAGAAAGTATTATGTCCATTCTGTATTTGGATCACAAAAGCAAATGTAGTACAGTGAAAAGAAACTTCCTTGTTTATCATTGGAGGAAATCAAAAGAAAAAATTATTTAATAGAAAATATTATTGTTTCATATTTTGCAAATTTTGATGTTAAGATATTTTATAATTTTAAAATATTTTCCAACATTTTCACAACTTTCTTTCTTATTTTAAAAAGAAGTATAATGGATTAAAAAATGGAGAACGTTCCAATCATTTCCCTTTATTTTTTTAA
Organism: Combretum micranthum; assembly: GCA_024138025.1. Lineage (NCBI taxonomy): Eukaryota > Viridiplantae > Streptophyta > Magnoliopsida > Myrtales > Combretaceae > Combretum > Combretum micranthum. Next base: position 1,037,414 of record JAMXBD010000020.1, read on the forward strand.
AATTCTCACTCATCTCTTTAATTACCAAATGCAAAATTTTCACCCTTTTCTAAGTGGATTTTTGATTTCCTTCCACTAGCATAATGTTAATCATGGTTCTCAAAATCAAGAGTAAACCATATGATTTTAAGAATTACTAATTTATAAGCTTTGTCTTATTTAAAATGGATTCAGTATCATTTAAATACGGTATAAAAATTAGACATATGATTTTATCAGTTTACAATTTTAATAGTTTTATATATAATTTTACCAATTCTGTACATTTTATTTAATAGTTAATCGTAAATTTGACAATTATGATATCAACCTTAAATGATTGGAACATGCCATGATACATTCTAATTACAGGAGGGATGCACCTTCCTAACATCGAGGACATTTTATAAAGCTAATGTATATAAAGTAGATACTAACAGTATGACTTAACATGATACATAAAATCAAACGAGTCTGAGGCAAGGGAGCATCACATCCTTAAAATGCCACCGACAAAAGGGACCAAACTTCGCCTTATGCATAGTTGGGCTGATATAAGCCCATATATATGATTATGAGTTCACCCTCATCGAACTAACATCCATTAGATTTTAAATGAAAAATAAATACATAAATGGAAGCCTTGAAAAGCTAGTTGCATCAACAAAAGTCAAGTAGCTTAGGTTTGTGAGTTCTATAACTTTTGACTTGTGGGTTGAAATAGATAAGTCAGCAAAATTGATTTGACCCAGTGATACCTCATTTTTTAATGGTTTAAAGCTAGTCGATCCACATGGACATCTATTGAATCCATTGAATGGGTTAAACTAGGTTGACTCTTAAGCCAACCCACTTAATTCTAAAGCAATGAATTCCATTAATCATTTTTTTCTTAAAACCTAAAATTTGATAAAATTAAATAAAAAATTAACACTAAATTTAGTTGCTTATTTAATAAAAAATTAACATCAAAGTATGTTATGTGTTATTATTTGAAAAAAGTACATATATTTTTAGTGCAAAGATAGGTTGGTGTGTTTAACCCACAAACTCCTACTATGCTAGGTTAGTTTAAGTTGACATATTTAATTCTTGCATCCATGATAGGTTAGGTTGCCTGAAAATTTCCAACCGCTGTATCAAATGGGTCAAAGTCAATCGGTTTATTTAACTTTAATCTATAATAGGCTAAGTTAGACTAGTTAATAAATCTCTAGCTAAATCTGCTTCAATTCAATTCCAACAAGAGAATTGCCTAGTGGCCAATATATGAACAAGCCAGAAAGTCAAATGATAGTACCTCATATTTGGCTACAACTCATTTGCTTCTCCTTTTCCCTTAATTTCTCATAACTTTTCATAATTTTTTCCATTAATTCAATAGATTTTCCTTGCAAAAATGATCAAATTTCTCTCATCATGTTCACTTATGTTCAAATTTTCTTAGCTTCATTCAATTTTCACATGTGAATTAAAATTATCAATCTTATACATCTGTTTTACACAAATTTACAATAGTATTCTACTATTTTTAATATTATTTCAATTTGGCTTTTTTGCATTTAAATGGTGTCAATACATTTGAGAAATTTATAACTATTTTACATTAATAATTACAATTTTGGTCGTACATTTGTAGCTCGAGTAGATGGAACAGCTCCAATAAGGTTGAACCCTTAAGGACCATTAATATATTTATGATCATGGAAACAATAGGATTGTATGAGCCTCAAGTGTCCTCTCATCGAGGTAGTGTACGAGAAGTTAAAGTTGGAGCTTTCCACCTTAACTCTAACTTCTAGAAAACAAACAAAGATTAAGATGTAACGCTAATGTTAGAGATAAAAGAAATATCTTGATGTTGCAGTAACAACTTGTTTACAATCTTAAGAATCATTAAGATTAGCACTAACAATTTAGAATTCAACATTATGAATCTAGGTATGACATAACATGATTATAAAAGGTTTAAGTAAGTGAAAATCAATACAAATAATAAACAAATTTAATCATGCTCCAGTTTAGATTTGGGACCTATCCCGATTACAAACTACTAATTAAATAAGCACAAATTAATGGGTACGGCTTCAACCTACGAACCTATCAAATGTAGTAATATTACTATACTTTCTATTCTTTATTCCTCTCACTTCTGCCAACTTCACAATTTACAATCACATCTTACACAACTACTAAAACCTTTAGCTTAAAAGAAACTAGGATTCTATTTGATTAGACCTTCTCTCTCTCTCTCTCTCTCACTGCACTTGTGCAAACACATATTGCCATGCCCCAACAAGTACCCTAAATGTGATAGCCCATCGTACACAATATTAAAACTTGATAATAACTACCTTAGTCACTCGAAAGATTTCATATTGGTATAAGGTGTACGTTCACAACAAATGGATATCGGTTGAGTTATGCATTTTAAGATAATAGCAGTAAAACATTCAAGCAATACATTATGATTCATCAAAATATAAAGTTCTACAACTGCTACAGGGCATTCCCCTGATAAGTCTTCATAATAACATAGTCTTACTTAAGGCAAATAACTTAAAACTAGAATATTTTAAAGGAAAATCTAATCTAAGTTTTCAAATAGAATTCCTCTAAAAGCTTCCCAAAACATAGGTTCTACCCGGACGATTAAGGTGGTCTCGAGTAGAAAACAAGATCCTGCAACATCAGAAATCTATTGGGGAATAAGCACAACTAGTTTAGTAAGATAATTCTTACGCAAAAGCACTAATAACAAGACAATCATACAAGCCTATTAAGCAAGCATATTGAGTGCAAACAACCATATGAGCAAACAATACATACGACTATCCGGTTTCGTATGTAGAATGGATTTAACTCTCCATTATGGGTTAGGGAATCCTTTGAATAGGTTATAATCGACATTGAAATTTGTGCGTGTCTTGGGGTTCCAATCAACCGTAATACTAGTCCTTGAGCTTTCCTTAGCCAAAGCGATCGATCTAGCTCGGCTACATCATGAGGTCGTATTCCTCGAACATCCTAATTCCTCAAGATGTAGCTAGGCAGCTTACTTTTCCGGTCACACATTGAGAAGTAGTAGCAAAAATGCGAAAATGATATTTTAAGTAATATGCATGAGCAATTTAGTTTTAAGGGATTTCCGATCCAATATTAATTCATTTAAGGCGATCAATCAATATTTGTGCACACAGCAATATACATAGAGACAATTTATATTAATCAATCAATTAACTCCGATATACTTATTGTTTATGGATCACATAAAACGATTCACATACATAGCTCCCATGACAACCCACATGCATATCAATTTTTATCTTTTCCTAACATCTAGTACTCTATTCTACAAGCACATGTGCGGATACATAAAACGTAAAAGAAAACTCACTCGGCCATAGCGATCTTTGATTGGTCGAAGTAATCATTGAGAAAGAGAAGATATTCGTCCTCATCACCTAAATAAAGGAAATACCCAAAATGAGTATTCCATGGAACTTCTAATCAATTTTTCTAATTCTATTTTCTAGTTGCGATAAAATTCGTATTAGTGGAAATTTTAACTTAAAATGGCCATAACTTGCTCATTTTAATTCAGAATTTTCGCATATATGTCGTTTTCTGCCTACTCGAAGATATCTATCCATTTATAAGGCTATTATTTTCATAAAAATCCATTTTGTCCTGAAACAATGAGGTACATATCCAACACAAAAATCCTAGCTTTCAAAACATAATTTTTCAAACTTTTCTTTATCCAAAAATCCTTAAAACAACATATAGCTATGTATGTGGTTGAAAAATCTTTTGATACGTAAATAGACCTATATCTTATGCATGACTTCATTGGTGTTGTCTCAATAATTTTTTTTCATAAAACAACTTGTTTTATAGGTTTGAAAAGTTGGACTTTGAAAATTTTATCCTTAAATGGCTTAAAAGAAAACTATAATTCCTTGAGTTATTATAAATAATGTTTTTCCTTTTATATTTTATTTCCTAACTCTTTAAAGATAATTTCAACCTTAAAAATTTGGTCTTTTAAGTTTCCTACCAATTTTATTTGAAAAGAAAGAACTTCAAAATTTTCTTAAGTTGTTGATAATGTCTACTGTTTATCCTATCTCTTAGAAAATGAGTTACCATTTAGATACTACTTCTAATAGATGTCAAATTTTTTATTCTCTAAGTGGATTTCAAAACTAATGATTGATTCCTAATTTAATTTTGAAAACTTGTAGTTCTTAGTTTTTATCATGAAGTGAGTAAAAACCCATCAATAAGTTTTATGAAGAATTTTCATAATAAAGAATAAACAACAAAGTTTTAAACAAATTTTTCATGTTATTATTTTGGAAAGAGTGTGTGTATCTACTTGGTTAAATCTTTGAAGAAATCCTCTTTGTTGATACCTTAAAGTTTCATGAGGAGCTTTTCTAAGTTTTTGAAAAGAATTTATTAAAAATAACATTTAAGTCCTTGATGGAAAAATCCTTGCTACATGACAAAAATTATTTTAGAAAGAATTTAGTCTCATTTTATTATAGAAAAACTTCTTCTTCCTTTTTATTGAGATAAAATCAATATGTTCATGCATGAATGAGAATATTCAGTTATGAGAAAGATGATAATATCATATAATAAGATAGATAGAAATATAAGAAGCAAATAATCATAATAATAAGGTCAAGTATTGGGAGCCTTAGTTTCATCAAGGCTTTCCAGGACGAAGAATAGACTGGTCCTAAAAAGAAAAGAAAAAGCATAATAGTAAGAGCAATAATAATAAGATGTTAGATTTGTGAGCATTTAGTCTCTAATATATATAATAACATATAGAAGTTAGATTAGAGTAATAATAATAACAATAATAACAACATAACAACAATAAAATATCATAATAACATAAAGACATTTGTGCATAAACAAGAACAAAATATGAACATATTGTTGCTTTCTTAACACTATGGTCTTAGGAAACACACATTATAGTCATCTAATGTTGCATGACATGAATAAGAAGGGGGTTTAGAACTTTTACCTAAGGTAGATGATGGTGTGTTTAGAAAACTTCTTAAAGAGAAATTGGTGGTTTATGAAGATGGAAAAGAAGAGAGTATTTGAGAGGAAAATTGTAGAGAGAGGAATTGTGAAGTGATTTTGATAGAGTTTTGTTAAGGCAAGAAAGTGTGGGGAAAGAATGAAAGAAGGAATAGGTATTTATAGAGTTTTTGAGTGAAAATTAGTGTGATTAAAATTAAATATAAATGAAATAAAAAAAAGATGGAAGAGATAGGGGAGAGGGGCGCCGGTTTTGATTAAAGGAGGGGGTAAATTTATTTATTTTGTTGTTTTGTAATGAATAGTAATAATGTGTAAGGTGTGATGTGAATAAAGTTATATGGAGAAAGTAAATTGTAAGGAATAGATATGGTAGAGTGTAAGAATAGGTTGTAAGAAAAAATAGAGATAGTGAAATAGTAATGAATAGTAGACTAGACAATTAAAATACTGGTAGTATAGAAAATATGCATAAATGAGCTATATCTAATATTTTTAGTTACTGAAAAATTATAAAACTGATATTTTTGCAATTCTTATATTTTTATGAGTCTAATGGTATTATCAGAATTTTCACTATTTTACTTGTCATGATCCAGATTTTAGAAACTGATCCCGTTCAGGTTCGAAACGATCTAAATTTTGGCGAATATGATCTTTTTAAACTTTCTTATATAATTCCAAACTATAATTCGAAATTATCTCATTTTTATTGTTATAGGTCTTGCGCGTAGGATTGTAGATCTAGATTCACTAGACTTAGAACTAGGTTGACTTTAAAGTTCCGGTTCAACTTCTGGTTCTTATGGTTTACTTGTATTTACCAAAAAATCTAGAGGCTTACACATATACACAATCATCGATGATTCTATAATTTCTTATCCTCCTTCTTTATTAGTTCATCAAGTCATCACTTAATAGGTTCGATGTCTTTTATCTTTTTTTTTTCTATCATTTAGATTCTTTATGGTCATAGAAAAAGACCATATAGATTATTTGTTATCATTATTTATTAAACATGTTGTGTCTACTTGAAAATATTATTGCTACCTATTTTGAACCGATGAGCCATAATAGTACATGGCTGAATTTTTAACGTTTGTATCCTCAAGTTGCACAAATGACATGTGACAAGTTGACTAGGTTCTATTTGAATTGTTTGATTTTCATCTATATTTTATTTGTATTTGTATCTATTATATTTGTTCAGTTTATGAGTAAAAATGTATGTTTTTTATTTGTATCTGTTTCTTGATAAACATCTTTGAAAAACGAAAAAAAAAAAAGATATCAAACTAATAGGATAAACATGAAACAAATAGACCTAATATCTATATTTATAGTTGCTTTAAATTTGCATTTAGTACTAAGGGTCAAATCCTTAATGAACATCACTGCTCATTGAAGTTGAATAATGTAAAATCTCTTTTATGTACAAGAGATTGGGTATTTGAAGAAGAAGGAATTATAATAAATTATTTTTACAAATTTTTTGACAATATTTATTTTTTGTAACTATATATTTTTTAAGATTTTTTTAGAGTCTCCATTGAAAAGCTAACAAAGAATACGATTGTTGCATGCGCTAATTTGCTGGTAGAGTTGGAAGTGGGAGCCTTATTGACCTGCAAACACAAAAACTCAGTTAGTGGTATGCCAAGAGATGGTCCAGTGTGACCACTCTGATGCTTAAATTAGCTATTAGTTCTAAATGTGGAATATTCAGAATAGCACAATCAAGTTTTTTTTTACATACCTCTTGCAAAAAGGCCTTTCATATGAGGTGGCCATAACAGAATTTAGGGACTACAAGATATCCTTGCTCCACGTGGCAAATTCCCTAAATTCGTTAGGTGACCAAAATTACAGAACGTGAACGTATCAGGTATAGAAGGTGGCTAAACTGGTATGAGATTCCTTAAAGAGATATGTACATTGAGGAAATTGCCATGGGCTCCTTAAGGTCAGGGTCACAACCTGCTAGGCCTTATCGCCATAGGCCTCTACTTGAGGAGTTGTAATCGAGGTCAGCTGGGACCTTAGTCAAATCAAGAGTAAAGTCGAGGTGCTTCTCAGGTCCGAGATCTTCGGGGTTAGACCTTTTGGAAGGTTCTTAATGGGCTTAGGAGCTTCCTGATCTAGAATTACAGCCCAGTAAGCTATAACTAAAAATCTCCCATCAATATCTACCCTTCACACTCTCATTATGGGCAAACAAGGGGAGTGGTTACCATTGTGTAGCTTCATTGGGTCGAGGTGATGAATGTGAGTTCATCTCTGGCTGTTTCAGCAACTAGGTTAAGGTTATATGGTTTACTTCGTAAGAATCTGAATTTGAAGAGGTTTAAATTTTGAAAAAGCGTGCATGCTTACCGTGTTTGACATCTGACAAGGTGTACATCTAGTGTGATATTGTGGTTAACCGAGATGCCTGCACATTTTTGAAACTTAACTTTTGCAAAACGTCATTTCACTCATCTATATAAGGGAGACTCTACCTAACTTTTCAAATATTTTCCATCCTTTCCTTTCCTTACAGTTTTTCACTTCCTACTGGCAAAAACAGAAGTCTTTCCCTATCCTTTTCCTACTGGCAAAAACAAAAGTCTTTTCCTATCCTTTCTCGTTTGCTAGTACATTTTATTCAACTTGAGTGGCTTGAGGGTTTGATTTCAGGCTAGGGCTTTGCCAATTTCATAGTCGAATTTCAAGTGACCATGGCTAGTTCTACAGGATCCTCAAGTAATATTTATGAGAGTTCTTCTTTTCATGATTCTCACGGGGAGGATGTCAATAGACTAGAAAAACATATTATAAAGAATGGAGATAACTCTTCTGTTGGTTTCAATCCTTCGTTCAAAAGGGCCAAGGAAATTAGAGAAAGGGAACACCTTATTGACAATTCTATCTGTGTTTCGGGTAAGTGCAATGTAAGTGAGGGTAATGAACCTTGTGACAATGATGAGGGTAGTAACAATGATGATAATATGAAGCAAAACGATAATGAAGTGCCTTGCGGTCCCCTGTTAGAGGGAATGGCTTGGCATGGAGAGTGTACTGTCTTCCTGCAAATAGGTACCCTCAAGATCGGGAAGTGTTTACATCTATGAGTAAATCTTTAACAAGAGAGGTAAAGTCTAACTCCCAATAGGGTGTAAAGTAAGCTATCTACCAAGGATTTTGTGATGACATATTTGGTTAGTTGTTCTGATTTATGGAAGATCAACTGGCTTACAGAGACTAACTAGCTATGCTGTTAAGCCATAGGATATTTGCTTTATATTGAAGCCTTTATAGCTCAGGTTGAGGATTCCCTTCACAGGCCTTCAAAAGGAGATGACAACATATTTTAGGTTATTATCGGCCTAGTTCTTTCCTAATGCTTGGATGTTGCTCATGGCCTTCAAGGCATGATGGATGTTGGAGGTAAGGCCAACCGCAGCTTTGTTCCGTTATTATCATATACACAAGGCCTCCAAAGATAGGTGGTGTTATTTCTCTAGACAGTAAGAGTGTGGGTTAAAGCTCTTTAAGTAGCTTGAGAGTTCAAACAGGCATCCTTGGAAGAATAAGTAGCAGGTGATGAGTTTCGAGGAGAAGTACCAGTACCAACTTGACTTAGGGTGCTCTGGTGCAGGCCAACTAAGATATTAGAGATTAAGGAGCTTGGGCCTAATGTTTCGACAATGACTAAGAAGATTTGCAAGTTTATAAAACAGTGAGGGTGGCATCTATTGGATGCAAAGGCTATGGTCAAGAACAATGTGTTAAAATGATTAATTCTAAATCTGATTTTGATGAGAACAAAATTGTGTAGATCATATGCTAAACAGTCTTTACTTGATTGAAACTAAGAGATTATTTTATTTGATTAAAAGAAGGCAAACTAAACTAGAAAATCAATGACTCTTTCAATCAAGGAATCTGTGCTTTGTGTTTTTAAATTGTTGTGTGCAAGTTATACACCAGCGAGCTAGTACAAAACAAGGTAACCATAGCTTGCATCACAACTTTATTCCAAGGGCACAAATTATTCATCCAAGGGATCGCTCACTACACCGATGAGCCGATAATGCTTTACACTGGCGAGCTAGTGGGATAAAAGTAATCGTTACGTGCATTTAATGCTTTCCAAATTTCAAACATTTCATTCAACGGTTGTTTGACTTTTTGATGACCTATAAATATATGTTCCTTGGTAGATTAAAGTAACATTTCAAGAGCCTTTATTTGCAAACAACCAAGCCCTTGATTCTCTCTTACTCTTGTAGTCTCGTTCATTATTTTACAAAAATTTAGAGAGAGAAAAATCAAAGTTGTGATATGTTCTTATATTTGTCATTTGGAAAAAAACACTATAAAAGTGAGGATATTATATATCCTTGAGTGTTGCAATTTGTGTGTAACTCTATTTGAGTTGTGATTGTGATTAATAAAGCATGTGAAGTCCTCGGTTGGTGCACATTGTATGATCATGGAGATTATGAGGCAAGTCGAACTCCATGTTATATCCGGATTAAATCTTTTTTCCCTATCTCTCTTATATTCTTAGTACATTGTTATTGCAATAACTACTATCACCAAAGATTAATTTGATCTTTTGCACCAAAAGTCTATTAATTAGCTGTTTTCGATCAAATACTCGATTCACCCACCCCATCCCCTTCCCCCCAAGTATTTTCTAGTGTATTTTCACAATGTGAGAGACCTAAGGATGTCGTCTTTTTCAATGGGAAACTAGTTATTTAGTCATGGCAGGAAGTAGATAATCCTCATGGGTATGTGCTTGATAAAGCCTGTTCCTATACACAGCTACTAAAGTCATTTCGAGTGTTTCTTTCAGGAAAGGAGCTTCACATCGAGAACATCACTGATCTATTGTCCGAGGAGGGAAGCGCGCTAAAGCAGAAGGAGTTCCTTCCAAGAGGTTGGGCGATGATGCCATCATTGTCCAAGAGCAAGTGGGGTTGTGTCCTCAAGTCGAGGATGATGAGGTCAAAGTGAGGCCACTTATGAAGAAGTAGAGGATAGAGACTCCTCTAAAGGAGTCAAACTTGTAGGAGGTGTGTCGCTGGTGGCTCCTCTTTAGTCCCCTGAGGTACCAATGCTACTTTGTCAAGCCCTTAGGGGAGGTACAATTGACCCATCCTCTTTTTCAAGCATCTCTACCTATTGATGTTGCCTACATAACATGTCATTTTCATGTTCTTAAGGGAAGGGTATAGGTACTTTTACTTGAGATATAATTCCTATGGATACCCATCAGTCTATAGGTGTTGGTGTCATTGGTGGTAATGTAGATGTCCCTAGGGGGTCATCAGGATTGAAGGGCTATGAAGCAAAGGCACTCCACCAGGCAGGTGAAGGGTGCATTTTTTCTCAACCTAACATCCATAACCATCTCCCAAGGTCCCAACTAGTGCTAAGAGGATCATCTCCCTTATGCTGGAAGAAGCCATATCCTAATCCGTGTTCAATGGGCTAACATTACCTTTAAGCACAACTAAGCTGCAGAACTCATATAGGAAGGAGCTAGAGGTGCGAGGTTCTAAAGAACGTATATTGAACTTCATTACTGCTGCTTATGAGGTAAGCTGATGAGCTCCCTTTTTCTTGTTCCTTTGATTTTTCCTTATCAGTCACTTATTGTTTTTTGTCTTCCCCAAAGCGTGATCTATACGGCTCAAGCATTGAATTTCTTCAAAGAGAATAGACTACTAGTACTTTAGGGTTCTCTTCTTAATGTGTCCTCAAGGTAATAATCCTTTTGAACATAAGACCTTAATCCTCTCTCGCTTTTCTATATAGAGTTCACAGGCATCTAATCAAATAATTCAAGATGCCAAGAGGAAGGTGCGTGAGGCCTAGTAAAGGGAAAATGCTATGAAGTCCAAGGTTGACAACTTGATGAGAAGGCATGGTGAGGTGGTGGATAAGCTTGAAGAGCAGGTGTTCGAGGTAGAGAGGGATAAGTGTATGATAGATAAGCATGCTGGTAAGATTGAGCAACATTTTGCTTGTGACATTGGCAAGTTTGAAAAGAAGGTTTCTACTTTATAGGCTGAGGTCCAAATATAGTTGAAATTATGTTAAGCATATCGAGGAGGGAATTGTCAAATAATTAATGATTGATTTAGTATAGAAATAATATGTCTAAGAATTCTCTGATTACTTTTAAAACATCTAATATTATGCCATGATTACATGAATAAAATGATTCATGCATGACACGTAGTGAGTCACATTACATTTATTACTATACCTTTGGTGGGACAAGGGTATAGTAGTAAGGTTCATAGAACCCAGAACTCTACTTCATAGTGAATGGTCGTCCGAATAAAATGGTAGGTAGACACTCAAATTAACTACATTTTAGCAACTAGTAGTGGCTCATATAAAAACTACAAAAACTTCATCTGCGAATAATGGTCTATATGGCCCAAAACACCTAACCTTGAATGGATGGGTAAATTCATTCAACATATGATTCCCAAAAAATCATATGTATTATTTGCTTACTTATTTGTTGCACCTCATATGCTTGTTTAAATAACTTATTTGATTATTGATTTCTCGAGTACTATATTTATGGAAATAATTCTCACTAAGCAAGTAAGCTAACCCCCTCTTAGATATTTGTTACAGCACCCCTACCTTTTGTTAACGCCTAGGGATACTTTTCTTAGGTACTACCCTTTTGAATTCAAGAGTTTTTGGATGAAGTCAAAGACTAGATGTGGACTTAGACTTCTAAGTAAATCTTTGATGGAACTATTTTGAATAGACTATGATAGACTATATCTTTTGATAGGGGAATGCCTCTTTGATATTTGTAAGACTCTTATATTTATATATATGGTGCTTATATTATGATTTCCATTCTTAATTGCTATTATAAATATCTTCTTAAACAACTTGTTTCAAAGTTGGTCCTCTATGATCGTGAAGGTACACCTTACACCCGATATCAAAGCTTTTAAGATGACTAAAGTTATCATACATAAGCTTTAATATTGAGTGTGGCGGACTGTCGCGTTCAGGGTATCCTTTGGGGCGTGACAATTTAAGTTGGTATCAGAGCATGGTTAAGAATTTAAGATCACAACAATAGAAATGGACTTAAGAAGAAATTAATAGAATGGAAAAAAGAAAGACTTAGATAAGCTTAGCATGAGTAGAATAAGTTTGCTGACTTCCTTTCTTTTTGTGAATAGATGACCTTAGAGAAGCTCACCTGGAGGCCCAATGGTTTTGTAAGAGGCATAATGAGACCCTAGTCAATTACTATGTGAGACTTAGAGTTTTATGTGAAGATTTTTCCTTAGCTGGAAGGCCAAAATCATTAAAAGAGATGTTCGCTTTGCGGAAAAAGGGGTTAAAGCATACTGAAGGGGAAATAGCCGTGAAAAACATCAAGTATTGCGCTTTGAGGAAAAAGTATTCGTTGGAGTTAGAAGTGATTTACGCCATCAAAAACATTGCTTTGTATTCCTACAACGAATCCATGTTGCAAGAAGCCACATTCGTACTACTAAGAGAAAGAGAACCAAGTGTTCCAGACTTCTAGACTTGGAGGGAAATGGAACCATTGTTCATCTATCCCACGACGAACTCAAAGACCATAGTAAGTGGTAGAGAGCTAACTACGAAGGAACCTTTTATTGGCACAGCGTGTATTAGAATATTCTCAAGCCACCAGGTGAAGTGTTGACCCAACCACTAACTTTGACAAGAATACAACTTGAAGACGATGAAGTCTTGGTAGATATCGGAATGGGAGATGCTGAAGGAAGAGAACCCAAAGAGGAAGATAAAGAGGAAGAAGATCCAGAGGAAGACCCGGAGGAGGCACCTGCTGAACATGACCCCACTATGCCATGGGAAAACTAGATGTAGACGGAGGAGGAAAATGACCCTCATGGGAACATTCGACGGTATAAGGAATGACAAGCTCAACTGTCAGCAAGGAACCGTGAAACTATTCCGACAATGGATGTAGATGCCATACCACCAAATTCCTCGGTGATAAATGTTGAATTCGACGATGATAACTTGGATCCCCGCCTATGGAGCAATGTCTATGAACAGGGTGAGTACTCTGCTGGTTGCCAAAGCCTATCCTAAGAACTAACACCACAACTTGATGCCGAAGAAGAATCTCTACTCAATCGTGTGTTGTTCTTAGAAAATGATGGAATGTATGGGGAAAATGTGATTGCCAATTTGCCAAAAAGAGCTAAAGAAGTGGTGAGGAAAAGGAGGATGACCGTGAATCAGTAGTTGCGACAATTTTTTACCTCTTCATTATCAACATTGTTAGTACGCCTCTCTAAATTAGTTTATCGAACTGACTCCCATCCCAATCGATGTAGCTTTTCAAATATCGCAACAAGTTGCATCCTTGATGGCAATTTTCAGTTGCCAATAGTTTCGCATATCATACTTGCATTCTCTATGGTATTTGCAGTACACTTTTAAGTCTTTTCATCTCATGCTTGGTCTCACAAGTGATGGTGATGGAATGATTCCTTAGCCTCTAACTTTAAGGAACACATTGTGATGCGACTTCATTAGAAGGGTAAACTCATTATATATCATATTTATCCTCCACACTCGATCTCTATCTTTAGGTGTTCAAACTCCCACTCTAATTCTGTCAGTCCTTCATGCACCCTTTATCCCTTGGACGACTAAAGACACCTTGGGCAGGCTTAAACTTGACCTTTATTTCTTTTTTAACATTCTTTGTGTCTTGTGGGCTAATATATTGTGGTTTCGTCTCTCTCATCTACTCGAATGTAGTATGCTGGCATGTGGAGATAAATTTGAAGAAAGGATTTTCAATGAAAACCCTTGCTTAATCACCTTTAAGGCCACGCCTTAATAAGATTTGGGATCTTTAGGTATACTTATTAAACTAGACAAGATAGTCTAAAGTGGTTCATTTGGTTTCTGTGTAATTGTGTGTAGGTAGGAGGCATTCTTCTAAAGTGGTTTACTAGACATGAAATGAGTCATGAACAGTTCATGAAATTGTACGAAGAGGCAATGGTCCTTTCAAGGATTTTATTGAACCAAGTTAGGGGTCTCCTCAAAAGGTCGTCAAGAAATTCTTACACCATGCTGTGTAACATCATCATGGATTGGAACTAAGCAAGGTGGTCTTTAGGGCCACTTGTCCAATCATAGGTCCTCAGGTGTGGGATCTTAGTCCCAATCAAGAGTACTATAGATTGAACAATGGCAATGAAGGGTAATTTACCTACGGTCACCTTTGTCGGTAGGAAGTTTTGGAGGTTGTTGTTCAAGTTAGTGAGTTTCTGCATCATGTGGTCAACCTTTGCTAATAACGTAAGTGGTTTCATGTTTATAGTTGATGGGTCATAATGTGTGTTGCCCTCAAGAACTCTAATTGAGCTAAGGTATGCATGAAGTGACGTTAATCGATCGTTGTTGTAATGTTCACGGTCCTTTATGGTCTTCCTTAAGTGCTAAGAAGCTTGAAGCCTTTGAGAAATGTCGAGGATAGCCCTAGTCTAGTTGGGTGAATTAATAGCCCTTCTACGATCATGTAGGATATGACTAGAGGTAACTAAGTGACTACTGGATGAGACTTCAGTCTAAGGTGGAGTTGGGGGGCTATCTATTAGCCCATCCAAGTAACCAACTTGGTGACCCATGCTGGGGATCTATCGTTTGTCCATTGATATAGACATTCCTCACTTATTCAAACTCTATAACTCTTATATAGAGTTAGACATTCGTACTATCACATTCTTGATTTATGTGTACTAATAGTCGATACAAGCTCTGCAGCTCTAATATATACCTTTGGTTAATTGGCTTAAAGCTCCATTAAAGGCAACAATGTTGCTTGCTACTACTTCACTACTGTAGTTGTTGCGGTGGTTGGTGCTCCAATGATTGGGTTACTACTCTTTGACTAGCCTCTACCTTAGGCCAACTTCTCCATGTATGGAAAAAGAAAGACAGTGTGTGTGTGTGTGAAGAAGGAGATACCGGTCTTATAGAGAACGAAAAAGAGGTAAAATAGGCACCTGTTTTCTTACAAACGACGCCAAGTGTTCCAGGTGCCAATTCACCAATAGAGTTGGGTGTTGGAGCACCATGTACTTGCAAATACAGAAAGTCGGTTAGTGGTGTGCTAGTGATATTCTAGGGTAGTCTAGCACAGCCACTTTGATGCTTAAATTAGCTATAGATTCTAGAAGGTACTAATGGAGAATATCCATAATAGCATAGTTGAGTTCTTTTGGCATACCTTTCACATGAAAGCCCTTTGTATAAGTGGCTATTGCATAACTGGGGACCACCAGATATCCCTGCTCCATATGACAAATTCCCTACATCCGTTTGTCATGCCCCTAAGGGATACCTTAGTAGTATCAAGTTATTGTGAATCTTAGTTGATGTCCTTAATAAGCCACGAGATGAACATCATTATAGAAGGCAATCACTTGAACTACTAAATTAATCCAAAGGAAATGACATGAAAACAGGATCGATGTTGCTTTAATAAGAAATATGGATTATATATAAGTCACAAAGCAAATAAAGTAGTATCATGCATCACTATCAATTACTATTTATTAGACACCAAATATTAAGAAGACAAAGATGACAAAAGATATTTAACTAAATAATTCTATTTTAAGGTTTAAGCTTTTCCTCCCAGCTCTAATCCTTAGCTTTAAGACCTGTACCTTGATAAAAGCCTGATTCATCACAAGCCATGAACTGCCATGGAACCTAAAATGTCTATAAAGGTGTGAGCGAAACCATAGCTTAGTTTAGTAATCAGATTTTATTCCACATCACATAATCACAAGCAAGTTTGATTAACAAGCATATGTAATGCAACACTCAATCATATATAACAAATACAAGTTTGAATGATTAGAATTCAAATAGGGTGTAGATTTACGCCCTTACACTAAAGTTATCAAGAATCAGCACTGGTTTATCGAGCTCAAAAGAGAGTAAGAACCAAGGAAAGAGAGAATATATTCATGCTTTTAAAAAAAATTCGAATTATCTCCCTTACCCTTGGAAAACTTAGAATTCCATTAAGTGTTAACTATTTCATGTTGATCCCATAGACGATGTTTCTTTGGATGCCAAATAGTTCCCATTGAACCAAACAGATCTATGAAAGCCTAGCATAAAACTAGGAAATTTATATCTAGAAGTACCCACTGAATCTATAGGTCCAAAATGTCAACACGTAGCAGGACAATCTCAAAATAATGCAATTTATGCAATGTATGATAATTAATTATAAAATCTAATATTTTTAGTCGGTTATTAAAATGACCACTTCAATCACAAACACTTAGCAATTTATCAAACAGATATTACAATCAAAGGATTTCCACCTTTATTATGGTAATCCAATAGTCATACAATCACCAAGTAGTACATAATCTCAGATCCCCATGCATAATTCAAATTTTTATTATCTTTTATTTTAGTTCCACATACTACAAACACATATAGTGGAATTGATCTGAATTACTCACCTATTTATTTTAGGTCTATTCGCCCTAATAATCCTTCAAAAGTCAAACAATTAGTCTGTCTCTCCTAGAATAAAGTAATATAACCATATCATGATAGAGATAATTACCTATGCATTCTCAATTATGGCTAAGTGTCCTAAATTTGTATTTTACTAAACTTATTGATATTTTCTCATTTTTAATCCTATTTTAACACTTAAATAGCCATTTTGAAACTCATAAAGACTAGTTTATCATAATCCCATCTATTTAATTAATTTGATATGCATAAAATTAATATTGCTAGAAAAAGTGCCCTAAATGGTTTTAATCTAAATTTAAACCATTTAATCTTAAACTAGATATAATATATTCATTTTAACTCTATTTTGAGCATACGAATAGTCATTGGAAAGCTCTTTTCGTGTGCTTTTCAATTATCGACTAGATTCTATGAACTAAATAATTTCTTTTTCTTTTTCGTAAAAGACCGCAGGTATATATGTATTTGTATGTATTATATTTCAATGTAATTTCTTATCTAATTACTTATATAAGTCCTCATATCCTATAACATTATATATTACACTAAGTTTAACTTGTTATTTATTTTCTTAGAAATATTTAAAGATATATACTTCTTATTTAAATGTTTTATTCTCCTTATTAACTAATTAATCCTCTAATAATCTTTATCTATTTATATGAAGTAATAATCATAAAATTTTGAATTTAAATCAACATGGTACCTATTTTCTCCTTTTTGAGCCGCCACATATATATGTATGTATACCCTTGTTTTGATTTTTATTTCTTTGTCTAGACTTGATAATCATCACCAAATATCATCTTTACTAAAGTCAACATATCTTTTGGGTACAACTAATATTAGAGTCCTATTCTTTTTTAATTAATCAAACATATAGGGTATGAATAAGGGTTTTCTACTTTGTTCCTTTATAAATTTATATTACATCAAGTAAATATTTTTCATCATGATATTGACTTTCCTTTATATAGTTAAAATTTCTAGGGCTAATATTCAAAGTGCTAAGTCTACTTTTATTTGATTTTGTTCTTGTCATCTAATATAGCAGTAAGGTTGGAATAGGTTACCTTGACTTTGTGGAGGATATGAGTTAAATTTCCTTGTTACTTCTAGAAAGAGAATGAAAAGAGTTAAGTTAAGACTTTATGTTTCCTTATATTATAAAGGAAAGATTAAGAGACCTTACCTTTTTACTACAAGAATTTTGACATATGGTGACTCTTTTATAAAAAAAATGTTATCAATTCTCATTATCAAATAATATAAATAAATGAAATAAAATAAAGTTTACATTTTTTTAATTCACTCTACGTATGAAAAGTAAAAAGGAACTAAATTTGAAAAGAAAAATGTTACCAATTCTCACACAATAACATTATTCAACAACTTAATTTTCTTTATTTAAAATTAATTTTTTGTCTAGAATACTAAAAAAATGGTAATTTTAGTTTTATATATTTAAAAGAATTAATTATAATACAATAAAATATACATTTCTACAAGTAATAAATAAAACATTTATGGAAATTATAATTGAAATAGAAGTAATAATTGAATGAAGTCACAATCATACGAAACTAGGAAGAAGGTGACACTTGTTTCAAAAAATTAAAAAAAAAGTTTACATATTATTATATTTATTATTTTCTATACATCTATAATGTGCGTGTACTTTTTATATAAATATAAGAAGTATGGTTTTTCATCCACAAATATAAATAATTAAAAGTATACAAGGAAAAAAAATTGAAAATACAAGCTCTGGATCTCGCAGGCAAGAAAAAATCAGAGAATCGATAATAATTTGATGGAGAAATACAGTTTACTTTTCAAAATTATATATCTTTAACCAATTAAAATTGTAAAATTAATTTCATAAAATAATTGAATCCATTTAAAAAAAAATTTACTATTTCTTGCCATTAGTAAGATCCAGCCAAAAGGGTTGAGAATTGTGCTTCAAGTTTCATTACTTATTCTCCTGTTGATTATACCCCTCAAATTCCTCTTATACACAATAATGATATGGAATCGGATTATCCGATTCAATAGGGAATTGGCCCCATACCTAACTTAGTTGTGTCAACTGCAAACGTTCTCGAGGTTTATGTGTTGAGAGTGCAAGAAGATGGTTCCAAAGATTCCAATACTGAGGCTTAGTGTAGAGGTATCATGGACGGTGTTTCTGGCTCTACTATCAAACTTATTCGCCATTGCAGATTAATTTTGGTCTTGTTTTGTTAAGAATTGTGAAGATTAACTGTATACAATGTGTTATTTAGTTGGGAAGAGGAAAGAGGAAACCATGCGTGTTATTGCATATATGGCTTGTATTACATCCAATTTTTCTTTCTTGGAGCATTATGCTAAAAAAATGTATTGGATTTTTAGGTTTACAGTAATCTTGGTGTTTGGCTGTAAGGCAATTGTAGGAAACCATCTCGAAAAATATCCATGGAAAATGAGTAATATAATTTTCATTTTTAGGAAGAGGAAGCATGTTTACGATTGAATTAGATGAAGGTATGTATGCTTGTTGACTAACATGAGGATTTACATATGGACTGATGAAATTTTTGAATATGAGAAATATAGGTTATATACAACCATCTTTTAAGAAAAACTAGGTAATCTTACGTGCCAAAGTAAGGTTTCAAATTTTCTTATGTCATCTAATGATTTGTTTTACGTTTTGAGTTGCAGAGGTAGCTCCTACAAGCTTTTGCTTAAAGCTTATGCAACCAAAATTTTGTATGAGAGGTATTGTAAAACATGGCTTATGATGTGGTATGAGCTTGTTAACTTGATGTTTTAAATTGTACTTCTTGTTTTTATGAATGCTTGGTTTCATCAATTTTTTATCTTCTTACTCTTCAACAACTTTTATTCTTAGGGCTTCTCTAAATTTGATTTATGGTATATTGTTCATTTCTCAAGGCCAATGGGATGAATTACCTTCAAAAACGCAACCCACCTATTGTCATCAAGATCTTAACTCTCTTAATCTTTTGGTTCACAAAAATTATATGCTAAAGGTAGGATTATAATCTTTTGAAAACTACAAGAGCTTCAACTTCTAGGCACATTCATGAACAGTTTGTCTCAATGGCTAAGTTTACTTGCATATTTTCTCCAACAATTTATGCTATGCATAGAATTATATGGCTAAGTTTACTTGCATATTTCACATAATCTTTCTTCTTCTTTCTAGTACTTTGCTAAACAACTGTCATTATGGAAAGTTTTAGGCTTAGTGTTTCTCCTTATTTATTCCTAATCTTTCATATTATCTCCAACAATTTATGCTAAGCATAGAACTTGTTTCAAGTAAGATTGTTCAAAGTCTAGTTCCACTACATAAAGTATTAATCTTAGATTCTTGTTCTAGTAAAAATTCTATATTAATTATATATTAAAAAAAAGGAAAATCTAATTTGCTTATTCTTGGAGATCCATTTATCCCTAAGACATCTTCTACATAGATGCTCTCATCCATTTCATATGCTCCAGTGAAAGATTAGTTATGTTATGCCTAAGGCCAAAATAATATTGAGAACCATCTCTTTGTTTACCCAGCTTAACTTATAAATTATTTTTCACTTATTTTGATGCAAGGTATATTTTAATTTCTTAATTATTAGATATAGAGTAAGTGGAAACAAATTGTGAAAATAGGAAAAATGAACCTGAGTTTCCAAGTTTTGGTGGTTTTCTTTTGCTAGCTATACTGCATGAATTTGGCATGAGCCTTGAAAGGTCTGCTTTAGTTTTGCTCTACCAGTAAATGCTGTCTCGAATGAGCCATATTGAGAGATCTCATCTTTTTTGTGGACAGGAAATGCTTTTGTCACCAGAAGCGTTTTCATAAAACACTTCGTCTATTTTTGGTTTGTTAGAAATTCATACTAAAGTTTCTCAAATGATTGAATATTTTATGTTGAACTTAAACTGATAACATGTGGTTATTTGAATGACATTTACGTGGCTAGATGGATCAATTAGAAGTTATCAGCTTTTATATTAGCTATAACCTTCTAAGAAATATATTTTAGCTTCATTTAACAAAAAAATTATATAAATTTTAACTTCAATTAAATATGTATATTGTTTTGTTAGTTTTAGAGGAAATAATAATTTGACAAGAGCTACAAGATATGAAAGCATGAATACTCAACTTCGAATTGGTATGATGTAAGCAAGTTGTCTTCCTTACATCTTTCACGGATGGTTTCAATTGCATATTTTCTTTCCTTTCTAGCTATTACTTTTGAATTTTGTGCTTTATCCAGAACAAAGTTGCAGGGATGATCTAGGATCACTTGGATATGTCTTTATGTACGTTTTAAAAGGAAGTGAAAATTCATCTTATAATTTACTTTTTAGGTTAATTTTCATGTTGGATGATTTTCAAATTATATTTTTCTTTATCTTGATGATGATGAAATTGCACTCCTATCTATTTTGTAGTCTTCCCTGCTAAGGATTAAAAATAGGGACACAAAAGCAAAAGTATGAAAAGATTAGTAAAAAGAAAGTTACAACCTCCATATGGGTAAATTTACCTTCAAGAGAAATGAAGTTCCAAGGGAAGTTTAATTATAATTAAGATTCTTGTTCATTTTATCATTGAATGAATGCTTACAGATTTTCTAGGTACTGAGATAGGGTTATCCATTAGAATTTGCAACAGACTTCCATTATTATCATTCTTTATGGTTTGACAACAAACCAATTATGATTATCTAAAGAGATTGTTCTGTGATCTTTTCATTTGTGAAGGTTTGGGATCTATCATTTGGACTTAATTATGGGATATGATTCTTTGGAGTATTTAAATTTGACCTATTGTATTTATGCTTCAAGTTTTCAATTTGATTATATGTATTTGAATGGACTATTTAGAGGTACTGGCTCTCATAGACTATTAAAACAAACAATTTATTATTCTTTTTGCTTTCATAGAATTGAAATATTTATCTGGTTCATGTTTTTTTGCTTTGCATTCAGGATGGGCCAACAACAAAGTTGACGCCCAAGGAGATATCATTTTTAGTTGTTTCATCCATCTTTGAGGTTTTATCTAATTATTGGGATGCATGTGCACTTGATGCTATCAGTCTCAAGAAATTCAATTCATTTCTTTACCATGCTTTTCTTTATAGCTTGGAGGAAACTGGATATGTGCTATGGTGGCCAGAACATCCTTTTTTCCTTAGCTATTATTCACTTAACAATAGAAATTAACTTTTACACCACATTGACTTGTTTAGGAAACAAGATGAATGTCGTGCCACGTAATTCCTTGGTTATTATAATGTTATAGGTATTGTTCCACTTTAAAACAGAATAAATTAATATCATTTTATATCTAGCATTATGATATTATTGTTTTTTTCATTGGATTTTTTCATTGCTTCTAAAATTGTGAGGTTTCCTTACCCTCTAGCTTTATATTCTCTGTTTAAACATCTCTTTCGTGTTAAAATTTAGATCAGAAACCCAGCTAAGAAACTAAGTTAGATATGAGGCATGTTTCATAATTAGGTAATGAATATTGGGTTCTTACGTTAAGAAGTACCAAATATGTCATATAGTTTGTTTAGAAGGTATGATTGATGACATATCATGGTCATTTAGAGCTAGTTTATAGTGGTATTTGAACTTAACAATGAAATAATACGAACCGTGGGCATGTCAATACACTTTCAATTTTAAATGCTGAATGTATTTAACGGATTTGCTAGAAATGAAATATGTATAACCAATGCTTATGTTTCCATGTAGGTGGATTATGCATGTACATCCTCAATCGAAGGTAATTTGCTTATTGTATGTACACTTATCCAATAAATGCACATAATTAATTGTGCTTGACCTGTTAATGCATATATAGAAGAACCTTATAGTAGATTTTTATTTTCCATGCCATTTAAGGTGATTTATTTATGGTAGGATGCAGTCTTAGATAACCAATAGAACTATCTTATGCCTATATAAAAAAATGATCTTATGATTTTTTCTTTGAATTATGTTAAACTACACAACTATAGTGTTTAAAGGGGCATGTGAAATCAAATGTTGCCATCAGTGTGGTCTCTTATCTAGCCATTCTTTTATGTAATATTTTCGGTTTAATACTTGTATCTTAGTTTACACTCAATATAGTATGTAGACATGGATGTCTTGAGCTGCATTATACAAAATACTATGAATTTGGTGCAATTCTTTGAATTTGTAAATGTTAGTACTTATGTCAGTTTATGTTTCCTGTCAAATAGAGAAAAAAAATAAGATTATGCTTCTTAAAGTACATGTAGACTGGTTTAAATTCTAATAACTTGAATAAATTTGTATTGGTTTTAATGTACGCTTTGTAAATAGATGAGTCAAGACTAAGGAATCGTTTATGAATAATCAAAAGAAATATCAAAGGAATTGCAAAGTAAAATTTCTATAAGAAAAATTTTGAGAATTAAGGACAATCAGAATAAGCCTAAATTGAAACACTTTGATGTATATTTACTAAATATCTCTAATAGAGGTAACAATTTTTGTATACTTGTGATGCTTAGCCTTATAATAATGCTCCATTTGACATTTATCCTATTATTTTAGTCTTTAGATCATTATGTATACATTATTAAACTATTGGTAAGGTCTTGTCGCACTTCTTAAATTAAATTTACTATTCAATGGTGTTTATAACTTGCTTAACTAACTTAACTTGTAAACTTATCTCAAGTTTTCTTAGTAGTTTAGATTAGTTGTCATGAGATTTTTCTCATAATCTCATTATTGGTTTTCTAATCTTGCAATAATTGTATCTATATATTGTATGACAGCAAATCCAAATGAAGGAGATCCTTCTCCAAGTGCACAAGATCTTTTGCTAAATCCATTGCATGGTGATGATAGCAACAAAGAAGAAGGAAATTAAAGACTCGGATAGGCCTTTTTTCTTTTCTTTTCTTTTTTTGTTAACCAATTAACACAACTGAGGTTAGATGTGGTAAAGATTAGACATACTCATTTTGAGATAATTTAGATTTTATGTTTATGTTTCTTTTAAGGATACTAAAACAATATTGTTTATGTTATTAGACCTTATTCTATAGAGTGCACTGCGCCCCAAAATTCATGTGTAGAAGTAATAGTAGATATGAACTGTATTGTGATGAAATATGCTTATATTACTAATTATACATACAATATATAATAGACAGTATATATTGGTAGACTAATGTATTTGATTAGCTACGTTTATATATCACTATTTTCATCCAATGACCACAAATATTGGTTATTGATTTTGTGCAATAAAATAATTTATTCATGCCTAAACATCACTAATTCTACTATATTCCCACCACTAATCCTATTATTGGTCATGCTTTAAACATCGCCAATTCAATTGCTAATAAATGATGTAGTCATGTTAAAGGTTGCTGTGCAAAAATTTTAGCCACATTTAAATTTGGCGGGAAAATACATAACACTAGTCTACGCTTAAGAGTGACCCAATAAACTCCATTTGCCGCCCATATATCATCTAGCAACATTTAATTTTTTAACGTAATGTATTTAATTTGCGATGGATCTTTTGCAACGTCTATAGGCCATGTGTATTAAATGTGACAAAAAATCTTTGATCACGTTTAATCAATATCTAGCAATGTTTATTAGACATAGATAAAATCCTTTTTATTGTAGTTAATTTGACCTTTTTAGTAGACAACTTCTTATTGATATATGTACTATATTTTCTAAAGATGATTTGGATATCTAGAATGCTTTGTGTCTTTTTCTTAAAAGTAGATGGAAAAGGAGATGTATGGAAGACATGAAGTTCACAACAGATTCAAGGGATTGTGGAGTACTTTTTTTTTTTTTTTGAATTGAAAACAAAAGAAAATGAGATGTATGTGGGGCTCTATGCATTTGGCACCTTAAGGAAATTGGGAAGGGAAGAAAGAAAAAAAAAAATTCAAAGCAACAATCATTAATTTTTACTATTGTTAGTCTTTGGTCTACCTTATTACCTATATAGCTAATGGAGTTAGATAAGTCTTCGTTTATAAGGATAAGTCTTGGTCTTTTATGTATAGATATTTTATTTATTTGTCAAATAATTTAGGGAGGCAATGATGATTTTCTCACTGTTAAACTCATGGCAATATCAAACTTTGGGGAGTAGAAATACATCAATATATACATATACATAAATACATATATATAATGAGTATATGACAAAGTAATGATGATTTACTTAATTAAGAAGAAAGAGGAAATTCACAATGAATTTCGGTGCACATTGATCATGATCCTTATTTTTCCTAGTATTTTATTTTATTTTATTTTAAATTTAAAAGTTGTGTGATTAAAAATTTCTAGGGTTTACACTTACCCGATTAAGGCTTTATATAGTTTAAAAGATCGAATTT
Source organism: Combretum micranthum (assembly GCA_024138025.1). Classification (NCBI taxonomy): domain Eukaryota; kingdom Viridiplantae; phylum Streptophyta; class Magnoliopsida; order Myrtales; family Combretaceae; genus Combretum; species Combretum micranthum. The sequence continues at coordinate 1,062,469 of JAMXBD010000020.1, forward strand.
AATGTTTATAAATAAAAGTGAAAATGTTCATGTTGAAAACTAAGCTTTTAAATTATTTAGAATACCTTATTTTGGATTTAAATTATTTTATAAAGCTTTAATCTTACATGATTAAATAATATCGAAATTTAGGTTTATGTTATTAGAATTTAAGTTTATATAAGTAAATATTATAATTTAAATTTATGCAATTAAGAAAAATGAAATTAAGCCTGTATAATTAAATATTAAAATTCTAGTCATATTTCCAACTATAACTTGTAACTATTATATTCCCAAGTTACTATTTCTATTTGAATTTTCTAAATAATGGAAATTTCAAGGGGTTCACACCATTATTTGGCCAAATTTACGAAATGTGAAAGTATCAAGTACGAAAGGTGACCAAATTGGTTCGAGATTCCTTAAGGAGATACAAAAGTCGGGCAAGTCACCATAAGCCCCCTAAGGTCAAGATCACGACTTGTTAGGCCTCGTCACCATGGGCCTCCACTTGATGAGTTGTGGTCAAAGTCATGCAGGACCTTAGTCATACCAAAACCAACATCTCCATGGAGCTTATGGGTGATGTTAAGGTGCTTCTTGAGCTTGAGATCTTCAAGACTAAACCTTTTCGAAGGTTCTTAGTAAGCTTGGGGGCCCACTAGTCTGGCTCATGGCTCAATAAGCTATAGCCTAAAATCTCCATCAACAATGTGAAATAGGAAATCACCATCAACAGTAGCAACCCTTCAAACCATGCTTTAACTTAATAAAATGTGGTGAATGTAAAACTTTAAATCGCAATATTGTTGAGTTCGTGTTTTTTTCATTATAAAAATGTAGTAAGAGAAATAGTTGTGAAAGTTGATTAGGACTGCATTGAATTAGAAGATGTTTGTGAGGATAAGATTAAGATTAAAGGAACTAGTTTAAATGTTGGTTCATTTTAATGTTATTTTGCTTTTGGGTATTTATGAAATTGATTTGGTATTCAGATGGTAATTTTGATTTGTGATGACATGAGAGAAAAAAGGTTGGTATGGTTCATTCTTATAATTGGAATAGTTATTTTGCTAGTGCTCAGTAGTAAAGAATTTAATTGGTATTCTTAAAGATTGAGATTTTTTTATTTGTTTATGTGTATGTTTTTATTAATGTGGATAAATGAAAGAAGGTGGTCTAGTCACCATCCACCAACTAAAAAACGAAAATGGATATGTCGTACCAACAATGATCAATATTAAGTTTCTTGCCTTATTCTCAAGAAACCTTATCACTTAGTTATACATTTTTCTTATTTCTTTTATTTTTTTATAGTAAAGTTATTAAATTAGTTGTAATTGTAAACAACTTAGAAAATGTTGAGTTCTTTTTTGCTTTATATTAATTTTTAATGAGTAGATCACCAAACTTTTACTTTATTGGTATAATTAATTTAGGTTTCAGTAATGTTGTTTTGCTATGATATTAGTTGGTAATTTAGAATCTTTGATTCTTTTGTTTGTTTATTTATTTATATGTTTTATCAATCGATAAATGGGTCGATATAAAGTATGAGATATGTTGTAAATGGATTGAGTCATGGTTTATGTTTTCATACACATCTATAAATGGGTCAGATCACATGCTTAGTTTTTTAGATACGAACCTGTTTGAACACAAATATGAAACACAACATGGTAATATAAATTGTTGGCGTTAATTGAGATGTTTATGGCTATAGGACCAATAAGATTATGTAAGCCTTCGAGTGTTTTTTCCCTTGAGATCGTGGAAGAAAATTTATAGTAGTGCTATCCCAACAACTCCAACTTCTAAAAATCAAACCAAGATTCTCACGTATGAAGCTTTAACTAAACATTTTAGAGGGGGTCATATCAATTTTAGGCTTTTGGCTCAATTTATACTGTGGAATGATTTATTGGGTTAGTGCCAAGGTTTAAGTAGGACTGCATACGAGCCAAGCTACTCGCGAGCTACTTAAGCTTGGCTCGTTTTAGGCTCGACTTGACTCGTTTATCTAAACAAATCAATCTTAAGCTTTTCTTCACGCTCATCAAGAGCTCGTTTAATATATTAATATAATATTATATATAATTATTTATATTAATCTAATATTATATATATAATTATTTACATAAACGAGTCAACCTCAGGTTGTGAATCCTTGACGGAGTCGGGCTTCAGCCTATACATTTCAAATTCATTGAAAGTCCAATTTAACCCAACGCATTTGCACTCTTACATTTAGGAAATCGATCCTTTTATATAAGGAATTCCCAAGGAGATTGACATATATGTTTTAAACAAATGTCACTACACTATTTTCTTGAGCATCACTTAGTTTTCTCATATCTGAAAAAAAAAAAAAAAAAAAAAAGCTTGAATAGGGATTTCTAGCTTTGAAAGCCTTTATCGGCCTTCTTTTTGAAGCTTTAAGAAAATTTCTTAAAGCCATGGGCTTCTTTTTAATAGTTAGGCTGCTGCTCATTTCCGCATGTAAACCCCATTTTGTTAATACTAGAAAAAGGCATGGTCATCTTCAATGTCGAATCCCAACCGTCCATTTCAAATTATCTAAAAGTCAAGATCATAAGCCAAATTGTACAGATAAGAGAAGCCTCCTTCACATTTCCTGCAATTTAAAGCATTACCTAACTTTGACTTGAGCATATGTCAAGCTTTATAGAAATTGCTCCACCAGAGATAAAAGCACTCCGATTGAGAAGAATGAATCAAGAACACGATATGATTGGTTGTCACATACACTAACCCAAAATATCGAGTTTGTCTTTTCCATTTTTTTTTTTTTTTTACACCTCCTCTGTTGTGGCATCCCTTTACGCGTAATCAAAATCATAATTTCTTAAGTTCAACTGACACATTTATTGTATGTCATCAACTAGTTTCAATAACCCCCTATAGATTTTGAGAAGATTATAAATGCATGTGGCATAAAGAGGCGGCACTAAATTGTTGCACCAAGCGCTATCCCTTGAACAAGAGCGGTGGGTGCAAACCGTTCAGCAAATTTATGAGAAGGAAGCCCCTCCATTGGTAGGATATTGACATGATTAAAACAAAAAAGGTGAAGATAGAAGATTGAACATGTATTTCTTGCATAAATATTTTTACATAAGTTAAATATAATTTGTTATACCTATTTATTCGTTCATTTCAATGGATATCCAATAAATGTTTGATCTTATTTAAGCTTTATATGTTCTTGCCAATTAGGGGTGTTTGTGGTTCAATCAACCAGTCCGTAACCCTCTTTTTTGAATCTAACCATAATGATCGTTTTTTAATATCTAGATCCTTAATCAGTCCATTATCAACGGTTAACCACCTTAACAGTTAATCCTTTTTTTCGATTAATTTTTTTAGTTTTCGGTTTTTAACCATTTAACATAATGCTTCAACAAATCAAATTGATAGTTTCAACAAACCTTTTTTTTAGCCTTTTATATGATAAACTTTTTTCTTTAAATTATTATATATACTACAAGAACTAAAAAAAAAAAAAGAAAATCAAACTAAGGAAAAGGGAAAAAAACAAGCCATTGGATGTATCATCATCAACAAAATTAAACCAAATCAATTACCACATTAACTCGCATCAAACATTGGACATAACATAGTACTTTAATCAAAACCCAAGGAACATTAACATATATTACTTATCTGTACATATAAATCATATGTATATATATTTTAAATAATTATATGTATACATAAATTATATATATTATATATTTATAAATATTAAAACGATTAATTGTTAATCATAAGTTTTTTGTAATTACAAACCAAAAAAACAAAAAACCGAAAAAATAAAAACCATAATCTTAAACCGAAACCACCGAATCGATTAACCATGTTTTTATATCGGTTTTGGTTTCGATTCGATTTTTTGGTTTCACTGTTTTTTTCACACCCTATTGCCAATAGGATAAGATATACCACCTAATGGAATCTGATAAGGTACTTCTTTATAGGTTTTGAATGATTTTTAGACTTAATTAATTATACTATAGCATTCAAATTTGGTTTTATGAAAAGAAACCCACAACCCAAACCCAATAACTTGAACGTGTAAAACTTTTGAAACTAATATAAAAAGCTAATTTTTTTCCCTAGGTATATAATGTTTGTAAGATTTCCAATTTTTCTTTGTATTGTTATTAAAATAATATAGGTCTTAGAAACAAGTTATCATACTTTATGAAATTTGAAGTGACTCTTTGAAACAAATTATATGAGATAATTTCTCATTTACCAATCCCCATTAAAGAAATTATGCAAATACTAATTACATGAAATTAATTACACAAATATCGTTACAGTATCTCATCTTGAAAATGCAATAATGAAAATTATAAGAGTATCGTATGTTGAAAATGTGACACTAAAGTATATTATAATATATGTATCGCACTTACAACATGTGATACTCAAGTCTATTATGTGTAGTAAATACGATACTCATATGTATCGATGCAATAAATGATAACTTACTATATCGCAGTTGTGAGATGCGATACTTTTATAATATAGTGTATTGTATTTCTAATATGTAATATAACATTTTTGTAAAATTTGTAATTTTAGTTTTTTTTTTTTTTTTAAAGAATGGTACATATGAATACTACCCCAAATTATATATTATTAAAATTGATTTGGTTTAAGGAAAGTTGTCCAAAGTATGCCCTATTGCATCCCAATCACCATGTCCTTTAGCTTCAGGAGATGATAGATTATCTAGAGATCTTAATGAGGAATAGCTTCACTAATCATGTAAGTAATGATCTATAATAATGATGATAATGATGATGATAGTAATAATAAAAAATGGTCCTTCTTATATTTTATATAGCTTTTCTGCTTATTGTTCCTTTACCTTTAATCAATTGAATAAAAAAAATATTTATTCAATTGTATCTATTAGGTTTTAATGTTGTAATATAACATTTGGTACGTGAAGTTTTGCCAAATGTGTTATCACCTTGAAGTTAAAATTAAGAGAAAATTGCAAAAATATCTCTTAAACTTTAATTCGTACGACACTTAAAGTTTAGGAAGTGAATTTACAATTATCCCTAAAATTAATAAATTTCTACCTAATGTGGAGTTTCCTTTTTGTTTTTAATACCTAATCTAACTCTACTAAAAACTATTAATGATGTGTTAGTTTCAACAAATAAACTGCTCGCACGTGGCAAGTCAGCTTAAATATATATATATATATCAACCTCATTATTGTCCATATATTTTTATACAAATTTGAAAAGTAATTAAAACAACATTAGTAAATTAAAATTAAAGAAATAAAAACAAATCCATATTATGTTTCTTTTTCTTTTTTCCTTCTTCTCCAATGACATCTCTTTCTCTGCTACCTGCTTCAGTGGACCCCCTTTCTTTACCTCTTTCTCTCTATATGACCTTAGTACAATTATAATCGATCTCCCAAGCTTTTAGTAAGCTTAGATTTTAGAGAACCTTACACAAAGCCAACAATCCCTAGCACACATCGACAACTTTGCACCTACCTAACCAAAGCTCAACTCCATCATCCCATCCACAGTAGCCAAATTTGAGCCCCATCACCACCATCCATTGTAACCAAGGATCCTATTAGAACCTCCATGCCAGACACATTAGATCTATGAACATCGACCGAATACCTAGAACCAATCGACAACTAAACTCCATTACAACACCTTTAACGAGTGTCAATCTAGGAAAGTCAACCTTCGAAACCTAGTCTGGAACCATCACAACCTCAACATGCAAACCACCACGACGAACGTCTCTGAACCGCTGTTATCACCATCCAATTGATCGGAGTCATTAACTTGTTTCACCATAGATATGGAACTTTCTTTGAGAACTGGTTCATCAATGACAGCACCACGAGAGCATCGATGACTCAATAAGACTCAGCAAATTGGCGAACACAACTCGACACCAATCGACCCGTGAACTTTGCTAAACAAAGATCGCGATAGTCATTAAAACCAGAAAACTATAACGCAGGTCAAACGCACATCGGCAAAACAGCCACCACCAGAGACACACTTGACCAGACCCAAATAGATTTGACAGCACAGCAAACCAAATGACTTTAAGCAAATTGACCCACATGCAAAAAGCGCCAACAACACCCACCATGCAATCTGATCACCTCACCTTTTTCTTTATTTTGTTGTACAGACAACCATGTATCGATACTTTTTCTTTCTATTATCTCTTTGATGGTGGTGCTTATAAAGTAAACTTTCTTCTTTGAGACAATGAATCAAAATTTTCTTTTTTTTTTTTTTTAATTCAAAACTCAAAAGAATTAAAAATCATTAGGAACCGTAAACTCCAACCTAAGAAATTCTAAACATATTAGGCAGACTCTTCATTTTTCTTCTCTCTTGTATCATTTCGTTAGATATGCATGCTTGGGTTCGTCTATTGTGGATTTCGTCGGTGAGTCTATTCATGGTCGTAGCTTCGGCAGAGTTGCCTGTGAAGTTGCTGAGATTTATCATAATAGATTTTTGAGTTTTTTTTTTTCTATTTATTTTTTTTACATTTTATAAATTATTTATCCCTTTATCAAAATCCTTTTGCCAAATTATCTAACAAGTGAGCTAATTCTCATGATCCGTAGCACGTGCTAAATGGATGCACATGCCCCATCAAAATTTGATGGAGATGGAAACTCATTAGGAATTAAAAATGGAAATGGGCCGCCGCATTAGGTAGCAAATTCACTAATTTTTGCTTAGGTACGATGGTATCTCTCATGATGCTTTGATCATAACAGAAAGTGTAAGTGTTTTCTAGCATATACATTAAGTGTCCAAGAAAAATAAAGTTTGATTGGAAACAAACATAATAAGAGAAATTCAGTTTGAAAATATTTATGGAAAAATCATAGTTTTAAAAAATCAAAACAAAATGTCGAATCAGAAGCTGTTTTTAGATAAGAAAACATTATACATATATATATATATATATATATATTTCAAAACAAATTATTTGAAGATCTTACTCCACGAATTAAATATATTTGAGAAATATATTTAATTTCCATTAAAGTTGGACAAATAATCCAAGAGGATAAATCAAATAGTCTTTATCTCATCGAAATGATTATTTTAATAATATCATGTAGATTAAAATTCAAATAATGGTTTAATATTGTTGGAGTGTGTTTGTTGATAACGAAATAATCTTATCAATTTGGTATGTTATCTTTTGGATTTGATTTTAATATGCAAGATTTGAAGTTTATCTTTCAAGCATGGAAGACAACGACTACAAGATTAACCATGCAAGATCTCTAATAGCAAAAAACAACACTTGAGGAAGGTTTTCAAATTTAAAGAGTTAGCAAATCAAGGAAAAAGTTTATGTCCAATGGCTACTGCAACATCTATCTATCCTTTCTTAGAGGAATTTTGAATATTGGAAGAGGGTCATAAATAGGAGCATGACATCAATGTTTCATAAAAGTTATAGAATGAAAAAGAACTAATATTATATGTGGAGAAACTCCACAAAATAATTTTCAAGAGCTTATTTGATTAATAATATATCATGATAATGTTATTTCAGAAGTAAGTTTAGAAGTTGTTGAACAAAACACTTTCATAAGCTATTGAGATTTATTTTGTACTAATAGTTCAAGTATATCTAATATGTAAATCCTTAGTGTTTGACTTATAAACACTTGTAATTATAGTTTTGTGAGTTTGAGAGTAACAAAGGCTATTACAAAGCCATATTAGCTTATGAAGCAGCTAGGAAAATGGTGCGTTAATTAAAAACTTAAAATTGCTTTGGTGCAACAAAATTTTTTACCTTCAACAAGTTTTTTAGATTTAGTAGAACAAACCTACATTGGAAAAGCAGGAAATTCTATGGTCCCATATAATTAATTTTAACAAGAATGATCACATCCCTATCCAATGGCTCACACCATACTCAATTACTATATTTATTTTAATAGTTACATTATTGAGTGAATGGTCCCATCAACGGGATCATAAAAACTCCCTAAAGAGCGAAGCAACGAACAAGGCAAAACATTTGCCTTATATATATATGTGTGTGTGTGTTGTGCACGCGCATATATACTTGAACAATCATTTTCTTTCTCTATCCCATTTTAATTATGCATTGTTATAGTTTGATATTACTGTTTGAATTATTTTTAAAACCTTAACATTGACATTTTATAAGAGATAGAAATAATAATTCTTGAACTATAACTTACCTAAATAATCAAGAGGGTTACAAAGTTAATTTCAAAATCTTGCAAAAAGTTTTCAAAAGAAATTTAAAATTATCGACTTGATTACTTATCTTTTGTTACCAATAAGGTAGTTAATTGCATATTTGGCAATACTTCATGCAATACTTCATGTACCAAATGTGACAAGTAAGTTTCATTTGTAGTATATAAATTTTTTTGTTTGTAATAGAATAATACCTACAAAAAATTTCATACTTCGACAGTATCCAAACTTTTTAATTATTTCAAATGTGTTACCTTTAATCAAAATTCGGTCATTTCTCCACCCAAAAACTAACGTGGAAAGGAAATTTGAATAAAAAAATTTTTTCCTATCCTAACTGGAATTTTTTCAATTTTTTCACTTTCCTCTCTCTCTCTCTCTCTACTACTACTTCTTATTCTTCTTCTTCTTCCTCCAATCTTCAATAAAAAAAAAAAAACTTAAAACCCCATAAACCATTTGAAAAAAATTCATTTCCTTAAAGTATAGGATTGGTCATTTTGAACAATTACAACTATATTGTCTTAAAGTAAAGAAATATCCAAGTACTGGATAATAATAAAAAAAAAAACAATAGAGATTTGATCAAACTTGCACATATACCATGAAAGTTTAGATGCTGGCGATAGATTTGAACTAGGTCATTATAATATATCAAAAACCTCGCAAAGATCAAAACTTAATACACCCTATCCACAACCATGTTCAAGACTTTGTAAAGTAAGCTAAAAGTTTAAAAAAAAAAAAAAAAACCATGCCTAGAGGAAAAAGTGATCCCAGCAAGCGAAAGGAAGAGGAAAATGAATGTTATGGTCAAATGATGCTTCAATTTTTAGGTTTTTGGTCGTTTTGGGGTACTTTTTCAAAAAAGTAGGGGAAAAGGCTGGTGTGGAAACTTATACCAGATATAGGTGAGTGAAGGCGCTGTTTGAGATAGCGCCTTCAAATTTGCTCTATAGACATTGTTTGAGACAGCACCTTTTTTGCATTTCTATTGAGACGGCGCCTTTAGTGCAGCCCTTTTCCCCTTGCTCCCAACCTACAAATAATGCCCAAATACAACAAAATCAAACTGTAAACCAGCTATACAACAAAAATTCAGCAAAAGAAAATAAGAAACTACACCACCACCACCACTTTTGTTACTCCACAAACCATTCCACTACTCAGTAGTGGCAAACCCGACGAATCTAACATCTCAAACTTGCAAAAAAAAATGTTTACTAACAATTCAAACTCCTGAAACCAATCCAGTACTTAGTAGCAGCATTCCCAACTAATCCAACATCCTAAAGTTGCAGAAACAACATCTACTAGGCAATCATGCCTCTCATTCCACATTCAATGGTAGACAACATGATAGACGACCCAATTAGTGTCGATCCTTCCCCTCATATTGATATGAAGCAGATCTAGATCAGTGTTAACTACTGTCAAAACCTTTTGATAACCCCCGAACTATCGAATGACACAATCAGAAAAACACCACTCCACATAACAAAAGCAAATCAGGGGGACACGGGTCATCCATTCATCCACACTACGTTGACAATATGAAGGTAACGTACTGATGATGTGGTCGTTATATGGCATCCAAACAACTTGTACAACAACGAAAAGGTCAATACTGAGAAAATTTAAAATATTTATGGAACTGAAGGGAAAATTGGATAGCTAATGTACCTGTTCAACTCCTATCATGCCAAATGCCACTTTATATGCTGAAATCTTATGAGATGGGTGTCGGGTAGTATGCCGAACTATCCATCATCGCGCAGCAATGGGTGCTCTATCATTCAAAGGTGGCCCAAGCCCATACCTGCAGTAAGACAACGGTTCCATCATTTAAAGGTAGCCTAAAATGGGTACGAGGAGCAATAACAGGGAATCAATCCTATGCCCATACCTGGAGTAAGACAACGGCTCCAACAATCTAGAAACATTTTCTGAAAAAGCACGACACAACTAACAATATAACCAACAAAGACATACACTACCTCAGCTATACTGACCAGCCTGTGCCAAGTCTACTAACAATGGCAAGAACATTATGTGCACCAATAAACTGGACTTATCTGCAAATATACATCCATCCATGAGCTGTAATATATAGGCGCAAGCATGCTTCCTAACCTTCTCCTCTGGTGCATTGTTTGGTAAATATGCGAAATGGTCCCGTAGCCAAATAAGGCTGAGAAGGCCTCCACGGCACATATTCCCCTGCGAATAAGCACCCAGCAACCTAACGCACTCTGCCTGCCAGCCGATGGTTATGGATATGGTACCAACAACTGGCAAGCCCATCTACTGCAGTCTTAACTGCACCTCCACATCTTAATGTAATGGTGAGCTCCCCCAAAGGCATATGGATTGTATGAGTCTCTGGCCACCATTTCTCCACCAATGCTTGAGATGAGAATGCCGGTCCAAGCTGAATGTAGGGGAAACGTGCAAGGCCTATAAAGCCGGCCTGCTCCAATTAAGGCAGAAGACGTTCGTCAATGGGTCTCACCAACTACGTCATGTTTGGATGTCGGTTCCCTTCGTCTGATGATAAGGGTAGTGGCTGAGGCCTGAAAAAAACAGAGTTAAGTGCTATTAGATATGTTGTCTATGTGCATCAACATAGCTTAACGAGAAACCATAGAGTAGGATGACATACTTCGTCCAACTAAACAGTTGATGAATAATGTATGCCCTAATGGGTAAGCACTGACGAATCAATGGGACCTAGCTCCATCTACCTTACATGTAGGAAGGTAAATGCGAAACCCAAATGAAAAAGCATGAAAAAAATATGAAATAAGCATAGTAGGAAAGCATGATATCATTCAAGCACTTTTGACCACAAATATGCCAAACATGGACACATTTTGGCTCGTTCTATCCAAGTAACTCCTCCTACTATGACCCTTCTATCTACATAGACCATATGTTACTCTATCGGGCCACTCTCTCCAATCCACTTCCATCCTATATCGTTTTCTCCTAGATTTTCCTTTTAGCGGTGCGGTAATGGGATTGGGATGAGGCTGGGGAAGTTATTTGGGCAAGGCCAATCAAGATCATCACCAATTGGGAAGAAATGGGATTCATAGCATTGTAGTTCATTGGTCCACATATACCATGGCCCAACAAAGGAAGTCCAATCAACATTAGAGAACCCCGCTACTACTATAGCATGTGAGCATGGCAGTCGGTATATTTGTCACTTGTTGCATGAGCATGTTTGTTTGGAAAAGTCCACTTTATGAGTTCTATCGCCACGTTTCAAACGACCATTCTCACATCGAGTGCCGGTATGAACCTCAATAATCCAGTACCTCTACTGAAACTAGTAACTTGATGCAAGATGGCCCCGCTGCCCATAAATCCATCTTCTTCTTTGCACAAGGAGTGAAAACCTCACTGCCCATTACGGCATTCCTTGCAGCATCAAGTCTCTCTTCCCAGTACATGATGCAGTTATAGAAGATTTTTTTAACCAGCCCCACTACAGGTAAGCCCCACTCCTTTGATCACTTAGTTGTGTGTTTCTGCCATATTAGTTGTCATGTACCCAAAACGATAACATCCATCAAATGCTAGCGTCCATGTCTCTTTGCATAAGATCATATCACCATTTGAATCAGTCTAGTTGAACCATTCAACTGCTCCTTCATCAATATTTTTCATAATCTCCATAGACTTTTCGAATTTACTAGGTTGTGCCTCAAATGTCGCGTACGTTACCAAGTTTTTGCACCTCTGATTCTTTAAACTTTGTTGAAATTGCTAGCAATATGTCAGACACAAAATCGATGCACTACAACACAGAAGTTGCAATGTGTTCTTGTGTGAAAAGATTTTATAGCCTCAATTAGGTCATCCTTTGTCTTTAACATCATTGCCTTCACTAATTCTTGGCTATCACGGATATTAGCAGACATAGCATCCATTTCATCCTCAAATGTCGCATCCTTATCACTGCCTCCACCTAGATTAAAATAAGGAATTGTATCACTCACCGATGCCTGACTTGACATTACATCACGTAGCCTTAAGCTAGGTGAGACATCCAAACTTCTAATATTGCCCCTTTGAACTTCTTCTTCCACAGCATTATCATTCTCTTCATCCATCTCATCTTCTATTGTATCACCATTTCATCCACATGATAGTAACTATCGAAATGATCATCTTCTAACCCTATAGCAAACACCGTGCCACTTCCTATGCAACCCTATTCTCGAATTTTGATATTGTCTCATCCACTGGCATTGGATCATATTGTTCACAATGCATAGGTGAAACTAGCACAAAACCTTCATTCTGGAAAGGAACATTTGAACATGAACCAGGCTGAAACTGCTACATGCCTAACATGGTAGCATGTTGTTCGTTCATGTAATCTCGACTACCAGTAATATTTGGAGGCGTAACAGCCCGATCAGTGACTTTCACAAATATTTTCTGAATTAACCTAGCACCTAACTCAACAACAAGTGCAATCAGATCCTCAAGACTGTCATTATCCACAATTGGCATTAACATGTATACAACCCCATGACTCATATAATGCATGCCTATGTATTATCTCCATGATCCACACCAATCTTACCACAAATAATTTCCTTAAACTTTCAAATCCAACGTCCATCCTAATCTTCACTTTCTCAATAGAAGGCTTGTCATATTGTGGCCCATAACATCCATCCACTATGTTTCCATGTGCATAAACAATTAACCTTACGTAGCTGGCCATTCCAAACCTATCGACAACAAACTAAAATGTTAGATCTCATTTCTTACAATTTGAATTATGACAACATCTTGAACTTCTTCAACATTAAAACATCATTCACTCAAATTCCATTAAACATCCCTATCGACAAACACACGGCTCTTAACCAATTTGCATTTCACCAAATACCTTCTAATCATTAATATCGTTTTATTACATACTTCATTCATGAACATGCACCCATACTATATTCCTACAACACCTTACAACTCAAAACCAACATCTACAACATATTAAATCGGACAAAATCATGCATTCAATGCCTCATATTACATTAAATATCAAAATCCACAACTTTGAACCATTTAGGCATTTCACCGAACATCTTGTATGCATGGAAACAATATCAATGTCAACGTCATAGATCGACAAATGCACGGACCTAACACTCACCAACACTCCATACACTACTCCTACAACACTTTCCAACTCAAAATCAACATCTACAACATATTGATTCGGACAAAATCACAAAATTCCTCAATTTCTCCATTTCTAATCATTTTTCCTCCCAAATTGCAATATAATGGAATAAATATAGAAAAAAACCAAACAAAACACTTTACCTAAGTTCGGAGAGTGGACAACTTCGAAAATCTTCGTTGGAGATAGAAACAGATCGTCGGAGCACCTCCCCCTGGCCTTTTGTTGAGTGTTTGTCGATTGGAATGGGAAAGCAAATGCTCTTAGTAGGAAAAATTGGGATATATTAGTTGCCTTCAATAGAAATCCAAAAAAGGCGCTATTTGAGACAGTGACTATAGAGCAAATTCGAAGGCCCTGTCCTAGATAGTACCTTCACTTGCCTACATCTAGTATTAGTTTCCACATCGGCTTTTTTCAGTACTTTTTTTGAAAATGTACACCAAAACGACCCAAAAATCTCAATTTTTGGGGCAAATCCAAACAGAGCACCAATTAAGAATTTGAAAGAATTAAAATCTATAAGAGAGTAAAACAAGTGTTAGAAAATGGGCTAAGCCTACATTTGGCATTTACCTTAGTGCAAAGGATTAGTCATTTTGATTCACAAATTGCAATGAAGGAGGAGGAGGAGGAGGAGGGCAGCAAAAGAAGGAAAGAGAGAGAGTTGGAGAAAGTAAAAAAGGAAATTTTTTTTTTTTAGTGGGTTCTTGGGATGTTAGTTTTTCTTTCTTTCTCTTTTTTTCAATTTGAAAAAGAAGGAGGAGAAGGAGGAGGGGAGAGAGAGAGGCCGATAGGGAAGTTAAAAAAAAAAAAAAATCAACTAGGACAAAAAAATAATTTTTTATTTAGATTCTCTTTTCATGTTAGCTTTTGGCCGGAGAAATAGTAAGATTTCGACCAAAAATACCATGCATAAAATAATTAAAAAGTTTGTATATCATTATAGTACAAAATTTTTTAAAAAATATTATTTTATTACAAACCAATGCCGTAACTTACCTCAAATGTGACATCATCCCAATTTTAAGTTTTTAACGTGTAGTTGATTACCAAAGGCTCTTATTAAATTTGTTTTGTTTGCAGATGAAAATTTTTCACATGCAATTGTATCCGCTTCTTGCTACGATAGATAGATGAAAGACGTACTATTCCCTCTAATGATAAAACCAAAAAAACCTACAATTGCTTTTCAAAGATAAGGAGATGGTTTATATTGAGCTAAAATGATTCGGGATAAACATTCAAATCAATTTTATGGAAAGAAATTGTTGAAGATCATAATGTGTCACATTAATTTTTTTGGTGTGTATATAAGATCCGATGAAACAAATGGCCGATTTGTTGTTTTTGGTATTGGTTGTTGGGCTCTAGGTTCATTGAAATGAAGGGATGGGTTGAGGATTGAGCCGTATTTATATCCGTTAAGTAATGGGCCGAGCTTTTCTGTTTTTTTCTCAACTTTTTTTTTTTTTTAAGAAGCAGATCAGTGTACTGTTTTCATCTAAAATATAAATGAGACAAAAATGAGAACAACAAATCCAATCAATCTGTGCCTATGGTTTTTCAAAAAACAGTACAATGAAGGACGGCCCAAATATAGGACAAAAAAAAATAATAAAAAAGATAACGAGACAACATACGAGGTTCAATAGTTACATTCAGTTAATTATATATAGTAATTAAAATGAATATAATAATTAATGTATTACCTTTATTAATATAATCATAACCAGATATAATTGAATTATTAAATAATCAATAAAATAATTTTATCAAGAAAAACATCAGCGAGCCACTTATATTTTGATCAATGTAATTGCATTATATATATATATATAGTCTACTGAATAATCTGTTTTTATTTATATTTATATCGAAATATATGTGTAATATGTCTAATTTACATATATTTTTTATCTATTTGATTTTTTTATGAGAACTGTTAATTTTTTTAATTGCTAATTTTTTTAATTCATATCTATTTCTTGATAAAAATTTTATTAAAAAAATTAAAAAAAATATCTATATTTATCAAAAAAAACTAGCCAAACATACTTATATAAATAAATTAAAATCCCGCAACCCGCATCCACACGCATGGATGCAGCATGCGCAATCACCTAGGCATGCACAGTGGATTGGGCCATACCAATAAGTCCGATGGTATAGGCTTTATGAACAACCCATCTATTTTGATAGGGCAATCCAATCTATAGATTGATATGGAATCTAATAATTATTTGCAACCAGCGACACATTTGTAGAAAAAATAATAATAAATAAATAAATATATTAATTTTCCATGGAGGACACATAATTACGTATTAACAAATTATGATTAACCCCACGAGTCATATATTTTTATGAAAAATTTTCCGAGACTAAGTTTGGCGATAACCTTTGCAATATGACTAATTTAAAGTAAGAATAAAAATTCAAACGCAGAGCTGCAACGTGACTGGTAAGTACACTTTTACAAGAATTATTTTGGTACCTGTGTACATTAGTATCTATTTGGATTGAATGATTTATCAATATTGTATTTATATCATATATATATATATATATCACATTTATTTAGTTTGTTTATAAATAAAATTATTAATTTTTTTAATAATGTTTGTTTTTCAACAAACATCTATTTGAAAACGATAATAATGTTATGCTAAAATTACGAGAATACGATAGAATAAACAAACCAAAGTAAATATGTTTGATCATATTTGATCTAAGGACTCGTTTGTTTCAAGACAAATGTTTTCCGAAAAACTATTTCCTTTATTTTTCAATGTTTGTAATGCAGAAAAGATATTTTAAGTAGAACCATTTCTTGTAATGGAAAATAATTTTCACTAAGGATAAATCATATTTTAAAAAAAAAAAAAAAAAAACGCATACTCTTCCAAAGTGGAAAGTCATTTTCCAATTTAACCTTTGCAAATATCCTTAACTCTAGGAACTTGATATTCATTTGATTTTTATCATAATTAACCAAAATTATATTTTTAAAATGAAAATAATTTACTGGAAAAAAATAAAACATGAAAAATCATTGAAAAATTATAAATATCAATTGATAATTATAAATAAATGTTATAAAATAATATATGTTTTATACTTCTACTTTAAATAAAATTATTTGGCATAATGTACTTATATGGTTACTTACTAATAATAAATTATTTACATATGAGATGTATTAAATATAATTAGTAGGTCAAACATCAAAAAATATTTTCGATATATTTCTGTAAAAGCAACTAAACACATGAAAATATATTATTTTCAAAAAAAGTATTTTTACATGAAACTCTTTTTTAAATACATGACATTATTTTTTTTTTTTAAACAAACAGGACCTAAGATGCAGTAGATATTGCAACATGCCTAATGTGTGTGTACACACGTGCTAGGAGATGTGAAAGTGGAACACGGTAATGCTTAGGCATAAATTGAGAAGAATGTATAATGAAAATGATTAATTTTAGTTAATAAACATCTCAAATATTTTGCTAAACAACGTGATCCTTTTTTCTATCTTTTTGTGCTGTGTAGAAAGAGTAATTCACAAAATTTACCTTCACCTCATTTGTTCAATTCCTTGATTGCCGATTTAGGTCCTGTTTAGATTGTTTGATTTTAATTTGTATCATATCTATCTTTCTAATTTATTTGTATTATATCTATTTAGTTTGTTTATGAATAAAACTATTATTTTTTATTAATATTTATTTTTTGATAAACATCTATTTTAAAATAATAAAAATATAATATCAAAATAACCATAATATGATGCAACCACAGATCCTCAGCATTGTCCAATGCTGGCAACTTCTCCATGATTATTAGCAATGCAACATATCCTTTCTTAAATTCGCTCACCATCCAGCCCTTTCTAAATGGAATCTACATAAATTAAAAGATTATTCAAACTTATACAAAAGTTTCAGTCTGTAATTTCGTTTTTCTGCCTGTGAAAAAAAAATGTGTGTATATATATAATGGTAATTTATAGAGAAATGCTCATCGAAAATGATTTTTAATATCGTAAATTATGGTATATAATTTAATGGAAAAAAGCTCATTATCGTATATAATTTAACGAAAAAAAGCTCATCACCGACCGAACTTCATATTCATAGTTGGGTGGTGAAAGGGATATCTACTCTGACTTCGTGGTTTCGATAGCATTATTATATAAACTTATGAAGAAAATGACTCCCAAGGGAGAAAATGCTTCTCCCCACATTCCAATTCCACGGGACATTGTAGTAACAATATTCCATTTGAATCGTAATAAGGATTCTCTTAATATTGCAAAACTATAATAAAAGAATTTTAACTTGAAGTTTCTAAAGGTTAACAATTACGGTAGATATTAGGGTTGTACGGGAAAAAAGTGACCAAACTACTAATCAAACCACACTGAAACTTAGGTTTTTTTTTAAGTGGTGCAATTTATAGTTTGGTTCAGGACCTTAAACAAACTAATGATTTAAACCAAACCATTTTTACATGTTTTTTTAATTCAAATATATATTTTTTTCTTTTATTTTTTTAGTAAAAAAATAATTATTTTTACATTTTTTTTTAGATATGTATCATTCACAAGAATAAAATTAGAATGATTGTATCATGTTTCAATTATTATAGTGTGTCTACTAATAAGATAACTTTTAGATGTCGACTTCTCATAGTTTTTAGAGATGCTTGTGATCTGTTACTGGAAGTAACAGTTTTGGGGGAAATTCTTCAAAAATCTTAAAAAGGAAACAGATAATGACAAAAATGATACATGAACTTTCGCAAAAAGAACAATTAGGTACCCGAAGTTTAGTTTTGAACAATTTGGTACTTAAACAAAGTTTTCGTTGACTTTTTTCATATCTAAAGTTTGGTTTTGACAATTTTGGTATCTAAAAAACTTTTTTTGAACTCTTTTCATTCATGACTTTTTCATACATCATTTCACTTATTTTAGATATGAAAAAATTCAATAAAAACTTTGGTCAAGTATTAAAATTGTTAACATCAAACTTTAGGTATGAAAAAAATTAACGAAAACTTTGTTTAATACCAAATTGTTCAAAACCATTATTCAAAACCAAACTTCAAATACCTAATTTTTTTCTACAAAAGTTCAGGTACCATTTTCGTCATTAACCTAAAAGCAAATGAGCTAGAAAGTAGAATGAGTACGGATTAATTGAATCCATGATAAGGTGATAACAATTTCTATGAAAGTTTAAATCTTTTTGTTGCAAGATTAGTTGAACGGGTGAACGAGGGTATAAAAGGATTTTATTTGGATTTTATTGAGTTTTGGATATTTGTAACAAGGAACATATTAGAATTTTTGGATTTTGGAAGAAATACCATTCATCCATGTACTTACCCACATTGAATACTGTAACTCATTATTTTGTGGTACTTGGGTGTTGTGCTCAACACGATTGAGTACATGGGTCATGTTTGTGCCCATGTTGAACCTTGTGACCTATTGTTTCCAAGTAATAGAAGGTTTTGTGCTCAATATAACTAAATGCACAAGTCATGCTGAGCCCATGTTAAACACAGATACTTAAGATTTATGAAAATATTGATTCTAAGCTCAAATGAGTGAGTACATAAGTCATGTTAAGACCCATGTAGAAGTATAAGACTTCCAACACAAGCTGTGTTCGTACTTGTGTATAAGATCGCTTTTTTGAATCTCCCTTTCTCCTTGTCCAAGACCTTTGAAACATACTTAACTCCCTCCACAAAAGTTTAATGTTACTTTAAAACCTTGAAATCTTGGAATTATTAAATCAATTACCCTTTTTCCCATAAAAATCTTACCTTTAAACTAAATATATATATAAGTGCCATTAGCGTTTGGGGTTGGAATGATGACTATAGGAAGTATAATCTATAAAATTTTGGAAAGGTAGATGATTCTAAATACTTTAATTACCTTTTAACTTAGGTTTAGAAGGTTATAACTTCATGGCAAGTCTACATTCCATGTACGTGTATTACCATGTTTCATATTTGTGCTTGTTAGAATAGACTCAAAACTTGAATAACTATATATTCAACTATAATCATTGTATCTTGTATGTGCTTGGTTGTGGTTGGTAGACCAAAAGTATCGACGATGTGAACATGGCACCATGATGATCTTTGCATAATGTTGTCCCTGCGTGTAGTTATACCTAGAGATGATTATGGGTAGATCTAGGTTTCCACTCATGTACTGTTAAACTAATGGATGTTGGGAAGTAGCTAACATCGTATACATATGTAGTCTATGTATACATATTTGTGTTGTTGGGATTGAGTTTTCCTTGCGCTAATTGTTGGACTTAGAACAAAGATAAAAATTGTTGTTTGCAGCATTAGATATACTTATACATGTGAATCAATTATGTTTGCTTGCATACGTGTGTCTATGGTAGTACCATACTGGTTGTGGCTCACTCTTTTCTTTTTTCAAGTTTAGGTAGCAATCATATCACATTTGATCTCTCTGGATTTGATGTTGTTGTAGACTATGGGGAAAGCATTGGCGATGATGACTGTCCTACTAATGAGTAGGCAGTGCAAAGAGCTTGGGAGTTATAGACTCCTTATGTCTATCTTATTTTACCATAGGCTTGTTGTAATTAGTTGTTGGCTAAGGCACAGACCGACTGTCCTTAAGTGTTTATGGTTTAAAGTGTGATAGATGGACTCCTTTATGAGTTGTCTCTAGTCATGGTGGTTAGATGTTTAGTATGGTATGTTATGCAGCTTTTATATGACTTATTTATGGATGATTCATGATTAATGTGTGTGGATAAGGTTTTATGATATTATATATTATAATTGTGGTATTTAGCAGGTTCTGAGCCTTAAAGTATTTATATTAAATATAGACATGTGGTGAGCTGTAGATGATCTTAATATCTAGGGTGTTACACTTGAAATTTAAGAAAAAAGGAAGAATAAAGATGCTAGCTTCATACGAAAGCTCATTAATTTCCCCATTATTATTGATTAATTGGTGTCATGTCATAAGATTATATCCATTTATTTACAAAAAAAGAAAAAAATTACGAATTTCGTAGGGTATCTTGTACGTACAAGTTTTATAAGATACAAATTGGGTATAAAATGTTATAGGATAGGTTTTAAATATAAAATTTTAAAGGAAATTGCAAATTATTCCCCAAATTTTTTTTTATCTAAGTGTGGAGTCACATATTGAACTTTGAAAGTGAATTTTTTGACTTCTTAAACTTTCAAAAATTGACATGGTTAAGGACATCTAGCATTTTCCATTAAAACAAAACGAGTGGAGTTGCAAAAAAACCTTCTTGAAATTTTACCTATGTGCAAATTTACCTCCTAAATTTTCATGAATGTGTGGATTTACCCCTTATATTCATTAAGAAATATTAATTATCCTTAATTGTACCAATTTTAAAAAGGTTTAAAAGGTTAAAAAGCTCACTTTAAAAACTAAGAGTGCAAATCCATACCTTGGTAAAAATTTAAGAGTGTGATTTGAAAATTTCCCAAAATTTTATTACCCTTTACCTTGCAAGACAAGATTTGGATAGAATTTCAAACTTTATCCATCTTATACTCAAAGCTATGATATTTATAGCCTCAACAATCTTTTTACTCTCAAACTTTGAAGGCGCTAATTATGAAAGCTTGAAGTGAATATTCATTTAAAAGGTTCTCTCGAAATTTGAAGACACTAAATGTAATAGCTTGAAGTAAATATTCATTTAAAAAGGGCTACTATCAATTACCATCATGGCAAAAAGAATGGGTAAATTATATCAGAATGTCACAATGTTTGGAGGGGTGAGTTTATTTTATGTTACAACATTTCAAAAAGTTTAAAAAATGTCATAATATTTGAAAAAGTGTCTTATGAGATTTAATTAAGTATTTCTCATATTGACACATGTTAGCGAAGTCTTAAAGAAGGTTTCTTAAATTTTAATTAAATATTTTTTCTGTTGGCACTTGCTAATGGTAACCTCAACTAACTCACTTCTCTAAACGTTGTGACTTAAAATGAATCATCTCTAAATTGTAACATAAATTGAACTTACTCACTAAACGTTGTGACCTCTTTTTAACTTTTTAAATACTATGATCTAAAATGAACTTATCCGTGACCTTCTTATATGATTTACCTTAAGAAAATTACCTCAATCGTGCTCTAAGCACAATTAATGATGTCCGCATTGTGGTTTCCCTTATTGAACAGGTAGAGTTAATGAAAGAATTCAAATGGCTAGAGTTTAGGATTTGTGTTTTACAATTCAAGGGTACATTTTTGGGAACCTTATTACAATGAAGCCGACCTTGTGGATTAGGTTGAGAAAGCTTAAAAGGAGAATCCCCCAATACTGGATATGAAGAAAAAAGTGCGTAGAGAGTTATATTTCAATTTTTAATAGTCGTCATGGCACGAGGCCCTAAGCCTGTCCTTGCCCGTCTAATGATGTGGGCGAAAAAACAAAAAAATAAAAAGTCCCCAAACTCCCCTGGCCAGTGGCCACCGCTTCCAAATGAAAACCTGCATAGGTCGGGGATGGATAGAACCTCACATTTTTGGCAAAAAAAAAAAAAAAATCCTCACATAAAGTTAGGACTCGGCTTAGCATGTGAACTAGTCATTTTCCTTTTAAAGCTTAATTTCAAATGAAATTTCAGTCTATATAAAGAGAAAAATTTAAATAAATAAAATTTTAAAGAATGCATAAGAAATGTGCATTTATCTATGTATAACTACATCTAGACATCTCTGGATCCTTGCTGATTCCCAAAATATAGGACTCAAGTGCAGGTCCTAAAATATAAACTTCAAAATTAAAAAAATAAATTAAGCCTAAAATATATTACTTTATAACCTATTTTTAATTTAAACTAGACGTCGTCACGGTTCGGTTCGGGTTTGGAAGCAGATCCAAACTGCTGGTTCCTGATTCCAAAAATGGTGGAATCAAGTCCGTGGGAGCCGATCCGGTTCCTGATTCTTAGGAACCGTTGGTTCTCATATTCGGTTCCAGTTCTAGATGAATCGAGAACCATGAATTCAAAAAATAAAAATCAATTAAATAATTTACTTAATTTAAGTAAAAAAAATACAAAATAAATTTTTAACTTAAAATAACATTGAACTTATCAATAAATGTTCATAGCATTAGTTTAAAAAATTCTACAATTATGTATTTTTTTATACATAATCACTTGCACTTTTTTAATTATTATATTAGCAAATATGACATTACAAAATATTCAAGATACGAATAAGTCTCAACAACACAAAAACAAGTCACACATTGTTAAGAAAGAAAGTCTACTTTGATTAAAAATCTACATAAATTTAATAATATATTTATTACTTATATTATTAATAACAATACATTAAATATTGTGAATAGAAAACAATTTTTTTATTATTCATGTGAAGATAGTTTTAAATATTTATTTTTAGTTACAATTTTTTATATTTTTCTTTCTTTTTTATAATTTTTATAGAGTAGAATCGCAAGAACCACCGGTTCTCAATCGGTTCTTGAACCCATAGTTCCAAAACCATCGAATCATGCGATTTTTAGATGTGGAATCATAAGGACCTGCTAGAACCAGTGGTTCCTTTGCTGGTTCAAACTTATCATCACCAAGCTGGCTCCCGATTCAGAAACCACCTGTGATGGGTCAAGTCGGTTCCTAGTTTGGAATCGACTCTTAATAATGTCTAATTTAAATTATCAAGGATGTGCAATTATATACACAGATACATCCTATTTGAGTTGAAATATTAGTAATATAGGATTAGAGTAACATTCTAAAAGCATATACTTCACAAAAGGAAATGAAACCTATAAATGTATTGTTTAGAAGTGAGATAGCTCTTTTAGAGGAATACTATATAACACATGAGATATATTTTTAAATTATATTTGTTACAAATATTGTTATCAACAACATATTAAATACTTATGAATATATAATAATTTCCATTCACATGGAAAATAATCTAAACATTAAATGTTATTTATTTTTTAACTTTTTTTTACTTTATATTATATTTTTGTCTCTATTTCTTATAGATATAATAAATAATACTTCTTTATTTTTTTTAAGAAACAAGATCCCATCGAATCTGCCTTATTGAGGACGGGGGTCCTAGTTCAGACCTAGTTCTTAAAGATGTCGAGGTCTATATGTTTTATCATATTCTAATCATTTTGACATCATATTTGTGTGATTTTCAAATATATATTTGTCAAGAAACAGACATCTATAAAAAGTTGACAGTTTTATTTATAAATTGACTAAATGGATACAGTACACATATGTTGTAGTAAATGATCAGGTACAAATACAATAGAAAAAAAAAAATGAAAATCCAAACAAACCCCACATCCACATGAGTTGCAGTATACCAATAAGGGACAAAAATCTCGAGATTAAGAAAATGATTAAAAGAAAAAAAAACCTAGTTGAAAGCAAGTTTATATAAATCATCAAACAACTTATGTTTTATTGTTATATTTACTTTTTGTAATGCCAATAATAATACACTATATATTGTCAATGGAAAATTTTTCGTATTTCATATGAAATAAGTTGAAAATTTCAATATCATTTAATTATATGATTATGAAGGACTTTTAAGAAAAGTGACATAAATGTCAAGTCTCTGAACGGGATTAATTTAGGTTTAATTATTTATGCGTGTACTCGAGGATGTATAGTTCGAAGCCGATAAACGGGACTAGATCTTTAGATATGTCGAATGCATGACTAATTCGAAAGTGACCCAACGGTTTTATTTGAGTCTGAACTAAAGACTTTAAATTGCCATCTCTAATTTTTCAAAGATAAATAGTAAATATAAATATATAAAATGTTAAAACTTCGTAAATATATATTATTCTTCTGATTATTTTAAAAAGGAGAAAATGCAAGCTAACACGTGGATTGGATCAAATAAGTATATCTATTTTCATTTGCTCACCAATCGTAATGTTAAAACCTAGCAAATATATGTATCTGTATATATATATATATATAATCAAGGTCTACCATATTTCTTCTTTAAAAAATAGGATCATATTTCACCTTATCCAAGAAGAATAAAGAATAGAATAAAACTAAAACCAAAACCCACCAAAATATCTTTCTCACTCGCACGTGAATCATGAAAAGGCAAAGAAAATTAAATAAATAAAATATCAGTATTTCACTATTGTGGTAAGCGCGTTAATGCCACTCCAATGTGAAAACAGAACGCGTGGTGGGATTCTGAAATTGTCTGGTTGTATGACCAAAAGATATAGAAACAAAGCAACGGAACCTAGTAAAATACCACAAAATCAATGACAAACCACACCCCGACACCACAAAAGAGAACAGGACAAACACGTGGGGTCCTATTTTGTGCATGGCGGCCTGACCAAAGCCTTTGTCATGGTCAACCTTACCGCTTTCCTTTCAACTTGCAATTATTGCGCTTTGCTTCTTGACTTGTATGTTATCGTTTTGCAGTTAATAGTTTAAATTTAGACCCAACATCACCATCACTTGCCCTTAATTTTCACCAACTACTCCTTTTTTATCGGGATTTGCTATTTGCATTATCTCATCTAATTCATTTGCTTTAATAGTTTTAAGGATCTGTTGGACGCTGGAAGGCTATAGTCTAGTTATTAGAAATAAATAAGATATAAATATAAATTAGATAATTCTAATAGATAAAATGATAAAATATAAGGTATATATTTGATTTAATCGACAAATAAAATTAGTTATGTGACCTTAAATGTTATTAATACCAAATAACAAAATATAAATTATATATTTATCAAAAATCAAAACTCGGATCATTTTTTTTCATATATGTACAAAATATATGAATATATTTATTAAAAATAAAACTGAGATTACTTGATTACTATAATATTAAAACACTAATCATGTATTTATTAAAAATTAAAATTCGGATCAATTATTTATAAAAGAACTAAAACATGATAATGTTTTTATAATAAACCCTATTTCCAACCATTCGACATGCGTTCATAATCTCCGTTTCTTGTGATTTCTTGTTCGCTATAGATGCGCTATTTGTTTAGCTTGTTTCTACTTTCTAGTTTCATTTTTTCACAGAGAAACAATCTTTTGACCTTGAAAACTTTTCAGCTGAAATTGAAATTCAAAGAGAAAAGTTAACCAAAGACCCTGTGAAGCTGATTAGACCTTTAACCAAAATGGAAGGGCCGAATCATTCTTATGTATACGCTATTTACTTCTTTAAATCACGCCAAATAGAAAATTGTAACAATATTTTGCGCATCCACTGTATTAAGTTAAAACTCCAAGTCTGACTCAACTGGCCTTACCGGCTAATTATTTCTCTCTCTCTCTCTCTTCTTTTTATTTATTTATTTCTTTTAGTTACATTACTAAGAGATAAAAGAAGAATGATTATTAGATCCAAAGCTATTAATTATTTTCAGATAAATTTCCTAGTCTATTGATAGATATATATATATAGTCGCATCTTAACATTTTTGCAAAATCGCAAATACTGAACGCTGTAGTTAAAATATTGCATCTTTATTTTTTTTAAATGATTTTAGAATTTTAGCAATAGTTTAGAGATATATGCATATTTGGAGACTTGTAAGTAATATGATAACAACATACTTGAAAATTTAAAGACTACTACTACCCATTTATTACTCGTTCATTTCGCTATAAAAGTAATTTAATTATAACTTTATTTATTATAAAGAGCTATTACACTGTTAACAGTCAAAGCTATTCCAAATTTTATTAGGAACAATATTAAATAATCATTCTTTGCTCAATTTTATTAATAGAAATTTAATGCTAGAATTGTCTTTCTCCAATAGCACTTTCATAAAATCTTATTATAACCCTATTTCATTTTTTAGTAATAATATTTGCAAGTCTTGTGTTACATATGATCTATTGAGGTGGCGATGAGTAGACAACACTTAGTGGATCATTTGGAAAGAGTGATAGAAAGAAAGAATAGTGACAAATAAGGAAATTAAGAAAGTCTTGAGCATCAACCTTATAGTTTTGAGTACTAGAGATTCAAATTTATTTATAATGCTTGTTTGATCTTTGAGAGTAGAGATTTCACATCGAAACACCTATTTCTCTTATCTTTGAACTCAAATAAAGAGGAATTACTAGTTCTATAAGCATGTGGATTTTAAAATAACATTTAGATTTTCTTAATGCTTGATTAATAAAATAAAGCAAAACTCATAAAATGAGTTCGATAAGGGCTAAAGACCAATAATAATCTTCCTTAGTGTATTTCTAAAAGAGACTAGTTGTAGTACATAAATTCTATCTCCTATGATCCTTTATTTTGAGCTCATTAAGTCAAATATCCCCAAGGTATTCCCACTATATGACCAAACATATTGAGTTTTTTTTCAATTAATCCAAGAGCTAGACATATTATTTAATATAATTTATTTTAACCCTATATGACTATCTACACCCATAAACAATTTTAGATTTTGAATTGGCAAAAAAAAATTAATTTTATTGTTTGGTATGCACTTATTGCTCTCCAAATTTTAAACCGTAAGTTTGTTTGGTACGTAGAAATATTAATTTGAGGATATTTATTTATATTATATCACCTATAGCACCTTTTGCCTAGTTACTATTTATTGTAACTTTAAGAGACAATAAATTAAACTTAGGTCAATTCTAATGAGAGATCCGTATTCATATAATTTGACTATGAAAAACGAATTAATTAATTAGGTTTCAACTTTTATTTTAAATTGAAAACCAAAATTGAATATGAAAAAAGAGATTAAGAGAAGCTTCTAGGTGAGGGACCTGTTTTCACAGCATTCACTTTTCTTGAAATAGTTTGCTATCTAAGTTGTACAGACTTAAGAAGGATCTTAAGTGATCGTAACAATTTATATATATATATATATATATATATTATATAACGTATAATAACTTATAAATATTCCCTTGATTAGTATAAACAATTAAACAATATACCAAGTCGGAAAAATGATGAAAGCCAAGAAGTCAAATATCATAATGAATTCTGATCCATCATTGATATCACCCATTGGAAATTCTAAAATCTAGACATGCCATACGATGCCAAATATATATTTTGACTTTGTAGAATAAAGATTTTGACTTTTTTGGTTTAGGTAAAAGATGCTTTTTTTCATATATCAATGTAATGTTAAAAGGAAATGTAACTAGTAGTTGATGCGAACATTCAAGCAAATTGACGCTTGTGTTGATGATCTTAATGAGTTGAACCCTCTACTCATAGTTATCAAAATCGTGATTTTACTATTTATTAGAATGTATAAATCAATAGAATCGTATAAAATCCTACAAAATAGGTAAAAATCGTAAGCGTATAGAATCGTACACCTAAATTCATTTTGCATTCATTTTGGGTAAGAAAAAAATATTAAAAAATTATAAACTCATGAAAATATATATTTGACTCGCAATTTTGACAATTACACTTCCACTATATATCCATATAGTTTATAATGTATTCTTATACTCTCATAAAGTTTTAATCAAATTTATACTGAGTAGCTTTTTAAACCGAGCTTTGTTGGACTTGTATTGTTGTATGTGTGCATTAATATAATTAATTAGCAAAAATTCCTTTTACAAACGTATTTCTTTCCCATATCTCATTTTCTCTCCAACTTTAAGTGCTTTGTAGAGTATCTTTCTCCATCCACGAGTTACTTAAGAATTACTTAAAGTGTCATAGGAGCATTTTAGATAACTCCATATGCTAAGCAACTCTTTATTTTATCCATAATTTACTTTACTATTTTTTAATAATTTTACTTTGCAATGTTTTGTATTTTTTCTCATGATTAAATATCTATGAAAATAAATTTAAAAATGCATTGCAAATTAATGATAATAATAATTTATAGTTTGTATATAATAATTACTACAAGAAAATTGACTTTAAGAGATTAGCATCCTGCGATAGAAAATTAGTAAAGTGGCTTCTATATCTATAGATAAAATCAGTAATAATGATTTTTGAGATAGAAATTTAAATTTAGAAATAGAAATTTTGTCTTTTAACACACAGTTTTCTTGTAGTGAATGATTTTTAAATTACTATTACAAACATTAAACCAAATGGAAAATAAGATTCTGATTGTGAAATGAGTGAAAAATTTTGTGGGTTTTATGAATGATAAAAGGAGGTAAATTTTGAGAGTTATTGAATTCCATTGTCAATTAGAAAGATTTTTATTGTAGTAAAAGTTAGTTATAAAAAAAAAAAACAATTGATAAATTCTCACACATATGTATAGAAGGGGGGAAAAAGATATATTGCTTTTGGCCGTTGCACAATGGTCTTATGTTTAACAACATTTTGTCGTAAAGATTAAAAAGCAACGGCCAAATAAACGACCTATTTCAAACAACCGCTATTTGGCTTTGTTTAATTATATTAAAAATCTAAAAGATAAGGAAAAATAAAAATAAAATATAGGGAAAAAAAAAAAGAAGAAACATACACAATAGGTGCATTTTAACCAATAGAAACTAGAAAGCAGGTTGCATCTTGGGATAAGAACCTATTCTAAGTTACTCCAATAAAGATGTTCTTATAACTAAATTTATTATCTTAGCTACAGAAATAAATAAAAATAAACTTGCACTAAAATAAGATATAAGATTTATCATCTTTCTTAAGGATTTCTCTCTTAAGTAAAGATGGGATAATCCTAAGCTACCTTAAGTATGCCAAGGAAACTAGGATAGGCAACAGGATGTGAGGGCAAAAAGCATCTCCATAAGCAATCTATGAAGAGGAGGTATATTGTTTTACGTATAAAGCACAACGTAACTAACTTGAGTTATGACTTCCCTGCTCTCTAGTGGATATTGCTTTAGATAGATTCATGTATTCAACGATTTCCCACTCGACTCACCCCTATTCATTTCTAGAGGGAAGGTTAGTAGTAAGCTTTTGGCTTATATATATATAAATATTGTGGGTCCAAACCATAACCCAAAAAGTCAAAGAGTGAGAAAAGCATGAAGAGCCATTGGTTGGCCTATTTAAAAGTGTGAGAAGTTATAGTATAGGATGCATCGTCCCAAGGGTAGGGCACCACCATTTGGATGGGAGAAACAACAACAGAACTACTATTTGGGTGCCCATGCTTACTGTTCGTAAAGGGATTTAAAATAAATATTTAATTATTCTTTATATAGGTTTTACTCTTGAGTTATGTGATACGGTCCAGCGAATTTTGTTTATTTGTTAGGATTACTCAATGAACTTTGACTTGATGAACTCGGAACAGAGATTATTATTTCAGTTTAATCATATCTAACCTCTATTAGGTAGGCTTAGAACATTGGAAGATAGATATTGACTTTGACTCATAACAAGCTTATTTTGGATAAGCATGAGATGAGTTTCCTCCGTTTCATCTATTAATCACTAACATAATCTAATGGTTATCATTCACTCCAAGAGCTTATAAACATTCAGCCACTTCTCCTCATTTGCAATTTTTTGAGAGAGAAGACAAACAACACTCAATAAAAGAAGCTCTAATCTTGAAGATCAAACAAGCAAATCAAATAAGTACCTCTTTAATTGCTCAAGAATTGCAAATTTGACTCATGAGGTTCTCTCAAGTTCCTTTTTTCTGCCACTTGTGCATTTAAGACATTAAGACTATTCTTTCTTCCTTCCTATCACTTTCTTCAAGTCATCCCATCAAGTGTTATCTTCTCATCAACACTTTAAAGTCAAGCGTAAGGCATGAGATCTGCACAATACGCACGTGACCACTCTTGGAAAGACCATACACCCATACTATTCAAATGGGATACCAACCTATCTTACACACAAAACACTATTGCCGAGGGACTGAACATCCACATAGAGGACTATGACTATCTGATTAGACCAAGCTTTATAACTCACCATTTGGGTGTCCATTTTTATTCCATTAGATTGGCTATAGTCTAAAGATCAACTAATCCAGACAATATACAACTTGTGGCTAGACTATAATGTTTATAGAAGTGATGCAAGCTTTATCTTGACAATAGTAATTCCATTGTTTGGATGGTAGCTCTAGTTTCCAACATATATTAAGTTATGTTTTATACATCTTATTTTAAAATCTTTCCACTTATTTATATTTGTGCCACTATACTTGTGATACCCCTCAAATATAGGTTGTGAAACTCTAATCATAGAGGCATCTTTTCAGTGTAATGGCTTAGAGTTTGTCAGAAATAAGCTTGCTCTGGACAGGGCAATCCTAGCATGGGTGACCCCCTACGAAGCGCTGACACTAAAAGGACAAAATCGTGTGGCATGTAGCCAAAGCGAGCAATACCACGGTGAGTAGTGTTCCAAGTCGTTATACAGTGCCTCTAGTGTCCTGGTTGTACCTGAGAGCGCCGGGAGGGCCAGTGTATCTAGCATCACAATCCTTGCCCAAGGTAGCCTGAGAGCCGAGGGGCGTCCCCATCTGCTGCGGTAGAGCCTGGGATAGTAGGTCGTGATAATACTTGTAAGTTGTAAAGCTTATATTTAAGGCTTTAGAATTCTCTATTTTCATTAAGATTTCCACATTATTTTCTTCCATGCATTAAAACTCATTTTGAGTCTTTGATGATTACTGATTTCCACTCTTCAATTCTATGATCTTATCATTCTATTTAGATTGTGGAAAACTTGTTATTGGGTTTCTTGTGATTATTGAATTGCCTTAATACCCCAAATCCCCTTTACTGTTTGTGCAAGTTATCAAACATTAGATTAAGATTCAAAAATAGTTTCTTTTTTTATGTTAGTTACCATTAGCTAGTGTCATTTACATCCATATCACCTTTCTTTTCCTTAAAACACATTAACAACCCAATAATATAAGGACTTTCAAAATAGTAATCCTTTTTTAGTCTTCTGTTAATGACCATAACTTAATCATCTCTCTCTCTCTCTCTCTCTCTCTCTCTCTCTCTCTCTCTCACACACACACACACACACACACGAGATTTGATAACCTTTTTAGCCATAGTCTTCTCCATTTTAATCTTCTCTTATTCCACGTGTAGGTATCTCTACCACCTTGATTCACATCCGACCACATTACCTCACTAGCATAGTTGCTACAAATGGTGGATGAGGCTCGATTTGGTTTGTTTTTTTCTTCGAACAAAACCAAAGCATATGATTATGATTTTTTGTAATAACTTTACACTAAATCATATGGTTTGGATTATAAATTTTTTAAATCATATAATTACAATTCAGTTTTGTAGTTTATGGATTGAACCATATTTGGTAATTTGGGAAAGTATACTCGCATATTACGTAATTTCATATGAAAAGTACTATAATCTACATAATATTAGTAAATCTTAAAGCAAGTAAGATGAAAATAAGTTAATATTCATACAATAAAAATTTTTCAAATGTCCATTAAAAACTAAATTTCAAAAAGTTATCATATTGCATATACTTGGGATCAAACATATAGGTATGCTAAATTGTTATTATTATCTACCTTCTCCTTTCTCTTGTTTTTCATAACTAACTATCATTATTCTCTTTTTTTTTTTTTCGCACACAAAGTGCAAGTGATTTTTTTTCCTAGTTTTAACAAATGCAAACTAAAAGTTCATTTAAAAACCATGTTATATGACAAGAAAATTTATAATTAGAAGTAAAATATTATTATGTTTTTCGACAACGATTTGATTTGGTTTACCTCTCTAAATCAATCATAAATTTATAAATTGATTTAGAATAGCAAGTTTCTCAACCAAATTGCTAAAAAAAAAAACCATATTTTTAATTTGATTTGATTTAATTCTATTTACATACTGGTTTAGTTTGATCCATTTTTTTCCCATCTCTAATTGCTACACATGTCATCATTCTTTTCATCGATGTCACTTTTGGCTCTACCAAGAATGCTACCCCATTCTCCTAGCATAATCATAAATCATCAGAGAAGCTCCATCTCCCATGTTTGTTAACTAAGGAGAATATCAGAAATAATATCAAGATGTAACGGAATACTAATGATTTGAGTTGTTGTGTTGGTGATATAGTAACTGCTCGGGTGACTGTTGTTATTGAGATGCATAGAAGTAGTGATACTAGAAACGTATTTGTTGTGTGATGGATTGCATTCATATGTTTGAATATCTTGCGAGTACTTAAATGATTTTCACCCTATCAACGTGAATGATAATTTATCAAGCTTGAATATTAAATTATAAGTTAATATATAACTATTTGATTTAAAAGTTAAAGTTTATAGATATAGTATAGATTCTAACATTTACTACCAATATTTATTACTTAATATTTCTCTTTTTGAATCAAGACATTGACTAAAACCATGAAGTGGCTAACTTAATTAAATAGAGGCAAAATGATCGCATTAGGACCCTAACTAACTTGAGTCAAAATTCAAGAGGTTATAATGTTAGGTTCAAGCTCGAGTTTAAGCTCAATTGAGGTTAAAATTCTAAGCTCGAGTCTGACTCAATGTAACATTCATCAACTCAAGTTGAACTCAGTTAAGCTTGATTTATTAAAAAATAATTTTAATTAAAATGATATTAATATTCAAATTCGAATAAAATTATATTAACATTTACATTTAACCTAAGCTCGATAAAATTCAATTAGGTTTGCAAGCTAATTGAGTTAAATATATGAAGCCTAAGCTCAACTTAACAAACTATCCTAATAGCTCATGCTTGATCCTGACCTCAGTATTCTTGAATCGAACATGAGTAAATATTGATCCGAGCTTGAATAATTTGTGAACCGGCTTAATTTATTTAAATCCCCACCTTAAACTCCAACACCATAAAATGTTAACAACATGTGTTGCATGATCCTACATTGCTTACTTAACTACGTTTCGGATCATAGGACCTAGGAAAATATACTAACCTTTATGTAACATTTATAAACTAAGTGATTCAATGAATGCCATGTTGATGACTAGGATGAGTCCCTTTATGCAATGAATACTAAGGGTATTGGAGATATGTTTGGATGTGCTTTTAGAAGCTGAAATCACAAATTTTTAGAATTGATGATTCTTATTTTAAAGGAAATTCAGTTTCATATTTGAGAAGTGGAAATACAATTACATTCCATGTTCAATTTAATTAACATTTCATCTTATCATATATTTATAACTTATATTAATTGTTAAGGAAAACTTTATTAAATACATGTCGTATGGGGAATTATTGGCTTAAGTCACTAAAGAGTGACCTAAACTTAGAACATGACTGGGTTAACTAGTCATTTCAAGTACAATTTCCATAATCGAGTGAACATCTGTCAAAATACAACAAATCTACCACATACCAAAATCAAAACAAAGTTACCATAATGTCACAAACTTACAATAATATAATAATAAATAGTACGACATATGAACAATATGAATAGTATAAATTACTATAATGCGATAAACTTACAAGAATTTGATAAAAATACCATATATCATAATTGGACAAATTTACCAAAATGCAATAAACTTACTACAATATGATGATATGTAGTACGATACCTGAATAGTATCAATAGGACACACTTACTGCAATGTGATAAACTTACGAAAATATGATGAACCTACTACTTCTGAAAGTTATTGTACAAATCAACCTATTCGAAGACAATAAACTTACCAGAATACGATAAATCCACCACTTATCACAATTGAACAAACTTACCAAAATATGATGTAACTTACTATAATATAATAATGAATAGTATAAACACATGCACATTAAAGAACAAAACCAATAAGATATACTTAGCACAATGTGATAAAACCTATTAGAATCCAATAAAAATATTACGTATCATAATCAAACACACTTACCAAAATTGTATGACTTTACTACTTTTAAAGTACCAATTCTGCAAAATAAGAGAGAATGAAATTTTTAATTTGTTTTAAAGAAACTCTATCCATGCAACAACCTCCCGACCACTGGATACTCTTTTCTCTAGAAATTTTTTGTGGACCCACTATTTTTTTATTTTAATATTTCTTTTCCACCTGCTTTCTCCTCCGTCCTCTGCCGTTGATTGTTGCGTCTACTGCTTGTCCTCGGCGTCAGCATCACATGCTGATGAACAAAACTTCTCTATTAAAAGAAAAAAAAAAAAAGAAAAAAGATCCAACGGTTGGAGTAGAGTTCCCCAGTCCAATCTATGTAGACAGATAATGTCTTGCGCTGTGCTTGGATCCTAATCATGTGTTCCGTGTGGCGTGTGGATTTCAAGCCCATCAAACTTTGTCTTCTCTCGCACCCTTTTTGTCAAACCCATTGATGCCACCCTTATCATTTAGCTAGATGCTCGACTACTGTTGCTCTTTATTCCCACCCATTTTACTTGTTAGTTATATATATTTATCTCTTGAAATTGAAGAAATTTAGGGAGGAAAAAGAAATACAAAAAATATATATATTAGAGGTTGCTGCTTCAAACTTCAGCTGAATTGTTGACCCTTCATTTATTGCTTAATAAATTTTTCAAACTGTTACTCCTTCCTCAATCACTTAGCTTTTTGAGTCAAAACTTCCTCTCTTTCTTTCTTCGCTCTTTCTGCAAAAGGGTATGCTTTTAATTTCTTGTTGAATTTTTAATCATTATATGCATACTCTTATGATATATTTTTATGATAATCAGTTATGGGTATAGCCTTATGATTGAGAAAGAGAAGTGGGATTTAGATTTGATTCCATTAAAAATCTAATCTTGGATAGAGAGAAAAATAGTGGGGTGTTAGTATCATGGATTTAAAGTTATGAAGATCTAATCTTTAAATGTCTTTTATTGATATCATGCAAAATCATCTAGTTTTTTATGTCTTTGGTGTTTGATATGTTCTTGTTTTGGATTTGAATAGTTGGCAATTGGAGGTATAAGATGTGAAAAGGGAACTTTTGCAATTAGAGGTGAAGATTTTGAAGATTAAGGTTGTTTTGTCGACAAGTGGTTGAGATGAGATCACTGGAGAAGCAGCAAAGCTTCCATCAGAAGAAGATGGTGAAGCAATTTACAGCCAAACGAGACGATACGAGGTTACATATAGCAGCTAGAACCGGAGATCTGGGCCTGGTGATGGAAGTTCTAGCTAACTGCAGTGATGAGGAGTTAAAGGAGGTTTTATCAAAACAGAATTTATCGGGTGAAACGATCCTTTACGTTGCTTCAGAGTGTGGTCATGTTGAGCTAGTGAGGGAGATGATGAGATATTATGATATTGGGTCTGCGGCAATCAAGGCTAAGAATGGATATGATGCTTTCCATATTGCTGCAAAGCAAGGAAACTTGGGTAAGTGAAATTTGTAACTTGTTAATTCTCTAGTTATATGCGCATCTCTACGGATTATTCACCCTCTCTGTTATTAGTCTAAACTAAGGAAATGGATTGTGTTCCATCAGATTACTGCAACCCTTGTCGAGTTTGGCCGACCGAATTTGTTCTATGTATGAATTGTTTCAGGTGAATTAGCATTTATACAAGTAATTAAATATAATAATTCACACCATAACTATAGGTTTAAGGCTATAAATTAGTTGATTGTAACCGTAACTTTAACATGGTATCACGACTGAGGTTTTAAGTTCGAATCCTTGTTTATGATGCTAACCTTAGAAGAAATATAGCTTCAGTTATGCTTTTAGCAAAGGCTAATAGTTAAACAGCTCCATGGATGAAGGACTTAATCCTACAGAGTGAATAATTTTGCAACACAGCAACTGAATTCAAATTGAAAAACTTCTTTTGATTAATATAACTGGCTAGAGCTAGAAAAATTAGATTATAGTGGTTTCTTTATATGGGTCAAGTTTGGCTTTGTCTTTTTGGGCCAATTACCAGCCTTTGATTGCTGTTGCATATGAGATTTTTTTAAAGATAATATATTCAATTTTATTGAGGTTGATAGTATTTTGCAATTTGTGGCAGATATATTGAATGCCCTCATGGAAACCAGTTCGGCTCTTTCCATGACTTACGATTCCTCCAATACCACTGCATTGCACACTGCAGCTGCTCAGGGCCATTTTGAAGTTGTTGTTTTCCTCTTGGATAAATGTTCCAACCTTGCTAATATACCGAGAAATAATGGGAAAACGGCTTTGCACTCTGCTGCAAGACACGGTCATTTGGAAGTTGTGAAGGCTCTCCTAAGCAAGGAACCTGGACTTGCAACAAGGATCGACAAGAAAGGTCAGACAGCTCTTCATATGGCTGTCAAGGGGCAGAGAACTGACCTCGTTGAGGAGATGTTAAAGTCTAATGATTCTCTAATCAACATGGTTGATAACAAGGGAAATACTGCATTGCACATTGCCACACGCAAGTCTCGGGCTCAGGTAAAAGAAAAGTCATTGTTTGACTTAATCTCTGAAGAAAGCTTGCTATTGATGATGACTGTCTTTTAGAGGGTTCTGAAGTTTATGTAAGGAACCATCACCAACTTCAATTATATGACAATGTCTTATTGGTTCTGTCGAACAAACATAATGTTGAAGTCGGAGATTATTCTCATGTAATGCTGATTCAAATAAAAAGTAATTGCTTTTCTGTTAATCTCAAAATTTTCATACTTATTTTGTACATTTCCAGTGGGTGCACTATCGAAATTGTAGAACATTCTAATGCGTGAGATTTAAAGTGAAGCTCTCTCTTGTTATTTTGCCTATCAACAAGTATACTGAATGAATCTGTAAAATTGATTGAAATTTTAGCCTAAGGTGAATCTCTTTCACTAGTCCATATATGATCACTAATCATGTTGGGAAGAAATCTATTGAGTATTGCTCATCTCATGCAATGACTGCCTCTTCTAGGATTTTGATTACCTGATTCATGGCTTTTTTTATCTCACCGGCATGGCGTGACTGTTTCTACTTGTGCAGATTATATTGACGCTTCTGAACCAAGAACATCTGGACAAATCCACAGTGAACAAATCGGGAGAAACTCCTTATGATATAGCAGAGAAATCAGGATACTCTGAAATTGCTTCTATGTTGCAAGAGCATGGTGTTCAGAGTGCAAAAGCCTTCAAATCGCCAGAATCAAACAAGGCAAGAGAACTAAAGCAAACTGTGAGTGACATTAAGCATGAGGTTCATAATCAACTGGAACACACACGGCAAACTCGAAGACGTGTGCATGGTATTGCCAAGCGTCTCAACAAGATGCACGAAGAGGGTCTAAATAATGCTATCAACTCTACTACCGTTGTTGCTGTCCTGATTGCCACCGTTGCCTTTGCTGCCATATTTAGTGTACCGGGACAATATGTTGATGACCCAGGAGATGTGCCTCAAGGACATAACCTTGGAGAAGCAAATATAGCTCCAAAAACCGAGTTTACAATCTTTTTCATCTTTGACTCCATTGCCCTCTTCATATCACTTGCTGTAGTGGTCGTTCAAACTTCTGTTGTAGTCATAGAGAGAAAGGCCAAGAAGCAACTGATGGCCATAATCAACAAGCTGATGTGGTTGGCGTGTGTGATGATATCCGTGGCATTCCTCGCGCTGTCTTATGTTGTTGTAGGAGATGATGGGAGGTGGTTAGCACTAGGAGTAACTGGTATAGGTACAGTGATAATGGCGGCGACACTGGGGACAATGT
This sequence comes from Combretum micranthum, assembly GCA_024138025.1. Lineage (NCBI taxonomy): Eukaryota > Viridiplantae > Streptophyta > Magnoliopsida > Myrtales > Combretaceae > Combretum > Combretum micranthum. Next base: position 1,100,700 of record JAMXBD010000020.1, read on the forward strand.
GTTACTGGGTCATAATGCATCGGATTGAGGCTTCAAAGCTGAGGAGCATTAGAAGATCTGCAACAAGTAGCAAATCAAGATCATGGTCTGTTTCAATGATGTCTGATTCAGAAATTTTGAACAATGAGTATAAGAAAGTTTATGCTATATAAATTTTGATGTGCAGCATAAACTTCCCAACGCTTCAATGTATATATTATATTATATAATATACCAATGGCTAGCTAACTTTGATCTCTCTCTTTCCTCTGGCTTAAGTAGAATCTGTGTTGTATGGGGAAAAATAAATATACATCCCAACCAGAAAACAGCCTCAGAGACAGAAAATAGTTTAGACGAGCCATTCAATTCTGGCACTTCTTTTCACTTCTTTTATGATTCACGGGAAATAGGAAATATGAGGATTATAAGAAAGTTAAATTGAGATGGTGTATTGCTGAATTTGCATTTAAGCTCGATTAAGCATAAGTCTGCCTCGAAGTAAGTGATATTATATAAATTTAAGCTTGATTTAAATTTGATTAATATATATATTGGATTTAAACTTGATTAGGCTTATAAGTTAGTTAAATTAAATATTATAAAGCTTGGTTTAACTCAATAAACTACCAAAATAGTTGAGTTTAAGCTTAATTCAATTATTTTGGAGCCAAACTCGAATAAAAATTATAAAGCTTAGTATCGCTTGAGAAACTACTAAAAAGCCCGAGTTAATTAGTTGAAGTTTAATTTAATTATTCTCTAGTCAAATTGGAATAAAATTGTAATCAAATTTGAGTAGTTTATCAGCAGATTTGATTGATGGACGGGCAAAAAGCAAAAACAGATTTATGCGCAGCTTGAAGTTTTTGAGGCTATCCGATTCCAGCAAATATCTTTCACCCTTTTTATGGTACCAAGGACAAACGGTGGCTCAATTTTCCAATTGGTGGGTCATATTTCTCGTAAGTCTTTACAAAAATCCAAGAGTTAAAGGGACCATCTATCTACTTTGTGAAATATGGCTGATACTGATGATCTGATTGTGTTAGCGTGTTAGTTCCTATGTGATGTTGATTACCACGTTAGATATGAATAAATTGTAAGCATATCATTTTACTTGTATTTTATGTGTGATTAGTCATTTTATTTTTAGATCAATCGTTTAGATTTTTAAATTAAAAAAAAAAAGTGTATTTTGACTTCTATGCGATCATTTTGTATTTGATTTAATGCCTATTATATATATAAACTTAGTTTTTTATTATTTATTTAAGGACAAACACAAACAAGTAAAATAAGCAAAATTTTTAGAGATTTAGGATCAAAATACTTAATTTCAACGATATTGAGTTACAAGTGCATGACATTATTAAGTTAGAAATTGCTTGTAATTGCATACAGCTAAACGTGAATCACTCTTCCCTTTTCCCCAAAAAGTATTTGCCGGTTGATGTGATTACTTGCTTTATCAAATATGATCCACTCTTACTGGGCCGGGCGGTAGCGTAAAAAACAAAAAGAAAAGGAGAAAAAATGGAAGGTGGCCCACTCTCGGATTGCCATAAATAGCTATGATTTTATCTGTTTGTTTCATTATATTTCGGTCATTTTAATATTATATTTTTATTATTTTCTAACAAATGTTTATCAAAATTCAAATACTAATGAAAAACTAACAGTTTTACTTATAAATAGATTAAATAGATACGATATAAATATGATACAAATACGATACAAATAAAAATCAAATAATCCAAACAGATCAATAAATATGGTTTTTTTGAGCAATTAGAAAAATTTGTATTGATTATTACAGTATGTCTACAATAGATTATTAGAGTACGTTTATATATCAATTTGAAATTTACATTATATGCTAAATCTAGGGTTAAAATTTACTGTTAAGACAAATTTAAAACTCCATAATGTCTGGCATATGTGAGCATGGTTTACATCTTCATGTAAATTTTATTAAACTATGATTTAATATGTAAGGTGAATCAAATTAAATTGAAATTTTTATGGTTAAAAGAAATGCTAACCTAAGCTGTATTTACTTTAAAGAAAAATTAAACCAAACCAAACTGAAGCCCATCTTTAAAAAAAAAGTATCAAACCATAAGATGTGTGATCATATCACCAGGAATACCAATAAGACAATAAAATCAAGACAACACATGTGGTTCACTTTCTCTCACGTATGCTAGTAAGAGAATTGTGACACTAGGGTTGAGCGGATATTGGATATATAAGGTAGGGAACCCTACTCACACCTTATCCTATAAAGGATAAATATTGAACTTTATATTTTAAACATACCTTATAGTATCTCATATCTATCTTGTATTCTATAAAACCTACATAGTATCAGACATTGCAAAGAATTGTTAAGTTTCTTTTTTTTTTTTTTAAATAGAACTTGAATTTTTTTTATTCTTAAATTTTTAATTTATTGTAACATATACAATTACATTTAGTACATAACATAACATTTTCATATATTTACAATAAAAAGCCAGTATAAAGTTAATTAAAAAGCAAATTCTTAATATTACAAATTAAATTAATTTCTTTGTGGAAGTTGAAACTTATAACAAATACATTTACAATTTGTTTATGCCATATCAAAGGTAGTGTATAAACGATAAGTTTGCATAAATTTAATCACAATAAAAAATGGAGTACCATATTTAATTTCTTATTTTATAATTATTGTCGGACTGTTTCGTGGTACATTGAAACATTTACCCTTAATATATTATAATACAAGTTTCAAGGCAAGAGTTGTAATTCCCTAATCTTGGTGCGTTATTAACTCGCTAAAAAATATGCTGATATCCTCAAATAGCATTTGATAACTCCAAGCTCACATTAAAAAGGTAATCTCATCCATAATCATGAATGCAAAATAAATTTTTCATAGTAAAGTTGGCATAACTAAAAGCCAACTCATATCTATCCTAACCGAAGAATCTAAACTTATGGTCTATTTAGATAGTTTGTATTTCATCTGTATCTGTATATGATCTACATTTGTATCTTTTCTATATCTGATTTGTATATGGTCTATTTAATCTTTATCTTTTTATGAGTAAATTTGTCTATTTTTCATTTTTATTTATATCTTATCCGTATCTGATTCGTATCTGGTCTGTTTAATCTTTATTTTTTATGAGTAAAATAGTCTATTTTTCATTTATATTTATTTCTTGACAAACATTCTATATACCGTTTGTTACGTAAACCAAAACACAATACATCATTTCATAAACATCAATCCACAAACATCACGTAAGTCTAATGATCAATAATCTACTGGGGAGTCTGGTTCATTATCATTATCCTTGTAGCCCAAATAGATATCATATCTTAATAAGTCGAACACTATAGACTCTTCATATGTTCCTAAAAAATATTTTTAGAAAAAGATTGAGCCAAAGCCAATATGCTAAAATTGTCAGTTCAAATGCGTGAAAAACCATCACATACTATCACATGTAGTACGACATTTAATGCAGCAACCACATTTTTATTATCTTATAATTTTAAGCCAACAACCAACATAGCTTAGGATTGTTTGTGCCTAATCATGATTCCGCAACAAACACATACTTATATATATATATATATATATATATATATACTGTGTTAGGTACTCATTTATACCTTGGAAACTTCCGGTGTTTTCGCCTATTTTATCCAATGTTGTCAAAACCAAACCGGACTGGCCGATTCACCTTGCTTCCTGCTAGCATAGCATTTTTTTAGTTGAACTGGCTAGACCCCGGTGACTCGGCTGGTTCAACGATGACCCGGTTGACTCGATCTGGTCATTCCATATCCAAATTCAAGCTTCTATTAAAAAAAAAAAAAGGAAAAGTGAAACATAAAAAAAAACCTAAAAAAATGGAGGCAGTCCTAGCATGGGTTCCTCTGTTTCAATCGGATCTTTTCTTAATATTAGTCCAAATATAATCACAAACCTAGAAAAAGAAAAGAAAATTAATTCTTTAAAGCACTTGTAATGTCAATACTTGAATAGAGAGAGAGAGAGGGGGAGAGAGAGGGAAGGGGGGAAGACTTTTGTGTTCGGGTGCAGAAGGTCTTGGTGGTTGTATGCAGGTAACAGATTTGGGTCTTACTCGTTGTGCAGGTAGCAGATCTAGGTTCATGTCGTTCACTGGATTGTATCGTGTGGTCATGGCCCATGTGTCTTTTGGTGCCTATAGATGAGTCTTGAGATAAAATGTGAATGGTAAAAAGAGTGTGATAGATTTGCTACTGGTTGTGTTTGAATGGGTTGATTGCTCACAATTTGACCAATTGCACTTGCCTGCTTTTCTCCTGTTTGATTGCTAGAGTTAGTTCATTATGACCTTTAAGGAATAAAGTTGGTTAAAGCTGACTGAATTATGTCAAGTAGCATGCTAATTTTCTTTTTGATGGGACTTTTGTTTGGAAAAAAAAAAAAACACCACTAATGAAAACCAAATAATAATAATAATAATAAATTTAATTATATATTTGATCGTGTAGTTTTGATTTATTTGTTTCTTCATAATTAACATATAACTTAAAATTTTATTTTTCATTGACCCTGATTCGACCCCTAACTCTCTAGCATATCCGAGTCAACTCCAGTATAGGTCTAACAACATTGATTCTATTAGAATTTTTTCTATGTTCGACTCGACTTGAGACAATGTCACACGGGGACCATCAGGATGTCACTCGAGCATCACCGGTATTCCCGATTCACCAGGACTAACAAGTACAAACAACAAAATAATTCTTAGATTTGAATAATTACTTAGTTCATTTTCAGTTACTAATACCCATGGTTGTCAAATTCGAGTTTCCACCTAGAATCGCCAAGGGGTCTGTAGAAACGGAACGTAGAATCGAAACGTAGAATCGTAAGATTCTACAACCGATGTAAATTTGCTTGCAAATATTGTAAATATACTTACTTTACTAATAAAATCATCAAATAAAACATGAAAAATAAAGGAATTTAGCATCAAGCTTAGTTACAATTCACAAGTCAATAAAACTAATGCACTTAACAGTACGGATAATCAAACATAAGTCGTTATGGTAATACTTAATAGTAATACTAATACATTAATTCATAATATAAGTACTTGAAACAACATTCACAATACAAAATGCAATCCAACATAAATTATTATAGCAAGTACAGAACTAAAACAAATCATCAAAGCTACCATCAGCTCTCCCATCTCCATCCTCATCATAATCGTCTTCCTGATCATCATCAATATCAACATCATGATTACTACCAATAGTGTCTATATCCTCTAAATTACCCATTTGTGCTTGATCTTCAACAACATCAATATCTTGAATCTCCAAATCATCTTGACTCTTACTTTCATGACTCTCTAAATCTATAAGTGCACCAACATCTTCCATATCTTCATTATCTTTATCCCTTCCCTCAGCACTTAGAATATTCAACAAATCCTCACTTGATGAATTAAACATATCTTCTTCCTCAACAATCCATTCATCATCAGATGAGAGATCATCCACTGAAAAGTCAACACTACAATTATTTTTTCTATCACTCTTCTCTTTCAATTTCAAATTATGCATCACAAACACTAGATCATTCATCTTTTGCTGGTGCAACCTATTTCTTCTTTTTGTGTGAACCTGAAATTGAAAGGGTTACATATAAGAGTAATGGTATCAATAATAGATAGAATGAAAGACACAATAGAAAAATTATTTGCATCATACCATTTCAAATGCACTCCAATTACGCTCACAACCAGAAGAACTACAAGTCAAACTCAATACACGAATAGCAAACTTTTGTAGTTCTGGGCATTCATCTCCATATGAATCCCACCATTTTGCTGGAGATTTTTTATCTCTTGCTAACCTTGCAGCCTCAATACCAAATAATCCTTTAGCATCCTTAAAATGTTCAAGTTGCATATCAATCTTGCACCTTTCATCTGCATTAGAGACCATGTGGTGTAGGCAATCATATAGTCCTATTTTAACCTGAGCATCAACTTTGAAGGTAGGACTATAATGGAAATGAGGATTCAAGTAATAGGCTGCAGCATGCAATGGTCTGTGAAGTTGAAGCTCCCATCTCTTATCAATGATCTTCAACACATGTTCATAACTACATCAAATAAAATGGATATGATCATATGGCACATTTTAGAAAATTAAACTTTAAAATACAAATTGAAAAGAAGTATTGAAAAGAAATATAGACTATATAGTTAATAAGTTAAAATATTACCTCTTCTTTATGTTGTTAAAATTTGTTTTGATTTTTTCTTTGGCATTATCCATTTCTGGATAAATGAAGCCAACAGCTGGATCATCTGAATCCACCAATCTAAGCACTTTAATAAGAGGAAAAGCAGCTTTAAGGCAAGTAGTAATATTCTTCCAGAATCTACTATCCAAAATTAGCTGTTGAATCCGCTTTCCATCTTGTGTTTTTGCATACTTAGTGGACTTCCACATATTGGAAGTGAACATACTCATCAATGCACCCTTTTGATCATTAAGGCAACCCAAAGTCAAATAAGAAGTTGCAAAGCGAGTTGCACCAGGCCTAACCAAGTCCCTTTTTTTTGTGAAATGTCGTAGCATTGAGATGAGTATAGTTCTAGAGTAAATATATGTGGTGATTCTCCTCCCTTTTGCAATTGTTGTACGATGGATATTCAATTCCTTCTCAAAGTCCTCTAGAATCAAATCAATACAGTGTGCTGCACAAGGTGTCCAATATAAACTTTTTCTTTTCTCCATCAATCTTTCTCCAGCTGCTTTATAATTTGCAGCATTATCAGTAACTACTTGAACAACATTCTCCTCACCAACTTTCTCCACAATATTGTCTAACATATCAAAGACCTTATCAGCTGTCTTGGAGATATCAGAAGTATCTAAAGAAGTTAAGAAGACCGTTCCTTTAGGGCTATTTACCAAGAAATTGCATATGGAACGCCTCTTCTTATCAGTCCACCCATCTGACATAATGGAGCAACCTGTTTTCTTCCATTCTGCTTTATAATCCTCAAGTAATTCCATTGTCCGAGCTACTTCTTTCTTCAAATATGTTACCCTTAGCTCATGATAGGAAGGAGGTTGAAGCCCACAACCATATCGACCAATCACCTCAAGCATCTTTGCAAACTCTGGATTTTTGACACAATTAAATGGAATTGCACTAGTATAAAAAAACCGAGCAATTTGTTGGCAACAGTCTTCTCTCAATTCTTTCTTCATGAATTGGTTCATGGTTGTTTGGTTTTGCCTTATTCCACCACTTTTCTTTTTGAAGAAGGTATCAATGGCATTCCTTCCTTTTTCCCTATGAGGCAGCTGTAATACCTCATCATCATCAGATTCGTCAATCCCATAAATTTGCTTTCTTTTCTTTTCTGCCGCTTCTACTGCTTTTGCTAATAGTGTCATCATTTGCTTTTTAATATCATCAGGCACACTCATACAAGGCTCTACATCTCTGCGTGTACAAGCCAAATGATTCTTAAATCGAAAAATGCCACCACTAACAACTTTGTCACAATACTTGCATTTTACTCTTTTTCCATTGTTATCAACATCAATTCCGTGCTGCCAACCAACATCAGATCTATTTCCTGGAGCATTTTTCCTTTTAGCACTCTCTTTAGATGATTTGGAAGTTGACATTTCAAGTTCAACTCAATCACTACTTATGTTATGTCCCTGTAAAGAAAAAAAATAAAATTAAAATCAAAGACAAAGAATTGGGAAAAAAGGAAAGCAAATATTAGCTATTTCAAATCTCTATATGATCAATAATTAAAAAATCAAGAAGTTTCTTCAGAATTCTCAAGAACAGCAGCTGGAAATATGCTCTAATATGAGACTAGGCACAAAACAAAATGAAAGATATCATCCAAAGGGAAAGACCAACAATCATGACTCATCTCTGTGTAATAATGTTTTCTATAAATTGAATTAACCCAAAAATATAAAAAAAAATGGTATTGACGTTGGTCATCATCATATGTCAAACTAATTTGTTACTTCCTGCTCAAAGTTTTTTCCATCCATCATCCATGCGTGTATATATATATATATATATATATATGTTCTATTATCGATCTTTCCTATCCATTTACATACAGAAATTAAGATGTCCATCAAAGTTTTAATGTTTGATTTTTTATTACAACATATATAAGTAAATTTCTGTAAGCTTAGTGCCTATTTTCCTGGACGTATTTATATATATTATTATAATATATTCATTAATTTGCAGATGAGTGGAAAGCTGGCGTCGCATATAGCAATACACGATCTACTCCTATGGGCTTCAATGGGTTTCCTAATGCCTGCTGGAATACTTGTCATAGTGATACGCATTTTTTAAGCGTATTAGCATTTGGCTTAAAAAAAAATGCATTTCCATTTGGCTTAGAAAAAATTAAGAAATGAAAGAATTTTTTGATCAGATTAAAAGGCAAATGGTTGCAGGAAGACTAATGGACCACAACATGAAGATAGCCAAGTTCTGTTATAGAAATTTTGCAATTTCGCAGCAAACTCTATACCTAGCTAAAGCCCCCAGCCACAATTACACTATCCTAATACACTAAACATTGCTAATCCAACATATTTACATTACCACAGGTGGGGGGTGCTGCTTTCAGTGTGTGTCGGCTGCTGAAATGTAACTATAGTTTCACAAAAAAATAAATAAATAAAGCTGGAGTGAAAAAACAGTAGTGTGTAGTGATACTATTGGAAAGAATGGTTCCATTGTTCCCATTATTTAAGGATCGAAACAACCTACTTGTTTAGATAAAGCTAGCATGGAATTCTGGAGTAATAAAAACTAAAATGGTAAGTGGAGTCCAGACAAAGTTCATATGCAAAGGAAAATAACCAACAGACAGTAGGTGGAAGAATAGAAAGGAAAGAAGTAAACATTAATCACAAAATTGAGTTCCAATCTAACCATACAGAACTACGAGTAACTTTATTTAGAGAGTAGACTATGAGAACTGGGTGTCCGTAGCAATTATACATACCCAGTGTTTTTATTTTCCCGAAGCCAATCAAACTTGCTGGGACCTTCTCTTCCTCCAAAGTAGTCCCCAGCACGCAGCACCTTTTATAATGTTCCCTTCAACAGCATCTCCAGACTCCAATTATTCGAACATTATGAACTGATGAGGGAGCTGTGAAAAACAACCCACTATTCAGGCATTCAAATGAGAATTGCTAATGAAGGAACTCAAGGAAGTTAAATATAAATAGCCAAAGTGAAATAACATTAAAATACAGCATCAATTTTGACCTATCATCGCCACTTCAAAGTTCAAATTCAATAATCTGAACAAAATCATCACAAAATTGGACTTAGATCTGAGATCAAGGGGAAATAACTTACTTGAAGACTAGAATAGAGATGGAGTTGATTTCCTTCTCTACCTAACACACACAACTAATAACTAAGGTAGTGACGTACATATGTGGACGACTTATAGCAACCTCATGAATCTAACTTGACTAACCTGAACCATAATACAAACACAACTTTCAAAACTAAGTCCACTTAGTGGACATGAAAAATCTCTAAATTCATAAAATTTAAATGGGAAAATATAATTAACTAGTATATAAATAAGGGTAAATTTGAACTTTAAAATTTAATTTAGGATAATAATCAAGTTATATAGTTTAGTAAAAATAAAATGCAAATTGGCACAATAAATTAGTAAATTAATTAAAATAGAGAATTCAAATTACTGATTTCATCAATTTGAGCTAAATACTCAATTTGATAAATCATTTAGCTAAATAAAAACAATTTCTAAATCAAACTCCCTAAATTCTTATCTAATTTGTCTAGTCATTATTAATTAAACCTCTAATTGCAACATGCCTACCCCTAATCAAAACTAGCTAGATATATGGAAGGAAATTAGTTTTTATGAGAAGTGGTTTACCTAAATCCCTAGCCCAAATCCTACAAAAGCCATCCCCAAATTCCCTTGCATTCTCTATATGTAAAACAGCAGTCCAATATCACAAAAACCTACTTTTATTCTTCACTTTTCAGGGAAAAGAAAAGGCAACCAAAATATCTCCATCTTTAGCTCCCCAAAATCCCATACCAATTATAAGAAAAAAATAGGTAATCCATTTCTACAAATCTTACCGATTCTTATACAATTATTAAACCACACCAACCTCTATATATATTTTATTTTTATCATTTTGAGATTAGGTGTTCTTGGAGTTAAAAGAAGATTAAGATTTAGGTGGGAGGATTAGAAGCTTCAACAACCAATTTGTAGTAGTTGTTATGGGATTGAAGAAATTGTTGAGTTTACTTTGTTTTTCTAGTAAGTAAATTTTAGTTGAAGTTGCTTGATTTTGATGATGTTGATAAGTTTTCAAATATGAAAATCTAGATTAAACAAGTTCATGTTATGATTTTTATATATTGATGCTTGTATTGTATGATTCATGCATATTATAAGGCTAAACCTACATTTATTTGATTAATAGTATAAGAAACATGCTACAATCATAAATCTAAAATTAGAATATGATTTTGTGATATTTTTATAGAATATAAATATGTTATATAATCTAGAAATTTATATGTATAACTAAAAATTACAAAAGTAGCTTGGAAATTAAAGTTTATATACTAGAAATATATCATAATGTGTTAAAACTATGTAAAAATGTTAGAATTGTCTTATATTATGTTGTAAATGTGTTTAATATGATTCATACAATCTATGATGATTTTAGAGTTACAAAATTTACCATATAAATCCTTGTTTTGCTTGATTTTGAAAAATTTAGAAAAAATATCTAATGATTTTATTTTTACACGAAATTTTGAGGAAATGATTTTCATTACGTGTATATATGATCTAGAATTTTTTAGAATTTTTGAAGATGTCTTAATTTTGTTTTAGATTTTTCTTTCTCGATCCACCGTGTAACATGCTGATTGAACCAAACCTAGTCCAGAGGCCAAACCCTAAAGCCCATTACCCTAAAAAGAGAAACATTTAGAGAATTTTTTATTAGGCTTAACTTATGATTTCTAAAGACCCAATACATCTAAATAATTAATGCAACTTCCAAATTCAATGGGTTTAGTCCGAACCATTTAAGCCCAATTACCATAAATGGACTTAATTAAATGATATCCAAAAGGCCTTATATTACATAAGACCTTATGTTAATCAATCAATCAATATGATATGAATAGTTGGTTAGTATGCTCAATTCTTATTCAAATTAATCTTTCTTGAATAGATATTTGATCGACTTATTGCCTTAGTGTGATCCATTATCATCTATCGACCTAATATCATGTATGCAGTGACATGCGTGTTTCTTGCTAGGATAGGTATCCTAGAAAAACTAATACTTAAAGATGACTAACAATTAAGTGTAGTTTTTGCTTGGTCGTTCTTAAATCCAAGCTGAGGGGCAACAACCTTGTTAGGCGAGGTCAGCATGGTAGTTAGGCCCTTAGGCCATCAAGGATGGCTCGGTAAGTAGTTAATAGGGGAAAGATAGAGGGATAACCTTTACTTACATTCGAAAAGAGGTTACATTTGTTCAGTTTAGGATTATAGGCTTCGTTAAACCAAACAATGTAATGGACTGAAATAAGTAGAGTCGCATAATAATTGTAACCTCTAGACGAAGCTATTATTAATTAGAGATAGAAGATATAGGTATTCGACCTCTTTATATCAACCTCCTAAGCAGTTATTGCTACTTAGGATCCTCGGGTTTCCAGCTTGTTGCCGAAGTATGAGTGCTCCATTGTTGACTTGCTATACCTAAATTAAAAAGATATAAATTGTTGTATGTTCTTTGCATTTAGATTACATGCATGTGATCTTTCTTGTGTGTGCTTAAGTTGCTGTGTGTTAGGCTTCGGCTAATTGTTGTTTTCCAGGTACAAATGATTCCAAGGGTGAATACTATGATGATTTAGGGTACGAGTTCAACTTCGAAGAGCTTTTATATGAGCTTAGCGATTAGGATCGAGACACAAATTACATTTAGACCCTAGTCTATTATAGAATTTTGTTATATTTTGGGCCTTGCTACAAGCCTTGGACTTGTATTGAGGTTTTAACCCTTTTTTGGGCATCTTTTATGGTTGTTGTCTCCATGGATGTTTTTGAAGACTTTTCATATCTATGTTATCAACTGCTAGCTTTTATGATGGTTTACTTTAGAAAGTAACCTTTTGTGAAAATTTTTGTAAAATCCTTTTATTTCCATTGTAATACAAATGTCTTCAAAGCTTAATAGAACGACTTCAAAACCTAAAATTGGTTAGCAAACGATTGTGATAAATCGATAAGTTAGGATAGCTTTTATATATAATACTTAAGTGTTATATGTGGCGAGACTAAAGACGCCTCATTCCCATTCGAGGCATGACAAGACATCTCTTAGATTCAACTGAGCGAGAAAGATAGGAGAGCGTATAGCAAATTAGAATTTATAACAACTATAAAGGATGAGTTCTGAAAGTTATGTTTGTGTTATGGTTTAAGTAGCTATGTTGGATTCTCAAGGTTGCTACAGGTTGCTTAGTAGGTATGTCACCACGTTGGTTGTTGATTGTGTGTGAGGCATTAGATACTGAAAACAAACTAAGTAATTTTTTACTTTATAAATTTTTTTGTTGTTTGTGCTTAGTTAGGCTTAATGGACCAGGATTATTGGTGATGCCAGGATTGCACCTTGATAATCCTCGTGTAATGTTATCCCAAATAGAGTTGCACCTTAAATGGATTCTAGTAGAATAGGTAAAAATAGTTGTAGTTCCCAAGATGTAGAGTAGTACCCAACACAACATATATATAAATATATAAGTATATGTTTATTGTGGAGTCATGAGTTACTCAAGATTTAAGGTTTAGTACGAAGAATCCTAGACTATGGTGGTTGTTGGCTTAAAATTATAAGATAATAAAAATTTGGTTGTTGCATAAAATGCCATAACGCATGTGATGTAGTTTTGGCGTATTGGGCTTCAGCTCAATTTTTTTTTTAATCTTTTTCAGGAACAAGTGAGGAGCCTGTAGTACTCCACTTATCAGGATATGACATCTATGTGGACTATAAGGATGACCATAGTTGATCAGACTATCCAACAAATTACTAATCATTAGACTTATGTGATGTTTGTCGATTGATGTCTATGAAATGATGTTTCGTGTTCTAGTTTATGTAACAGACTAAGTTTAGATTCCTCGGTTAAGATAAGTATGAGTTGGCTTTTGGTTATGCCTACTTCACCATGAGGTATTTATTTTGCATTATTAACTATGGATGAGACCATCTATTTAATGTGAGCTTAAAGTTATTAGATGCTATTTGAGGATATTAGTAGGTCTCTAAGCCTTAGCGAGTCCCCTTCTCTTGATGACACATGTAACTGATAATGCACAAAAATTAAGGCATTACATATTGAGTGTGAAGACCTCATATTCATAACTTACCTTGTAAGAGGAGGTTTAAGAAAATTTGTATCCATACCTTATCTTGTAGCCGTCATACTCTTCAGACCTACCTAGTGGAGTAGGATACAAGTAAATACTTTGTACGATAGTAGTATTTGCTCAACCCTATTTAACACCGTTTCCTATGTTAATAACTCACTTTTCATGGGTTTTCCGCTGTTGTAATTGAAATCTTATAAAATCTAGAGTCTTTTGTTTTCATTTTTTTTAAAGTTATTATATATGTCAAAATAAACCAATAAAATAAATAGAGAATATTAAATGTATTGCCAATTTTTTAGTACAATGTTTCTTTGGGGAAAAAAAGAAAAGAAAAAGATATTGGTATTAAAGTAATAAATAGAAAAACAAGTTGACATGATCTTTAGGTATCCTAAAAATGAAGGATATTATGGTAAAATTAAGAGATTCAAGTTATGTCGAACCATAAGGACCTTAAAATTGTTTCGACTACTATTAGTTTATTGTAACATTTGCTAAACATCGGAAACATCATAATAATTTTTTGGTTTTTCTGTGAAGGATGTTAGATTTTTTAATTATCTGGTTATAATGTCCAAGAATTTATAAATAAATAAATAAATCTCTTATATAGAGAATGGTATTAGTATCGACTGTCAAGTACCTCCACATTTGGCCAAAAAAAGTACCTCCATTACTTATACTAGTTATTTAAAGAGTAAACGGTGCTCAAAAACTCTAAATGGAATCCACATTCTTGCACATGATTTAATAAAAAAATTAAAATTACATGACATTAAAAATTAGTGCCTTCGGATGCAAATAATAATAATAATAATATAATAATAATAATAATAATAATAATAATAATAATAATAATAATAATTAGTGCCTCTAGGTAAAGAGGCAGATTACATTTTCTTTCCCCTTTTCTCTTTTAGTTCCTCAAAAGTCCAGTGGGGTTGAAGCTTCATTATCTTAAACGTAAACATCGGCCCAATGAGTTGAAGCCTCGGGGCCTATTCCCCTTGTCAAGCTTTAAGTCGAAAAGAGAAGATATATGTAGCCCAGTCATTCGACTCCTACACACAAAAGAAAAAACAAAAAACAATATGAATTTAACTTGTAACCTTGATGAGTTATGGCTGTGATCTAACTAGGAAAATTTTATCATCGTGTTATATTCTTTAACCAGATCGATTCCATTGGCTTAAATTGATATTTAATGCTATTATACCAGTAAAATACATAAAGTATAACATATTATATATTATATTAATGGTTAAATAATTGATTGAACGATTTTATACTTATAATACAATCGTGAGTTCCATTTTATATCTAAAAAATGGTAACATCTTAAACTCTTTTACCCTAAAAGATTTCATGTTTGGAGTTTAAGATTGGTTTAAAATTAAACAACATAGAAACTATCTAATATATCATATACATTTTTCAATAAATATGACAATAATATTATTAGTATTAGGATAAAAATAAATATATATGTGCATTTTATAAAATTTGTGCCCTTTGTAGATAAGCAATTTCTCAAAAGGGTACTCCTTTGTAGAGTTTACAGAGGCTTCATTGTATTTTTTATCCTTGACTTTCGTTAGTTATATAACTCTTTAGAGAAAATGATATATGCGCATTGAAGTCTTATAGCTTTACGAATTTTGTTTCTTCTTCATCTGGTAATTTTCCCAGCAGTTTTAATTGACACATATCACTATATTTAAGAAAATCTAAAATATAAACAAGGTTGAAATGTCAAGTCTTTCTTCTTCTTCTTCTATCTTACATAAGATAGCCTTCAAACTTAATTAAGAAGTATCTTTTCTTATCTTTAACTTTGGGTTATCCCTCACTTAAGAGAAAAAGTAGAAATTGAATAAATATGGTGATAATTTGATTTCAATTGAACAGATCAGAAAAATAGTACTGAAGCGTTAGCAATCCCAAAATTTAAAAAAAATTTATGATTCTATTAGCAAAATTTTTTAACTCATCATTTGACCATTAAAATAATTATAGAAATTAATAAAAAAGGTGCCAAATCCCTTATATAACTTATGACAATGGTGGTAAAAATAAATAAACACAAGTATAAAATTTTCTCAAAGGTGCAACTTTCTTAGTCATCTATGGATTAGTTATAAGTAGGACAATCCCACTAATGGGACAATAAAAACAATGTTAGGCTGTGGTGTTATATCTTTATTCTATAATGGCTTCTTGCCTAGTGTGGATGGGTAAAGTAACCACTAATTTTGGAATGAGCATTCCGCCACCCAACACCCCCCACACCCCCCCCCCCCCCTTTTTTTATTTTTTATAAACCTATAAATACTCTTCTATATCAAGGAACGTTCCCTTCTTTTTTAACATACTAAAGCTCCCGCCATCATTCTGAGCATTATTTAACCATTGTCCTTCTTTTACATCCACCGCCACCATCAACATCACAAATGGAACCACCAACTTTTCTAATGCTAATCCACAAGTCAAGATGCGCTCATATGCAACCAGCTGTGAGTGTGGGCTTATTTAGTTTTTAATTTTTATTATTTATTTTATTCCATATATATAATAACTAAATTTTATTGAATCAATTTTTTTGAAGGAACATAGAGTCGACATGTGTCAATTCTCAACAGAAATTTATTCCAAAACGGAAAAATTCTATAGAACAAAAACCTAATTGGAAGAATCATGTGCATAATATGCACTTTGTGCTACACATGGCCTTAATAAAAAGTAGCACCAAATGATAGGTGGAGATGATGAAAAGAGAGAGGTATGGAATAGGGGCAAATAATTTTACGGAACTTAAATGTATGTGTGATAAGTGAAGGAGTCATTGCTTCTCACTTCTTTACTTTTAAGAAATGTAGCGTTATTTTTCTTTTTTTTTTTTTTTAGTTCAGTTTGATCTTTAGTAATAATAATAAGATTATGTTGGAGTTTCTCTCAATCCTCGAGTTGTCCAATAAAAAGATAAATCGTTGGACTAAATTGAGTGACGCCCTAATTGTTAATATTTCCTTGATTGGGACTCATTTAAAAAGTTTGAGATTTAACGTTAAACGATTCTCACTCCTCTCATCATGTAAAATTTCTTTGGATCATTTCAAGTATATGATTTTTTGGTCCTATTAATTAGTACAATGAGTCAAATATATGATTTGTTAGCCCCGTTAATTAGTACTAGGAGCCAAGCTTACTGGGCTTAAGGCACAAAATCCATTTTAGCCATTTGTAGATCTAATTAGAAAATTTTTTCCAATTACCAAGATCTTTTATAGAGAGAACAAAGATTTAGGCTTTAAATCGAAAAGTAATCAAATATGGAGGGTTAAAGTTGTATTTTGATGCATTTTTAATATCGAAATGGAGTGATGCATTATGCTTCACCTAATAGATAACGTTTCATTTATTACACATCTCACATAATTATGTATACTATCATAGTTGCAATAATGGCAAAGCACAGCTTTCAGCTTTAGATAGGTTAACCATTGAAACTTGGTCTAAGTAATTTCTTTTTACCTTAGTAGTGATTCCTTACCTTTAGTTAGCCTTGATCATAACCACCATTTATAAATCAAATGAAAATAAGATAAGAAATAATACATATGTATCTGATATCGTTTTTTACACATCTAATGTCAAAGAAAAGAAATATCTATAGTTGTGCAAATATCAAATTTGAACAAATCTCTTAGCACATAATGATTATCTATTTGGATTGTCGGCTTTTTATCTGTATTATATCAAATTAGATGAGTATAGGTAATTTAACAATATTTTATTTACATCGAATAAGCATAAGCTTCATTTGGTCAATTTATGAGTAAAACTGTCAGTTTTTCATTAATTTCTATTTTAGAATAAATATTTATTTAAAAATAACAAAAATATAATAAAAATGACTAGAATATAATGAAACAGATCCGTAGATATCCGTTTCAAGCAATCGGTATCTAAAACCTACACTTAAACTGCTTGCGAATTCGATTCCCTCCAGAACTTTCTGAAATTTTGAGCCATCACCTACTCGGCTCTACCTTCGAGATTGTGCAGGTCCTTTTTTGTCCCTTAGGAAACCTAATGCACTTTAAGCTTCGGAAATTGATGCTTCATAAAACATAATTTAATGGAAACAATTTTTCTATTAATAGGAGCTCGGCAAGTAGGATGTAAAAGATAGAGATAGAAGATATAACTTATGTTTACAACCCATTCATTTCACTGAATGGAATAAGGAAGGTGTTGAGTATATTAATTTAATTCACACGTGTGTCATTATGTTTATCTACACGTATTAGTTAGCTCTATACGTGTAAAGTTTATTAACATTAGTTGTACGCTTGGGTAGTTCATATAAATAGGTTCTTGTACATGCAAAATATAGTTGATGAATATACTGATACTTCACATCAAAATATTTTTCTCTTGACATTCTATTTCAATGTCTTCATTTGCAGTAGCTTCCTTCATTCAAGATAAGTTTTCTATAATGTCTACATGGTATCAAAGCAGGATTATGATGGTTTAATTGTGTTTTACACATGCGATTGATTTCTTTGTCTTCTCTATTCGTATTCTATTAGTTCCTTGTCATGAATTCTGATATGATGAAAAATAATTCAGATTTTAATGATCCTTTGTTTCTATCATCTTCTGATGGACCTAGTAACACAATTAGAAATGTGATCTTTAATGGAACGAATTATCTCATGTGGAGTCGATCAATTAAACTTGCTTTAGGAGCGACGGCTAAGATACGGTTTATAACTAAAGATTTTCAAAAACCTAGCAAAAATGGTACTTATAATTTACAAAGGTGGATTAGATGTGATCACATGATAAGATGTTGGATTTTGAATTCATTGAGCAAAGATTTATTCGAATCCTTCATCTATGCTCAATCTTCCAAAGAGCTTTGGGATGATATTTTTGAGCAATTCAGATCCACTAATGGACCTCTTTTATATCAATTGCAACACGAGATTATTAACCTTAGAAAAGGGAATCAAAGTGTTTCGATGTATTACAATAAATTGAAAAGGCTTTGGGATGAACTTCAAAATCTGTGTGGATTTCCATAATGTGTTTGTGGTGGATTATCACATTGTACATGTAATCTGTTTGATAAAATGATTGAGAATGAGAATAGAAACAACTTGATGCTGTTTCTTGTTGGATTAAATGAAATGTTCGAAGGAGTGCGTAATCAGATTCTATCCATGGAGCCTTTACCAGATTTCTCAGATTGAAAAGCAAAAACAGATGATTGGAATGATTAACAACAATGAAGATCCAATGATGAACTCTACCTATCAAGTCAAAACTTTTAGGAGATGAACTGTTTTTTATAAGAAAGATAAAAGAATGCAGCCTGGGACTGGTGCAAAGTTAATTTGCTCACATTGTAAAAAGGCTGGTCATTTGGTTAATAATTGTTTTGAAATCATTGGATTTCCTGATTGGTACAAACAAAAGGAGAAAAAAGAATGTGAGATTTGTTGCAAATGTTGGAAGTCAAACATTGGATCAATCTATTTTAGATAGTCCTCTTGATTTTCCTGATGCAAACAACAATGTGAATGATGATTTTACCTTGATAAGCAGGTTATGTGCTGAGGTTGTAAAGGTAATGAAAGGAACTCAGTCGGGTAATCAGCACTCGGAGGCATGCATAAACTTTGCAGATACTGCTTCTTTGAATTTTTTCATGTTTAGAATAATTTGTAAATCATGATAACAAGTTGAATACATGGATTGTTGATACTGGAGCTTCGGATCACATGATACCTTACATACATCTTTTAACCAAGAAACATAAACTTATTACACCAATAAAAATCCATTTACTTGATAGAAGATCCACATATGTCTCTGTTGCTGGAGATGTTACTTTAATTACACAGATCACCCTTGTTAATGTCCTTTTGGTTCCTGACTTTCATCACAATTTGCTATCGGTTAGTAGTCTCTTTACTTCTCACAAACTAATCGCTTTGTTTACCATTGACAAATGTCCTATTCAGGACCAGGACTCTAAATCGTGTGTTGTAGTAGCTAAGCCTCAACATGGACTTTATGTACTTGATTCAATCAATGTTTTGTGTCTTGATAATAATTCTCATTGTAACATTGTTTCTCTTCATGTTGTGAATAAGCCAAGAGATTCTTTTGAACTCTTGCATAATCGGTTAGGACATGTTTCCATACAGAAACTCAAACATATACATGATTGTAAAGACTTTGATGATTCTTCTTTTATATGTAATACTTGTCATCTAGCAAAATTTCATCGATTATCTTTTCCTTTGAGCATGTCACATTCTCAATATCCTTTTGATCTTCTTCATATTGATCTATGGGGGCCTTATCACATTACCTCTTTGAATGGCTGCAATTACTTTGTTACTAATGTTGATGATATGTCACGAGGAACATGGAAGTTTTTTATATCTCATAAATATCATCTTGTGTCCGTCCTTAAAAACTTTATTGCTTATGTTAACAATCATTATCATATTGTTCTCAAAGCCATACGAACTGATAATGGCAGTGAATTTACTTCACATGCTAGTCAAATACTTTTCCAAACACATGGTATTATATACCAAAAGAGTATACCCTATACACCTCAACAAAATGGGATTGTAGAAAGGAAATATCGATATTTTCTTGACACAGCTCGTGCAATGAGCTTGCATACGAATTTACCCAAAAAGTTTTCGGGGGAATGTATATTAATAGCAATCACTCTCATCAATCTAATGCCAATCCAATCCGTGGATTGGAAAACACCTTTTGAGTTGCTAAACCATAAAACACCAACCTATACACACTTGAAAACCTTTGGATGTTTGTATTATGCAGCTATTCTTCCTAAACCGACTAATAAATTTGATCTAAGAGGCCGAAAATGTGTTTTTCTGGGCTATCTTATTGATCATAAAGGATATCGAGTTTATGATTTGGATTCTCATCGTCTTTTTGTCAACAGAGATGTCAAATTTTATGAGGACATCTTTCCTTTTCGATCTCCTACAAATGTTCATGTTGAGTCTCCTGATACAAACACTGTCGCTGCTGCATCTGTTCCAAATATGTTTCCTTTTTGTCCAGTTGGTGATGATCCTTCTTATCATCATTCTTTATTTGACATTCCTGTCTTGAACTCACCCATAAATTTTACCAGTTCTCCACTTCCTGCTAGTTCTGATTCTTCTACCATTGTTCTTCTTCGTAGATCAGTCCAAGCCTCCTGGTTGGTTAAATGATTTTCTTCATGGAGTTCAATTGAATCACTTAGCAAATGCAACTCATACTAATGACCTTACTGCTCGTTACCCTCTTTTCCATTCCCAATACCTTTCTCGTTTTCCTTCATCTTATACTGCATCCATAGCAAATGTATTTGTAATCCATGAACCAACTAGTTATCATGAAGCTATAAAGGATTCTAGGTGGATAGAAGCTATATGTAAAGAATTACATGCTTTGGAAATGAATCATACCTGGGATCTAGTCTATTTGCCTTATGGCAAGAAAGCTATAGGGTGTAAATGGATTTATAAGGTGAAATATAAATCTGATGGTAATGTGAAACATTTTAAAGCCCAGCTTGTAGCTAAGGGTTTTGCACAAATTGAAGGAATAGCTTACACACGTACCTTTTCTCCGGTAGCTAAACTAACCACTATTCATTTGTTATTGGTGGTTTCTTCCATTAGAAATTGGCATGTGCATCAACTTGATATTAATAATGCTTTTTTACATAGCTCTATTGATGAGGAAATCTACATGACACCACCCAAAGGTTATGATAAAGCAGCTCCTGGTCAAGTTTGCAAGCTTGTGCGGTCCTTGTATGGGCTTAAACAGGCCTCACGCCAATGGAACAAGGAGTTTACTACATTCATATCTTCTTTGGGCTTTACATAATCTGCAGCTGATCATTTGTTATTCATTTACTGTAATGATAATGGTTTTTTAGCTATTCTTGTTTATGTTGATGATGTACTAATCTTAAAGGATTCTTTGTCTGATATTCAATCTGTCAAGACAGCTATTGACAAAGCTTTCACTACCAAAGACCTTAAGGAAGTTAGGTTCTTTTTGGGTTTGGAAATATGTAGTACTGATAGTGGTTTTCATCTCCATCAGCGCAAATTCTTACTTAATATTTTGCAAGATACTGGTTTGACAGCATGCAAAGCGGTTTCTCATCCTTTTCCTCTCAACTTACATTTGGATCATTCTACAGGAGATCTTTTATCAGATCCTACTTTATATAGACGATTAGTGGGACGTTTGCTGTATTTGAATGTTACTCGACCCGATATTAGCTTCTCTGTTCAACAACTCAGTCAATTTGTTTCCCAGCCATGAACTCCTCATCTCCAAGCTACTTTTCATGTCTTGCGCTACTTAAAGGGTACTTTGGAATATGGTTTGTTTTATTCTAACTAGGCCTCTTTATCTTTAGTTAGCTATAGTGATGCTGATTAGGGGTCTTATCGGATTGATAAAAAGTCCTTGTCAAGTTATTGTGTTTTTCTTGGATATTCTCTTCTCTTATGGAAAACTAAAAAGCAGAACACTGTTTCTACCTCCTCCACAAAAGCTGAATATAGGAGCATTGCTTTTCTTGTCAAAGAATTACTATGGTTATATTCTTTACTTCACGATTTGTAGGTGAACTTGACTTCCTCAATTCAACTCTTCACTCACAACAAATCTGCTTATCAGCTCGCTAAAAATCCTATTTTTTATAGTCGTACTAAGCATCTTGACGTGGATGTTGACTTCATTCAGCATCATATTTCCTTTAGCTTTTTAGCACTTCATCACATTCCCTCGGCATCTCAAGTTGCAAACATAATGACTAAATCTGTTTTTGCTAAAATTTTACATAGTTTCTTGTCCAAGTTGGGTCTTGGTGATTTTCCAACTCGAGGGGGGGATGTTCAGTACATTAATTTAATCCACACGTGTGTCATCATGTTTATCTACACGTATTAGTTAGCTCTATACGTGTAAAGTTTGTTAACATTAGTTGTACGCTTGGGTAGTTCATACAAATAGGTTCTTGTACATGCAAAATATAGTTGATGAATATACAGATACTTCACATCAAAATATTTTTCTCTCAACATTCTATTTCAATGTCTTTGTTTATAGTAGCTTCCTTCATTCAAGATAAGTTTTCTATAATGTCTACAGAAGGAATGAAATTTCAATTCAAATGGAATGTAATAAAGTTGTAACTATTACAATGTTCACTTGGTGTAAAAAGTAAAACAAGTAATTATTAGAGTAAAATGTAAAATATCTATAATATTTCTTGTATTTATTAGAGAGAGAGAGAGAGAGTAATAGTATAGATATTATTTTTAAGATAGATGTATTTATGATAAAATTGAAAAATAGACCATTGAATAACAATTCATAGATTAGAGATATGAATTGTTATTCATCATTTTACATAATAGCAATTCATTATAAATTGATATTCTTTTTAAGTGAACACTGTAATATCAGCTTTATGTCGAACGAAAAAGGAATGAATAACTAGTCATGTCAATTAAACGGATTGTTAGTATTTTTCATTTATTAAATTAATTTATTTTCTGTAATTAATCTATGACCATTTTTTTTTTCTAATTATGAGATTCTTAAGTACTTTATTGAAATCCTACGTACGTAATGCCAAGAAAATCTTAAATCATGTTCAGTCTTACAACTTTATTTATCCCTATTTTCATCTCCAAAAACTAAGTAGAGAAATCTTCAATTAGATGAAAGAGAGGGATTTAAGAATTGTTATTTTGGATGTTTTGATTTATTGCATGATGAGACACTGTTTAGAGCTTAATTTTTACCCCATCAGTAGACCTAATCGAGATGGCCCTATCACATTAATGCAAGATCAAGATCTTCTATAAAATGGTGCTCAAACTCAACATAACAAAATAGTTAGATTGTATTAAAGAAAAAAAGAATAATAGTTAGGGTATAGGCAGATTAGATAAATATGTTTATAATCACAATTTATAGAATTAGTATTTCTTATTTGGGAGGGCTACTTTTACTGAGAGTAATTTACAAGTAAAATATCCTTCAGTATAGAAAAAATTCTCCTAGATATATGTCCTTACACCTTTTATTTCTAAAATTTGGGAGCTGTGAGTATAGATTAACTTAATACTCACTAATTTTCGGAGTGCTTAAGGATGCATGAAAGCAATTTAAAGCAAAACTTTCATATATCATATGGAAAAATTCTAACTTAAAGCATGATTAAATGATAGAGATTAATGCACTTCATACACTTGTTAAAAGAAAATATACATTGTAATTAGTAATTTATTACGGAAATGTCCATATGCGAGTCATGCAACTCTACATCGACAAAACTTCTTATTCTATTTTATCTTTTGATGAAAAGAAATTTTGTTAAAATCTTGAAATCAAATTCAAGAGATGGAATCTCATGGATACAGTTGTAGACTCTTGCACCTAGAAAATCTAAATCCATGAAATATATAAAAACACTGCCCAAAAGTCTAAGAGCAGACGACGGGGGAACAATATCAGACAATAATCAAAATCAACAGTTACATCTCTGTTTAATTAAAAAAAAAAAACTCTTCTTCTTGGTTGCTTCATGATCGTTTTATAATAATTGATTTGCCAGAGAGACCCTCGTGCAATGAGAAGAAGGTACGGATAGCTGCCTTCCTACAGGATCTTAGTTTTTGGGATATAAGCTGTCACCTCTTATTACATTTTTCTCATCTGATCTAGATTGCCAGAAATATTTACCATCTAATCCGTGGGATCGGAAAGTATACAAGTCAACGAGATATAGGTGGGTGATTCTTGAATCACTTATTTTTTATAACATTCTTCATTGAGGATGTACTAAATAAGCATATGAAATTACAGGTGAAATCGCATATCTACCACATGTAGCTCCACTTATTCATATGACACATCTTATTTATTTATTTTTAAGTGAACCATCTAATAATTAAAAGATGTTACGTAAAGAAATGATGAATTTTATAAATTGACATTTATGACCCTAATAATACAACATAAAAATATTTTGTTCAATATTATAATTGATATAGGATATGAGATATTAATACCATAAAAGGCCATTGCAAAAAATGAAAAAAGACACCAAAACCCCCATTACTTACGCTTAAATAATGTAGATAAACTTAATGTCTCTTGATGTGCTGTAATAAGACATATATCACACAATAATATGTATTATATAAAAAAATTAATGTATCTGTATATTATACATATATATAATATTATTGCATTCATTGTTAATATGCCAAAAGACTAGGTATGTTTATGGCTAATTCGGGTCCAAAACCGCCTAGAACTGCTAGGTCCTAGTTCAAATTTTCAAGAACGACCCTCAACCCTATCTAGACCGAGCAGATTTTCAAATCGTGGACTATAAAGTTTAAGGGCCAAATCTAACTTGAATCAGACTATTGAACAATTTTTTCATTTACAACTAAATTGAAAAAAATAAATAAAATTATAGACACATAATTAAAATCGGACTTAAAAATATTATAATCTTTAAATGAGTAAGAGAAAGAATGTGCATTTATTTATATATAAATACATTCCATGTTAATTGTAATATTAATTATGTGATATTAGAATATACTTTAGAGAAGGTTATAAAAGAAATGAATTTGTTTTTTTATTGAACTCAGTGTGAAGTATACCAAACATAATTTTGAAGCATATATATTTCTTGCATTAGTTCTTAAATTTTATTTTTTATGCTCTTTTAAAATTTTTATTTTATTTTTGGCGAATCAAGTGAACCCGCCAAGTCTACAGTGTCGCCAATAAACCAAGGACCCATATGGTCCCTTACCAATTCAAACTTGGCCATCATGAGCTAAATCTAGGTTTAAGACTTAGGGTTTGTTTAGATTGTCAAAATGTCATTTGTATCTTATATGTGTCTGATCTATATTTGTATTTATTTGTATATAATCTGTTTGATCTGTTTATGAGTAAAACTGTCTAATTTTATCCGTATCTATTTCTTGACAAATAATCTATTTGAAAACGAAAAAAAAGTCAAAATGAACAAAATAAGACGAACGAACCAAACAAACCCTTTAGTAAGTTGAGTTAGAGGGGGGAGGGGGTCCTAGTCTAGACCCACCTTGTCAAGATACCCACATAGGATAATAGAAGTAACTAGTTATAAAGGGATAAAAATCTATCTATGGGAAGCATCAAAAGAAAATTTAATTTGAATAATAAATATGTTAAAATATTAATAAATCACCAAAAAAATAAATAAAGCATTTTTTTTGTCTTTCTTTTTCTTTTTGTTTTTTTTTTAAGAAAAAGATAAACCTAAAAGATAATAGATGGTTTTTACATGAAAAAACTTAGATGATAACCTTACATTACACTATAAATTTATTATAACCCACCATTAAAGGGAGAAGGAAAAAAGATAATCTTGTTCATTCCTTGTCTTTTATTCTAAATTAATTAAATGCTTTGCCAATTCATAGGTGTAATATTCTACGAAACCAACTTTTTTATAAAAATAAATGTTTTTTTTTTTGCCATAAAAAATAAAGGTTTGATATCTTAAAAACAACATACTAATCTTCCTATAAATAGAAGTCAAATTAAATAATAATGTATCAAAACTAGAAAATATAGAATAATATTCATTTTAGGTGAAGCACATGTTTTTCGATATCTAAAAAAAATCTAAATAAAAAAAATGAAATTAATTATAAAAGTACTAATGCTATATCGCATGTTGATCATACAATATGGATATTTATAAAATAATCATACTTTAAAGATGTAATTCAGTAAAAGTCATATAATGCTGGATCACATCTTCAAAGGATGATTCACTATTGTACAAAGTGAATCGCATGTGTAAAGTGTGGTTTACTAATATGTGTAAAGTGGGGTTCACTATTGCTGTACAAGAATCTTTATTACAATTGAGTTCTTTCTCGGATTGGAAAAATTGAATTGAATCAAAATATGGCGGAAATTGTTCAAGAGTGACATGAGGATCAGAATTCATCATCTCTTATTATCATGCAAACTTCTGATAATTTGCTTAAAGGAATTAAACTTTAAATTCCTAAATTCTTTGGCACTGACGTTTTAAGATGGGTTTTCAAACTTGATCAGTTCTTTTTTTTTTTTTCCATCAAATACCCGATGAACAAAGAATAACCGATAGATAGATTATTAATCGCAATCAACCAAATTAAATTAAAACCATATATATTATACGACTAATCCCAAGAAAGCATACTTATTGATTATAGCATAGATTAACACATGGGTCATACTACTAGGACCTATAACTACTAATACTCACCCAAAATCTATTATTTAGCTAGTCTAAATCGAATGATGATATTAAGAATTAATAACTAATCAATTAAATTAGTTTAGCGCAAAGAATATAACACTTCCAAGAATATATCAATCACAAAACATACTCCTAATCTTAATTCACTACTAACCCTATGTTTTATTCCTTAAAAGATGTCATTAATGGAACATTTGTCTTCTTGAACTGTAGGAACTCTTTAATCAATTAACATCTCTTTCAAGAATATTAATTTTTATCCCTACAAGATTAATACCTCCTTTTGCTAACTTATTAAAAAAGATACTTTTAAGTGGTCGAATGAAGCTTAGCAAGCTATTGATGATTTAAAAGAGGCTTTGACAATAGGTCTTATTTTAATTTTGCTAGATTCATAAACAATTTGTAGTTGAAACAAATGCTTCAAGGTTAGGAATTGTAGCTACCTTATTACAAGATAACAGGCCAATTTCCTATTATATTAAAAAGTTTTTGCTTCATCTAATGAAAGCTTCAACATATGTGCATGAATTACATGTGGTGGTGCAAGCAATACGAAAATGGAGACAGTACCTGTTGGGTGCTCACTTTATTATTCAAATCGATCACAAAAGCCTGAAGGAGCTGCTTTCAGAGGTAATACAAACCCCTAAACAACACAAATACTTATCGAAGTCAATGGGATTTGATTACTCTATATTATACAAAAAGGGCCAAAATAATATTGTAGTACATGCATTATCAAGGAAACATGACGGATTGTTTTATTACTTGACTTTCTCCATGCCCTACTTTAGGAATTTTATAAATTTCTTTTACAAACTGAGCTCCTTAAACGAGAAGATAATCAAATTTTGTAAATCTTAAACAGTGCTAAAAAACTCTCGTTTAGAGTGTATTAGCAAATTTCAAAATAAAGTACTAATTGTTCTCTTAAAAAATTTTCAAATTAACGAGAACAAGAATAAGAACAAAAACAGAAGTAAAAAAAACTTTCCAGAATGTTGTTTTTGTTTTTACTGTGCGTTCAAAAATATAATATATTTATTCACTTTTTCAAATAGAAGAGGAAAATTCTAAATATAGCTCTTGATAAAAATTTACCCGTTATCAAAAAGTTTTTTGATAACTCATACTTGTGTTTAATATACTTAATGTTTTAATAACGTGTAAAAGTTAAAAGTAGAAAAGAGCATTAAATGTGTTTGACACATGCATTAAATGCATTCCAATAGCTCTTTTCTTTATAAAGTTGAGGACAAACTTTCTGAAGTCGAGGTCTGAGGTCGAGCCTAAACTTCAGCCCTTGACTTTACAAATTTGTCAAAGGGCAAACTTTTTGAAGTCAAGGTCTAAGGTCGAGGCATGAGGTTAAGGTCTAAACTTCAGTCCTTGACTTTATAAATTTTGCCCAAGGGCAAACTTTCTAAAATCGAAATCTAAGGTCAAGGCTTAAACTTCAGCTATTGATTTTATAAATTTTGCTTAAAACTCCAGCTCTTGATATTACGATTTTACCCAAAACTCAAGCCCATGACTTTACGATTTTACCTAAAACTCCAGCTCTTGACTTCACGGTTTTGCCCAAAACTTCAATACTTGACTTTACAAGTTTGCCCAATTTGTCTTTATCTGATGAATAGTGCCTCCACTTTTCTTCTATTGAGCTCGATAGCTTTGTCTTGACTTTTCTTCAATTTTTTGTTCTGTTAAAACTTAAACAACAACAGAACAAATACAAAGCCTATATATATATAAATATTTTAAGTATTTAAATAATTAAGGATATTTAAATAATTAATTGTGTAATAATTCTTCTCATTAAAACCATTCGTGAACATAAAGTTCAACAATCTCCCCCTTTTTTGATGAGAATAAATATGCACAATCAATTCTAAAATAACTCTTAATTGTGCAAATACTTGCCCCCCTTTCTCATCAAAAAGAAAAAAAAAAAAGAAGAATACGGACTTTGTTTAAAAAAAATGTTAACAAAATCAATTTTCTCCACCTATTAAAAGCACTTTTCCAAAAAAAAAAAAAAAAAATTCTCCCTCTTTTTAAAACAAATTTTGTTTCTTTTTTTTTATGAAAAATTGAGACAGAGAAAAAGAAATTTTCGTAAAAAAAAAAAAAGGTGTCTCCCCCTTGTTCAAACTACCTTTATTTTATTTTAAAAAAATATTAAAACAAAGCACATAAGGATATAAACAAATTCATAACAACAGAAAATTACAGAAGACAAGCATTGGCATACAAGCATAAACACGAACATGCATGTAAGTACAGACTTTAGTCTAAAGTCTGCAATATTTATTAGTTAAGAAACTTAAGATCAGATTTTCAAGGAAGTTCCTGGTTCAAAAATATTTTAGCACTCATCAACTTTTAACATGCCCAATTATTCTTTTAAAGTGCAAAACCGTTGTTCACTCAAGGGTTTGGTAAAAAAATCAGCAAGCTGATGTTTTGTGTCAACAAATTCCAAGCAAATGTCCTTATTTAGAATATGATCACAAATAAAATGATGTCTAATATCAATATGCTTAGTTCTTGAGTGTTGAATAGGATTTTTAGTCAAATTTATAGTACTCATGTTATCACGCTGAATTGGTACACTTTCAAATTTTAAACCGAAGTCTAATAAGTTTTGTTTCATCCATAAAATTTGTGCACAACAACTGCCAGTAGCTATATATTCAGCTTCAGCAATTGATAATGCAATAAAATTTTGCTTCTTTGAGTGCAAAGATATTAAAGAATTACAAAAAAAATGGCATGTGCCACTTGTGCTTTTTCGATCTACTTTGCTACCAGCATAGTCAGCATCAGAGTACCCAACAAGTTCAAAAGAAGTATGTTTAGGATACTACAAGTCAATTTCAATAGTGTCCACAAGGTACTTGAAGATGCGTTTAACTACACCCATGTGAGATTCTTTTAGGCAAGATTGAAATCATGCACATACACATACAGAAAACATGATATCAAGTATAGAAGCTGTTAAATATAACAAACTACCTATCATGCATCTATACATCTTTTTACAAACATTTTTATCTTTTTCATCTTTGTCTAACTTTACACTAGTGCTCATAGGTGTGGGTTTAGACTTACAACTATTCATTTTAAACCTTTTTAACAAATCTTTAGTGTATTTAAATTGATTAATAAAGGTTCCAGATTTTGATTGCTTAATTTGAAGCTCAAGAAAATAAGGGAGTTTTTTCATCATACTCATTTTAAATTTTTTTTGCATTGACTCAACAAAAAATTTTATAAGTGAAGAATTAGGAGCACTAAACATAATGTCATCTTCATAAATCTGTACGATTAATGTATCAGAATTGTAATTTTTGATAAAAAGAGTTGTATCAATTTTTCCTCTTGAAAATCCATTATTTATAAAAAAGCTACTAAGTCTTTCATACTAAGCTCTAGGAGGTTGCTTGAGACCATAAAGAGCTTTGTTCAATTTAAAAACATGATTGGGAAATTCATTATTTTTAAAACCCGGTGGTTGGTCAACATAGACCTCTTCTTTTATGAAACCATTTAGAAAAGCACTTTTGACATCCATTTAATAAATGATAAAATCTTGGTAAGCAGCATATGCCAAAAGCATTCTTATAGATTCTAGTCTTACAACAAAGACAAAAGTCTCATCAAACTCTATCTCCTCTTCTTGTGTATAGCCTTTAGCAACTAACTTAGCTTTGTTCCTAATTATTATTCCAGATTCATCTAATTTATTTCTAAATACTCATTTTATTCCTATGACAGTTTTATTTTTAGGCATTGCAATAAGATTCCAAGTCTCACTTCTAGTGAATTGGTTTAGTTCATCTTGCATGGCTTGAATCCAAAACTCATCTTGTAAAGCCTCTTCCAGGGTTTTAGGTTCAAGTTTTGATAGAAAAACTAGATTGGTTGTGTTTCTAAGAGATGATATAGTGTGTACCCTATTTGAAGATTCACCTATTATTAAGTCTTTTGGATGTGAGCTAGCATATTTCCATTCGCTAGGTAGATTACTAACATGCTCATGTACATCATCAACAATAACAGATTTTTCAACAACAGAAACAGTACTAGAATTTTCAACATCAGAACATAAAAGATCATTTATTCTATCACAAACATCATCAACATCATTATTAACATTTGTAGGAGTCAAACAATCATAAAAAACAACATGTATAGATTCTTCTACAACTGAAGTTCTTTTGTTATATACCCTATATACTTGACTAGATGAAGAATATCCTAGAAAGATTCCCATATCATATTTAGCATCAAATTTTTCTAGATATTCTTTTCCATTTATTAAGATATAACACTTTGTGCCAAAGGGATGAAAATAAGATATGTTCAGTCTTTTTTCTTTCCATATCTCATATGGGGTTTTCTTCATGATTGCTTTAATAAAAATTCTGTTTGAAATATAGCAAGCGGTATTGACAACTTCGGTCCAAAAATATTTTGGCAAATTATTTTCACACAACATTGTTCTAGCCATTTCTATTAAAGTTCTATTCTTTCTTTCGGCTACGATATTTTGTTGTGGGGTTCTAGGTACTGAAAAAGTGTGTTCAATACCATATTTTTCACAAAAATTATTCATTTTAAGATTTTCAAACTCTCTTCCATGTCACTTTTTATTGAAGCTATATTAAGACCTTTTTCATTTTGGACTTTCTTGCAAAATCTAAAAAAGACATCATTGGTTTCATCTTTAGAGGCAAGAAAGAAAGTCCATGAAAATTTAGAAAAGTCATCAATAATAACCAAAGTGTATCTTTTTCCTCCTAAACTCAAAGTTTGAGTAGGACCAAAAAGATCCATATGTGACAATTGCAATGGCTTAGAAGTGGAAACTGCATCTTTAGCCTTAAAGAAGTCTTAGTTTGTTTTCCTTGCTGACATACTTGACAAATCTTGTCATTTTGAAAATTTAAAGTTGGTAAACCTTTGACAAGATTTTTCTTTGCAAGTTTTGAAATTAATTTCATGTTAGCATGTTCCAATTTTCTATGCCATAACCAACTATTGTCATTTTGAGAATATAGACATGTTTGACTTGATGATTTAAAATCATCTAAATTAATTTTGTAAATATTTTTATGTCTATATCCTTCAAAGCATACTTAGTTATTATCAAATCTTTCTATAGTACATCTTTTGGTATAAAATGTTACTTTGAAATCATTATCACAAAGTTGACTTATACTAAGCAGATTATATTTTAGATTATCTACCAACAACACATTATTAATAACAAGATCTTTATTAAGGATAATGCTACATTTACCTAAAACAGTTGATTTTCTATCATCTCCAAAGGTAACACTACCTTGATTTATTAAGTCCAACTTTGAAAATTTGGAAGCAACTTCGGTCATATGTCTAGAGCATCCGTTGTCTAAGTACTATCTATTGCTACCACTTAAGGATCCTTGCAAAGCAAGTTTATTTTTTTTTTTTTTGTACCCATTTTTGTTTGAGTCTTCTTGGGTTAGAAACAGATAAAACTTTTTTTTAGCCACCCAAACATACTTGCTTTTATGATCCAAAAGCAAAACCTTCCTTATTGCAAACTTGTATGCAATATGGCTAGACTTGCCATAATAATTACAAGTGTCATAAGTGGCTTTTACAAACCAAGTCTTATGAGACTTATAATTCTTATGCCAATCATAGCCAATTCCATATTTGTTATGATCAGATTTTTGCTCACCAAGGAGAGTATTTAAATTTTTCTCTCCATGTGTGTATTAGCTATGACAGCTTTCGAACTATCTAAGGTAGATTTCAGATTTATATTTTGTGTGTATTAGCTATGACAGCTTTCGAACTATCTAAGGTAGATTTCAGATTTATATTTTCTGTTCTTAGCTCATCTAACTCTTTCAAAAGTTCATTGTTATTGATGTTGTTGCCAATAGATGCAGGTTTATTATCATCTTTTATAGTTTTAATTTCTAAATCTAAAAGATCATTTTTCAATTTTTAATTTATCATTTTGTTCAACCAAAATTTTATTTTTTGCTTTTAGTTTTCTATTTTTATTTCCAATTTCATTAATTTTCATATTCATGCTCCCAAGATTTTCATGCAAGCTGTCTCTTTCAGAACCTAGAGATGTTATTATTTCGTCTTTTTCTTCATTTTCAGTTTTAAGCTCATTAATTTCATCTTGAAACTCTTATAATCTAACTAAAGTATTTTGCATCAAATTTTTAAGTTGTTTATTATCTTCTACAGATTTTTTAAGCTTTTTATAAACCTTTTTATACATGTCAAGCAATTCATCATTAGAATGGGAAGTTGAAGGATTGTTTACCTCATCGTGAATTACTATGAAGCATAACTCTTCTTCATCAGAATCTGATGACTCTTCATCACTCCAAGTAGCAATAAGTGCTTCCCTCTTCGATCTTTTTTATGCTCTCTTGAGGAGAGACAATTTGGTTGGATGTGTCTTGGTTTTTGACACTTATAGCACACAACATCCTTCCTTTCCTTTCTAAACTTTGAGGAGTTGCCAGCCTTCATAAATTTGTTGAAATTATTTGCAAACAACACAACATCTTCGTTTATCTTCTCCTTATTAGAATCATCGTTGGTTGCCTTTAGAGCAATAGCCTTCTTTTGGGATTCTTCACTTTGATTCTTGATGAGCTCATGAGTCTTGAGTGCACCAAGAAGCTCTTCTTTTGTCAGTGTGCTAAGATCCCTAGCTTCCTCTATTATTGTCCATTTTGCTTCCCATTCCTTTGGCAATGATTTGAGCAATTTTGAATTCATTTCAACAATAGTAAAGCTCTTACCTAAAACACTCAAAAGATCAATGATATTAATGAATCTATCATTCACTTGATCAATTGTTTCACCAGGCAGCATGTTAAAATTTTCAAATTGACCAACCAACAAGCTTATTTTAGTGTCTTTGATCCTTGAAGTTCCTTCATAAGTTACTTCAAGTTCATCCTAGATTTCTTTGGCAGATTTACAAGTACAAACTCTATTGAAATCACTTTCATTCAATCCACAATGAAGAATATTCATAGCAGCTTCATTATAATCCAGTTTTTTCTAATCATCTTCTGAATATTGATCTTCATTTTTATTTTCAATTGTAAAGGACCTCCATATTAATCTATGTTGAGCTTTCAAAAATATATTCATTCTACACTTACAACAAGGGTAATTACTCTCACTAAGAAGCGGTGGCCTATTTATAGCCTGACCCTCCAAGAATCTTAGTGTATTAGAAGCCATGATGTTTTCTCTTTTGCGTTTAAGCAATCAATCACAAGAGACCAGGCTCTGATACCAATTGTTAGAAATAATACACAAGGAATCCTTAAGAGGAGGTGAATTAAGTACTACAAATTTTTCTGTTTTATCAAACCAGATTAATTAACTAAGATAAGACAAGAGTAAACTTAAACAAACAGATGTAGCAGAATAAACCAATTAAAATTAATTAACAAATAAGCAGAGATAAAGAAGCATAGAGAGAGAGAAAGAGAAGCAACACAAGGATTTAACGTGGAGTTCGGCCCACTGCCTACTCTTTGCAGTGCAAATGCCTCAAAGAGGATTTATTACCACTATATTGATTATTTCAAAATCAATATACCTCTTAGACGAGGAATTACAATAATGCCTATCACAATAGGACTTTTACAATTACCTTTCACAAAGGACTTCCACTTGATAAATCAAGTGTTGTGCTGGTAACACACGACTAGACTTCAAATGCCTCCCATAGAGGACTTCCCGCTTAACTGCAATTAAGACGATGTTGGTAACTCCAGACCAGACTTCAAATGCCTCCCACTGAGGACTTCTCTTTGCCTTCCATGAAGGACTTCCCATCGATCGCAATTAGAACGATGCTAGTAATTCCAGACCAGACTTCAAATGCCTTCCTCTGAGGACTTCTTTTTGTCCTCAATGAAGGACTTCTCTTTGCCTCTACGAGGACTTTTCTTAATGCCTTACACAAGGACTTCTTTTACAAATGCCTCCTTTGAAAACTTTTTACAAACAGCTCCTATATGAGCAAATTTACAAACTGAAAACTCTTAAGGAAATATACAAATTTCCTTTACAAAGAAATGCTCCTACTTGAGCAGAGTTGCAACAGAAAATACTTTAGAAATTTTACAAATTCCTTTTACAAACTAAACTCCTTAAACGAGCAGATAATCAACTTTTGTAAATCTTAAACAGTGCCAAAAAACTCTCGTTTAGAGTGTATTAGCAAATTTCAAAATATAGCATTAATTGTTCTCTTAAAAAATTTTTAAATTAACGAGAACGAGAACACAAGTAAAAAAAAAACTATACATAATGTTGTTTTTGTTTTTACTGTGCGTTCAAAAATCTAATGTATTTATTCACTTTTTCAAAGAGAAGAGGAAAATTCTATTTATAGCTCTTAATAAAAATTTGCCCGTTATCCAAAAGTTTCTGACAACTCATATTTGTGTTTACTGTACTTAACGTTTTAATAACATGTAAAAGTTAAAAGTAGAAAAGAGCATTAAATGTGTCTAACACATGCATTAAATGCATTCCAACAGCTCTTTTCTTTTTAAAGTTGAGGGCAAACTTTTTGAAGTCGAGGTCTGAGGTCAAGGCCTAAACTTTAGCCATTGACTTTATAAATTTTATCAAAGGACAAGCTTTCTGAAGTCGAGGCCTAAGGTCGAGGTCTAAGGTCGAGGCTTAAACTTTAGCCCTTGATTTTATAAATTTTGCCCAAAAGCAAACTTTCTGAAGTCGAGTTATGAGGTCGAGGCCTAAACTTCAGCCATTGACTTTATAAATTTTGCCAAAAACTCAAGCCCTTAACTTTATGATTTTACCTAAAACTTCAGCCCTTGACTTTACGATTTTGCCTAAAACTCCAGCACTTGACTTTACGATTTTGCCCAAAACTCCAGCACTTGACTTCATAATTTTGCCCAAAACTTCAACACTTAACTATACAAGTTTTGCCCAAAACTTAGTCTTTTGTCTTTATCTGATGAATAGTGCCTCCACTTTTCTTCTACTAGGCTCGATAGCTTTGTCTTGGCTTTTCTTCAACTTTTTGTTCTATTAAAACTTAAATAGTAATAGAACAAATACAAAGCCTATATATGTATATAAATATTTTAAGTATTTAAATAATTAAGGATATTTAAATAATTATCTTCTCATCAAAATCATTAATGAACATAAAATTCAACGATGGGAGCTTTACAAATATACTACAATGCGACTTAGATGGTATAACTGTTTGTGCAAATTATAGTTAAACTACATGTATTCTAAGAACTATAGTTTCAGATCGGGATACAGTTTTTGTGAGCAAATTTTGCAACAACTCTTCAAATCTAGTGGCACAACTTTGTGCATGTGTAGTTCCTATCATCTACAAAGTGATGGACAAACGTAAGTTTTAAATTGTGTGTTGCAAAAATACCTGCGTAGTTTTGTATTGGATAGATTAGAAGATTGGGTAAAATTTTTACCTTAGGCTAAATTAGCATACAATACCTCTTATCATGAAGAAGCTAAGGTAACCACTTTTGAATTGGCATACAATACCTCTTATCATGAAGAAGCTAAGGTACCACTTTTGAATTGGTATACGGCTGAAAACCACCTACCATCCTAATGTATATTAGGGATGACTCAAATTTGGAGCCATTGGAATCCGACCTGTTAATAAGAGATGAAGTATTAAGTTAGCTGCGTGAGAATTTAAGTAAAGCCTAGCATCAAATGAACAACAAGCAGATGAACATCATTCTAGTGTATAATTTATTGAAGGTGACTTGGTATTTGTCAAGCTCCAAACATTAAACAAGTCTCATTTACTGGAGGTTTTCATAAGCTCTTAAAACGCTTCTATGGCCCTTCCAAAGTATTTAAGCAAGTAGGTCTTGTGGCTTATGAGCTATAATTACCTGATTACTCTAAGATCTACAATGTGTTTCATGCTTCATGTTTAAAGCCGAATTAGGTTCAACGTCCTTAGAACTACCTCCTACTTATTTCCATAGTCACCCTATTTTGGTATCATTAGTAGTGGTTGTTTTAAGGATAATTGTACAAAACAACCGAAACATTCCTCAAATTTTAGTTCAATGGTAGGGATTACTTATTGAAGATTCTAGCTAGGAAGACTTAACCATTTTCAAGTAGCTCTACCCTAGTCTCAACCTTAAGGACAAGGTTGCCTTTCCAGTAGCTGAGACTATTGTTACAATACAAGTACAAACCAGACAACATCTTACTTGGATGGAAGACTACATAGTAGAGTAGACGCATGTACAAAACATAATAAAAACATAATTTTCATGACCTGTACGAATTTGAAATTCAAATTACAAATATGATGTACATGTACTAACATAAAAAGAAAATAACAAGAGACAAAGGGGGTATTGATTGTATACCTTGAGAAAGTATTGTGTAGGAGCTTATGGAGGCTTAGACATCCACTTTGATTACTTGCAAAATCAAATTGGGGTTTTGTTAGGGTTTCATTCATAATATAATAGAACACTAAGAGAGAAAAGAAAGAGGAAGTATTACTTAAAGTGCCATTAGAGTTGTTTTGCTTAGAGTTTTGTTTGAGAGCAATTGTAGGCTGGACCATATTTATAGAGTAAGCTTAACAAATGACTATTCCACAATAATAATAATAATAATAATAATAATAATAATAATAATAATAATAATAATAATAGAATGACAATTTCATTAAATTAAATACAATGTAAATATCTCTTTCTTCCTTTTTACCATTCACTAGCTTTTGTGTTATTGTTCATTTACTATATTTCTTCTCTTACCATTGTAGAATCCTAACCTTCGAATTCCTATGCGTCTCCTGCCATCACCTGCAGTAAAAAATTTAACTTTTTCCTCTTATCTTAACCATTCAAGTTAAAATATTCACACACTCAAATATTTTTTTGTCTCTAAAAATAAAAAAAGGATTTTATTTTCCTTAAAAATCTACAAAAGAAAGGAAAATTGTCAAGCTTTGAATAGGATCAAGCTGTTCAGTTTTGTCCTGTTTAACTCCTGGGCATTATATGGACAAACTATCCTATACTAAGTGTTTATCGTGATCATTGCAAACCAATTTTAGATTTTTGAAATTGTTCAATTACATTTTGAAAGCATTTGCTATCTTAATGGAACAAGTGCTACAATACCAATAGAAATTTTTAGTAATATTGAAATACCTTAAATTTTAACCTAAGTTAGGGATATAAAGTAGATAGGCTAAATGAATCAAATAAATAAACAATAGAAAATAAATAGATAATTTGATGTAAATAAGTTGGTAAATAGATTTGAATTAAAATTGAGATTTGAAATATTTTACAAGATCATCTATTTTCCTTAATAAATCAAGCTATCTAATTTTAATCCAATTCCTTTTTTTTAAACTCCTTTTTATCTCAAATTCAAATTCCTAAACCCCAAACCAAATATTTTAAACATTTTGAAAACTTCTAAACCTTTAGACTTTAGTTATCTTTTATTTTACAAAATCTTATTAATTTTTGAAATCAATTACTTGCTTAAAATTATCAGTTTTAAACCGAAACCCAATTTAAATATTAGTTTCCTGTAAACTAAATTTCTAAAGTATGTTTCTAAATCAACTTATTAATTTTTATAATATATATATTCTCAAATTATTTTTAAATTAGTTTTGATACTTAAAATAATTATCTGAAAGATTTAAGCCCTAAACCCTTATTAACAAATATCTCAAAATTTTCCTATAAATATCTTTTGTTCCTTTTACTTTTTGGGCTGCCCTAATTTGTTCCCTTCCTTTCTCTCTCCAACTTTTCTTTTTATTTCTTCTTCTCTTCAATTTTCCTTTTTTTCTTCAAATCAAAACCCAAATCTCAATTCAAACAAGATTTTAGGATAAATCAAAGATAGAAATCAAGAATGAAGGTAGAAGAACAAGATTGAAATAGAGGAATAGAACTAGGAGAAGCAGTAGAAAAAGAATCAAGATGTTGGGTTTCGCTCAAAAGATAAGTTTCTTGTTTTCTTTGTTGTAGTTGTTGATTTTGCTTATAAATGTTGTATTAGAACTAGAATTATATAAAACATGTGATGATAGTAATAAATCAAAGGTGTATGAACAAATTTGTTAAAAACCTAAAAATGAGCATGTTATGTAGACTAAGTGTTTAATTAAATGCTTTGTTATAATATGAGATAGTGATGCGATTAAAAGTATTTATGAGTTAAGGTTAGGCTTGAGAAGGTTGATAATACGATGTTTTTTATGATGTACGTTGAATTGAAGTACCTAAAATGTGAAGAACAAACAAAAGGAAACATAACACAGATTCCCCTATTCATCACGGCCATAACACGGCCTGTGATCTCCTCGACATAAATTATTTTGAAACATGATAGCCTGATCATGGCCATGACGAGGAACGTGATCTCTTCTGATCACACTTTTCCTCTTGGTCATGGGCATGACGAGGATCGTATCGACTGTCATGGCTCCTAAAACAGGCATGGTAAGACAAACGATGGAGATCACATGTTGAATAACGGGCATGATGAAGATGGTGACGACGATCGCAGCCTCTATCACGGGCATGGTTTGTTTCCTGGTACTGTTCATAAAGAAGAAAAGAAAAAGAAAGAAATAAATAAATAAAAATAAAATGAAATAGATAAGTGATAGTTAATGTGATGTGTTGATTAAATAATATAATTAAACACAATTTTAGTTAATTTGTAGATTTAATAAGTAATTGGATTAAATATAGAAGTTAGACATAAAATGAATTTTGTTAATAAACTTAAGTTCAACTTGATTAAATAAGTTATAATTGGTTAAAAGGAATTAGATTGCTTAAGTTTAATCATCTTGGCTTAGTAATAGAATTAAATGATTAACTCTAATCAATTTGGTTAAGGTTAAGTTAAAAATGAGTTAATAGTTAATAGTTAGCTTAGAATAATGAGTTAAAATAAACCACGATTAACATGAGAAATATATTGCTTCATATATGTATTTGCTTAGGAATTGTATGTTTCCAGAATATGAATGCCTTGTTAATGCTTTTGTAATAAGAGACCATAATAAAGTGAAAAGAAATACTTTGATAGACAAAGGAGAATTGTCCGTATTTTGGCGGGGCGATATTCGCAGCCATAGCAGAGTTCCAAATTAGTGTATGATCAAATATGATAATAAAATAAGTTTTATGTAATGAATAATCTATTTAATTGCTTATATAGTTTAAACTCTTGCACAAATGTTTGAGTCTGACTTTTGAATCTTTTGGATTTTCTTCTAAAACAACATCTGAGCCTTTATTTGGATTTCATATGAAAGGTACGCAGTAATTATGTGTTGGATGCTAGGATAAACATATTAAAATGAATTAAAATTTAAAGACAACTTAAATAATTAATGAGTGTTGGTTGTGTTTTCTGCCGTTAAAATCTGATTCTTGCCCTGGAATGAAAGATCGGTATTTGATCCAAGGAGCGGCAGCTTGTCCTGAGATGGGAATTGTAGTTTAGGTGCTTAGGCCACCCCTGTCACTGAGATATGACTTTCATAAGTGGTATGGTGGGTAGCTGATGAGGCAAACGATATTGGTGTAATGTTTGCTTAAACTTGAAGGGAAATACCATGATCTAGTTCACGTTTATGGGAACAATTGAACTATATTAATGTTGTGGACTGAGTTTGAGTAGAGTCAGATAACGTTTATGACCCCTGGATGAAGCTATTTTCTCGTTTTTGGATATATCATCTAAGAGATATAGGGATTCAAACTACCTATATCAACCCCCTGAGCGTCGAGCGTTACTCAAGATCCCAGATTCCAATTGGCTTGTCTCGGAGTGTGAGTGCTCTAGTGTTGATCTGTTTACTTTTAATTACATATAGTTAACTTGTTGTTTGTGCATTGCATTTAGCTAGGCTTGTGTACCATTCCATGTGTGTCTGTGTTATCGTATACTGAGCTTCGGCTCATTATTGTTGTTGTTATTCTTTTTTCCAGATTCTGTGTTGAGGATGATGAAGATGATGATATGTTGATAATGTTGATGATTGGATGACGATGATGGGGTTATTGCTTTGTTGATTGTCTTGGTGATGATGAGGGTTATGTTTGGCTCAGGTTTTGGGCGATGTTGGAGGAGTGAGTGAAGTAGGGCCGATGGATTTATTTATATCTATTATTTTGTTTCTGTTTTGATTAAGAGCTAGATTTATCTTTTTGAAATCTATATTTTTGTATAGGGCTTATTTGAGCAGCCTATATGTTTTGTAATATCTTTTAAAGCTTTGATCCACCATCATATAAAGTAATGGAGATACTTGATGGTAGAGTTTTGTTTTATGAAAATTGATCTACTCAAGTAGTAGTTTGTATGGTTTGCTTTTAATAAAAGTTTATTATGAAAACTAAAATCCAGTTGTTTTAAAAATCTAAACAAACGATTTTTATAATTAAAATCAGCTTGCAATGTTTAACATAAACAAAATCATTTTAAGGAAGCCTGAGCGTGTAATACTTAAGTATTATACGTAGCAGTAATGCCTTAATTAAATTTAGGACGTTACAAATACAAATCTAGTAAAAGATTATACAAATCACGAGCTCAAATTTAGGTTATCAAAAGAATTACAAATTTGAAAAGTATAAACAACAACTTTCATATAGAATCCGACGATCCTACTCCACACCTAAGATAAACCAAAGTATCTAGATCATTACTTGAAAAAAGAAAAGAATGTGTTGAAATCCAATACACACTGATATAAGCATACATGATATGAGACACATGCACTTATTCTATTGCAAATGCAACAACCGAAAATTTAAATCTTTAATTTAATTGCAGCAAAATAACAATAGATCACTCACACTCTGATAATAGGCTAGGGAAATTTAGGGATCTTGAGTAGTAGCAACTACTTAAGAGGTTGATAAAGGCAAGTTGAATACCTTTATCCCCTATTGGAACATTAAGTAAGTAATACCGTCTATGGTTTACAGACATACTCATATTTATCCATATTAAACTATTATGAATAAGCAATGTAATAGAGTCTATTATTAGACTACTTATTTCAACTTCTCTCCAATACAAAATAAATGTTATCTTGATACCATTCACCTTATTAGCTACCCATTGGACCACCGTGGTGGCTTAAGCACGTAACTACCATATTGGTACTGCTATGCAAAATTGTCGCTCTCTGGCCCAGATTAAATGACAGAAAGTACGCTCAAGCAGTAAGTTAGGTCATCTTTACGTACTAGTTCATTTTAGAATGTCTAACCTAACAAATAACAAGTAAATCATTGCATACTTGTCAAAATAGTAATACTTTGTAATAAATCAAATGATAGGTTCAATCAAGAAAAGGTATATGTTCAATAAAAGTCATCTCAAATATGATTTAGAACAACAATTTTACTCATCAACCAACATTTGATCAATTGATTAACTAATTAGAATAAGGTTATATATAATTTAATTTAGGTGACTAAACTTGATTTTAAACTAACAGGCCCTAATTGATTGAAAGGGCTCATTTTCAGTTAACGGAGTCCATTCACATTATAAATAAGTTATTTACTCAAAAATCATGTTAATGAACCTAAATTATTTCTAATTAAGCCCAAACTTACATTATAGTCCAATATGTATATATATTAGTTATAATATAACTTCCTATATTATATTATTTAATATTTAACATTGAAATTTACATTTCAATAAATATATTAATTATATTCAATTCATATATATTCATAGTTGTCAAACTTAAGATTCCATCTACAATCACCAAAGGTTTTGTAGAATTAGAACGTAGAATCGTAAGATTCTATAGCTAATGTAATTTGCTTGAAAAAACTATAAATTTACTTACTGTACTAAAAAAGCTTTAAATAAATGATGAAAATTCAGCATTAAGTTTAGTTACATACAACAAAAATGGAGACACAAGACTAATCATTTTATACCTTCAAATCTTTCTCGTGCCCACTACAATTTAAATCTTATTTTTGAGTTTTACCCATTACAATTGGCATGCTCTGATTAATATGAATAATGCAATGCAATTATGATAATTATAATAATTATTTATGTTTATTGATGATTTGACTAAATTATTTATAATAATTATTTACATTTTTTTTTCTTGGGTGATTTATTGGACTTCAAGATTTGAAGAGCACAGAACAAGCGTGCATCTTTCTATCCAAACAGAAATATGCGGCAGTGTGGAGATATCTTTCATGTCCACGGCGTTAGTTAACTTAGTTTAGGGTTTTAAGGTATTTAATAATCTCTTCACCGTATGCTTGGTATTATGTATCGGTCTTGTACAAATCGCTGATAATATTCTTGCATTTGAAAATAACAATGACAACTAATCGAAGTTGGGTTAATATATTAACATAATATTATGCCAACAATCGAATATACCGCATATCTTATGTCTGTACCACGACTTAAGCTTATTCATTTTTTGCTTTTGTTATTGGTGTTCTTTTTTTTTTTTTTTTTTCCCTCAAGATTTTCTTATTCATGTTCGTCATGTTTGTGTTTGCTATAATTTATCTTTAAAAGGTTAAATTTGTGTTTGTGGATTTAATATTAGAAGTGTAATTGACTTGTAATTTGGCTATTACGGTTTTGCTCAAAATTGACTATCAGTCAAACTTCATAATCCATAATGCTATACTTGGTACACCGTAATATACTCAGAATGAAATCGCGATTTCGGTTTTCATTCCATTCTTTATGTTTGGAGGCATTTTTAGAAACCGGAATCATGATTCTTTGGAATCAATGATTCCGTCTTCAAAGAGGAATTCGATTCCGTCTTGCAATTTCATTCTAGCTTCATTAATTATGCAAAGTGTAATTACTCTTTTATCCTATTACATATTTGTATTTGCATTTGCATTTATTACTAGGATTAATTTTGATAAATATACTTTATAGCTATTCAATTTCATTCCATTCCATTCCATTCTATGTAATCATTCAAAGGTAGGAATGGATTTGTTATTTCGAAACTCATTCCATTCAAATCCATTTTATTTTATTAAAAATAATTCTTGCATTCTAAACGTGACATAAATTTTAATGATACGTTGGAATTTGTCATCTTAACATCGTGTAGGATCTAAAATAATAGAAGTGAGCCACTTGATGAATTCTAATACCCTCTCAATTTTTAGAAGAGTAGAATAGGGAATAAAGTTTTAGCCATAATGTCAACATCAGTAGAACTTTCGATATATTCTTTATTTTTATTTAAAATTTAAAATTCGCTAAATATCATATCTAATCAATTTTTACTTATTAAATTTATTATCTCGTCACACATGTACTCATCTCTTTTACTAATATTTATTTACCATATTATTTTTAAACAATAATAAATTTGATCATTATTGATTATGACATTTAGCCCTCCTGACTAATTTATTGGACAACATAGGACAAGTCAACC
Organism: Combretum micranthum; assembly: GCA_024138025.1. Lineage (NCBI taxonomy): Eukaryota > Viridiplantae > Streptophyta > Magnoliopsida > Myrtales > Combretaceae > Combretum > Combretum micranthum. The sequence goes on from JAMXBD010000020.1 coordinate 1,145,197, forward strand.
ACGCCCAACATCTACGCTACCTCATGTATGGATATTCCATTTTTATCCGTACATATTTCTTTTCAATAATACATGGTAATAGAACACCATATAATAAACTAGTCCCGTTGCTAATTAATCAAAGATTCTCTCGGTCCCATCCGACTCCTTTGCGTGCAATTATTTTACACACATATTATTATGAAATTCAAATTGAGGCCTCAGTTCAATGTTACTTTATTTGTTGGCCATACATCAGAATCTGATGATGTAAATTGACAACTAGATCAGGAATTAATTATGAATTGGGTGCGCTAAGAGGAACATTCGCATGAAACATCAACCGTAAGTGTATCACACACCATAGCTGCCACGCAAAGCTTGCTCAAATCCAATAAAGATTGGATCTCAAGAATTTGGGTTTGTACCAATGTTTGGTATAAATTCTGCAAAGATAAAAACGTCTTTAGTGGTGTGCCAGACGTAGGTCCAACATAACCATTTTGATGTTTAAGTTAGAGATTATCATAGCAAATCTATTAGTCGTACTAGAATAAATAGTTGAGTATAACATTACCTATCTTCTAAAAGGTGGATAAGTATTTATAAGTGACTGAACTAACGATTACAAACATTGTGAACTAATGGGCGAATGGATGTTTAACGATTATTAATGAAGGACGTGGGTAGACCTACTACTTCAGTATTTGAGGTTCAACTTGACTTTGTTACTAGCAGAGATGGTCAAGCAAATGTTGAAACTATCATTGAGGTTAGGCCGCTTGTCGTGGAGTTCGCTGATGGAATATGGGCCTAATAGATTGGTCCAACCCACTAATGTGCTGGCTCCGGCTCAAACAGCCTCATCTTCCAAAATAGACCATTAACACACCCCATATTAATATAAAGCTTGCATTACGTGTAAAATCTATATAAGAGCACAAAACATTTCTTATAAGTTGCATAAGAATTGTCAACATATATCCATCTAGACCTCGACACGGGTTAGATCGGACTCATGACTGGCCTAACCCGACACCATCGGGCATGATATGTTGGTCCAACCTGACTTGCTTAACACTCGAACTAGTTTCAGACTAAGCCTCTCCAAACCTATGGCCCAACGGTTTGGACTGATTTTGGCTAATTCAGCTCGGCGTCAAGGTCTATAACCACCTATATGAAGAAAACATGCATAAAATAACCAAAAATTCTGAATTGACTGCTTTTAGAACCTTTTTCTTAAGTTATTTGTCTAACTTATTAGAACCTGGATTCTAAAAATATATAGAGACAAGCATGTATGGATAATATGTGCACAAAAATTTAAAACGAAACTGTTAATCAAAATTTTTTAAGATATAATGTGTTATATTTATTTGATGACAAAGTGTGATGTGCATGCCTAAACAATTAATAAAATTTAATTTTTAAATTTATGTATAATCCAATATTACTTATCTTGCACGTATGTTGCATGTATCATAATATTATGTAAAAAAAAAAAAAAAAAAAAGATGTCAGTAATTGAGGATAATGAGTTACACATTGAATTAAACATAACCTCATGCCTGAGGTGGAAAAAAGAAATAAGAGTATACATCGTAAAACAAAAGAATAAAGAAGATTTAGGTACTTCTAAAATATTGCTTTCCCACTTCATTTTTTAATCATGAAATGGGATAATAAAATAAGTTACATCAAGAGAATTAAATTTAAAGAATAACCTACATCTTAGGCCAATTTCAACTAATGTAACAAGGAGAAAGTCAAATCGATTTGTTCTTAATTTGTTCAATATAATCTAGACAATTTAATATATGACCTTAATGACCAAATAATTAGTTAAATTATAATGCAAATTAGAAATAAGAAACTATTAATCTGCCTTAGTAGTTAATCATATTTTGTGATGTTTTTTAAAGCATTTCCAATGTATAAAAATAATTATCATAATAGTAGAAAAAATAGCTACAATTAGGTATTACTAAAAATATAATTACTATTACAAATTACCAAATGCAATACTTCTTCATAAACTATTGCTAATTTATATTTTTAGTTGTTTTGATTTTATGATGTGATGATTTTGAGACGGAATTAGGTCTATATCTAAATATTATATAAGGATGTCGTGTTTTGATAAAATGGGTTCGATGCTCGATATCTCATGTGTAATATCATGGATATAGATCATACTTAACATAAACTTAAAAAAAGAAAAACCCTAGTAAAAATTGAATTTACAGCTACAAATGGATAAAAAGCTTGTAAATGGGGTCGCATTGGCGTCCCTTACATGCTCTCATTTCTCAATGTAATCGATATCTTTTATTGGCTATAGGGAAACCTGTCAACTTTTTTTTTTCCCCATTTAGCAGACATAACAATATAAAACATCATTAAATTGTATCTCTTTATGAGGCAGAGTATCAGTGTATGTCTTTCATACTCGCACTAAATCGGATAGACTATATAGTCCTCAAGAGAAGGTTAATAATTATGAAGTTAACAGTGTCGCGGGTATGGAATTCGCAATTTCATTTGATTCATTTAGTTACATTTCCATTTAAAATCATTGTTGTGGTTAGATTAACTATATTACTATGTTTTTTTATGAGTTTCTAGGAATATTTTTAAGGTAAGGTATTTTGGGATAGATATAATCATGGTTTAGTTTCGAACTAGAAATCAAACCAGAACCGTCACTTGATTTGCCGGTTTTTCGATTTTCAAGTAGTTCTATGACTTGGAACTTGACGGAACTGGCAATTTCAACTGGTTCTGTTGAAAAAAAATACAATAATTAGAAAAACATTTTAAAAATTATATTAAATATATAATTATTAATGTTTATACTATTTCATACAAATAGTATAATTTATTACCTATTTAAAATATTTAATATTTTATTATCAATAATATAAATAAACATAACTTAAAATCATATGTAATTTAGTTTACATAAAGTTTTCCTAAAAGCAAAATTTATTTCTTAATAACGTGAAACTATTTTTTGTGTTGTAATTTTTTTGTTATTGACTAAAGTATTTTGTAATCTCATATTACTAACTATAATTGAAATTAGTTATGTTTGTATGTAAATAAATGCGCATTCTAAACAAATTTTTTTAAATTTTGGCCAAAAAATTCAACACTTGTAGACCAAATATTTAATTATTTTGAGTTTAAAATTTATTTTAATAAAATCTAAAATTTATTTTTTTACTTGAAAACAATACGATTCCACAGTTCTAAAACTAGAACCGAGAACCACAGGTTCCTCATTTTCAAGACCTAGAACTTGGTATTCCGATTTATTTCAGTTGCGGAACTGTGCCGATATCTATTTTGGGACATATAATAATGTATTATACAATCTGGTTTCATGTTTATCCCGGTTCAAATCAGACCGATTTCATCTCAATAGGGAGTCAATGGCTATCTTCATTCTTTAGGATCTTTAGTCAAGAAACATTGCATATTCTTTTTGAACGAGAACGAGACGGGACGGACCCCTTTCATTTTCGAAAAGCTCTGTTGCTGGCACACCATGCCATATGCTTTTTCAGCATGCATGGACGAAAGCATCAATTTTCTTGTTCTTTGATGTTCCTTTTTTTTTTTTTTTTTTTTTTTTTTGTTTCCCCTCCTTTTTCTTCCTTCAAGGATGAAAGCATTGAACCAGATAGTATAATTTCGACAGTGATAAATGCCCAGTGAAAAGAAAATAAATAAATAATGATTGATAAAGTACAAACAAAAACCATCTATAAAGGTAAAAGAGTTACAAAAGTAGTCCACATTCCTACGTTTTGTAACAAGCACATAACATGTTTTGAGATAGGTTGAATCTACTAGGGAAAAAATAGCGTGTGATTGGGAGTTTAGGAATAAAGGTATAAATGAATCAACTTGATACCTGATAGATTTTTAGTTAAATTTGATTAAAAAAGAGTCAAGCTGGTCTGAAGCTTCAACTACTAGATTAGTTTATCAAATTGAGTTCGAATTTTAAAAATGTTTAATTCTATTAGCTTGCAAGCTTAATATATTGCATTGTGTATAAATATTGATCGATTTTTTAGTCAAGTTTAAGTATTAATATTATATTATTACAATTGAAAGTATTTTTTTTTAATAAATTAAGTTTAAACAAGCTTAATTGTCCCAAATTTGGGTTTGTGTGGTATTACCTCGAGTCAAATTTAAGTTTAATATTATAAGCTTGTTCGAGCTTGAATTTTGAAGTTTCAAATTGAATTCAACCTCAATGTTACACCGTTAGAACTCGATTCATTTGAAACCCTATCTATGACTACTAGACCGAAGAATGTAATCCAACATAGTAACTAAGTTCAGAGATCAATGGTTTCAATAAACTAACGAACTTTTTTCCTTTCTTTTTTGATAATATTTATTAGGGGACATCGGTTAATGATTAATATATTCACAATAATTAATTTGATAAAATGATATTATTGAATACATTTAATTTAACATATATTATCATAATTATTGTAAAAAACAATAATTAAGAAAGGGAAGACAAGACAATAAAATAAAAAAAGTTTATATCCTTGTCACAGTTCTAGTTTCCAACGGGTGGCTCAAAAATACCAAACATATCTAAATAACAATAAAAAGAGGAAGATTATTGGCAAATTATATTAGAAGTCTCAACTTTTGAGGAGTATGTTTATTTAAGATATCAATATTTTAAGTAGTTAAAAAGATCAATCAATGGTCCATAACATAAATCAAATGATGTATTGACGTTCTACAAAGTTTATTTAAAGCATCAAAATTTGAATTTTTTTTTTTCAGTGGATACCTTATTTGATTTATTTTGTGAAATATTGATACATCTTTTTAATCTTTTGAGACATTAATATCTTAAATAAATTTATTCGTAAATATTAAAACCTTCCGATGCAATTTGAAAAAAAAAAAAAAACAATAAGTGCAAGTTGTAATTCACAAGTCAACTATGGCCGTGGACTTCTTTTCTATATATATATTATTTTCTTCTTAAATTTAGGCTTGTGGTTAGGTTACAACCTACCATTATTTGTTGTTATTTTCAAATCACCCTAGAGGCTTGGTGGTAGTGAGAATAGTGCACAAGTGGCTTAAATGAGGATGGGTGGGTGATGACATTAGAGCCTATTGTTAGACAATACACTGATAAGTGATGTAATTATAAGCTCAAATAATAGTAGTAATATCTTGTAACCCTATTAAGTTCATGTTTATTTATTAGTCAAACAAATCCGACCTAGTTATATGGGTACTTGATGGACTTACTGGACTAAAGTTGGGGATACGAATTAGTCATCTATCTACTCATTAGAGCTATAGAAATATAACAACACAAAATTATTCCATCAAAATCTTCATAACTAAAGAATGGTCCAGGGATAGAAATTAATTTATTCCTATTGTATCTCAAATCGTTATGATGATTTTCATATCGGAAACAAAATCTAACTTTTGTGTATTATGAAAATTATCATTTGAATATCCTAGTGTAATTTTTGTGTGTGTGTGCGTGTGTGCATGCTCGCGCATGTTATGAATATCAAACATCATCATCGAAATTAACATGCATAATCTTGAGTAATAACAACTTATGTAATTTTGGCAATTCCTTTCTTTTTAAATCTCTTGTCTTTCGGCTTGAGATTCCTTCTAGTTTGTTCACCCACAAGATTAATAAAATGAACTTCTTATTTGTTTAGTCTTGTTTCCTTAAAGAGTGAATGTATTTCACAATTAATCAGATTTTTACTTGTTGATAATAGTATTATAGTTAATTTTAAATGGTTTATATTTGAGAGGTGTAGCAGGTTCATAATAAATTATACTAAAAAGGAGTCATCAACGATATTGCTGCAATATTAATCATTTCAAGGACATATTGCAACATGCTTTACGAGCCATTATACTTCATGGTAATGGGTTCGGCCATTAGTGTTAAAGGAGGTGACTTATCCACAAATTACAAACATTTTTCCATAAAATTGAGATAGTTTTTAATAATCTCAATTTGTGGAATAATAGTCTTAATATTAATAATTAATACATAATCTACTTTATTTAATTTATTGATTTATCATTTGGATTGTTCTTATCCCAAGTCCCAACTTGTAACAAATTTTTCTTCTAATAGTAATAAGCTAAGATCTAAAATACCTAAATTGAAATAAACTTGTTCACATTATTTAGAGAAATTTAATGTATTTAACATAGTAACAACTAACAAAGGAAGCATGCCAATGAAGAGAAACATCTGCAAATATATAAATGCACAATAAAGTCAACTGTTTCACATAATAAACAATTAAAATTATACTGTAGGTTTCTTTCCGCAGACACTATAATATATTATCATAATTCTGAACGTCATCAAAATCGCAATCAAATAAATCTCATCAGAGAAACATGACATCTTTGACACACAAATACATTTGACAAGCAAATATTATTTTGACCTCAATTATATATATTAACCATAAAATACCTTTAGGTGTATCTAAGTTTATTTAATGTATCAACGTTTCGGGTGGTTAAAATAAGGTATCAGCGTTATATCAAGTGAGTCAACTAAGATATCATTAACGATCTATTTGTAACGTCATTAATTGTATTCTATTAAATGCCAAGTGTCAGATAAAAAAACAATTAAATTAAATATTAAAAAGAATTGAGATGATCCAACCAATTGAACTTTAAAAAAGGAAAAATAAAGATGAAAAGCTCCCGCGGTGAAAACAATATAAATTAAATTATTCAAAAACATTTAGAGGAAATAATAATAATAATAACTACTACTATTTTGAAACCCTAAAGATGAAAACCATCTACAACCATGCTCGAAAGTTTAGCCACTGCAAGACACCTACGGATCTAAATTGAACAATCCACGTCTATGCTAATTTTCATGGTTGAATCACTTTAAAAATCAAAACCTACACGCTCAATGCATCATAAACTCCAAGCTAAACTATCCACTGTTGACCTTTGAACTTGCATTTACCAGATCGTGGCATTATCTACGTATTTATCGTCATCTTCACCATCGAAGGATCACTCCTTATTCTAGACCGCGACATCATCTATGTACTCATCACCATCTTCACCACTAAAGGACCACCACCTGTTTTTGTCATCCACAAAATCCCACAAATCCACAAGCCTCCATCACCAAACCACCATAGCTGTGTGAACAAGAACATATGCAAGTACAACGAAGCCCAACGAAGAGGAAATCCTCCTCTATCTGAGTTTAGTGATTTATCAAAGAAGAGGAAAGGATAGCTTCACATATATGAAGCATCTGACTCAATAAAGCATCCAAATTTGAGGTTCGATGTGAAATAGGATTTAGTTTTTATTTAATTATGTTTTTTCTTGAAGAGTTTTTCACGGTTTTCCCTCTTTTCTTTTTTTTTTGTTTATTTGTTTTTTAAGTTCAATTGGTCGAATCATCACGGCTCTTTTTAATATTTAATTGTTTTTTGATGTGACACATGTCATTTAACAATGTACAGTTAACGACATCACTAGCGAACTTTTAATGATACATTAATTGACTCACTTGATATAAAGTTGATATTTTTTTGACCACTTAAAACATTAATACCTTAAATGAACTTACCTCAAATATTGATACTTTTTGGTATAATTTATCCAATTTCAATAACAATTTGTTGTTGAATAACTAAATACCTTTTTCATTTTTGTCACAATTAAATACTTAATTAGTTTGACCATTTTGGTGACTAAAAAATTATAACATAATTTACAATTCCATTACATTATCATAACACAATGTTCATTAATATACATAATTTAATATCTTTAATACATCATAAAACATAAATTCATAGAAATATAATTTCACAAAGCATTATATTTTTAACTTTAAGACACGTAATCACCATGCTATTTCATCATTAACGTCTTAATGGATCATTATTTTTTTTCTTATGTATATAATATGAATAATATACAAGTCAAATTTAAGAAACTGTCTTCTCATTTTTTTTCTTTGCATACATAAGTTAATTGATGAATCAAGGACATAAATCATAAAGTTAATCCTAAAAAACATGATACCCATGCATTGAATAGTTAGAATAATAAGTCCTGATTTTATTTAGCTAACTTATCATGCTAGCAAACCGATAACCTGCAACTGGAAATATAAAGCATGGATATATTCATCCATTGGGCCAAAACTAAAACCAATTGCATCATAAATTGATAATCCATAAATATACATTCATATAGTGGTCTGCACGATTCGGGTTGGAACCGGAAACCGGTGGTGGTTTCGAAATCGTGTAGGCCAGTTCTAGAACCGACAAGGAATTACCAGTTCCAAGCCGATTCTAAAAAAAAAAAAACTGGCCACATGCTGCGACTGAACTCCCAATAATTCCACCAATTATAATAGATCATATTTTGACAATAACATATGTTATTATTTATTGAACTTTTCTTACTTAGATCAAACGAAACCAAGCCAGTTTCGAGGGAAAAAAAAACATGGCCGCATGATGTGGCTGAACTCCCAATAATTCCATCTATTTTAACAGATCACAATTTGACAATAACGGATATTATTATATATTGAAATTTTCTTACCTAGATCCAAACGATATTAAATATATATTTTAACCTATAAATTTATGGAACCCATGTAAATAAAAAAAAAAGAAAGAAAAAGGAATGTGGACCATAAATTTAAGAATAATCTATAAGAAAAAAAATATATCTTTTGGCCAAACAAAAAAAAGAAAAAAAATAAAAATCCAAGCCTTTAGTTTATATAAAGGAGATAAATATATCACTCGAAATAGTGTTAGAGGCTCATGGATAGAGAGGAAACAAATAACTAAAGAACTTGTGGAAGCTAGAAGGTGCTATTTCGTGCAGCGTTTGGACTTCGGAACAGGAAAATGAAAAAAAAATTAAAAAAAATTTGGTGCATAGTAAAATCAGTTGTGTATACTTTTTTCCAGCTATTGAAAAAAAATAATAAAAACTGAACTTGTATAGTTGTAATATATGTATCTTACTCGTTTCCTATATATATCCGACTTTGTTTTATTCTTTTAATAATTTTAAATTCATCTTACTAACTATTCATTAGATGTAGCATAATTTTATCGTTAAGTGACTTTTAAAATTTTTTTAAATTGCACTAAATATTACTAAAAAATTATAGTCTTTACCTAACAGGCAACGATAGCAATTGTTTTAACATTTTTGCAACTCTTTAGAATGAATACTCATATTTTGACTTATTAGTAGTCATGTAGGAAATTGTTGGAGTTTAAAAAAGAAAATTACAAAAACTGCTTTGTGCAGCATGTGTGGTGCAAATGAGCTCAATAATTGAGCAAAATTGTCAAAGATTGAAACCTTCACCTGTCAATCAACAAAGGAGACAATATGTACGTACGTATGTATGTATGTATGTATGTATGTATGTATGTATGTATGTATGTATAAAGCTGCTAAGCAGCCTAACTTTTGTAAGAAAGTTAAAAAAAAAATAATAGTAGACAATATATAATAATTTGGAGATAAAGGGAGAAGATTAGGAAGGGGGGACCTGGGCATATTGCATAGGATAGGACAGTAGGTGTGGAAAAAAATTCATTAGCAATGAATGATGCAGTGTGGAAGTTGAAAGTTTGAAAATTTGATAGCGTATATCTTTAGGCAAATGCAGACATTCATCAGTGCACTCAAAATTTTTTGCTATCGGACTTTTGTTTCATAAACTTTGTTCTTATTGTTTACATGTGTGCACTCTTTTTTTTTTTTTTTTTTTTGCTCTTGGCATTACAAAAAAATACACAATGTCATCGTTCTTTCAAGAAGCATCGAGTATGTCTAAGAAATCGAAGAACCAGACAAGTAAGGGAAAATGTAAGGAAGTCGTAGGTGAGCAACACCGGGATGAGCAGTATGATTACTATGACTTTAATGAGTTACGAGCCGGTGACTTGCTTCCATAGGAAGTCCTTCCAGTCCCTGCTCCACCAGGTTTTGAGCATGTAACACGTACGTATAACACAAATGTAGAAACAGACTCATAAGACCCAGAAGTTTAGGAAATTTCACCACCAGAAATGGAAGAGAAAGGTGAAGATGATGATGGTCCCCGATGCCGTGGTGGAAACATTGAAAGTAAGCCTTCACGACCCTTAAAATCAAAATTTTTTTCTAAACATTTTCGAAAAGGCACAGGATCAGATGAAAGGGGATAGGCATACTGCAACTACTGTAGTGGTCGTTATACTTGGAAGACTGGAGACGGATACGGGACCTTGACTAAACATATGTAGTCACGACATCCATCTGAATATGGTGTAGACCCGTCTCAACAACAAATTGCTCGATCATCATCTAGCGATCGTGCTGCTCTATTTCACTACACAGATGAGAGGTACAAGAAAGGCCTAGCGCAAATGATTGCAGATATGCACTTATCTTTTATAGCAACTGAGCATCCTAACCTTAATTATGTTACTCAAGAATACCTCAACCTGAATGCACATAAATATAGTGCCACAACGATGCGCTATGAAACTTTGAAGTTATATCATGAGGGTAAGTGAGAGCTCGCTTTTAAGTTTCACTTTCTTGATACATATGTGTCTATATGCTCAGACATTTGATAAGATAGTTGGCAGGAACACTCATACATGGAAGTAACATGTCATTGGCTTTATGAGAAATAGGTTATACATAAATGATTAATTACACTGCAAAAAATGGATGGATGGCATATTGTGCAAAATATCTACACAATTATAAGTACTATCTTAGGGGAATATAAGCTGACAAAAGAAATCTTTTCGATTGGATTCATTAATGCTTTAGCAAACACAGCAAGCGTACCGGAATTACAAGAATTATGTCAACCCACTTTAGGCGGTACATTTTTTCACATTAGATGTACATGTCACATCCTAAATCTGTGTGTAAAGGAAGGAATAGGCAACCTAGATCTTAAATACTCACCAATCAAACAGGTGATTGACTACATGATTGATCACTCGTAGGTAAATAAAGCTTGGCGTAATTTTTGTAGGGAAAATGGAATAAGACCGATGAAATTTAAAAAATTTGTGTAGCACAGGTGGAATTCCACATACAAACTTCTAAATAGTAAACTTAAGTACAAAGATGCACTGTGTAGTTTTGCCATGATACATATACCAAATATACCATTGCATCCTAATGATTGGAATGTATGCAGTAGGTTGTTGCAGGTCTTGAAAATTTTTTTGACTGCACAAAAACTTTTTCGCAAGTGTACCGTCCAAGTGTGCATTTATTTTTGGTTGAGGTTGTTAACATTGTTGGTACTTTGAATGAAGTTAAGCATGATCTATTCTTACAAGCTTGTGTAAGTGACATGTGCAAAAAGTGGTTAGATTACTATCGAGAAATTCTAAGGATTTACCTTATTGCTATGCTGCTTGATCCTCGTTATAAATGTGACTGACTTGCTGGTTATTTAAATTTGTATTATAAATGTGTGGATATACTATTAGATACCCAGCATGCATATACTGTCATTTCGACTCAAGTAACTTGGGAGGCAAATAACATTATTTCAGAGTTGTATTCACAGTTTTCATTTATTTATGGTCCATGTTAATCCATTACCCACGTCGACATTGGATCAATCACTGATAGCCGGTCTACCTCCTGGCTTATCATTCATGAACAAACTTACAAAAAAGCATAGAGGAGTTAGTGGGACAGGTATTGATTTAGAAATTGACAAGTATATGACAACATCGTTTGAGTTTGGTGACAACACAAAAGTGCGAGAATTCGACATATTGGAATGGTGGTAGGGGCATTCAAAGACATATCCTATAATTTCTAGATTACGAGAAATGTTTTAGCAGCCTCTGCTTCAATCGTTGTTGTGGAACAAGCTTTGAACACTGTTGGCTTTATATTAGACGAGCGTAGGTCAAGACTAACTCCAGTTGTCGTAGAGGCTCTTGCTTGCAATGATGATTGGAACAAACCAGAAAGGCAGTTGCAAGACATGGTATACATAACAAGTACAGAAGATGAATATTTTAGCGACTACAACGCATGTGGCAGAAGCACGACCGGCTCTACACCAGAGTAGGGTTGAGGTAAATCCAAAAAATATCTATAAATAATAAACCTTAGTTTGACTTTTGTTATCATTTTTCTTGACTGCTAATGTGCTTGCAATATTTGCTATTGTTTGATGTAAATTACCGTACTGTTATGAGTTATGATTACAAGTTCATAAGACTACTACTATGGCTGATGAACAATACTCTTTCAATATGAAAACAGAAGCAGAACAAATATTGAAAACATGAAAGATCTGAAGAAACAAGAGATGAAATTGGACATCAGCAATGAAAAATGAGACAAGTTAAATCGCATAAACATTCTCTAAATTTTTATTGTATTTGTTTAAATTGTATAACGTTATATTTTTAAAAAGTTTGCACATGAGCTTTAAGGGAAATTGGTTATCCATGTTTTTTATTGTATTATGATGTTTGGTACTGAGGATTATCGGGGATTGTACAAACTTAAGTTCTTTCAAACGTGTTCCTATATTCTGTGGATATATGTGAACGATGTTTATATCTTTCCATTATATATATATATATATATATATATATTTGTGATTTTAGTCTTAAAAGTTGAGACCAAATATAATTTCCTAGGATGTTCCCAAATAGATAAAACCAAGAAGAATAAACAAACTTGGAGGCTTTATTTTATTTTATTTTTTTTCAGTTTCATATTTTTATCTAGACCATTTTTTTTCTCTTAATTTTTTTCATTTCTAATTAAGGTTGGTTGTTAGAGTTAAGGGAGGCAAAAAATAAAATAAAAAAGGTTCGCCGATTCAGGAACCGAGATTCTAGGTTTCGATTCCGATTCCCCATTGCATAGAACCGGAACCGGTGGCGACATCTACATTCATACAACCAACGTCATAAATCCAGATCAGTATGTATATTCCAAAATTGAGACACCTCTTCTGATACTACATGTTAATTTTAAATCTAAAGGTTCATCATCACTAAAATTTTGAACAAATATTTTTGTAAAACGTAAAAGTTAGATTTTGTACCCGATGCGAAAGCTATCAAAATGATTTGAGAGACTATCAGGATAAATTGATTTCTTCCTTTGGGCCCTTCTTAGCTACAAATATCTGATGAAACAATTTTGCATAATTATTTTGTCTACAACCCTAAGTAGGTTGATGGAGGCCAGTTTATATATCTCCAACTTTAACATGGTAAGTCCATCAAGTAACCAAATAAAATAATGATATTTTTTTGACTTAATATGAACTAAATAGGGTTACTAAATAAGTTTATTGTTATTTAGGCATAAAATAAGGCCACTAATCGGGCCATAATCCAACACCTCTATGTTGTTTATAGTGTTTGATCAACTAAGATCCGAGCGAGTAATAGAACTCACAAGATAGGATCGATGTATAATTTCTAAGAACCTGCTCTTGTAAAATAGGGTATAAATTCACCATTTCCATACTCAATATTTTACTTTAGAACTTATGCTCTAAAGTTGTACAGATTCTAAGATTTATGTACTCTACATAAATTTTTAGTATTAAACTTAACATATTATCATGTTGGTATTCATATTTTTTTTTCTCATATCAACTTCATTACATTATTTTGTATTTCATAACTAATATCTTTTTATTTTAGTATTTTCTTTATTTTATAGAGACAAATTTTGTCTTCGTAATCTTGTGATGGTGTCACATGATAAATTGATTAGTGTATTATTTACAAAATCATGGTTGATAAGTTGTTGAGGTATTTACTCTAAAATATGATATTAAAAATATGCAACAAAAGTTTTAGAAGTTTCATAGTCTAATATAATGCAAGTTCTAAGATGCTTCCAAGATATTGTAGCATAGGTTTTGGTTTCAGGGAAATTGATTAGGTTACAATGAGGCTTAAGCCTGTCTTATACTTGCTCAACTATAGGTTTAATCATGATTAAGTATTATTAGAGTTTTAATTAAAATATATCAAACAATATTATTTTTTTTTCAATTATTTTTGAAAAATAGACTTGATTGGCAACTCTAAAGGTAAAAGGTCTTTTCCTAACCTTTGAATGGGTAATCAATGACTAAGGTTGAGGTTATTTTTCTAACATGATTTTATATAATTTTTTGATATATTACTTAATTTAAATGTATATATTAAAATTAATTAATATAGGCTCATTATATATTGATAAATGTCCAATTAAGTAACATTGGCAAATGGTTATAATATATATATATATATGTATATATCCATGTAAAGTCTAAAAGTTTTATTTATTTTGTAAGAACACATAATATTGTTAAACAAGTAAATTGCATCAAAAGGTGACGTTTATGGATAAGTTCATTTAATATATTATTGTTTTAAGTGATTAAAAAGAATAATCAACAGTTGTGGTAAATTTATTTAAAATATCAACGTTTTAAAAGATTAGAAAGAGAAATCGCTGTTTGTAAAGTGAGTTTAATAAGACATTTATAATTAACCTGGGAATTTTATTCATTGTTAAGCAAAGGAAAACTAAAGTGAGAGTGCTCAACCAACTAAAAGAGCAAGTATGACATCAAGAGGGTTGACGTCTAAAAGCTAGAAAAAGAAGAAAGTCTAGGCTCTATATCATGGTGGTAAATACCTCATTTTTACCTATTTAAGGCTTCAATTTATAGAAAAAAGTAAATGTTATATTAAGCCCATAAATTACAATAAAAATAAAAAATTCATTATGATAATAAATAGAAATAGCAATAATGATAAAATAGATAAAAAATGTTTATAATGATAAAAAATAATTTTTTTTGGCTTGGTATAGTACTAATTCTAATTATAATTTTTTCTAGAAACAATTAAATAACCCATGTAAATTAGTCTATTTAATTGGGCTCATTTTTTAAGTCTTAACTAGAATTTCCATGCAAATTAAAACCAACACACATATGCATGAAGGACACTAGGGTTCGAATCTGTGTGGAAGCAAAATTTTTTTTGTTTTTCCATCAGGGGCGTGAAACCCACTCACTCGAGCATATCCACGCTATGACACAAGTGCTAAGCTCGTTTTTTACCTATTTTTACATGGAATACTATGGAATTAGATTAAAAACTAGTCCCAAAACTCATGATTTGGCACTTAATTTTTGATCCAAAGTTTGCAAAGTCTATTTTTTCATGCCAAAGCAAATTTAAAATATGATTCAAACTAACCGCTTAGCTTTTAGAAACATATATCTGAACTCATTGTCCTCCTTCTTGATGTTCATTAAGCTTGAGAATTATGAAAAAGCTTGGGAAGATCGATCTCATGCGCGTCTTATCTTTAGGGTTGTTGGCCGTATCCTACCTAACTTGACCCCTAGCTTATATAAATAGGGGGCGAGTTCTCTGTTCATTACATTAGAAAACAATCAATTCCATCCAAAAACACCATTAAACTTTGAGCATCTAGGGTTTTGATTTCAAAATTTATCTTATTACTTTTCACAAAGGTTAAATTGAAGCAAACTAAGGCTACAGTTCAATCCAGGGCTAGTGAAAGCTTTAGTTAGTAGCTTTCTCCTTCATCTAAAAGCCTCAAGTCGATAACGACAAACAACCATTGCTGCTACTGGGTTGCTTCGATCACACCACCAATTTCCAACCAATATTGAGCTAAACCACCACCACAAGACCACTCATCATCCTCTACTTGATTCGTTTTGACACGGTCATGGCCACCCAAAATCGCTAGATTGGTAATTTCAAATGCTGTTGGCCGCTTGCTTGCTTCCAAACCGACTTCTATCCAAAATCCACGCCTAAATCCGGGATCCGACCTGCATTGATCTAGGTGAGTTTATTCCGTTTTCCTTTTTTTATTACTTATTTATTTATTTATTTATTTTAGTGGTTTAAATATATATAAAAAATATTTTTTTTCTTATAAATAAAATAAAAAAAACTCTTTTTCTCTCTCTTTTTTTTAAAGGAATATAAGATTATTTACCACCACCACCACCACCACTACTACTAATAATAATAATAGAAACGTGATAAAAAAAAAAATCTTTTGACACATAGAAAATCTAATCCTCTAAAAAAAAAAAATCAACTTAATAGCTCATAGGGCCACACATAAAAATTCATTTTTATGAAAATTGAAAATTTAATGAACTTAAATCGAAAATAGTTCATAATCTAAAAGATAACCAACACACTAAAATTTTTCCAAAAAGAACTATGTATTGTCTAATCACGATTAGCGGGTACGTAAGCACCTTCGAGGTGATATAAAAAATGAAAAACCTTTTTTTATGTTTTATTATTTATTTTGAATTAATGTATTGTAAATATTATAAGCTTTGGTGATAAATTGTAAGTATCATAGTTTTTAAATTAGTAAAATTTTTTAGCATAAAAGAAATTAAACTTTAAATTGAGAATTAAGGCGGTAACCATATGGTTTTAATAAGATAGCCCCTAGAATCCAAAAAATCTATGGTTTACCAAATTGATTTAAAATCAATTTTTTCGTAAACTAGTGGCTAAGTTAAGATCAACCAATCCATTGATCCTAACTTACAATTTTTTTCCGATTTTGATTGGATGGTGCCTCCTAAAATTTTTTACAAAAATTCAAATTTCTTTTAGTTCCTAGTCGATGGTTTGTATCGGACGAGTTAGGGTTTGATACGAATCAAATTAGAAGAAATTAAAACTAGAAATGAAAAATTTAGGCTCAACAATGGTTATCAAAATCATGATTTTACTATTCAATGAAATGTATAAAACAATAAAATCGTATAAAATTATGCAAAATCGATAAAATCATAAATGTATAGGATAGTACACTTAAACAATTTTGCATTAGTTATAATTAAAAAAAAAAAACATAAATTCATAGAATCATATATTTGACTCGCAATATTTTTGACAAACATGCTTTAAATAACCTTAGGAAAAATTACAATCAAATACAACAAAGAAGTTTAGCAGATAACTAGATTGTCTTTAAATTAGAAAATGGACGAAACATAAACTTCATCCTTTGAAAGTTCCAATGCACTTAACTAATTCATGAACTTCCACGTTAGTGTCTTGAGTTGTCCATGTTTAAATTCTCCTTCAATTGTTATTTTATTGAATTAGCATTAAATGCTTGCATTTAGTCACGATAAATATGGATAAGACAAGTTATAATCATCATTAGAGCATCTTTATCCCTACTACTTGGTCAAAACTCCAATAAATATAAGTGATATGGCAATTGCTTATACAATAAAGTGAGTTTCTTAGCAATCAAAGTTGCTATTATAAGCAACCTTTTATTCCTGTCTCATTAGTATTTTCACACTTATTTAATTTTTACAAAAAGTAGTCTTTTTAGTCCTCATCCCATTGGTCATTTCACATTTATTTAATATTTATAAAAATAGAATATAAACATTGTTTTAAGGTAATAAAATAAAATGGGACCCACAAAAATTAAAAAAGAAAATAGATAAGTGACTCTCGTAAAAGAATAGGGGATAAAGTAGAGAGTTGCTTAATAAGAAAAGTTGCTTTAGTTGCTAGCATGACACTTTAAGCAACTTCTCAAGCAAGCTAGGGATAAAGACGCTCTTAGAAAAGTCTAAAAGTTAAAAATACATGCCGCATAAAAAATAGTGGAAATCATCTAAATAAAAAAAAAAATGATTTACTTGAGGAATAGGCAATATATAAGTCTTCCTTTTTTTTCAATATATAAAAGGTCAATTTATTAAGTGCACCTCCTATTCACTCTAGCTTAGAGAAGGATACGAGTTAGATTATAAACAAATTAAGTTAAGGTGTTATAATGCTAAGCTCGAGCTTGAGCTCGATCTCGATTCAAAATTTCAAAACTCAAGCTCCATTCGAGCTCAACCGAGCTAAAAAATTTAAACTCAAGTTTGGCTTTATGTAACACTATATAAACTTGAGCTCGATTTAAGGAAGCTTGGTTAGGACGATTTATTTTAAAAAAAATATTTTTTGATTCTAATTTAAATATTATTAATAACTAAACTCGATTCGATTTCAATTAACTTTTATATTTGAATCGAATTTAATGAAGTTCAATTAGGCTCATGAGTTAATTAAGTTCAAGACATGAAAGTTGAACTCGGTTCAATAAATTACTTGAGTAACTCAAATTTGAACTCCACTCAACTATTCTTAATTCAAACTTGAAAAGTAATTCGATTCATTTACACCCCCTAGGTATCAAATCGAAACCTTAGTTTGATCCACGTTGACTCACTAGGTTTTTTATCTTGAAAATCAATAGATAGTAACATTTCATACCATGCACTAGCATAGAACTGGCTTAAAACCAGTCAAATCAAGTCATTTTAACTTTTATATACATCTTGTCCATTTTTTTCCCCTTTCCTTTTTATCATTGTTTCTTTTTTCTTTTTTTCCATTTCTAAATTATTGAGAGTCTCCATATTCCATGTCTTTAACATGAGTTCCTTAATTAAGATTCTAACGTTTTGAGATCTTTTTAGATATTGAGGGGCTTTTCAACTTTTTAGAGTCATTTGTAAATAATCTTAAAAAATGTATTTCTTCATAATATTTTATTCTTTCATATAAAAATAAAGATATTATGTAACTGTAAGTAAGATCCACGTGAGCTTAAAAGGAAGTGAAAGACCTTATAAATAAAGTGATAAAATTTTTAAAAAAGAAAGATTCTTAAAATATTAATATAGCATGTTAAGAATCTTATGTCACATTTGGTATATAGGAATGAACCTACAATTGAATCACAATCCTGAGTTCCATTCACATTTTTATGTTTGGTTTCATTTTTAAAAGTTGAAATCACAATTCTCAAGGATTGACGATTCTAGCTTAGAAGGGGAATTCAATTCGACTTTGTGATTTCATTCATTCCTTATAAATGATTACTATTAAATTACATTTTATTCTCTTGTGTATTTATTCTAGCTTAGAAAGGTTACTAAAGATATTTTTGATAAATAACATGCTAATTCCATTTCATTCCATAATGTATCAAACAAAGAAATTAATTTATGTATTTCATTCCTCTCATTTGAATTTATTTTACCTCGAACAATTCTACCATATCAAACGTTGCATTACAGAATTTCTTACATATACATAGGATTAATAGACATGCTGGATCAAAACCCTTTCCCACGAACTAGGTTTAGACCGGGGCAGGCATGTCAACTGCGAGAGCCGCCTGTGCCCAAATCAATTCTGGGCTAAAACAAAAAGTTAAAGCCTCCAGATTTTCCTGATAGTAACGAGTTGGATATAATATTGTCAAAATACCACCTCATTATTGTGAATTAATATGCCTATACGACTTTTTATTCCGTTGTTGCTGAATCAAAATGTCAGGCTGCTTTCATGCTTGCTTTTATACATATTAATAAAATAATTAATTAATGCTCACCAGGGAGTCAAAGCCACAGGATGTTTCCTGGAAGCTCACAAACTATTTTTTATTTTTCACCATCATTAATTAATTGAAATTCAACGGCAAAAAAACAAAAAATATATAGAAATTCGAACTAAAATATTTAATGTATATTTTCAATATACTTGCTTTTATACATATTGATAAAATAATTAATTAATGCTCACCAGAGACACAGGATGCTTCCTGGAAGCTTACAAACTATTCTTTATTTTTCACCATCATTAATTAATTGAAACTCAACGGCCAAAAAAAAAAAATTAATTGAATTCTGACTAAAATCTTTTATATATATTTTCAATATACTTGCTTTTATACATATTGATAAAATAATTAATTAATGCTTATCAGAGACACAGGATGTTTCCTGGAAGCTTAAAAACTATTCTTTATTTTTCACCATCATTAATTAATTGAAATTCACCGGCCCAAAAAAAGATAATAATTAATTGAAATTCTAACTAAAATCTTTTATATATTTTCAGTATACTTGCTTTTATACATCTTAATAAAATAATTAATTAATTCTCGCCAGAGACACAGGATGCTTCCTGGAAGCTTACAAACTATTCTTTATTTTTAACCATCATTAACTAATTGAAATCCTAACTAAAATCTTTTATATATTTTCAATATAATAATAGGAGGTTATAAAATGCAAAATAGGAGCAAGAAATACGTTTTCTACTGTAATGGAAAAGAAAATCAATAAAATGTGTAAAGTATTGGATTTTCATGATAAAAATTTAAAGCTTTTTTCTTCGATATGATGTTATTTATAGATCTTTACTGTATGATAAATTATTAAAATTTTTACTATATTAATTTTATAATCTTTTCAGTTGTTAAACGATGAATGAAACGACTTCTCAACAAGTCCAAAAAGATTTCCTTATTTGCAATTTTAATATATTTTAATAATTTTGAAAAATTTATACTATTTTATAATTTAAATTAAAAAAAAGATAGTAAAAAATTTGAATATAGAAACTATTTCATACCTTTTTATTAAAAAAAATCCATCTAAAACTAGGTCACTTATTTGAGTAAATGAAAGAAAAATGTAAATATTCTTTAAAGTATCGTAATAAATCTGTTTGGATTGTCGGTTTTTTATTTGTATCATATGTATATTTATTTTATATTTATAATTTATCTGCATCATATTTTTATTGTATCTGTTTCTTCATATTATCAGTTTTTTTATCGGTATCTTTTTTTGATAAATATTTATTTAAAAATAATTAAAATATAATACTAAAATAATTATAATACGATAAAACAAACAAGCCTGCGTACTTATTTATAAAATTATTTCCGTGTCAAAATTTTTATTGATGATTTGTATATCATCACTTTCGCTTGTATTGCAAGTTTGGTTATAAATAGTAGGACCCTCTCAAGTTTTTGGTCAGAAAAAGTTCCACCCTTCTTCTTTTGTATAAGAGCAGGAAGAAGAGTCCATTGTTTCTCCAAGTCTCGAAAAGACAGGAATTCTTAGTCAAACTCCATTGGATGAATAAAGGTTTGTTTTTGTTTTTGTTTTTAGTTTTTTTTTCTTTTTGTTTCTCATACTATTCTCCTTTTTCTTTTCAAAAGAACCAACCAATGAAACTGCCGAATACATAAACTAAATTTAAGCACTTTCTCTGTCTTTTCCTTAACTTTTATGTTTTTTTAACATCAGTTGCTTTCTCATTCTTCACAGTTACGTTATTTTTTTGTTCTTATATCATGCTAAGTTACGGTTTTTGCATTTGAAGTATTGTCGGGTTAGTTGAACTATATTGCTCTCTCTTTTTTTTATATATATATCGTTTAAATCGTGGATTTTTTTTGGGTTGCTTTTAGATGGTGAAAGGTGGTCATAATCGTGGTGTAACAGAAAAGCCAGTAAACGGGTTGAATAGTTTTGATGTTTTCCCTGCATGGTCTAGAGATGTTGCGGAATGCGAAAACCATTACATGACTGATAGAAAAAAAGGGCTGAAATCTGGAGAAATCGCGAAAAGGCGTGAAATTTATGGCCTTAATGATTTGGATAAACACGAGGGCCCATCCATTTGGAGTTTGATCCTTGACCAGTTTAATGATACCCTTGTTAGGATACTCCTTGCTGCCGCGGTTGTTTCGTTTGTTCTGGCATGGTATGATGGGGAAGGAGGTGAAGAGAAAGATATTACCGCGTTTGTGGAACCGTTGGTCATATTTTTGATACTTATATTGAATGCCATTGTGGGTGTTTGGCAGGAAAATAATGCCGAGAAGGCATTAGAGGCATTGAAAGAGATACAATCCGAGCAGGCGACAGTGATAAGGGGTGGGAAAAGGAAACCAAGTTTGCCTGCTAAGGATTTAGTGCCCGGGGATATCGTGGCACTAAGGGTTGGCGATAAGGTGCCTGCGGATATGCGGGTTGTGGAGTTGATTAGTTCGACTTTAAGATTAGAGCAAGCTTCACTGACTGGAGAGGCTGAGGCTGTTAATAAGACTACTAAACCTGTTATGGAGGATGCTGATATTCAGGGGAAAAGATGCATGGTTTTTGCAGGGACTACTGTTGTCAGTGGGAACTGTTTATGCTTGGTTACACAGATAGGGATGGATACCGAGATTGGTAAAGTGCATCAGCAAATACATGTGGCAGCACAGAGCGAGGAGGATACTCCTTTAAAGAAGAAATTGAACGAATTTGGAGAGGTGCTGACAATGATGATTGGGGCAGTTTGTGTGCTTGTTTGGTTGATCAATGTGAAATATTTTCTTACTTGGGAGTCTGTTGATGGGTGGCCACGGAATTTCAGATTTTCATTTGAGAAGTGCACTTACTATTTTGAGATTGCAGTGGCATTAGCTGTGGCTGCAATTCCTGAAGGGTTGCCTGCTGTAATAACCGCTTGCTTGGCACTTGGGACACGGAAAATGGCACAGAAGAATGCATTGGTTCGGAAGTTACCTAGTGTTGAAACTTTGGGGTGTACCACTGTTATTTGTTCAGATAAAACTGGCACGTTGACTACTAACCAAATGGCGGTAGTAAAGCTTGTAGCAATGGGTACTGTCCCTGATAAATTAAGAACCTTCAAGGTTGAGGGGACCACATACAGTCCATCTGATGGAAAAATTTATGACTGGCCTACTGGTCACATGGATGCTAATCTTCAAATGATTGCAAAGGTGGCCGCTGTATGTAACGATGCCAGTATTGTACAGGCAGAGAATAAGTTTGTCTCCCATGGAGTGCCAACAGAGGCTGCCTTGAAGGTAAAATGCCCTTCTTTTTGGTCCATCTGAATTAGTTGTGATGTGCTGAATAAAGGTGATGAAGTTTCGATTATTTGTCTCTTTTCCGGATCATTTGGCAATGGTTACTTTCATCGTGATTTTCTATTCTGTCATTGGGGAATCTTAATATTACTCTATTTGTACCATTTGTTTTTGTTTCTTAGGTTCTTGTTGAAAAAATGGGTACTCCTGATGGATCTCTTGATGCTGTCTCAAGAAGCAGCAATGATCTTTTGTGTATGTGCAAGCTGTGTTTTTCATTTTCCTTTTTCTTTTGTATGCATCATGTTATGCAGAGGGTTTTATGAACTTACATGTACTTTTTTTATTAAGGTTGCTGTCAATGGTGGAATGAATGTGAGCAGCGTATTGCAACTCTGGAGTTTGATCAGGATAGGAAGTCTATGGGAGTAGTTACATCCTCCTGTTCTGGGAAAAAGTTATTGCTTGTGAAGGTGATGCCTCTTTTTTATTTCTGTACATCATCGACTCATTCCCATTTGATGCCATGAAGCATTAGGACTTTTATATCGAGAATTGTACAGAATTGTTTAATTTAATCATGCAACTATGAATTGGAAGCTAAGTCCTTAAATGCATGGGTAGTTTCTTAAGTCTCCTGCAACTTACAGTTAACTCGTTTTAGTGCTTTAGAGTAAGAAAAATCTCAACCGTTAATAGCATGGGTAGACTTCTCTCTATGAGGTTGGCCTTCTTATCATTTTCTTTGGCTGTTTATCTGAACAAGTCAATCAATTTTGGCAGGGTGCAGTTGAAAGTTTAGTGGAACGGAGCAATAAAATTCAGCTGCTTGATGGTTCAGTTGTTCAACTGAATCAAAATATAAGAAATGCCATCTTAGAATCTCTACATGAAATGTCGAGCAGTGCCCTTCGCTGCCTGGGTTTTGCATATAAAGATGAGCTCCCTGAGTTCGAGACATATGATGGCGGAGAAGATCACTCTGCTCACAAACTTTTGTTAAATCCATCTAATTATCCATTGATTGAAAGTGGTCTTACCTTTGCTGGTTTGGTGGGACTCAGGGTGAGTTTCTTTTTTCTTTATTATGTTTTGATTTTATACTCTTTTCAGCATAGATGCAACATCTTTTCATTACCAATTTAATGTGTCCTGTCTGTGGTTTTATTTGCTAGGATCCTCCCAGAGAAGAAGTTTATCAAGCAATTGAGGACTGCAAAGCTGCTGGTATCCGTGTCATTGTTATCACGGGAGACAACAAAGCTACAGCAGAAGCGATATGTCGTGACATTGGAGTATTTGAAGCTGATGAAGATGTCAGTTTTAGAAGTATGACTGGGAAAGAGTTTATGGAATTGCAAGATAAGAAGGCTCATCTGAATAAAAATGGTGGGCTTGTGTTTTCCAGGGCAGAACCCAGACACAAGCAAGAAATAGTTAGGTTGCTTAAGGAATATGGTGAGGTTGTTGCGATGACTGGTGATGGTGTGAATGATGCACCTGCCTTGAAGCTGGCTGATATTGGCGTTGCAATGGGTATTGCTGGAACTGAGGTAAATTTTCTCGTTGTTGTTGGATAATTATTTTGTCTTTTACTCGTAAAATTTGCAGCACCTCCTGGTTCTGATAATTATTTTTGTCGAATCATTTTTAGTGAGAGAAACTAATAGGAGGCATGTAATACCTGTTTGTAAGACCGAGCAATAATGTGCTTTATATTAGGTTTTGTTAGATCTTTTACTGTGCAGTCAGGTTCAAAAGGTTAGTTAGTCTATATATACTCAAATTTTGCTGCTCAAATTCGAGTCCTTACTAATTAGGTGCATATCTTGGCACCAACCTAAATTTTGTTACTTCAAATTTTTCATGTTCGTTTGCTCATCATCCTTCTCAATGTCGTCCGTTCCACAGGTTGCTAAGGAAGCTTCGGACATGGTTTTGGCAGATGACAATTTTAGTACAATAGTTGCTGCTGTTGGGGAGGGCCGTTCCATCTACAATAACATGAAAGCTTTTATTAGGTGGGTTATTTCTTTTAGATATATAGAGGACTAACTGATCATATCATTTCTGGCATACTTTTCTTGATACATTTTGTGTTTTGTGAAAATTCAGGTACATGATCTCTTCGAATATTGGGGAGGTCGCTTCTATATTTTTAACTGCGGCTCTAGGAATTCCTGAAGTCTTGATACCTGTTCAACTTTTGTGGGTCAATCTGGTTACTGATGGACCGCCTGCCACAGCTTTGGGATTCAATCCTCCTGACAAGGACATCATGAAAAAGCCACCCCGTCGAAGTGATGATTCACTAATCTCTCCATGGATTTTGTTCCGTTACCTGGTATGTCTGTAAATAATTATTCTTGCAGGGTAGGAAGTTCTTACATGGTTGTTAAAGATATTATGAAACTATATCAATATACTCATCTTTTTGACAGGTGATTGGGCTATATGTTTCAATAGCAACTGTCGGTGTATCCATTATTTGGTACACCCGCGGTTCCTTCTTGGGTATTGACCTTAGAGGAGATGGACATACGCTTGTGACATACTCCCAGCTTTCAAACTGGGGGCACTGCTCATCCTGGGGAAATTTTACTGCCTCACCATTTAGAGCAGGGAGAGAAGTCATCAGCTTTGAGGACCCATGTGACTATTTTGTGACTGGGAAAGTTAAGGCTACGACATTATCACTCTCTGTATTGGTTGCGATTGAGATGTTTAACTCACTCAATGCCCTATCTGAGGATGGAAGCTTAATCAGTATGCCTCCTTGGGTTAACCCTTGGCTCTTGGTGGCAATGTCTGTGTCATTTGGCCTTCACTTTGTAATCCTATATGTTCCATTCCTTGCTCGCGTCTTCGGTATCGTCCCTCTTAGCTTCTACGAGTGGCTTCTGGTGTTGGCTGTTGCATTTCCAGTGGTGTTTATTGACGAGATTCTGAAATTCATTGGAAGGTGTTTAAGTAGATATCAGACATATGAAAGAAGGAAATCACTCAAGCCCAAAACAGAATGAGACAACCCTAGTTATAAATAGCATACAATGGTGTGTTTGCTGATGCTGACCACTAAATTATATGATAAATAATTTTTTGTTGTCCAGGATTGGCTTTGATCACGAGAAAAAAAGCCTACAGAATTTCTTTTTTCCCCCTTCCGTTATTTATAGGTTTCATCACAGAATATAAGAACTTACTAGTCTTGTTTGGTTTTCTTAGGAATACTTGTTACCAATAATGGTCTCCTGGTTATCTTGTACTTTTTGGTTCCTTCGACTTGGCTCTTGGGTTTTCTTTTTCCATGGTATGATGGTAACTAAGAGCAACCAATGTTTATTCTTCGTAGGGTGATCAACAGTTAATTTGATTTTTGCTGTTTTCGTGGTCAACCGGCTGTTCAAGGAAAACGCCAAAAGGAAAACGCCAAAATCAAAAACCCAATTCCTGGTTAGCACAGCTTATGTGTTTATCTGTATTTGGTTAGCACAGCTTATGTCTGTCTATGTATTTAGTGAGAGAGAGACCGAGTAAAATCTGACCAAACGAAGGAATTCGTTATTTACTATTATATGGTCAAATAAGTCGGTTTGGTAAGATGTGTTTTGTTCTATTTTTAGGTTTTTTGTATATGTATTAGATCAATATATGTGACTTACATGTATCATATCGGTATTAATTCGGTATTGATTATATTTGGTCAGTTTATGAGTAAAACTGTCAGTTTTTAATTGGTATTATTTTATTAACAAACATCAGTTCGAAAACAATACCAAAATGATCTAGAAATGATGAAACTGCACCAATTATGAACCCCTATTGTCGCATTGGAAGAATCTCAATGTGGAATAAGGGGTGATTGAATTTCAGTTTAATAGGATTGTAATGATGATTAAAATATTCACTTAATGTAAAAAAGTAAAACAAATAATTATTGAAATAAAATGAAAAATATTTATAATGACTCGTCCTTTTTATAGAAAGAATAATTGTATAGATAATATTTTTAAGACATCGGTGTTTATGATAAAGTAAGAAAATAACTATTGATGATAAATAATAAGCCATAGCCTAATCGGTCTGTCAGAAGCCTTACATGGAGTTTGAGGCCCACAAGCAACACAAAGGCCAACAAGTTAAACATTCTATAATAGATTTGCCTAGGTTAGAACCTCAATACTAGACACACTTCCCCCCACTACCACCAAAAAAAAAAAAAGAGCCTTGGTCGGTACAGACTTAGAGCTCTCGACCTTAAGCCCTGAAATTCAATCCCCAAGTTATGACTCTTAAGAAGAAGTTGATGGCGACATCGCTACCTAAGCTCATGAATGAGTTGCCCTCTCATGACTCGCCACACGAATCCTTTTCCATGATGGGACCCAAGGGGACATCTTCGGTCCGGCCACACTCTGCACTCTAGTAGTTCGGTTCCTCTACCTCGAAACTATGTCAACTATCGACTTGAGGTCTGCCTTAACTGAAAAACATTCTATGGGCTCCATTCTCATATGAACTTAATTATAAATAGCCCTTCCCTTCACCAGATATAGGCATTCGATCATTCTCTCACTAACCTTTCAAATATTCTTTCATATTGTCTCAAGTGACTCGCAACTTGACTTAAACATTGGAGTAACCACACCAGACAATCCCTAGAACCCTACTGACCGACTTTTGTGTTTGTAAGACTCAATTTGTAATGGTGGAATTAGCGCCTACAACACTACATCGTTTGTGGGAAGACGAACCTCATCTACTCCTTTAAGAAGTTTTGTGTACACATTTTTTTAATCACATCACATATCCTTTTCTTGTGCAATGTATCCAAGCTCTAATCATGCCAAGACTTGAACAAAGCAAGAATCAACCTGATTTGGTTGATCCAATTGCAATAAGAATCTGCAATATCACTTCCATAAAAATATAACTTTAATTATCAAATTAATATATATATATATATATATATATGTATTCAAACTCTAACTCATTGCTTTTTCTTGTCATAAAATTCATGAATTTCTATGACCAATTTTTTAAGAACTCAATTTTAATTATTGAATTTCATGAGAAATAGATAAAGATTGCAAATGAAAATAATATTTAAAGTCATTGTACATATTTTTAGAGAAATATATTGAAATTGCATGTATTAACTAAGTTTTCAATCTTAACACATGATATCATGCATAATACATATTGTTATTAATAATATAATGTGCCACATTTTGCAAAATATATAAAAATGTATGTAAACTTCATTTTATAATATAATAAAAAGTATAGTTATTATTTATATCCATATGGTATTTTATATAATCTAGATAATATTAGATTAAACAAAATAACAAATATTAATCTATCTATTTCTAGTATGGAAAATAGCGCAAGAAAGCTGAAGTGAAAAACTTTTCATCAAGAATATAAATTAAAGAACAAAAGAGATAAAAAAGACCACAAGATCATTTGTTATCTTTATATCAATACTACTATAGAATCAAATTATAAATAAGATGGAAGTAATTAGGTAATGCTCTTGTTGGTATGATAATGAGGGTAAAACATGCTATTTTGATGCTAAAGCAGTTATGATATTTAGCCATGAATTTCGGTTGTAAGAAGTCATTTAGTATCCCTAAATGCTAAATCAACTTCTAATGATATTGTGTTATGATCTTCATTGTACATCGTCTTGGCTCTTGGTCTTGAAAATATGTTATTGTGATATCTACATTTATAAATAAAAAAGCTACTTTTTCTAAATAAATTAAGTAAATTATTAATATTTAAGGTAATTTATAGACATCAAAAGTTATAAGTTTGAAATTAGGATTGAAATTAAATAATAAAACAATATTTGTTTTTATTGTCAAAAGAGGAAAATTGGAAGACATCAATTAATTTTAAATGCATCAAATCCTTCTAAGATCTTTTAAATTAGGTGAACTACACCAGAAGGTCCCAACGTTTGGGGTTAAGTTCATTTAAGGTCCCAATGATTTGAGTGGTTAAAAAGAGATATCAACTTTTGAGGGTAAGTTCATTTAAGGTCCTAATGTCATCTATTGACATGTGTCCTTGGGACCTAAATTGACCCACTTCTTCAAACGTTGGGCCTTAAATGAACTTACCTCGAAATGTTGGGACCTCTTTTTAATCACTCAAAATGTTAGAACCTTAAAGGGATTTGCCTCCAAATATCGGGACCTTCTAATGTAATTTACCCATTTTAAATTTTCAAATTTTAACAAAAATCACTTTTTGTTAAAGTAATATACTATAAAATAGAAAGAGAAAAAAATCAATAGATAAGCATCATTAATTTGGAATTTGGAAAAAAAGAAAAAAAAGGAAAGACTAATTCTGAGAGCTCATAGCTTCGGATGATGCCAACTTCATCAATCTAAAACGTATTTTGGAGCTTGAGGATTTGTGTAGGTAACTCGTGCATAAAAATTTGGAGAATGAGCACGTTAATGCTCAACTTCAGGTCATAATTCTATAATTGAAGGATTTGAAGAATCTGCACTTGAAAGAGCAAGCTTCCAATGGTCACCGGAATGAATCGCTAACTCTTCTTCCACGAAGGTTACCTTGAACATCACTTAGAGGACACTATTTGTCACCATGGTCCAACGTCTCTAGTAGTAGCCACTCTTATACCTCGAGGTGAGTTCCAAATATTTATCAAAAGGCCACCGGTTCTCAAGACTGGGTAAAGGCGGCTTCAAGCAACTCAAGAAGACCTCAAGCTTCCCAGGACTTAGGAAGGACCCTGATGGATCATTGAGTAGATGGGGACAATAGCTTAAGGATAGATTATGTAACTCCAGGCTCAATTTAAGCTCTCGAGGACAATACACACCTATTCCTACCTATTGCTGCTCATATAAATATGGACAAAGAATGAGCTCTGGATGGGATATAAAACATGATGAGAAGTCTTTCAACTATTAAGGACAAATTTTTGGAATGGATCCACTGTGAAAGTAGTCTCGTGCAAAACACCTTTTGCTACTACAATCCAATCTGACGTGCCCCCTACTGGAGCTCGACATCCTAAATTAGAGTCATATGATGGAACTAACAACCTCGAGGATTACCTCTCTCAGTTTTAGTCTACTATGGCAATTCATAACTTTTTAGACACCATTTAGTGCAACACTCTTCCAATTATTTTCCATGGTGTTGCTCATATCTGGTTTAATAAACTTCCTTCAAATACTATTAGCTCGCTAAACTTTTTGTGGCTCATTTTATGGTTAGGCCAACAGAGACAAATATGCCGTACCTTTACATAGTGCGGTAGAGACAAGGTGATCTTGTCCATGATTATTTAGCATGATTCAATAAAGCATCTTAGAGATCCCAAACCTAAATCAAGGAGTAGCTCTCAAGACCATTAAGCAAGGAGTCCTCACTAATAGTCTCTTCTTCGATTTGGTTTCAAAATGTCATCTCACTACACTCAAGCAAATAAAAGAAAAGGCTTAAAAGTACATTTGATAGCAAGACATTAGAAATGATAGAAAAGAAAAACCTGAGCTTGCCCGAGTACACCTCAATCAGCATTAAGACAAGCGAGTGCAAGCGACCACAGTGGCTTCACAATAAGAGCAATAGCTTTCACTGCAAAGATAATGAGAAGAGGAAACTTTTCCCTTTATATGATGAATTTACACGACTAAAGCTTTCGGTGCATGATGTGTTTCTAGAAGTGAGGAACTGAGGCCTTATACCTCTATCTCCCCCTATGAGGCATAATTCCAAGCATAAAGAATCTAAGGAGTATTGCAAATACTATCGCGATCATGAACATGACACAGAAGATTACTGGTATCTAAAATATTCTGTTGAAGATGCTATACGACGAAGGTGGTTAAATGAATATATCGATCACGATGCCATCAAAGCTAAGAATGTTCAAGGGAAGAACACCCATGATAGCATGCTTGGCCCCCAAAGCAAAACGGAATGCTACCGAGAAATCAATACCATAATTGGAGGACTGCTAACTTCTAGTTGGTCGAACATCAACTTGATGTCTGGCTTTAAGAATTGAAAGTAAGTAATGAACTCTTCTATATCATTCATCTATGAAAAACTATGAGGCGATTCAAACTCCTCATCAAGAGGCCCTAGTTGTTTTAGCCTGTAAATTGGGTTGGAAGATCAAGAGGGTGCTAATAAACACTGATAGTAGCACAAATATTCTCTTCATCCATGCTTATGGGCAAATGAAGCATGAGTTTAAGCCTAAGTTGAGGCCATATGACCACGAGCTATATGAGTTTAACAATAGGCTTATCCGACATTGAGGGATCATGATCCTATCCTTCGAGCTTGATAATGGAGAATGTTATGTGACACATCGGACTAAATTCCTTATGGTTGAATGTTGGTCCCTCTATAACGCCATCCTTGGCTGAGCTACCCAATCAATCTTCGGTATGTTGTCTCATAAATACATCTTAAAACTTAGTTCCACACCCCAATGAAGATAGGAGAATGTAAGGGAGACTAAGAACAGTCTAGAAGACTATACCTTGTGGCCATAAAAAGGGACCGCATATGACTGGCTCCAAAGTGGAAGATAGACCCAAAGGTCGTAGCAAGTCGGTCGAGCTCACTAAAGAGATTCCGTTGGATGACTACCTAGAGAAAATCATGCCCTTGGGAGCTTAAAGAATGTCTAATCACATTCTCGTGGGAAAATAAAGATGTATTTGCATGGTCCCCATTTGATATGTCAGGCATTCGCTCAAATGTGATTACACATCAATTGCATGTAAATAAGACATAGAGACTAGTTCGACAAAAGATCAGGCACTTTGCCATAGAAAGGCAAGCTACCATTAAAGAAGAGGTTCAAAAGCTCTTACAAGATGGCTTCCAACTTGGTTGGCTAATGTTGTATTGGTCATAAAATCCAATGACAAGTAGTGCAAGTGTACCAATTATATCGACCTAAACAAAGTATGTCCAAACAATCGTTTCTTACTACCAAGAATTGATCATCTTATTAGTAACACTTCAGGGCATGATTTGTTGAGCTTCATGGATGCCTTCTCAGGATATAATCAAATAAAAAATGGACCTAATCCAAGAGGTTCACACCTCATTTATCATCACCTTTTAGTACTTATTGTTACATAATCATGTTGTTTGGATATGAAATGCTAGGGCCACTTTCTAGAGGCTGGTGACTGAGGTTTTCAAAGCTCAAATCAACAAGAG
The DNA here is from genome assembly GCA_024138025.1 of Combretum micranthum. Classification (NCBI taxonomy): domain Eukaryota; kingdom Viridiplantae; phylum Streptophyta; class Magnoliopsida; order Myrtales; family Combretaceae; genus Combretum; species Combretum micranthum. Next base: position 1,177,267 of record JAMXBD010000020.1, read on the forward strand.
CATGGAAGTTTATGTTAATGATATGATCGTCAAAACTTGAGAGGCTAACAATCACCTCCATGACCTCCAAGAAACTTTCGATCGTCTTTGCTTCTTTAACATGGAGCTCAACTTCTAAAAGAGTGTCTTTGGGGCTACCTTGGATAAGTTTCTAGGCTATGTGGTGTCTTGAAGATGAATTGAAGCTAGTCTCGAGAAGATAAAAGCCATACTAGAGATGTAATCCCCCCATCTTCCATTAAAGATGTACGACGGCTTGTAGGAAACTAGCCGCCCTGAGTAGGTTTCTTCCTAAGAGCACCTATAAGTTCTCTAAATTCTTTAAAATCCTCAAGAAGTTGGAGGAATTCAAATGGACCCAAAATGCCAAGAAGCCTTTGAGGATCTTAAGCAATTCCTTGTGAAATTAAAGAAAAATAATTTTATTATAAGCAAGTAAATAAAATTCAAGAATTAATTCAATATTAAGGAGTTCCTAACTAAAGATGTCATTACAGTTCAGTTCACAGAATTGATCATTGATGCAAAGATTTCTATTCTTTATCTTGGATAAATTGGTTATTGTCATTAATAAGCTCTAACAACTTATCTCTTCTTACTTTTTTTTATAATAAAAAAAAGGCTTTTTGATTATTTCTCTTATTGATTAAACAACTCTAAACAAGCTCTTAGGGGTTAATTCATCAATAGCATGAAGAACAAGTAAGATTACCAATTCAAACAAACAAACCATAAGATGATCTATTTAGACTAGATTATATATTTTCATAACACAAATCAATTATATATCTATAATTAATCATGTTATTGTGCCACATAGATTAGAATAATTGAATAATTACGGATTTAACGTTTTAATTGATAGTATATTACCTTGCTAACTGAAAAAATAGGCCCTAATCTGTATCAATCAAGCAAAATAATAATACCAAAACAATAAGAAGATATATAAATACCCAAGGGCAAAGAACAGAACAAAGATAAATCAGTTAGATCTCATAATTCTTGAAGAACCGAAACTTATAACAATCCTTTAGCTAGAAAATTGTATAGTTTAGCTACTCATAGTCATAGGAACTCCCTCTCTAGGTTTTTAAAAATGTCAGTGATTCTTGGATGAAGGAATGGAATAGTTAATACAATGGACAAGCACAACTATTTGTAAGAAAAATGAAGGAAAATCAAGAGACAGGACTTAGGCCAATAGTTTCTTCCTGTACGCTGCCGACCTAAATCGTTGGTTTGTAATTGATTTAATTTACGAGAGCACTTCACCTTTGACTTTGTTCTTTCATTTTACCAGTGTTGGTGAAGGCAGGCCAAAGGCCGACTACCTTGAAAATGTTGTTAGCCGACATGGGTTAGATTTGAAATTAAGCTTAAGATGAAATGGCAGCTAGCTTTTATGCTTACGCTGCTAGCTTTGGTTCTACGTCGGAGTCAAAGCCGATAGCTTTTCTTCCTCACTAGTCGACGTAAAGGTAAAAATGAAGGCTGAGGAATTATGTAGTGAAGACCGGTAGTGTTTTCTCTATTTAAACCAGCGTTGGAGTCTTCTGATTGAATTATCCATGATGAAAGCTGCTGTGATCTTGCTTCTTTCGATTGGCTTTGATTTGTCCATTTCCTTATTTGAACAAATGTCTTTCTAATTTGCTTATAATTGTATTATAAGTACTCCAAGATCTGAAATATCAAAATAAACATACTTAAGTACCAATTCCTCATGATTTCTATAAAATTAATAACAAATTAAGCCTAATTTAATCAATGAAAAGTGAGTAAAATTTGCTTTTATCAAATCCCCCACACTTGAAATTTTGCTTGTCTTTAAGCAAAATTAAAACACAAATGAGATCTGTCATAGAGAGTACTAATTTTCACTTTCATAATTTTAAGCATCTTCTCTAGATTATGACTTGTATTGCTAGTGCTTAGTGCTCTAACCGGACTAGTTACATGTAATTAGATTACTATAATTAAAATTTAGTAGCTAATCTGGACAAAACAAATTTTAATCCTAATGCTTAGCAAAAGAACCTTTTTTTCCAAAAGTAAATACTCTATCCAATAACGAAAAATAACCATTTAAACTTCACTGGACATTAGCAGACATATAGTCCTAGCAATACATAGTGAAAGCATGTGTTATCTACTATTTCCCTAGATTTTCTCTGTCTTTATTATAAATCTTATTTCACTTGGGACTCCAGCATTCATATTCTTTTGATTCATAAAAGCACACTTTTTTTTTCTTTCTTTTTCAAAGTTCAAGAATTAAACTTTTGCCTTTCCTCCCTTCTCGTTATAGTGAGTTCATTGAGTTGGCAAATCCAGGGTTCATTACCCATGTGACCAGGTTTTAAAGGGACTCCAACGGACTCTTCCTAACTCCAACATTCAAGTTTAGATACTCTTGGCTCAATTACCTAAATTAGTGGAATAAAAACTATACTTGTTTCTTTCTTTTCTTTTGAATGCTATATCAAAATTAAGTCTTTTTATTTTAATAAAGGATCACTAAGTAAAAAGTTTCTTTTACCTCTTTCACTAAGTGCTAAAAAGCTCTTAAAAAGAACTTAAAAGAGTATATACAAGCTAACTTTTTCCTAGAAGTAGATCTATTTATTTTCAATATAAGGATTCGACCAACTCTCAAACTTCAAATTCTAAAACTAAATACAAGATAAGTTTGTTTCTTAAAGATTTTGCTACTTAATTTTAGCTAAATATTCTAATCACAATATCAGATGAGTAAGGCACTTAAGCAAGTCAATTTTATATATGTTCAGATGTTATTAATAATATTTAGCACAATATCTAAATTTCATAAAGTTTTTGAAAATTTTGGCCTAAAATTTACCATATATTACTTAAGGACAAATAATTCAAAGTGTGGGCACAATACAATTTCAAATGTCTCAGATATGCACATAAATTCAACAATTCAGATATCACTAGACAACAATATTTAACTTCATTCTCCATATCATATTGTCCCTTCGCCCACACTTAGATTGAGCAGTGTCCTCACTGTTCCTCATTTAACTCAATATAGGAAAGAAATAAAGATAAAAGAGAAAGGAATAATCGGTACTTCCCCGGTTTGTAATTTGAAGTAATTGGAGTTCTAACCTTTATAGCACAAGAGAGAGAGAGAGACTTCTTATTATACCCATCTGTCTACAACAAAACAAAAGAGAAAATAGACAAAAACAAAACTATTTTTATTAAGCATGGGCTGCCTCTCATGGAGCGCTTTATTTATAGTCATTCGCTGGACCTTTTGCATTTCACACTCATGGACGCTCAAAAGTCAAGATTCCCTATGTCTAATTGCAGGGTCTCCCTTAAGCTTCAATTTCTCTTGGAAAACTCTAGCCTTTTCACCATCAAGTCCTATTAATAGTTGATCAAATAAAATATTACTAGAGACACCAATCTTATCTTGCTCCTTACACTTTTTAGCACATAGCATGACTTCCTTATCTCCTATTCTTAGTATTATCCTCTGTCCTCTCACGTCAATGAAGGCTCTAGTTGTGGCTAAATTTTGTCAACCATTGATAAGAGACAATTGTTCATCATCTTTCATGTCTTCACCTCAATAACATCAATAAAAAAAAGGAGAGACATTATTGGAATATTTCATGGCATCATCCATATTAAATTTAATAATTTCACCATCAAATTCCATTGTAAGCGTATCATCATGCACAATTTTTGTCCTAGATGTTTTAAAAAATGGTATCCCTAATAAAATCAATGATGAATTAAGAGAATCATCATTTTCCATATCAATCACATAAAAATCAGCAAGGAAAACCAATCCATTAATTTGCATTAAAACATCTTCTAAAACACCATCAGGATAAACATTTGATCTATCAGCAAGTTGAGCAATCACACTTATTTCTTTTAATGGACCAACATTCAAGCACTAATAAACAAATAAAAGCATGACATTGATTGAAGCTTCTAGATCACACATTGCTTTTTCAATCCCAACATTTCCTATTTTACAATGAATGGTAAACATACCTGGATCATTGCATTTAGGAAGAAGCTTCCTTTGAGGCATAGCTGAAAATTTTTCACCTATGCTTATCTTTTCATCACCTTTCAGCTTTTTCTTATTAGTACACAATTCCTTAAGAAATTTAGCATAGCAATATCCTTATTTAATTGCATCAAGTAAATGGTTATTTTCTCAGATTTAATGCTCGTAGTTTAGCAAGTCAAAGGCACTTACAAAGAAAAATATGATAAAATGGCAAAATACCTAGAAATAATTTGATCCTTAGTCATGGAATTCCTATCCTAACATATCATCAAAATCCCAAGAGTAAAGAATTCGCAAGCTAACATGATCTCCAAGTTTGCCTCTCTAGCATTTCTTAACCCGGAGAGGGTTGAGGAAAGAGTCTTCATAGAATTCCTCCTGGAAAAGTCTACTGTAAAAAGAGCTCATGAGATGCTCGAGCTCTAGGACACTCTTGCCTCACCAAGTTAGATGACCCTTATAGAAAAATATTTAAAAGATGGACCCTACCCTTCAATAAGATGGAAGCAAGGAATCTTATCTATCGAGCAACCAACTATACCTTGGTCAATGGTTTATATTACAGGAGTGGATTCGGTTTCCCCTTACTTCAATGCCTACGACTTGAAGAAGGATAATGGGTCTTGAAAGACCTTCACACTAGAGAATGCAATAACCATGTTAAAGCTTAATTACTGTACAGATGTGTTCTACGAGCAAGATTTTTGTAGCTCACTATGCCTACTGATGCCAAGGAATTTGTATAGCAATGTGAGTGATACCAAAAGCATGCCCTAATCGAGCATGCTTTGAGCTTTGATCTCCACTGTCTTACTAGCCTATGGCCATTTGTCTGATGGGGACTTGACATCTCCAAGCCTCTACTTATATCAACTGGGTAGAGAAAATGTATTATATTAAGATGTGACTATTTCATGAAATAAGTCGAGGCTAAAGCAATGTCCAATGTTACCGACAAAAATGTTCAAAGTTTCATCTACAACAATATCTTGGTCAAGTTCGGGGCCCCATATTATCTTGTGATGGATAATGATAAACAAATCAATTGTAAGAGAATAAAAGATTTTGTGCCAAATATAAGATTACTCCACATTACACCTTGATTGCCTATCCTTGAGTAAATGGTAGAGTCCAGGTAGTCAATAAGATCATAATGGAGAGCCTAAAGGCCAGGGTTGATCATTTGAGTAGAAAATGGGCTGATGAGCTCCTCAACATCTTGTGGGGATACTATACCACTTGTAGGACTTTGACTAAGGAGATGCTGTTTTGACTCGCCTTTGGCTTGGAAGTGGTATCGCTTATCGAGCTTGAGCTGCCTAATATTTGCATTCCATCAACGAGTTAGTCAATCGATTATTTTAACACTCAGTGAAAATTCAAATTCTTATCCTCATACATCATCTCAAACTCCATTTTTAGGCACAATTATCACTCGTCAATGATCACGATGTCTACAAACACAAAAAAGAAAAAAACATAAAAAAAACTAATAAAAACCAAAATCAAGATTAAAAAAAGAAATAGACATGAGTTGCCTCCTATGAAACACTTTTTTAACATCATCAACTCGACTTGTTAAACTCAATTCATCAAAAGAATTGATGCCAAAATAAGCATCATCATTCGTTTTGGGTTGTTCAAGCACATCCACCATCTTGATAATTATCTCATCTTTACCCACTTTCAAAACAAGTTTCTCACTGGGGACATCTATCATTACACAAACTAACGGTCATCTTAAAATAATAGGAACATCTTCATCTTCCTTCATATCAAGAATCACAAAATCTATAGGGAAAACAATATCTTGAACCTTGATTAGGACATTCTCGACCAACCTTTTTAGAAATTTTATGGATCTATCAGATAGTATTATACTTATATGAGTAAACTTCAATTCAGCCTGCTTCAATTTCTTAAGCATCCCAAATGGGATAAGATTAACACTAGCTCCCAAATCTACTAAAGCTTTCTTTAAAAACAAACCATCAATCCAACAAGGGATAGTGAAACTCTCAGGATCCTTTTATCTTTTTTGGTGTTTCATTCAACTTTATTGCTAAATAATATTTCTCATCTTTGTTAACCCTAAATCTCTTTTAATGTTGCAAAAGGAGTTTGAACACCTTATTAGGTGGATTAAGATTTAATGTTTTAACTTCCTTAATTTCCTCGTATTTTTGAACAAATTCTTCAAATTTCAATTTCATAACAGATTCCTCTTCTATTTCTTGATCATTATCTCCAACAGGAATTTCTTTCCCACCCCTCAAAAGTATAGCATTAACTTGCACTTTTGGTTTTTTTTTTTCAATGTTTCTTGGCAATGATCCTTGAGGTCTCTCTAATAACATCTTAACGAATCGGCTAACTCGATTCTCTAAATTATGAATGGAGGCTTCATGATTCATCAAGGCCGCATCAGTTTGCTATTGACGAGCCTACAAAGCTTTAATGAATTGTGCCATAAGTTCCTCAAGAGATCATTGCTTTGTTTGAGAAGGTAGAGGTGGTGGTGCTCTTTAAAATCTAGGGGGTGACATATTTGTGTTTTGAAAATTAAAGTTGCTCCATCAAAAATCCAAATGATTCCTCTACCCCATATTGTATGTGTTGCCGAAAGGATCATTGCTTGATCTACTTGCATTTCCTATATAATCAACTTGCTCACAAGTAGGAAAAGCTAAACTTCTAACAAAATTTGCATCCATACAAGCCAATTGTTGATTTTGAGACATTGACAAGCCATCCATGTTCTTAGATAACAACTCAACCTTCGATGCTAAAGAATTTACTACATCTAACTCACATATCCCAATTGGCTTCTTGTCCTTGGATCTCACCAACGACCATTGATAATGGTTGTTTTTCATATCTTCTATCAACCACATACTCCCGTTCGGAGTCTTATAATTGAGGCTTCCACCAGTAGTAGCATCGATCAATGACTTTGTCAGATAATACAACCCATTATAGAATGTTTGCACTTGAGTCCAATCCAGTAAACCATGATGAGGACACTTCTAAAGTAATTACATTCATCTCTTTCGTGCCTCATATGGTATTTCTGACTCAATTTAGCAAAACAAAGATATATTTGCTCTCAACTTTATTGTCCTTAATAATGAAAAGTACTTTTCTCATAAAGAGCTCTAACATTTATTGCCATGTCATGATAAAATTTTGAGGTAAGCTATTCAACCATTGCTTCACTTTATTCCTAAGGAAAATGGAAACAACCACAAACTTATCGCATCAACTAAAGCTCCATTTATCTTGAGCGTGTCACAAGTCTCAAGGAATTGTTGTAGATGAGCATTCGAATCTTTATCTTGAAAGCCATCGAATTGTACATGTTGCTACACCATCTAGATAATGTTTAGCTTGATTTCAAAGTTATTGGCTACCGCCCTTGTGTTGGGTTTTCATAGGGTTTAAAAATTATAAAGATCCAATCTTTCTCAGTGGAATTCAAAAGAAAATCATAATCTAGTATCCATGTGTATTGATTAGATTAAAACAAAACAAATAGTTTGATTTTATACCTTTAAAAGCTTGAAATTTGAAATCAATTTGTAGGTTGGATTTGTAGGTATCACAAATTCACAATACCTTCTACGGTATCCACATGAACGAATACTCCTTCAAAAAGGATCCTACACGTGCTAGTGTGATCTAGAACACTTCTAGATAATATTGGGATTTTCATACATGACTCTTCGTGTTTCTCTCTTTTTAAGGTTTCTAAATTTTCTCTGTTTGTCTAATATCAACAGACAAGTTGTTAACCCTAGAGAGACCTCTTTATGTTCCTTTTATACTAATGTCATTCTCAAATGAATAATGACGTTAGTGCCCCTTAATCTAATTAAGGATAATATTTCATAAAATATAATATTGCACATGACAATGTGATAATTTATTATTATTCTTAATAATAATAAATCATTATTCCCATAAGACTTTGAATTTAGTCCATAACCTTTTTGGCTCGTTTTTTTGTCTGTGACCCTATAGGTTCACTTAATATTGGCAGTTGACCTAAAACCATTTTGGTCAACAAAACATAAACGGCCTCTAGCAAGACATTATGGTTACCCAAATTAAGTGAAGATCGATGATCCAATTTTTACCTAATCCGTAACTTATGTCATTATCCTTTTGTCACATGATATCTAGATCGAACATAAGACATGGATAAATTCATCCTTATACCATTCAATCTTATCATTTCTCGATTTCCAAATAAACTAATAAAACAAATGAAATTGATCATACTATCAATTTATTTAAGCACGGCCATGCATTTCTCAATTTCACTTATCAAGGGGCCCATAGATATTTCTCTCAAAATGAGAGGGACAAATCCCATCTTAATCGCTCAACTTTCTCTACATGATTTATATTATGCCCAATCTCAATCTTTATAATCATCCGATGAAAGATAACGTTTGATTGAGTTAAAACATAATATTCCTCATGTTGGAATCCATGGTGATTTCAGGTCTAAGGATATGACGACATTGTTATTTTAAGAATCACTTATGATATAAATCCATGTAGTGATCTCATATCGGGTCAGTCCAGTACATGGTTCTCTAACATGTATCCATGAGTTTGATTTTATCTCCATACAAATAAACATCCCATGATTATCAATCAAATCTCATACTAGATTTAATTCATTATTGTTCCCACAATAATGAGCATCTATAGACATTTAGAATAATTAAATTATTCATGGATCCTGTTATAAAGTAAACATGCGAACAATATAATAGAAATGTTTATGAATGACAATATCGAGTAATTGGCCTAGGGCACAATCACCAACACCTTGGACGTGCAATACTAATTTTTGATCCATCAAGACTAAGTGGACAAAAATCTAGCATCATCCTTAGCACTTAAACATTGATCTGATAAAAAAAAATTAATTAAAAGTGGATTACCAGCAAGTATACTGGTCGATCAAGTAATATAGAAGTGAATAGGGTTATCACTCCTACAAGGATTATTTCAAGTACTAGACCAATATCAATTCTAATATTATCTAAGAGATCGATATTCAAATAGGGCTACACTAAAAATATTTAAACTAAAAATTATTATCAATTAACCATGGAGAAAGCTTTCAAATTCAATAAGATAAGACATGCGGAAAACCGAATCCTCCATAATTACCAATCATATTGTTAACTAAATTAAAATTATATTTAGCTCATTAGTTATTATTGTGCATTTGCTAAAGCCTTAGTTCCCTTCTGAGTCTTAAAGTCTTTTTCAACAAACCATATCGATTTCTCAAATTCCTCTAATCAAATCAATATGGATTCAAATTTACAATTATTAATCTTCCAATTCATAATTGTCTAGTGTCTCAATTAATTTTTCGTAAATTCCTTTAATAAAAAATCAACAAGAACACCGCATTAAGTCCTTTATGCAATTTTAATATACTCAAACTTAGCAAAATTTCCAATTTTACCAATTCAATTAAACATGAATTTTGAAAAGCCTTAAATCCCCTTCCAGTTCATTAAGATATCTTATAACATAGTTGAGAACAAAGAGAGAAAAAAATATATTTCTTGTTATTATTGATTTGTTTGTATATAGAGATATATATACAAGTTCTAATGACTGTTAGTTTATCTTCCTCGTGACTGTTGGTTTATCTTCACCTACCTCTATATTAATTACATTAATTAGTGAAAATAACACTAATAAATACAATATACAACTCTACACTCCCTCTCAAGCTAGAGCATACAAATCATATACACCAAGCTTGTTAAAAATATATTCAATACGAGAACCCTTTAAGGATTTAGTTAGTATATCAGCAAATTGATCATTTCAATTGACATAGCTAGTGAAGATATAGCCAGATATGATATTTTCTCGGATGAAATGACAATCAATCTTTATGTGCTTAGTTCTCTCATGAAATACAGGATTAGAGGCTATATGTAATGCATTCTGGTTATCATAAATTATCTCTATTTGTGAAGTTCCAATAAATTTTAGCTCCTCAAGCAACTGTTTCAATCAAATCAATTCATAAGTTGCCAAAGCCATGGCACGATATTCTACTTCTACACTTGATCTAGCGACAACATCTTACTTTTTACTTTTCCAAGATACCAGGTTACCTCCAACAAGAATACAATACCCAGAAGTAGATCGTCTATCAGATGGAGAACCTGCCAATCAGCATCAGAATATCCAATTACTTTGGAGTGACCATGATCCTCATATAGTAGACCTCTACCTAGAGCACTTTTCACATATCTAAGAATATTGATCACTGCATTTCAATGACTAGTACAAGGAGATTGGAGAAACTGACTGACAACACTAACTGCAAATGATATGTCAGGTCGAGTGATAGTAAGATAATTGAGTCTTCCTACTAAACGACATTATCTCCATGGATCTATAAAAGGCTCCCCCTATCCTGGTAACAACTTCACATTATGATCCATAGGAGAATCCACTGGCTTGCAATTAAGCATACCAGTTTCTTCCAGTACATCTAAAACATATTTTCTTTGAGAGAGTATTATACTGGAACTGGATTGAGCAACTTCTGTGCCAAGAAAGTATCTCAACAAGCCAAGGTTCTTGGTCTGGAAATGTTTGAAAAGATGTGCCTTCAATTGAGTAATATCATCCTAATCATTACCAGTTATGACAATGTCATCTACATACACTATTAAGTAAATACATTTTCCCTTAGGTGTGTGCTTATAAATAACCAAATGATCAGATGTACTGCAAATCATACCAAACTTCATTACAATAGTATTGAACTGGCTAAACTAGGCACGTGGAGATTGTTTCAAACCATAAAGCGAACGACGAAGTCTATATACCATATTAGACTTCCCCTGAGCAACAAAGCTAGGTGGTTGCTCCATATAAATCTCCTCTTGGAGTTCACCATATAGAAAGGAATTTTTAATGTCCAATTAGTACAAAGGCCAATGTCGCATAGCTGCAATGGAGAGAAGCAAACGAATAGAGGACATTTTAGCAATAGGAGAGAATGTGTCACCATAATCTAAACCATACACTTGAGTATAACCCTTGGCAACCAACCAAGCCTTAAGCCAATCAACTTTAGCATCTAGACCAACCTTAACAACATAAACCCATCGACATCCAATAAGAGATTTGATAGGAGGTAAGGGAACTAAATCCCAAATACTGTTCACATGTAAAGTAGTCATCTCGTATACCATTGCCTATGTCCACCTTGAATCTGAAAGAGCCTCGCTCACATTTTTAGGAACAGAAATGGAAGATAAATATGAGACAACCATACAATAGGATGGAGATAACTGGTGATAGCTAAGGCAATTATAAAGTGGGTGAGGATTACAAGTAGAACAGTTACCTTTTCAAGGGCTATAGGAAGGTCCTCTTTAGGTAGGTCCTTAGCAGGTGGAGATGTTGGAATAGAAGATGAGTCAACAGGAGCTTCTGGAACATGCGGTATGGATGCGAAAGGTAGGTGTCGAGAGCATCGATGGTAAACCTGTAATGGTGGGGGGGAAGGAATAGACCGAAGGATGATGGAAGTAGACTCAGGAAGGGCTACCTAAGAAGGAATTTGTAAAACCTCTGATAAAGAAGTTTTAGATGGGGAGATGGAATAGAAAGAGGATGATTCAAAGAATGTAACATCAAGGGATATATAGTAGTGTCGAGTAGTGGGTGAATAACTCTTATAAACTTTCTGAAGTTTGGAGTAACCAAGGAAAACACTTAATAGAACACGCTGATAGTTTATCCTAACCAGGGGACATATTGTGAATAAAACATGTGCAACCAAAGACACATAGAGGAAGCATATACAAGGTTTGATCAGGAAATAAGATCGTGTGAGGAATTTTGTGTTGAAGAACAGAAGAAGGCATTCTATTAATGAGATAACAAGCAATGAGAACAGCATCAGCCCAAAAACGAGTAGGCACATGATGATGTAAAGGAAATGTGCGGGCAGTTTCAATTAGATGTCTATTTTTACGCTCAGCAACTCCATTTTGTTGAGGTATATAAGCACAAGAAGACTGACGTAAAATGTCATAAGAGGATAGAAACTCAGTAAATTGATCAAAAAAATATTCAGGAGCATTGTCACAGTGCAAATTTGTATAGATGCATTGAATTGTGTTTTAATTTCAGCACAAAATGACTCAAAAATTGAAAATAACTCGGAGCGACTTTTCATTAAATATAACAAAGCACAGCGCAAATAGTCATCAATAAAGGTTACAAAGTACTTAAAATCCAAAACAGACATGACACGACTAGGGCTCCAAATATCAGAATGAACTAGAGCAAAAGGAGAGGTAGTCCGATTATTGACCCGCTTAGGAAACGAAGTTCTGGACTGATTCCCAAGTTAACAAGACTCACAATCCAAAGAAGACAATTGAGAAAAATTAGGAACCATCTTCTAAAATTTAGAGAGACTGGGATGACCTAAACGATTATAGGGAAGAGTTAAAGAGACTATAGCAGAACATGCCATATAAGAAGTTGGAGGGTTGGTGAGGTAGTAAAGCCCTTGTGACTCACATTCCGTGCCAATCGTCTGTCCCATACAAAGGTCTCGAAAAACAACAGAATGAGGGTCAAATTTAATAGAGTAATTTAAAGAATGAGTGACTTTGCTAATAGAACAAGATTAAATGGACAATGTGGAATATAGAGAACATGTTCTAAAGGCACAAACTGTAAGGGTTGTACACTACCACAACTTTAGGTACAGCATAGGAACAATTTGCTACAATAACAGGAGGTAATGGTGAAGATTTCAAGAAGTGAGAAAATAAGTGAGGATTACTAGAAATATGTTCAGAAGCACCTGAATCAATCACCCATGGACCTAAAGAAGAAGATCGAGTGAGAGATGCAACATAATTACCAGTGTGGGCAAAGGAAGCTGTAAAAGATGAAGACTGCTGTGAAGCTTGATACTGTAAATAATTCTCAAGATCAGCTCCAGTGAGAAGTAGAGATTCAGGATGTTGTGTAGCAAAAGAGATAGGATTGGTATTTTGAATGATATTATCCATGCAACTTGTGACATTTGTCCCTGGTATGACTCCACTGATGCTAGTAGGTACACCTAGGACGGTTCTGCTTAACAATCCCATGCTCACCACCTTGTTCTTCTTTGTTAGCCATGTGACCTTGGGAAGCCATCTGAGAAACTAAAGCTGGGTTATCCATAGAAGAAAAAACATGTATATGTGCATTAGGAATTGACGACACACGAAGAAGACGAGAGAAAACTTCATCCATAGATGGTATAGTAAGACTAGCCAATATCTGATCACGAATTGAAGTAAGATCAAAACCAAGTGTAGCAAGGATACAGACCATGAAAAATTTGTCTCTTTGAGTCAAATCATCTTAGAGAGACTGACCGGAAGGGAGTACAGAGTTGTATTAAGCCTTAATGGATGCCCATCTGCCAAGAAAATCAGTAATTGACATACATGTTTATCTCAAATTAAGCAGATTAGATATCACTAAGTGCAAACGTTGAATATCATTCGTATATAGTCTCTTTGCCTGAGTCCAAACATCATAGCAAGTTGAGTAATGACTATAAATTGGATGAAGAGATGGATTAATGGACTACCATAAAAGACTTAGTAAAAAAGCATCAACTCTCATTCATTGATACTTATCCTTCGTTGGATCTTTTGTTATATCATCCAGTTTAGTGGTCATATGGTCTTGTAGACCTTGACCCATGCACCATAATTCCACAGCCTTAGACCAAAACATGTAATTAGAACTCCCATCAATTTTTTAGTTGCAATGGCAGGAGATGGAGATAATACACTTGAAAAAAGGATTAGTTTTCAAGGAAGAAGAATCATTAGCCATGTTGGATTGAGAATAACCTAGAGATTCTCAAAAAACTGGCATATGACACCAAAAATAGGCCGGAAAGGACACGACGGCCAAAAAGAGGATAAAAAACAGCGGACGACAGTGGCGCGCGTGGCGGCATTTTCGGCGATTAGCTTCCTGGGTTTTGTCATTGGAGAAGAGAGGAACACGACAATGTAAATCAATTTTGAAATCCAACTCCAAGAAGAGCAAATTCAAATTCAAACAGCCACATAAAATTAGGATTTGTGTTTAGGGTTTGTGAAAATTTGGGTTTGTGTTTTATGGCTTTGATACCATGAGAACAAAGAGAGAAAAAAAATATATTTCTTGTTATTATTGATTTGTTTGTACATAGAGATATATATATATATACAAGTTTTAATGACTGTTGATTTATCTTTCTTGTGATTGTTGGTTTATTTTCACCTACCTCTATATTAATTACATTAATTAGTGAAAATAACATTAATAAATAAAATATACAACTCTACAATAGTGTCTTGAAAACCAAGAACAAAAAATTCATAAAATCAAGATTCAAACAAGAATAATCCAATCATCTAAATATATCATAATAAAGAAACAATAATCAATTTAGCAATCAAGCTTCATCAATTTTCCCACATGAAAATATTTAGCACATAATTGAATTAAAAAGACACAAACACATGTAGAAAAAATTCATAAAATAATCCATTAATATAAGCAATATTAAAATAACAACTAAAGATTCAATTGTTTGCAAAGTGTCTGCACTAGAGGTCACCCAATAAGAATAAAGAATTTATGGCTTCGGACATTGTCTATTTCAAATGCCTTGCTCTCTCTCTCTGTAAAACGACTCCCTCGGAAAAATAGTAATATTATTGTCTTGTTTTTTTAGTTCTCTGAATTTCCGTCTCTTTGTAAAAGGTATGAATTACGGCTCCTCTCTGAATCCACAATTTTTTTTCGTAGTCTCTGTCTCTGTATGTATATATTATGAATGGTGGCTTTTGTCTCTTCTCTGTCAATCATGTGTTTGCAATTTTTATATTCAAGGAGTCCTCAACAATTTCCCTCTTGCCGTTGTTGCCGTAACCATAATTAGATTATTATATTTAAGGAGTCCTCTCAAAATTCCAAATCTCTCTCTCTTTTTTTTTTTGTCAAAGATCCCTTTGTGTATGGTGGCTCCTTTTTTCCTTTACATGTCTAGCATGTGACAAAGCAATATATGCCTTGAAAATTAAAATTGCATGGATGGGCTTCAATCCGATATTCCATTGTGATGATGATCTCTTAATTATTGCGTCATGTGGATTCCAATTTTCTCAATAATTTTGTATATATCTTCTCCCAATCCACATGTTTTCCTAAAAATAATAAGTATTATATATATATATATATATAAGTGTAATAAAAATTAGGATAAAATTGCATAAAATTGTAATTTATCAATTGACCCCAACTTAAGAGTTTGCTTGTCCTCAAGCAAAAATATGTCATGAAAACAAGAGGATATTTTATTACACCCACAAGCAAGCCTTATCACATGCATGATCTGTATAAAATTGGCATTGACAAATGAAGTACTTTTGCACCCATAATAAATTAATGCTCACACTACTAGCAACTTACTACACAAAATATATGCTCAATCTTTATATTATGTGCTAGTAGCACTAATGTATGACTAAAATAACTAATCTAAGCATTGCAATCTTTCATATAGTTAAAACAAAAGTTCATTGTCCTTGAACCGAGTTTAATATTAACTCACTCAAGAAAAGTCATATGCCTTTAAATAAATTTGAACTAACACGTATACACTTCCTATTCCATCTTATCAAATATTCAAATCCAAACACCTGTATATATTTTATCTGCTCAATCTCAAATATCTCACTATATAAAAGGATGGCTGTTTATTTTATTTTATTTTTACTAAGCTTAAATTCTTTAGAGGGAGGGGTTATTTCCCCTATTTTTAATATTCCTCTTGAGGGATTTTTTCCTATCTTTTGATTTTGAATTTTTTTATACTTTTCTTTACTTTTAGCCCATAACTTTATTGTTAAGAAAGACAACTAAGAAAAAGCTTCATTTAATCATAAGCAAGAGAGTTTTTCATGCTTTTTAAAAACTTTCTAGGAATGAGCATATGCTAAAGTGAATCTAAAAAAAATACACATGACTAGCTTTTTATGAACAACATTACCCCAGTCCAAAATCTTTTGACCTTAAGTTAAAAAAATATGGAACCTTGCACTTCAAAGATTCCATCATTTTACTCAAATAAAGAGATAGAAGTTCATGAAAATCAAGCAAAAATCTTGTAGAATTCAATAAAATTAGCACAAAAGTTGCTACTGTAGTTGATGCAAAAACAGATAACTTGCCAAACAATATTTACATCATGTAATTTAAATTATGGCCAACACATAGACATGCCAATAGCTAAAGCAATTGATAATCTACAGATAGGAAATCCACCCCACACTTCAAAACCAACCTTGTCCTCAATGTAAGAAAAATAAAAGCTAGAGAGTAAAAAGAATAATGCTCCCCTGGGTTGTTGGTTTGATTGCTCTTCTTGTGTTCCTTCTTGTGCACACTAAAACCACACTCATTTGACTTGAAAAAGATAGAAAAAGAAAAGAAAACAAAGAAAGAAGTTATTATTATTTTTTAAAAATTTATTATGTTTATTTTTTTTTTTTTTTTGTGAGTTGCCTCCCATAAAGCACTTGGTTTATAGTTGCTAGCCCGACTTCTCTATCTCTTGAACATGATTTACCAAGTCTATAATGGTGGTATTTCTACCAATGTCTTCCCCATCATAAAAAAATGTTTAAGAAGATGACTATTCACTTTGAAAGTACGATTATCTTTTGTCTTCAGTTCAATTGCATCGTAAGAAAAAACATTAGTAATAGCAAAAGGTCTAAACCATCAAGATCTTAACTTACCTGGGAACAATTTGAGGTAAGGGTTATATAACAAAACTTTTTGTCCAAATAAAAACTCTTGCTTCAATATGCTCCTGTCATGCCATCTTTTTGCTCTCTCTTTGTAGATGCGAGCATTCTTATAAGCTTCTTCTCTCTACTTAGCCATCTTATTAAGCTGGGGTAGCATCTTTTCACCTATAGCTTGCTTATCAAAGTTAAGAAATTTAATGGCCCAATATGCCTTGTGCTCAAGCTTAATAGGTAGGTGACATAATTTACCATAAACAATTTTATATAGGGACATCCCAATAGGTGTCTTAAAAGCTGTCCTGTAAGCCTACAGTGCACCATCAAGTTTCCTAGACCAATCTTTTCTAGATACACTAACAGTCCTTTCAAGAATGCACTTTAATTCTTTGTTTAACATTTCTACTTGTCCACATGTCCATGGATGATAAAGGATAGTAATTTTATGAGTAACTCCATATTTAAATAAAAGATTTTCAAACTGCTTGTCACAAAAATGTATACCCCCATCATTAATGATCGCCCTAGGCACCCTAAATCCAGTATATATGTTCTTTTTCAAAAATTTCACTACAACTCTTGCATTATTAGTTTATGGAGCAATTGGTTCTACCCATTTAGAGACATAATCAACTGCCATGGGTATGTATTTATTTGAAAAAGATGAGGGAAAAAGGACTCATGAAATCAATTCCCCATACATTAAAAAGTTCGATTTCCAGAGTATTGTTTGATGGTAATTTATGTTTCCTAGATTTATTACCAGCTCCCTGACATTGAGCACATGACATAATAAATTTTCTGCGATCACTAAATAAATTAGGCCAATAAAATCCACCAGATAAAATCTTTGTTGCAGTTTTCTCAACACCAAAAAAACCTCCTACTTCTTTTGAATAACAATGTTGTAAGATGCTAGACTGCTTAGATTAAGGCATACATTATCTAATTACTTGGTCAACATAATATTTAAAAAGGCATGGATCATCCCAAAAAATAAAATTTAACATCATGCAAAAATTTGTTCTTCTATTGAAAAGATAAACCATAGGGGATAATTTTGCTGACCAAATATTGACTATATCAATATACCAAGGTAATCCTTGATCTCTATTGCATGCAATGACTCATTAGGGAACTTTTCATTAATTGGTGGGTCTATACAATCAAATTCCAAATGGGATAAATGGTCTACCACCAAATTTTCAGTTCCCCTTTTATCTTTAATTTCAACATCAAATTCTTGCAATAGTAAAATCCAACAAATTAACCAAGGTTTAGCATCAGTTTTAGCAAAGGAGATATTTAAGGGCAGCTTGATCTGTATATGTTATGACTTTGGAACCAATTAGATAAGGCATAAACTTGTCATAAGCAAAGATAACAAATAAAAGTTCTTCTTCTTTTTTTTTTTTTTGTTTTTGTGGCATTGTTTCTTTAGGCCTCATTCAAAGTTCTACTAGCATATTATATAATATGAAATAACTTACCTCACCTTTGCCCTAACATAGCTCCCATGACATAGTTGCTAAGCATCACACATTATCTCAAATGGAAGCTCCGAGTCTAGTGGAACAATCACTGGTGCAGAAGTGAGCTCTCCCTTCAAAAGATTAAATGCTTGCAAACATTCATCATCAAAGTTAAGAGAAGTATCTTTCGATAGTAAATTACAAAGTGGTTTAGAGATTTTAAAAAAGTCCCAGATAAATCTCCTATAGAAGCCAGCATGTCCTAGAAAGCTCTTGACTCCTTCAATTGATATGGGTGGTGGCAACTTCTCTATGACCTCCACTTTTTGCCCTACCAGCCTCAATACCCTTCTTAGAAACCTTGTGACTTAAGACAATTCCCTCTTTTACCATAAAAATGGCATTTCTCCCAATTAAGTATGAGATTTGTTTCCTTAGATCTCTTAAGCACACAACATAAATTATTTAGACATGTCTCAAATGAAGTTCCAAAGATAGAAAAATCATCCATAAAAATTTCAATAAAATTCTCAATCATGTCTAAAAAAATAGACATCATGTACCTATGAAATGTGGCAGATGCATTACATAAATCGAATGGCATTCTTCTAAATGCAAAGGTGTCATAAGGGTAAATAAATGCGATTTTTCTTGGTCCCTAAGTGTGATATAAATTTGATTATAACTAGAATATACATCTAAAAAACAATAGTAATCATACCTTGCAAGTTTCTCTAACATTTGGTCTATGAATGGGAAGGGAAAATGATCTTTACGGGTGCAATCATTTAATTTCCTATAATCTATGCAAACTCTCCACTTAGTTATGGTAAGAGTAGGTATCAATTCATTATCATCTTTTTTCACCACAATCATACCACCCTTTTTTGGAACTACCTGAACTGGACTAACCCATTTGCTATCAGAGATATGATAAATGATACCTACATCTAGTAGTTTAAGCCTCTTTGAGGGTTGGGTTTAGTCTTCTCTATGGCTGCATTGTGGGTTTGCATTCAGACTCCAATAGTGTCCTATGTGTGCAAATCTATGGGCTCATCCCCTTGATGTCTGTAATGGTTCAACTAATTGCCTCTTTATACTCTCTTAGAACTCCTAGTAGCTGTTGTTCTTGATCACCTGTCAAAGAAGAAGAGATGATTATTGGCAAAGTGTCATCTGTTCTAAGAAAAGAATATTTTAAATCACAAGGCAAAGGTTTAAGTTCAAGAATCGAAGGTTTTGTAATTGATGGCATGGGTTTTGTCGCACTAGAGCCAAGCTCCTCATAATGTCTGGTTCTAATTTCAGGCACCTGCTCCTCTCATTCTTCTTCAAAGTCACCATCACTCCACTCATCAATATCCTTTAGGATAGATTCCATGGTATTCATACTTGTTTCCTCTTCTACAAACTTAGATAGGAGCTTATCAACAACATCAATGGTATAACAGGTTTTGCTATCACATAGCATCATAAACATTAATTTTACCTGTTCATCCATTACTCTCAAAGTGAGTTTACTTTATTCCACATCGATTAAGGCTTTACCTGTTGCAAGGAATGGTCTGCCTAGTATCATAGGAATATCTCTGTCTTCCTCCAGTTCCAAGACTATAAAGTCAATTGGAAATATGAAATTTTCAAGCTTCACAAGAACATTCTCTACAATGCCCTTTGGATACTTGATGCTCCTATCAATAAGTTGCAAAGTGGCATGTGTCTCCTTGTATTCTCTTAATCCAAGTTTCCTAAAAACAGATAAAGGCATTAAATTAATTCTTGCACCAGAATCAATAAGACCTTTATCAAAGTGAAAGTTTCCAATATTGCAAAGAACAGTAAAACTCCCTGATCTCTTTGTTTTCGTGGAAGATGGGATAAGTCATTCTACATAATCATGGAACATTCTCGTCTAAGCATAACGGGCTTAGTGCCATCAATCTGCCTTTTCTTAGCAAGAAACTCCTTCATGAATCTAGCATAAGAGGGCATTTGCTGGGGTGCTTCTAAAAAAGTGAATGTTAATATGAAGCTTCTTGAAGATATCTAGGAATTTTGAAAACTGAGCATCTAATTGTTGTTGCTTCAGCCGTCTTGGAAAAGGAATAGGAGGAACATATGGCTTCACCTTGGGTAATTATGCTCTAACTCCTTCGTCTTCTTTTTCCCTCTATCCTTCTCAGAAACCTTAGCTTTACTTTCTGTTCTCACCTCCTTCTCGTCAACTTCTTCCATTCCTTACCACTCCTCAACATTATTGCATTAACATCTTTGGGATTCTTCTCTATATTGTTAGGCAAAGACTCTGATGGTCTATTACTCAATTGTTGGGACATCTGACCCAACTTTGCCTCAAATTCCTAATAGATGCTTGTTGATTCTGCAACATGGTGTTCTTCTTTTACATGTAACTCAACATGATCTTCTCTAAATTTGATTACTTTTGCTAAGGTGGGGCATTTTGATTAGGACCTTGATACTAGAATCTTGGTGGAAGTTTCAATAAATTGCTCTCACTCCTTTAAGAGAAGTTAGGATGATTCCGCCATCTTAGATTATAATTGTTAGAATATGACCCTGATTAATCCTCTAGAAATTGTTAACAAAATTGACTTGCTTTCCACTTGATGATGGTGAGGTAAATGGGTTTCTAACTAAGCACTCAGTGCTAATATGTGGTCTTGAATGCAACTCACAACAAACAACAGGGTCAGGATTAAAAAAATTTGATGTAGTGAGTTCACTTACTCGAGTAGTGAGAGTTGAAATCTGAGCTATCAATTGAGAAATTGTGTCCATCTCATTAACTACTTCAAGTCTAGCTCTTGCCCTCTCATTCTGCTAGCTATATGCTTCAGGGGCCATATCTTCTATTAACTCATAAGCTTGTTCATATGACTTACTCATTAACGTGCCTTTAGCTGTAGCATTTACCATAGATCTTGACATTGCTCCCAAACCATTATAGAATGTCTGGACAATAAACCAAGTGGGTAACCCATGGTGTGGACACTTCCTGAGTGCTTCCTCTCATCTCTACCAAGCATCATAAAGTGATTCCCCTTCTATTTGAACAAAATTGGTGATATT
This sequence comes from Combretum micranthum, assembly GCA_024138025.1. Taxonomy (NCBI): domain Eukaryota; kingdom Viridiplantae; phylum Streptophyta; class Magnoliopsida; order Myrtales; family Combretaceae; genus Combretum; species Combretum micranthum. The sequence goes on from JAMXBD010000020.1 coordinate 1,198,779, forward strand.
GTTTTTGAGCTTTGCAGTCCGTGCAAGTGGAAAGAACCTTGAAAGAAACTTTGTTGAACGCTGAGTCTGATCAATTATTGACTCTTAGGGTATGTAATTCAACCATCTCCCTGCTTTGTCTCTCAATGAGAATGGAAAAATTCTTCTCATGGCATCTTCAGATACTCGATTACTCTTGCATGTGTCACAAATTTGGAGAAATACAGTAATGTGTTCATTAGGATCCTCATGTAGAAGTCCTTTAAATTAATTCGCTTGGACCATTTGAATGAGTGCTGGTTTGAGCTCAAAGTTATTAGCTTGAATTTTTGCCTCCTAATCATAGGACCTATAACTATAGGTACTGCATACTCCTGTAAAGCTCTACCAACTTGTTATACCCCGTTATTATTCTCTTCCATCTCAGTAGTTTCCAAATCACCTTTATTTTTGTTCTTCTTAATAATCAATAGGAAGTATGTTTTATCTCAGGATCAAATGGTAGAAGCCTAAAACTTCTACTTCTTCGCATAAACCTCTTGCAAGAGAGAACACAAAAAAACCCTATAAACTTTTTTTTTCTTGAATTAATAATAGAATCAAAGTGGTCTAATATCAATTTTAATCCCCAATAACGGTGCCAAAAACTTGATCCAGTAAATAAGAATTTAATTAAAAGAGGATTACCAGCAAGTATATTGGTCGACAAAATAATATGGAAGTGAATAGGGTTATCGTTCCTACGAGGATTATTTCAAGTACTAGACCAATATTAATTCTAATATTATCTAAGAGACCGATATTAAAATAAAACTACACTAAAACTAATTAAACTAAAAATTATTATCAATCAACCACGAAGAAAGCTTTCAAAGTCAATAAGATAAGACGTTGGAAAAACTGAATCCATCATGATTATAATTATATTTAACTAATTGATTATTATTGTGAATTTGTTAAAGCCTTATTTCCCTTACGAGTCCTAAAGTCTTTTTTAACAAACCATATCGATTTCCTAGATTCCTATAATCAAATCAATATGGATTTAAATTTACAATTATTTATCTTCTAATATGTAATTGTCTAGTTTCTTAATTAGTTTTTTCCTAAATTCCTTTAATAAAAAATCAACAAGAACACCGCATTAAGTCCTTTATGCAATTTCAATATACTCAAACGTAGCGAATTTTCTAATTTTATCAATTCAACCAAACATGAATCTTGAAAAACCTAAATCTCTTTC